>CM077667.1:282556467-283780842 GCA_039707655.1 Elymus sibiricus | reverse complement strand
TTGTTCATGATAATCGTTTATTATCCATGCTAGAATTGTATTGATCGGAAACTCAGATACATGTGTGGATACATAGACAACACCATGTCCCTAGTAAACCTCTAGTTGACTAGCTCATTGATCAAAGATGGCCAAATGTTTCCTGGCCATAGACATGAGTTGTCATTTGATAACGGGATCACATCATTAGGAGAATGATGTGATGGACAAGACCCAAACGATGAACATAGCATATGATCGTGTCAAGTTTATTGCTATTGTTTTGTGCATGTTAAGTATCTGCTCCTATGACCATGAGATCATGCAACTCACTAACACCGGAGGAGTACCTTGTGTGTATCAAATGTCACAACGTAACTGGGTGACTATAAAGATGCTCTACAGGTATCTCCGAGGGTATCTGTTGAGTTGGCATGGATCGAGACTGGGATTTGTCACTCCGTGTGATAGAGAGGTATCTCTGGGCCCACTCGGTAATACAGCATCACAAGAAGCTTGCAAGCAATGTGACTAAGGAGTTAGTCACGGGATCTTGTATTACGGAACGAGTAAAGAGACTTGCCGGTAATGAGATTGAACTATGTATGGAGATACCGACGATCGAATCTCGGGCAAGTAACATACCGATGGACAAAGGGAACTGCACACGGGATTGTCTGAATCATTGACATTGTGGTTCGACCGATAAAGATCTTCATGGAATATGTAGGAACCAATATGGGCATCCAGGTCCCGCTATTGGTTATTGACCGTAGAGGTGTCTCGGTCATGTCTACATAGTTGTCGAACCCGCAGGGTCTGCACACTTAACGTTCGGTGACAATTTGGTATTGTTGAGTTATATATGTTGGTGACCGAAAGTTGTTCAGAGTCCCGGATGAGACCCCGAACGTCATGAGGAGCTCCGGAATGGTCCGGAGGTAAAGATTTATATATAGTAAAGTGGTATTCGGGTTCCGGAAAGATTTCGGGTGTTTTCGGTATTGTACCGGGAGTGCCGAAAGGGTTCCGAGGGTCCACCGGCCCCGGGGGGGGGGGCACATGGGCCTAAGAGGTTGCGCACCAGCCCCTAGTGGGCTGGGAAACCGCCCCCAAAGGGCCCATGCGCCCAAGGGTAGGTGGGGGAGGTGCCTTGGGGAGGGAGGAGTCCTCCCTAGGGCGCCCACCTCCCTTGTGGGAGGTGGACTCCTCCCCACCTTGGCTGGCCAACCCTCCTTGGAGGAGGGGCCAAGGCTGCGCCCACCTACCCCCCTCCTCCTATATATAGAGAGGGAGAGGGAGGGCAGACGCACCCCAAGGCATAGGTGCAACCCTCCCTCTCTCCCTAGATCTGTTTCTCCACCGATGCGACAGCGCTTGGCGAAGCCGTGCTGAGATTGCTCCAGCACCACTGCCACCACGCCGTTGTGCTGTCGGAGAACTCATCTACCTCTCCGCCCTCACTTGCTGGATCAAGGAGGCAGAGACGTCATCGAGATGTACGTGTGCTGAACGCGGAGGTGCCGTCCGTTCGGCGCTAGATCGGAACGGATCAAGATTGTATCGCGGGACGGATCGTGATTGGACCGCGAAGACGTTTGACTACATCAACCGCATTTCTTAACACTTCCCGCTTAGCGATCTACAAGGGTATGTAGATGCAATCTCTCCTCTCGTAGATGGTCATCTCCTACATTGATCTTGGTGAAGTGTAGGAGAATTTTTGTTTCCCATGCAACGTTCCCCAACAACATGCAGTTGTGTCAGGTACTTGAGTGTTATCCTCATAGGCTTCATCTCTTATCGTCTGCATCACGTCGCATTTCCTGCAGCGGCCTATGACTAGTAGCCTGATACCATATTTAATGTTGGGTCATAGGCTTGGCCATGCTCGCTGGCGTTCGTGTCTGGGCATGTGCATAGACCGTGCTTGTAAATGTCGTGCTCGGGAAATGACACTCATTCCCTCATGTCATGGGTGACATTTCCCTCCCTTGGAGCTGGATCTTCCGTGCTAACAGATCTTGACGAAGATCTGCTTGTCGCTGGGTGGTACACTAGAGGGTAGACTCCTTCCGGATGTTGTAGTCATTTTGGCATATTTTCATTGGTAAATGGAGACCAGCATGGTCCTTGAGCGGGTCCGCATGGCGTGCTTGAGATACCCTGGTTCACGTTCGTCAACAATGGTAAAGAGAAGATATTCCTCTTTGTTGTCTTCGAAAGTTTCGATATTGAGACTATTTTGACGGATATCTCTGTAGTTTAGTAGGATACGAATTGAACCAGGACACGATAGAGCGTCCTTTATGGTATTCAAGTACCCATAGGGACCTGAGTTGAACCCACAATTGCATCATCCCATTCAGCGATTGTTAAACATCTCATTTTATCTTAGGAGGCGTTTGTTTCGTCAATTTCTGTCCATCACCTGTTTACAGCGTAAACAAAAAACGTTACCTGTGTTTGGTGACTTGCCTCTGTAATCACGTCCCACCGTAAACAGGTCCAGGCCGGTTATCGATGGATACCGCCCACCCTTCACCATTAACGGGTTGCGTTACCAGGTTAGCACCCACGATCCCTCCTCCACCCGAGATCTCCTCCCACCCCCATGACTCCTTCCTCATCATCCAGTGTCCCTGATACGTCTCCAACGTATCTATAATTTATGAAGTATTCATGCCATGTTTACAATATTTTTATATGATTTTGGTATGATTTTATTAGAACTAACCCGGACTGACACTGTTTTCAGCAGAACTACCGTGGTGTTGTTTTTGTGCAGAAATAAAAGTTCTCGGAATGAGCTGAAAATTTACGGAGAATATTTTTGGAAAATATAAAAAATACTGGAGCGAAAAGTCACCGGAGAGGAAGGCCGAGGAGGCCACAAGCCTAGGGGGCGCGCCACCCCCCCTAGGGCGCGCCCCCTGGCTTGTGACTTCCTCGGGAACCTTCTGGACGTGGGACCGATGCCAAAAACTCCTATAAATACAGAAACCTCCGAAAAGAAACCTAGATCGGGAGTTCCGCCACCGCAAGCCTCTGTAGCCACGAAAGACCAATCGAGAGCCCGTTCCGGCACCCTGCCGGAGGGGGAAACCATCACCGGAGGCCATCTTCATCATCCCGGCGGTCTCCATGATGCGGAGGGAGTAGTTCACCCTCTGGGCTGAGGGTATGTACCAGTAGCTATGTGTTTGATCTCTCTCTCTCTCGTGTTCTTGAGATGACACGATCTTGATGTACCGCGAGCTTTATTAATATAGATGAATCATATGGAGTTTTCCGCTCTCTAACTTCTTGTGATGAATTGAGTTTTCCCTTTGAAGTTTTCTTATCGGATTGAATCTTTAAGGATTTGAGAACACTTGATGTATGTCTTGCGATGGGATATCTGTGGTGACAATGGGATCTTCTATTGATCTACTTGATGTATGTTTTGGTGATCAACTTGCGGGTTTCGTGACCTTGGGAATCTATGCATAGGGGTTGGCACATGTTTTCGTCTTGACTCTCCGGTAGAAACTTTGGGGCACTCTTTGAAGTTCTTTGTGTTGGATTGAACATGATGAATCTGAAATTATGTGATGCATATCGTATAATCAAACCCACGGGTACTCGAGGTGACATTGAGGTATCTAGGTGACATTAGTGTTTTGGTTGATGTGTATCTTAAGGTGTTATTTTAGTACGAACTCTAGGGCTGTTCGTGACACTTATAGGGATAGCTCATAAGATTGATCAGAAAAGATAACTTTGAGGTGGTTTCGTACCCTACAATAATTTCTTTGTTTGTTCTCCGCTATTTGTGACTTTGGAGTGAACTCTTTGTCGCACGTGAGGGATTTATATATGATTCAACTATGTTAGTATTGTTGAGAGAACTTGCACTAGTGAAAGTATGAACCCTAGGCCTTGTTTCCAAGCATTGCAATACCGTTTTTGCTCACTTTTGTTACTTGTTACCTTGCTTTTTTTATATTTTCAGATTACAAAAACCTATATCTACCATCCATATTACACTTGTATCACCATCTCTTCGCCGAACTAGTGCACCTATACAATTTACCATTGTATTGGGTGTGTTGGGGACACAAGAGACTCTTTGTTATTTGGTTGCAGGGTTGTTTGAGAGATACCATCTTCATCCTACGCCTCCCATAGATTGATAAACCTTAGGTCATCCACTTGAGGGAAATTTGCTACTGTCCTACAAAACTCTGCGCTTGGAGGCCCAACACGAGTCTACAAGAAGAAGGTTGTGTAGTAGACATCAAGCTCGTTTCTGGCGCCGTTGCCGGGGAGGTGAGTGCTTGAAGGTATATCTTTAGATCTTGCAATTGAATCTTTTAGTTTCTTATTTTATCACTAGTTTAGTCTATAAAAGAGAACTACAAAAAAAATGGAATTGAGGTTGCCTCATATGCTTCATCTTTTTAATGTCTTTCGTGAAAATGATGGAAAGGAGAATTGTGCTCAAGTGTTAGAAGAAGTTATTAAAATGTTTGGCACCAAATCTTTGAGTGATGAGCATGATTGCAATGTTGTTAGTATGGATTCTCTGAATATCCATGATGCTAATGATATGCAAAGCCACAAGCTTGGGGATGCTATGTTTGATGAAGATGATATTTTTAGTCCCCCAAGTTTTGATGAGCAAATTTATTATGATTATGGCATGCCTCCTATCTATGATGATTATGATGATGACATGTATGCTATAAAGAGTGATAGTAACCATGAAACTTGTCATCATGATTTTAATATTCAAAGTGGTTATGTCAATCAAGTATCTCATGATAGTTATTTTATTGAGTTTGCTCCCACTATTATGAATGAGAAGAAAATTGCTTATGTGGAGAGTGACAAATTTTCTATGCTTGTGGATCATGAATATAATGCTTTATGTGATATTTATGTTGTGAAATTCCTTCATGATGTTACTGAAAATTATTATGAGGGAGGAACATATGCTTGTAGGAATTGCAATAATATCAAGTTTCCTCTCTATGTGTTCAAAGTTTTGAAGTTATGCTTGTTTTGCCTTCCTATGCTAGTTGATTCTTGCTCCCATAAATTGTTTGCTCACAAAATCCCTATGCATAGGAAGTGGGTTAGGCTTAAATGTGCTAGTCATAAGCTTCATAATGCTCTCTTTGTGTTTCAATTCTTATCTTTCTTGTGAGCATCATTGAAATCATCATGCCTAGCTAAAAGGCTTCAAAGAAAAGCGCTTGTTGGGAGACAACCCAACACTTTTCCTTTCTGTTTTAGTGTGTTCACATGACTAAGCTACTGTATAATCATGTTTTGTGTCTTTTATTTCAATAAAGTGCCAAGTAAAGCCTTTGGGATAGTGTGGATGATAGTTGACTTGATTCTGTGCAAAAACAGAAACTTTTTCTCTCAATCCAGGAATTTTGTAAATTCACTGGAACGTGATTTTGATCTGAATTTTTTACACAGTCTTTATATACAAATTTCCCAGGTTGTCCTAATTTTTCAGAATTTTTAGAGATAGAGAAGTATGGTTATACTACAGATCTTCACAGACTGTTCTGTTTTTGACAGATTCTGTTTTGCATGCATAGTTTGCTTGTTTTAGTGTTCCCATAGCTTATATTGAGTGGTATAAATTATGGGAATGGTAGAATACAGTAGGTATCATGTGGGAGCAATTATGAATCTTGTCTTGACAGTACCTAAGTGAATGATCTTTATTTATTACACTAACCCATCTCACGAAGTTCCGTTAAGTTTTGTGTGATTGAAGTTTTCAAGTTTTGGGTGAGACACCTATATGAGGAGAATAAGGAGTGACAAGAACCTAAGCTTGGGGATGCCCAAGGCACCCCCAATGTAATATCCAAGGAAGACTCAAGCGCCTAAGCTTGGGGATGCCCCGGAAGGCATCCCCTCTTTCGTCTTCAACACTATCGGTATATCTTACTTGGAGCTATATTTTTATTCGTCACATAATATGAGTTTTGCTTGGAGCGTCATTTTATTTTATTTTTCTCTGTTAGGTGTCATTTATAATCTCATTTTCAATAAAAAGTTCCAAGAATTGCCTTAGGATGCTTGCATTGCATGTTTTGATGAGTGCTGTGTAAAAACAGAAACTTTGGCTGTAGTGTTTGAATTTTCATATTTTACTGGAACGTGGAAAGTTTCTAAAATTTTTACACAGTGTTGTCATATAAATTTTATATCATGTCCTAAATTTTCATAATTTTTTGAGTTACATAAGTACACTGCTTTTATAAATTGCTACAGACTGCTCTGTTTAGACAGATTGCTGTCATAGTTTTGTTATCTACTTATCCTATAGTTTCCATAGCCTATATTGGTAGATATAAATTGTGGAAATGATAGTATACAGTACCTAATGTTTGAAAATTATTATGCAACTTGTCTTGGCAGTACATAAAGAGTTGATTTATTATTATGTGTACTAACCTATCTCACGAGTTCTTTTCAAGTTTTGTGTGGAAGATGTTTTTGAGAATAGGTGAAACCATGATATGAGAGGATTGAACGAGATACAAAAGCTCAAGCTTGGGGATGCCCAAGGCACCCCAAGTAAATATTTCAAGAAGTCTCAAGCATCTAAGCTTGGGGATGCTACGCATCCCACCTCTCTTCATCAACAATTATCGGTTAGCCTATGTTGATCCTAAATTTTTATCCGTTCACATTATGCGTGCTATTCTTGGAGTGCTATTTTTCTTTAGTTAGCTGTTTGAATAAAATACTCAGATCTGAAAATATTTATTGAGAGAGAGAGAGTCCTCACATAGCTGCTTAATTGTTTGACTACTCATTGATCTTCACTTATATCTTTTGAGAGTAGCTTGTCATTTCCTCTCATTCGTCACTTATACCTTTTTGAGGAATGAGATCTTTATGCTCATGTGCTTCATTTAAATTTGTTTGAGTTTGCCAAAAAGTAATGGCAATATATGAAACTAGTCCCAAAGTGATAGATATCCAAGGAGGATATAATAAAATAATAAAAAACTTTCATGAAGATCATGGGACAAATTAAACTTGATTCCTTGTAATAGTTTTGAAACATGATGATAGTAATATGTGAGTCATGTTAGTGATTAATTATGCTTTAGTAGGAATATTGGTGTTAAGGTTTGTGATTCCCTATGCAAGTACTAAAGTCAATAGTTATGCAATGAAGTTACATCCTACTTGTGGTGCATTATTCGGTGTTAGTTATGACTCAATGCTCACTTATGTGATTTTTCATTCCTTGGTTTGGTTGCTTCCCAATCTATTTGCTAGCCTCCATTTGTACTAAGTAGAAATACTACTTGTGCATCCAAAATACTTAAACCAAGTTTTGCCTTATGAGTCCACCATACCTACCTATATGCGGTATTTCCATGCCGTTCCAAGCAAATTTGTATGTGCCATCTCAAAATTTTCAAAATAAATTTTCTCTTTTGTGTGCCCGTACCGCTCATGAAACGGTGGGGAGTATCCAATATTTTTCCATGCTAGGTGTGTTATTCTCACGATATGTGTTGATTCACTATCATTCACGAGAAAGTGGCTGGTATTCGGGATGCCCAGTTCCATGCTCAAAAGTCAAATCAAAATATAATGAAACAAAACTCCCCCAAGATGGTTGTTTGTATGGACGGTACCCGTGGATTCGACTCGCCGTGGAGTGTGATTGATTGGTGGAGGGGGGGGGGTAAAAACTTTACCATTCTGTTTGGGAACCGCCTATAATGTATCTAGCATGGAAAGTATTGTGAGCTACTTTGTCGTTTTTGTTGACAGGAAAAGCATGCCACTCAAAATATTTTTCTCTCTCAATTTAAACCTTGAGCTCTGGCACCTCTACAAATCCCTACTTCCCTCTACGAAGGGCCTATGTATTTACTTTATGCAATTTTTATTTTTGCTTTGAGTCTCCATCTTCTCTTATAAGCACCAACTAGGGGGCACTATGATCGTACTTGAGCATTGGGCATAGCTAATATTTTAGTGTGTTTCATGAATGGATCAATGATTGAGCATGATGGGCTAGGGATAACTTTCTTTAGTGTTGATATTTTGAAAGACATGGTTGCTTGTTGACATGCTTGAGTATTGAAGTCATTATGTTAAAACTAGACTATTGCTTTGAATCATTTACAAGTCCAAATGTCCATGCTATGCAAAGAAGAATAGAATATGATGAAAATGTTTGCTAGCATTCACACTTCATAAATTATTTCTTTTATCATTTACCTACTCGAGGACGAGCAGGAATTAAGCTTGGGGATGCTGATACGTCTCCAACGTATCTATAATTTATGAAGTATTCATGCCATGTTTACAATATTTTTATATGATTTTGGTATGATTTTATTAGAACTAACCCGGACTGACGATGTTTTCAGCAGAACTACCGTGGTGTTGTTTTTGTGCAGAAATAAAAGTTCTCGGAATGAGCTGACAATTTACGGAGAATATTTTTGGAAAATATAAAAAATACTGGAGCGAAAAGTCACCGGAGAGGAAGGCCGAGGAGGCCACAAGCCTAGGGGGCGCGCCACCCCCCTAGGGCGCGCCCCCTGGCTTGTGACTTCCTTGGGAACCTTCTGGACGTGGGACCGACGCCAAAAACTCCTATAAATACAGAAACCTCCGAAAAGAAACCTAGATCAGGAGTTCCGCCGCCGCAAGCCTCTGTAGCCACGAAAAACCAATCGGGAGCCCGTTCCGGCACCCTGCCGGAGGGGGAAACCATCACCGGAGGCCATCTTCATCATCCCGGCGGTCTCCATGACGAGGAGGGAGTAGTTCACCCTCGGGGCTGAGGGTATGTACCTGTAACTATGTGTTTGATCTCTCTCTCTCGTGTTCTTGAGATGACACGATCTTGATGTACTGCGAGCTTTATTAATATAGATGAATCATATGGAGTTTTCCCCTCTCTATCTTCTTGTGATGAATTGAGTTTTCCCTTTGAAGTTTTCTTATCGGATTGAATCTTTAAGGATTTGAGAACACTTGATGTATGTCTTGCGATGGGATATCTGTGGTGACAATGGGATCTTCTATTGATCTACTTGATGTATGTTTTGGTGATCAACTTGCGGGTTTCGTGACCTTGGGAATCTATGCATAGGGGTTGGCACATGTTTTCGTCTTGACTCTCCGGTAGAAACTTTGGGGCACTCTTTGAAGTTCTTTGTGTTTGATTGAACATGATGAATCTGAAATTATGTGATGCATATCGTATAATCAAACCCACGAGTACTCGAAGTGACATTGGGGTATCTAGGTGACATTAGGGTTTTGGTTGATGTGTATCTTAAGGTGTTATTTTAGTACGAACTCTAGGGCTGTTCGTGACACTTATAGGGATAGCTCATAAGATTGATCAGAAAAGATAACTTTGAGGTGGTTTCATACCCTACAATAATTTCTTCGTTTGTTCTCCGCTATTTGTGACTTTGGAGTGAACTCTTTGTCGCACGTGAGGGATTTATATATGATTCAACTATGTTAGTATTGTTGAGAGAACTTGCACTAGTGAAAGTATGAACCCTAGGCCTTGTTTCCAAGCATTGCAATACCGTTTTTGCTCACTTTTGTTACTTGTTACCTTGCTGTTTTTATATTTTCAGATTACAAAAACCTATATCTACCATCCATATTACACTTGTATCACCATCTCTTCGCCGAACTAGTGCACCTATACAATTTACCATTGTATTGGGTGTGTTGGGGACACAAGAGACTCTTTGTTATTTGGTTGCAGGGTTGTTTGAGAGAGACCATCTTCATCCTATGCCTCCCACGGATTGATAAACCTTAGGTCATCCACTTGAGGGAAATTTGCTACTGTCCTACAAAACTCTGCGCTTGGAGGCCCAACACGAGTCTACAAGAAGAAGGTTGTGTAGTAGAAATCAGTCCCCGCCTCTGCAATCTCTCCCACAAGTCAAGGAAACTCACCCCTCCATCCAGATATTTGCCCCATGTTCATCCTTCCACTTCATCTTGGATCTCCTATAGCTACCCCTCCCCTACAGCAGCATCGACGCAAGTGTTTGCCCCCGTTTTCAACCTTGGCAAACGGTGGTGCTAGATTAGCGCGGCACCCATGGTTCCGGTTGACATCTATTGCCCGCTGCACGATGAGCTGGGGAGGAGGAGCTGGGACCGTCCGCGCAACAGATGTTGGGGGGAGGGGGCGAGGAGCGGGGGTTCATTTGTGGCTGATGCAATTTCTGTTCCTGTAACCCATGTTTCTACTCTGATTCTTTGATAAATATGGGTTTGCTTCTCAGGTGAATTTCTGATGTAATTGGTTACCGCCGATTTAAGATTCAAACCAAACACGTTTGGACTTTTGCTCATGACGTTTACAGTGCCCCTGTAACCCCATTACGGTTATGTTTGCGTTACCATTCTTGAACCAAACACCTCCTTAGTAAAAGGAGAAGTTTTACTTTCGAAAGTATAGAGTTTGTGGTGCATATGTCCACAAAGCACATGTTTTCTTTCATCAGATTGACCCCCGTAGAAATCTATATACAGACTTAAATATTTTCAGTATGAAAATCTCTATCATATATTTGTACCAAATCATTGATACAATATATTGTGATATACAATATATGACGACAGCAATACTTGTGCTCTTATTACTCCATCACAAATAGACATAAATAAATAGATCACTAAGGAGATTGAGGGACTAGTCAAAGTGTCCAAACATGTTTGTTGAGGCATATTAAATCATCATGTTCTCCGTGTTCAGGATCCTCTAACTGATGGAAAGTCATGGTTTTGCTCGATTCGAGAGGAACGACATGCAAACTACCAGCTCCATTTGCGCTATCTGGGAGAAGGTTGAAGTTGGCTTCAAACCTTTTCCCTTGAAGTCCTTTGCGTCCTAGGGATTGCTTGCGTTATCCCACGTTACACAAGACTAGTCTTGTTGTCCCTAGACCACACAAGGTAGTTGTGGCCATTGAGGGCAAGTGCCTCCAATTCTTAGCCATTAGTTACTTACATGGGTAAACTGGAGATAATTAATTCACAATTGGTTATTTAAAAACCATCACGGTACATATTCTAATGCACTTTGCGAAATTAATGAAAATTTAAGAAGTTGGCTTGAAATCATTAGTGTGAATTTCAAATTGCTAAGCATGACATGTTGTGGAGAGTATATCCCGTAGCACTAGGGAGTAGGGAGTATAATCTGATGAAATCAGTGGACACTCATCCTCCTAATGCCGTGTGTCATGACTTGGTCTAAACAAAGTCACTTTGAATTTTACAAAGATGAATCAATTCTTTATTTGCAAGAAATAAGATCTCAGTTTGCAAATAATAGAGGTAAATAACCTCAACATGTTGTGAACATGAATCATTTACATAACAGTTTTTCCTAAAGTAAACAATACTCAACATAAAATGCAGTACATAAGGTACAAATACTAGAAGTAGCGTAGGGCGCCTCAACCCCCTATGCCCGGGTAGACAGCTCAGTCATTGACCGGTTAAAAATATCCGACCCAGGCTCGCTCCTCATACCGTCCCTATACGCCCGGGTTGTCCGACACACCTCATATCTAGCCCAAATTTGGGGAGGATATGGGGAGGTCCGAGCGTGCCCGGTTACGGTGTACTGGACTACGGGGGTATTAACATGTATGACCCATTGTCCATGGGCTCGGTCAATGACCCATTAATCAGAAGTGGAAGGCTAACCGAAGACGTAGCCCTCGGCATGATGAAGATGGAAATTGCCGAAGACTTGTCATGTACTTCAAGGAGAGTTCTAGTAGTCGGCGTGTTTATTCCTAGTTGACAACCAAACATATGTCTAACCTAGGTGCCCCTGGTGCATATATAAGCCAAGGGGTTTAGTCTTTAGTGACGGTGTCCTAGACAAGGGGGTACTCACCACGTCGTCTCCTGACTAGGTGGGTCGGGCCGAGGACCCCCATGGCGGTTCATTAATGGACTTCTTCGGGCAGCCAATGACGTATACAAGGGAGATTCCACAAGCAGAAGACTCCTCTCCACCGATGTATCCGAATAGGCTCTTGTTATCCTAGGCCTCCAGTACATTATATAAGTCGAGGCCAGGCTACTCGATAGATCGTAGTCTAGATCATTAGAATCATACATGATATGTCTCCAACGTATCTATAATTTTTTATTGTTCCATGCTATTATATTATCATTCTAGGATACTTTTTAAGCAATTACTTGCTGATTTAAATTATTTTTAAACACTAACCTATTAACCCACTGCCAAGTGCCACGCATGTTTTTATCTTTTCAGGAATACCGTATCAAATGAAGTCCAAATGCCCCAAAACATTTTTGATGATTTTTTCAGGACCAAAATAAGACCTGGAAGCTTCGGAGGAAGATTGGAGGGCACACGAGGTACCCCCAAGCCAACAGGGCGCGCCCAGGGGGTGGCCGTGCCCTGATGGCTTAGGGCCACCTCCCACGCTCTCCTGGCCATGATCTCTGTGCAAGCAATTTGTTTACCCACCGTATGCTTTCTTCAGGAGAGAAGCCTCTAGCGGACACTATGGCCCCCGGGTCTCCTCACAAATATATTTACAAAAACTCCTACACATTGCTGCCATTATTTACTTTCGTTTTATTCACAATTTATATTTATCAAATTATCTATCTATCACTACTTATCGCTTGCAAGTAACAAGTTCAAGGGTATTGACAACCCTCTTGCCCACGTTGGGTGCAAGTGTTTGCTCTTTTGTGCGTAGGCGTTGAAGACGGGAGTTTGCGTGGTTCTTATATTGGTTCGATAACCTTGGTTCTCACTGAGGGAAATACTTACCTCTACTGTGCTGCATCATCCCCTCCTCTTCGGGGAAAATCCCAACGCAATTTACAAGTATCAGGAAGGATTTCTGGCGCCGTTGCCGGGGAGCATCATCAAATTCCTATCAAGTACCTTCTCACAAATTATCATTAACTTGTTCTACTTTTTATTTGCTGTTATATTTTTCTTGCTATAAAAATAAAAAATACAAATATATTTATCTTTGCTATTTTACGTGTTTGCTTGTTATCATGGCCGGTTCTTCCTTTGTTCCATGTACTCCCGAGAATGAGGTGCTTAACTTTAAACAAAGGAAAGGAGAAAGTTTAAAAGATGCTTGGCATAAGATTTGCAATGCTCAAAATAGATCAACTCATAATAAATCCCCCCAAATATTGCTTCATAATTTTTATGTGGGTATTAGTACTTGGTATAGGTTTGTTCTTGATACTATTACCGGTGGTAATTTCTTAACGAGTCACACTTCGGATGCTTTCAAAGCCATGGAAAATTTAGTGGAGTCACCACCCATCATTATTAATGAAACTGCTGTAACTTTGGAGCATGTTATGCAAAGGCTAGAGATCATTGAAAATAAAATGGCCACTAAAGAGCAAATTGATAAATTGGATAAAAAGATTCATAATCATATTACTCAATTTGGATCAAAGGTAGGAATTACTTTGAAAGCATCAAAGGACAAATATACATTTATTAGTGAGCAAGTGGAGCAAAGCCTTAAAAGAATTGATAAAATGGAGGAAGTAATTGACAAAATGGGCTCCGCATTCCCTCCCTATAAAACTAATGCTAGTACCTCTCAAGGAAAAAATTCTAAGGTTATGTACGTCCTTAAAAATACTAGTATCACTCCTATCAAAAGAAATGAGGATCTTAAATGATTAGTGTGCGTACCAATTTTATAAACATGATAAGAGGTACTATCATTAAGCCTCCTCCTTTTCCTAGAAAACATGGTTGTGTAATTGAGGAGCTCGACACCAAGGGTGATAACACTTGAAACTATGCATTATGCCTAGCTAAGGGCATCAAACGATAGCGCTTGTTGGGAGACAACCCAATAGTTATCTTTATTTTTTTACTTTCTGTCATGGTGTGATAACATGATTATTGCTACTGTAATGATTGTTTTTTTATGTTTAAATTAGTGTTTGTGCAAAGTAAATCCCCTGGGATGACTTGAATGATAAGTACAATTGTTACGATGCAAAAACAGAAACTTTAGCGTCCAGTGCAGAATTCCTATGATTTTACTGGAACGTCTTTTTGATCTGAATTTTTTACACAGTATTATTATACGAATTCCCCAGACTGTCCTAATTTTTCAGAATTTTTGGATTTACATACTTATGGTGATTGCGCAGATCATTACATATTGTTCTATTTTGGACAGATACTATTTTTGCTTGCATAGTTTGCTTGTTTTGATGATTCTAGGGATTGTATAGGGGGTATAATCCATGGAGAAGTTATAATACAGTACCTTATGCAATAATAAAATATGAATCAATTTGTGACAGTACCTAAAGTTTTTGATTTACCTATCATACTAACGGAGCTCACGAGTTTTTTGTTGAGTTTTGTGTGCTGAAGTTTTCAAGTTTTGGGTGCTATCACGATGGATGAAGGAATAAGGAGCGGCAAAGAGCCTAAGCTTGGGGATGCCCAAGGCACCCCATGGTAAATTCTAGGAAGACTCAAGCATCTAAGCTTAGGGATGCCTCGGAAGGCATCCCCTCTTTCGTCTCAATCCAACGGTATGTCACTTGGAGCTACATTTTTATTCATCACATGATATGTGTTTTGCTTGGAGCGTCGTGTGTTTTAGTTTGCTTTTGTTTTAGTTTTCCACAATCATTGTTTGCTGGACACACCTACTTGAGATAGACACATGTTCACCATGATTTGTTAGAATACTCTATGTGCTTCATTTATATCTTTTGAGCTAAGCAGTTGCTCTAGTGCTTCACTTATATATTTAAGAGCACGGTGGCGTATAGATTTTATAGAAAATAATTGCACTATCGTTCTTCACGTAAATTTGTTTGAGAGTCTAATATATAGTGACGGTAATTTGCATGGGTTATAAGACTAGTAAAAAAATAATAGTTATTCAAGTAGTGCATAATCAAAACCTTCATGTAGCACATAAAAGAGAAATTGTGGGTTAATGATATTGATGTGGTAATATGAAAGGGCATGAGTGCATGATTGTTGGTTAGTAGAGATATCGATAGTTAAATGGTGTTAATTTGTTGTTCATCTAAATATTGGTTATGGTATGGTGATGATGTGTGAGCATTCTTATTCCTCGTTGAAATCCTAGTGTTGTTTAGGTCGGGGCGCATGATGGTTAACTCCTACCAACCTCCTCCCTAGGGGCATGCGAGTAGTACTTTGCTTCGAGAGAGCTAATAAAGCTTTGCAATAAGTATGTGAGTTCTTTATGACTAATGTGGATCCATGGATCACTGGTGCAGCGACGTGCTATACAAACGGTTTTTAACCCCTTTCAGTGACGCAGTTTCAAACCGTCACCTTGCTAGTGTGGGCGATAAGGGGGGTCCATCACACACCCTATACATCCCACACTGTTCAACACAAAAACTGTTTGCAATTTGGATTAGCATTACACGCGGTTATTTCACGAAAACTATATGTAATGTGCGATTCATTGCACACGATTAAAAATAAAAAACTGTGTGTGATGTAAATGCTATCACACACAATTGGATCCAAAAAACCGTGTGCAATGTGTGATCTTAACGACGTGTTAATTAGTCCTAAAATCAGCTAGACGTAATCAATTTACTATGATCATCTTTTGACAATCGAACATAACGCAAAAATGCACATTCAAAATCCACTAAATGATTTCTTTTCAAGCTTTGTCATACAACATACAAAAGTACAAACGTACTATCTCACGTCACATGAGAACCAACACATACAACTAGCAATCACATCTAATTAGGTCGTAAAGCTTCATCAGTCTCTTGTTCATCGATGACATCAATTCCCAAACCTTCCTAGATTTCTTATTGTATCTCATCCTGAAAAATCAAGAGAAAAGGGTTACAAGGTCAAAAAAAGTAAATCCTTACATAGAGCAGGGATTCAGTGCTGAGGCTCATCTGCACCTTCGATCATAAAAAAATCAAAACAAATTCTAGAAAAATTCAAAAAATTCCAATTTTTTTTGTATGGTAGAGAATTTGGTGCGTGAGGTTCGCTCCAAATTTCAGATCATTTGAACATCTGAGTATCCCTCGGCAAAAAACACAAATTTGGGGTCTATAAAAAAATTTATTGTTCATGTATTGTTCTGACCCAATTTTTCTTTTTTGCTGACAGCGACTCAAATGGCCAAATGAGCTGAAATTTGGAGCGTAGCTCACGCACTAAATTATCTAACATGCAAAAAAATGGATTTTTTTGAATTTTATTTCTATTTTTAATGATTTTTTTACATTATGTACTCAAGTATCCTACTTGAAATTAGTTCTTACACGAGTTATGCATATTTTTTTTTCAAAAAGTATAGAAAGAGAAAGTTTAGGACTTCACAAGAGAGATTTTGTGATTAGTTTGATGTCTTGGAGAATCTTGATGGATGAGAAGAATCAAGAATCGATTAGATGGCTAGAGACATCATACTTAGACATACAAAAAACAAGATTAGATTAGTACTATCCGGCAAGCTAGCTAGCAACCAGCCTGGTGGATGGATTCTTGGAAAGAGATGCACGGGAAGCTAGCTTACATGGCCACGAACTGCACCTCCATGATGCTGCCTCTCGGGATACATAACTTGTTGAAGCAGTTGTGCCACCGGATAGAGATCCCAGAGCTGTACGGCCGCTTCGTGCTCGTGCTCGCGTCTACGGCGAACGACGAGCCTCATGGCGTCAATGGCATCCGCTTCACGCACGGCTGCCCGACGCCGAGCGACCCCATCGTGTCCTGCTCCTAGTCGGAGCTTGGAGCAGGCGTCGTCTGCCTCGCCGGCCATGGCATGGAAGAAGTGTGTGTTATGTTCGTGGTTCTACAAGAGGTTGGATTGATGCTAGTTAGATATATGTGTGGATGTGGTAGAGTACGTGGTGAGGAGATAAGGCTAGATATTTTTCTTGGCTGTGAAGTATGGACGGATAGATTCATGCCATGTCATCGATCCAAGGCTTCAATCTCTCCACCGATAAGAATTCAGTACACATATGTGTGCTTTCTTGCCATTTGATTTTTGCCCTTACACCATCAAAATAATTGTGAATCCTTCTCAATTTTTTATTACAGTATGCTGAGGTCTTATATTGACACCATGCCAAGTTTCGTATTTATTAGACACTATTTACATTTTCTAGAATTAAAATACCAACAAACTTCATGTTCACGACTGATTCTTGCCACATAGATATTTGAATTTTATATTTATTTCTTGTATGAGGCATACACATATACTCACTGCCCTAAATATGATTCTTCAAATCATTTTTGTATACTTTTTTCTGTACTCGTAGTTCAAATTTCAATGTATCCCTTAAATGACTAGAACTGTAGTTAATGACACAAATATAGCAAATGAGCTCCGAAAAGTGCAAAAATTTAACGTGGAAGATTCTATGGTGTATCTTAACTGTAGAAAAAAATTCAAGCTCAAATGATAAAGGAAAACATAAGTGTTGGGGATATAACCCCACAATGAGACCCGCCCTTGTAGGGCCGGGTCATGAAGTTGGCGGCTTAGCAGTGAGGCCTTAAACGGGCAAGAAGAATAAGACAAGGCCTGGAAGTGACTTGCCAGACGGGCCTAGCGGAGGCCCAGAGCTGGAAGGTAACATGTGACCCGGAGGCGTAAGCCGCCGGGAGACGGCTTGCCAGACAAGGCAAGCTGATTTAGAGATAAGGTCGGTTACTAGATGTAACCCGGCCCAGACTCTTGTAAGCCTAGGGCCTTGACCTGTATATATAAAGGCGGATTCCCTGGGCAGCTTAGGGTACGAAACCTTTGATCGAGAGCTAGGTCAAGCGAATCCGCTCCCTTGTAATCGATATCCAATCAATACAACTCAAAGCAGGATGTAGGCTTTTACCTCCCTCGAGAGGGGCCGAACCTGGGTAAACCTGTGTCTTTCGTCCCGACCAACCCCTTCGAGTTAACCGCCGTAGCGATGGCTTCACCCCTAAGTCCTTTCACTAGGACATCTGCCATGACAAAACCACGACAGTTGGCGCCCACCGTGGGGCAGATGCACGGGGTTTGGAGTACTCGAAGGGCTCTCTCCCAGGGATCGAGGGATACGCCGTTGGCAGGATGACTAAGAGTCACCGCGACAAGCTCTACATCGACGATGCTGGCTAGGGCCCCGAGGCCGACTCAATCGAGTATGGGTACCGGGTCCCCTTCGGCGGAATTCACGTTTTCATCGGCAAGATCGGCGGATCTAAGCCCGGGCCGGACATCTGCACCAACCTCGTCGAGTCGGCCCGGCGCGCGCAACCCGCCCGGATCCAGCTGGGCCGGAAGCACGTCTTCGTCGGCTTCACCCAAGGCGCGGAGCTTGAGGAAGGCTCCGTGTCACGAGAAGAAACCTTAGTCTGCTCAGAGGATGGATCCTCGAGCGGAGAGGCGGAATCAATTTACCAGCTTCATAACGGCGGGCTTGGGGTCTACTTTGATGGTAACAGTATTCCGGAGCCCTATGAGCCGCCGAGCCAAGCCACCATCTTCATGGCAGGCACATCGCCGGTTTCCAGCAGCACAGCGGCTGGGGCAACGGCTGCATGCGTGGCAGGATCCGGGTCAGCCAGACCGCCGGCTCAAGTTTTGTTGGATCTGATGAACGAGATGATAGCTCTCATGGGAACCGAGGTCACAACGGAAAACCACGCAAACCGTAATGCAGAGATCGCGAGGCTGAAGGACCAGATGACCAGGGCCCAGGAGGAGATCAATTCGTTGCAGGATCAGATGGATGCTAAGTCGAAGCGTCTTAGGGCTGAAGCTTTTCGCCTTAGTCTGGATCAACAAGCCTCAGATGCAGTTTTTCGGATGAGGCATCAGACCCACCTGCCTGATCAGTATGAGCCCAGGAATCTTTTTAACACGCCGGGGGCAGGACCGAACGCGCCTCTGACCATAACCCGAACGGCGGAAGTGCCTGGGAATAGGGCAACGACTCAACATCGGCAGCCAGACCCGCCCCGCAGGAATCAGACCCCGCCGTAGCGTTTTTTGACACCACCTGGTCATTACTCTAACCCGGTGGAGAACATGATAGCAGCGGCTGCCAGGCTCAATGCGCTCCCCCTTGCTGAGGGGTGATGTCTACTACGCAACTTTATTCTTGTAGACTTTGTTGGGCCTCCAAGCGTAGAGTTTTGTAGGACAGTAGCAATTTTCCCTCAAGTGGATGACCTAAGGTTTATCAATCCGTGGGAGGTGTAGGATGAAGATGGTCTCTCTCAAACAACCCTGCAATCAAATACAAGAAATCTCTTGTGTCCCCAACACACCCAATACAATGGCAAATTGTATAGGTGCACTAGTTCGGCGAAGAGATGGTTATACAAGTGAAATATGGATGGTAGATATAGGTTTTTATAATCTGAAAATATAAAAACAGCAAGGTAACAAATAGTAAACAGCGAGCAAAACGTTGTATAAATGCTTGGAAACAAGGCCTAGGGTTCGTACTTTCGCTAGTACAATCTCTCAACAATGCTAATATAATTGGATCACATAAGCAGCCCTCAACGTGCAACGAAGAATCACTCCAAAGTTCTGATCTAGCGGAGAACATAAGAAGAAATTGTTTGTAGGGTACGAAACCACCTTAAAGTTATCCTTTCCGATCGATCTATTCAAGAGTTCGTACTAAGATAACATCAATTTATCCTTTCCGTTCGATCTATCTAAGAGTTCGTACTAGAATAACACCATATGATACGCATCAACCAACTCTAATGTCACCTAGATACTCCAATGTCACCACAAGTATCCATGAGTTAATTATACGATACGCATCAAACAATTTCAAATTCACAATACTCAATCCACACAAAGAACCTCAAAGAGTACCCCAAGATTTCTATCGGAGAAAGTAGGACAAGAACGTGTATCAACCCCTATGCATAGATTACCCCAATGTCACCGCGGGATTCCGCAAGTTGAGTACCAAAACATATATCAAGTGAATCAATAGAACACCCCATTGTCACCACGGGTATCCACATGCAAGACATATATCAAGTGTTCTCAAATCTAATATTCAATCCAACATAACGATATCTCAAAGGGAAAGATTCAATTCATCACAACAAGATAGTAAGGGAAACACACCATATGATCCAACTATATTAACAAAGCCCGTGATACATCAAGATCATGACATCTCAAGAACACGAGAGAGAGAGAGATTGAACACATAGCTACTGGTACATACCCTCAGCCGCGAGGGTGGACTACTCCCTCCTCGTCATGGCCTCCGTCGGGATGATGAAGATGGCCACCGGAGATGGATTCCCCTCTCCGATAGGGTACTGGAACGTCTCCAGATTGGTTTTTCATTGATACAGAGAGTTGTGGCGGCGGAGCGGAGAGTCCAGGGTTATTTTTTGGGGTTTCTGAATATTCGGGAATTTATAGGCATCGGAGGCGGTGGAGGGGGTGCCCGAGGTGCCCAGCCCCTACCAGGCCGCGCCAGGGGGCCTCTGGCGCGCCCTGGTGGGTGCTGGCCAGCCTGGGTCCCCTCTTCTGATGTTCTTTGGCCCATCTTCTTTCTTTTGGTCCGTAAAAAATCCACAAAAAATCCCCGCAGCGTTTGTCTCCGTTTGGTACTGATTTTCTGCGAAGTAAAAAAAAACAAGCAAAAACAGCAACTGGCACTTTGGCACTATGTCAATAGGTTAGTCCCAAAAAATGATATAAAGTTATAATAAAATGATTGTAAAACATTGTGACGCCCCCGATTTCTCGACCGTACGCTAAACATACACGCAATGCGTACGACCAAGATTAGGGACTCATTGATTGATATCACAACACAACATTAGACACAAATTAAAGTCATACAGCTTCATATTACAAGCCAGGGGCCTCGAGGGCTCGAATACAAAGCTCGACAAGCATGAGTCAGCGGAAGCAAATAATATTTGAGTACAGACATAAGTTAAACAAGTTTCGCCTTAAGAAGGCTAGCACAAACATAAGCAGCGGATCGAAAGAGGCGAGGCCTCCTGCCTGGGAGCCAACCTAACTACTCCTGAGCGTCGGCACAATCCATGTAGTAGTAGGCTCTAGCAGTGGTGTAGTAGTCGTCTCCGGCGTACTCCATCTCCTGGGCTCCATCGTCTGAACGCGGAATTGTTTCGAGGGGGAAAGAGAAAGCAAAGCAGCGGTGAGTACTCATCCAAAGTACTCGCAAGACTGACATCAGAACTATGCTAAGTATGCATCAGTATCAAGGGGAGGGGTTATATCTGGACTGACTGCAGAAAGCAAGAATAGGGAGAAGGCCTAGTCCTATCGAAGACTAGCATCAACATCTTGCAGCATTAGAAGAGTGCAGATTGGTATCTCACATATAGTCATATTATTGTAACAATTTTATTAAGTAACCATGCCCAGAGATTCTTCCTCGACTCCCTGCGAGGAAGCAATCCCGGAGCCACATTCATCTCAATTTAATTCACAGTTATAGTTGTATAAGGTCAAGGTACAACTCCAAGTCGTCCTGTTACCGTGGACACGACTAATCGAATAGATTAATCATCCCTGCAGGGGTGCACCGCATCTCCAACACGCCTGATCACCTCCGTCCGGACACACTTTCCTGGGTCATGCCCGGCCTCGGGATAGCAGCACGTCGTCGCCCCACCTAGGCTCAACGAAGAGGCCAGCCCGCCGGTCTAAATCCTAAGCGCGCAGGTTTGTGGGCCCACTTGCCCTTGCACTCCTGCACGATGCGAACGCGGCCGAGGTCAGTCCTAGCACCCCTTAGTAACAAGCGCGATGCCGTTGCGGACCACTCGGGCGCGCGCCACTCCATGGCTGACGTCCGAAGAGTTTCGGCTGATACAACGACGCTGAGTGCCCATAACTTTCCCACGTGATGGTTTGGTGCGCAATAAGGCCAACGACCAACTCAGATCAAATACCCAACCCATTTGCATTTTATTAATGTGGGGCAAGCGCGACCCATAAAGTGCGGTCCGTCGCCCCGTCTCGAGGATGTGTGGCAAGGGCCTCTCCTGCCCGTCCACACCTCAACATCATCAAACCGTGGGTACCCCTCAGGGCCGACCCATCACCAACATGTTTCTGTAACCAGGTCATAGTAACTGTGTGTATAAAACATCAAGACGGAACCTGAGGTATCACCCTCAAGGGGCCCTGCTCGATGAAACCGTCAAGGTGGACTTAGAGGAATCACCCTCGAGGGTCCCACTTGAGGGGTTGCACGCCAGAGTCATCGTCGGGAGTGGTGAAGGAGGAATCACCCTCGATAACCACGACCGACTAGCTGCACTACAGAGCTAGCATCATGAGTACTTCACGAGGTGTCACCCTCGGTACTCGATAGTAGCGCTGCAGAGTCGTATAACTAAGGGGTGTGCGGTGATGTGAGGGGCCTGGCTTGTCGGTCGGTTGACCGAGTCTTCGAGTCGTCGGGTCGTCGAGTCGTCGATGAAGAAGCAGGGGCAACTGGGACTAAGGGGTCACTGGGGATTCATTGATCAACCTATACTAAGCAGTTGATATGATTGCAGGTATAGTAGCAGTTTATCAAAAACAGGCTATGCATCAGAATAGGAGGTAGCTAATACAGTAGCAAAAATCTAATGCAAGAATAAGAGGGAAAAGGAATAGGCGATATCGGAATGCTCAAGGGGGGTTGCTTGCCTTGCTGCTCTGCGGCAAAGGCCTGATCGTCAGTCGCGTAGTCGTACCCGGCAGCAGCGTCAGTCTCGGGGTCTACCGGAGAGAAGAAGGGGGGAAGAAACAATAAATATAAAGCACAGATGCAACACGATGCATGACATGGCAATATGCAGGGCTAGGCATGTACTAACGCAGTACTACACGTGTTAGACGGAGCGGGAGAATATCTGACGATATTTCCCGGGTCTTTGGATTTATTGGACAGACGATCCGGAGGGGAAAAGTTCCATGTTCATCATGCTAGGAGCATGTGACAGATGAACGGACAGCGTATTCGGATTCGTGGGATTTTTCTGATCAACTTTCATGTATAAAACTTTTTCATATGAGCTACGGATTATTTTCTATTAATTTTTAAAGTTTTTAATCATTTTCTGAACGTACAGGGAGAGCTCGGTGGTGCAAATCGACGACGATGAGTGGCGGCGTCCCGAGGATTAAGACGACGTGGTGTAGGCGATGCAGGGGCTCCGGGGCTCGATCCAGCTGACGAGGAGGAAGGGGTGGTCGCGGCGGAGCTCGTGGGTGTCTCAGCGAGGCACGGGAGGCACGGTGGCCGCATCTAACCGGTGGCCATGGCGGCGGTGGTGCTTGGGAGAGAGTGGAGCGGGCGAGGGAGAGGGGGAGAGGCAAAGCAGGAGCGTCCAGGGGGGTGCGGGGGCTCGTTCTTATCCATCCACGCCAGCGGACGAGGACGAGCGAGCGAGGAGGGGCCGGGCGAGCGAACGTGCTCTCCCTGCTCAACAGCGAGCCTGCGGGCGTCAGGAGGTTGGGGACGACCGCCAGGTGGGATGGGTTGCGCACTGTAGCACTGGGCCTAAGTGCACAGTGTGCTTTTCCTTTTTATTTCTCTTTTCCTTTTCTGTTGTCTCCACAGCTCTTATTTTAATTCCTTTTGGCATTATTACTTCTCAGTAAAAATGTGCCACTTGTTCCAAATAATAACTTGCAATATTCCATATGGCCACAAAAAGTTTGGGGGTTATTGGAATCTGTTTGCATTTTCCAAAAGTATTTAAAAGCACTTTTAAATGCAATTTGGTGCTGTTTTGGATGGTGGGTTCCATACCAACATCAAGGTGATGTTGTTTCCCTCAACAACATTTGTTTTGTGATTTTTCACAATTGTGCAACAATTTGTTCTTGCTGTTTGCAACTTTATTTTATCACAATAAAATTCGATGCCCTTTTAAAGTGGAATTTGAATTGAGATATGTTCAACTTGATCATATTCTATTTAGCAAAAATGATTAGGCACTGATCATGGTCATCACTGTGTTTAATTACAATGATCACTGTAGCCAAAATCCAGGGTGTCACAATTCTCCCCTACTAAAAAGAATTCTCGTCCCGAGAATCAAGAAGTAGAAGGAAAGAGCCCGGGGTATTCTGCACGAAGATGATCTTCGCGTTCCCAAGTGGCTTCATCTTCAGAATGATTTGCCCACTGCACCTTGAAGAACTTGGTAACCTTCTGACGAGTCCGACGTTCAGTTTCATCGAGAATGCAGACTGGTTGCTCTTTGTAAGAAAGGTCCTGTTGCAGCTCAAGCATATCATGATCCACTGCTCGGATAGGATCCTTGAAGCAGCGACGGAGTTGCGACACATGGAACACATCGTTAACCTGAGAAAGGTTTGGCGGTAGTTCCAGTTGATATGCCACCTTACCACGCCTTTCGAGAACAGTGAAAGGACCAATATATCGAGGAGCTAGCTTGCCCTTGATCCCAAAACGGTGTGTACCTCTCATTGGCGTGACTCGAAGATAAGCCTTTTTGCCAGGTTGATAGACCATATCTTTGTGATGACGGTCATACCGACTCTTCTGACGAGACTGAGCAGCCTTCAATTTGCATGAATAATGCGGACTTGATCTTCGGCATGTTGGATAATATCCGGACCGATAAGTGTACGTTCCCCAGTTTCTGACCAATTCAGAGGAGTCCGACACTTACGTCCATACAATACTTCAAAGGGGGCCATCTTCAGACTAGCTTGATAGCTATTGTTGTAGGAGAACTCAGCATACGGGAGAGATTCCTCCCATTTCTTGCTGAAAGAAATGACACAAGCTCGAAGCATGTCTTCGAGAATCTGATTGACTCGTTCAACTTGTCCCTGGGATTGAGGGTGAAAAGCGGTGCTGAAGGACAAACGAGTTCCCATAGCTTCCTGGAAACTTGCCCAGAACCTTGAAGTGAATAAGCTGCCACGGTCCGAACTAATCACCAATGGAATACCGTGGAGTGAAACAACTCTGGACATATATAGATCTGCCAGCTGACTAGCAGTAATAGTTTCCTTGACAGCCAAAAAATGTGCAACCTTGGACAGTCGGTCAATGACGACAAGAATAGCATCATTACCTTTCTGCGACCTGGGAAAACCAGTAATGAAGTCCATTTCAACATGATCCCATTTCCATTCAGGAATAGAAATAGGTTGTAGAGTTCCAGCAGGCCTTTGATGTTCTGCTTTGATCCGACGGCAAATGTCACATTCTGAAACATAGCGTGCAATGTCTTGCTTCATGTTAGACCACCAGAATCTTCGACGAATGTCTTGGTACATCTTGGTACTACCAGGATGAATAGACAGCGGAGTGTCATGTGCTTCCTTCATGACCTCCTAAGTCATATCATGGTTTTTCTCCCTACTCGGTACCACTAGGCGGTCTTTGAAGTACAAAGCGCCATCCTCAGCAATAGTGAAGGGTGAGGGCTTTCCTTCTACGAGATCGCGTTTAATCCTCTCGACTTCATTTTCACACTTTTGGATCCACTTGATGACGTCCACAAGATCTGGTTTAGCAACCAGGGTATTAAGAGAACCCTGGGAAACAACGTGGAGGTTCATTTTGTAGGACCCTTCAGGAGGGGGAGCGAGATAACCCTGAGGAACAATATGGAGGTTCACCTTGCGAAATTCTTCTTAGAGCAGGGGATGAACCTTGTGAACCTGAAGGTGATTGCAATAAGACTTGCGGCTCAAGGCATCAGCCATTACATTAGCCTTGCCTGGGGTATAAGAAATACCCACATTGTAGTCTGCTATGCGCTCCATCCATCTCTGTTGACGGAGGTTCAGATCTGGTTGAGTAAACAGGTACTTCAGACTTTGGTGATCGGTGTAGATCTCGCAACGATTACCAACAAGGTATTGCCGCCACTCTTTCAGTGCATGAATTACTGCAGCAAGTTCAAGGTCATGAACTGGGTAGTTCTCTTCATGAGGACGCAATTGACGAGAGGCATACGCAACCACTCTGCGCTCTTGCATTAGGACACATCCCATTCCTTGACGTGAAGCATCACAATAAATGACGAAGTCCTTACGAGTATCCGGAGGAGCAAGCACTGGAGCGGACGTTAGTTTGTCCTTAAGTGCCTGAAAGCTCTCCTGACATTTTTCTGTCCACTCATATTTAACACCTTTGTGAAGCAGATTGGTTAAGGGCTTTGCAAGCTTGGAGAAGTTCTCGACGAATCGACGGCAATAGCTGGCGAGCCCGAGAAAACTTCTGACTTGCTTGACATTCTTCGGGGGAGTCCAGTCAAGAATAGCCTGAACTCGTTCAGGGTTGACCGCAATACCATCCTTGGAGATCACATGACCAAGGTAGGTTACTTCGTCCATCCAGAACTCACACTTTGAATACTTTGCATAAAGTTGATGTTCTCGAAGTCTCTCCAGTATCAGACGAAGATGTTCATCATGCTCTTCTTTATTCTTGGAGAAAACCAGGATATCATCCAGATAAACCACGACGAATTTATCGAGGTAATCCATGAATATATAGTTCATCAGACGAGAGAAGGTTGCTGGGGCATTGGTTAAGCCGAAGGACATGACGGTGTACTCGTATGAACCATAACGAGTAACGAATGCTGTCTTGGGAATATCCTCTTCGTGAACTCGGATCTGATGGTAACCCAACCTCAAGTCGAGTTTTGAAAATACTGATGAACCAGCAAGTTGATCATATAGATCGTTGATCCGAGGAAGCGGATATTTGTTTTGAGTCGTTGCTTGGTTGATGGGTCGGTAATCTTGGACCAACCGATTCGTACCATCCTTCTTCTTGACAAAAAGAGAAGGTGCTCCCCAAGCAGAGGCACTTTGACGAATGAACCCTTGACGAAGCGAATTGCCAATTTCTTGTTTCAGTTCAAGGAGTTCATGCGGAGGCATCTTATATGGCCGCTTGGCAATAGGGGTGGTGCCTGGCACTAAGTCGATGACAAACTCGACAGCTCTAGCAGGGGGAACCCTTGGAAGTTCTTCCGGAAAAACATCTTGGAAATCCCGGACAACTGGAATGTTTTCAATCCCTTCAAGAGGTGACTCATTTAATGCATTCAGGGCATATAGTCGGGCTTCAGCATCTCGAACAAGATGAGCATGGTAGTTGACTATCTCATTCGAAGGATGCAGAAGGTGGACAATTTTGGTGGCACAAACGACGGAAGCAGTATGTGCTTTCAACCAATCCATCCCCAGAATAAGGTCGATCTTGGAAGACTTCAATATAATGGGGGAAGCATGGAATTCCAGTCCTTCTATTTCAATGTGGACATCTGGACAAACCATGGAGGTTTGACATTGGCCAGCGGGGGTGTTTATCACTATAGGAATGTTCATCTCCTCGTACTTAATGCCATGCATGTATGCAAAATCTTCAGACATGAAAGAATGAGATGCTCGTGTATCAAACAATACAGAAGCTGGTACAGAGTTAATGAGAAGAGTACCCATCACAGTAGCAGGCTGGTCTTGAGCTTCATTCAGTTCAGCATTGTTAGCTTGAGCACGACCCTGAGCAGGCCTGGCATTGTTGTTGCGGGGCTGGTTGGAAGGCAGTGCAAGTTGATTCTGATTCTGCCTGCAGTCTCTAGCACGGTGTCCTAGGCGACCACACTTGTAGCACAGCCCATCCTCAGGACGAGAAGGGGGAACAGGAGCCCGTGGTGGTGGAGCTGGAAGCCTCAGCTGCCTAGGTGGGGGTGGAGGTAGACGAGGTGCAGCATAGGATGGCCTCGGAGCAGGAGGCGGTGCATGGTACATGTTGTGGGGGATCCAGATCTTGCGCTTCTGACTTCCTGAGCCCGAAGATGAGCCCATGTCACGGTTGCGCTTGCTGCTGTCCTTGTAGTCCTGCAGACCTGTTTCCACCAGAATGGACTTGTTGACCAAGGTGGCAAAGTTACCGAAGTCTTGAGCAAGGAGTACCAGCTTGATATCCGGGTGGAGGCCTTCACGGAACTTCTCCTGCCTACGAGCATCAGTTGCAACGTCTTCTTCAGCATAGCGAGATAAGTCCAGAAATTCCCGCTGATAAGCATCCACAGTCTTGTTGCCTTGGACTAGGTTGCGGAATTCACGCTTCTTCTTATCCATCAGTCCCTGAGGGATGTGGCTAGCACGGAACGCGGCTTGGAACTTTGGCCAGGTGATGATTGTTCCAACAGGCTGAGAGCGCCTGTGGCTGTCCCACAATTGAGCAGCGGGACCCTTCAGAAAGTACGAGGCAAAGGTGACATAGCTAGCCACTCGGGCGCCTGAAGACTCCAGCTCATAAGTGATGTCACGGAGCCAGTCATCTGCGTCAAGCGGCTGATTTGATCTGCGGTAGATCGTAGGGTTGAGACGCATGAAGTCTTGCAGAGTCATTGGGGCTGGCTGTTGATTCATATTCGGCCTCGGGAACTGGTCCATAAGCCCTTGCATAAACTGGCGATTCAGTTCAAACTGTTGCATCATACCAGCCATGTATTCCTGTGGTGGTGGCGGTTCAGGCGCACCACGACCACGACCAGCTGGCCTAACCATTCTGTCAAATTTTTAATAGTGGTAGTTTAGCATTGTGTAATTGCAAAGAAAAAGAATCATTCATGAAGTAAATTGCACAAAGAAGGTAGTGCAATAGATACGACGTAGTAGTTCAAACTTCAACATACAGATCCATACATAGGTCTATTACAAACCATAAGTTCGTTACGAAATAGACGATAGGTCCGGCATGAAAATAACCTAGACAACTAGGCGGCATGCAGGCACGCGGTAGAGAGATACAACAACGGGACATAGTGATAAGCTACATCAACGTCGGGGACAACGAAAGTAGCCATGGAACTGCACATGACCCTGAATGTGAAACCTGGGGGCAGGGTTCTGCATCCCATGCACACCCTGATGCATAATCTGCATATCAAGCGGGAGCGCAGGTCCACGTGCCGGAGTATGACCTCCAACCTCAGGCCATTCAAGACCTGGAGGAAACTCAGTCCGACGCGGGTGAAGAATGTACTCCGGATGCATCCCCGCAATGACTGCTGGCAACAACTGCTCCATAGCCTGATGAAGACGAGCTCGGGTGGCGTACAGCTCGACGTTAAGAGCCCTGACAGTGCGATCCAGAGCCTCAGTGTACTGAACCAGAACCTGTGGGTCGTAACGACGACTCACGTAGGGGGTGCAGACCGCAGTGTGGGACCGGTCGGTACGCTGCCGTGCGAAAGGGGTCAAGATCTTAGCGTCGGCTGCCGTATCAACTCTAGCAGGGACATACGGGATGTATCTGTACGATGTCTCCTCCAAACAAGGGTTCGCTGCACGGAGACGAACAATAGCAGCATAGGCAACATCCAGTACTGCCATCTCAACAGTCACTCCAATGCCACGGAAGATGTGCAGCTCAGTGATGGAGAGGTCCTATCGATCCCAGATAACCATCTCAGCCTCATACTGTTCCTGGTTGAACTCGCGGTAGTCCTTGTAAATAGTGTACTCGGGGTACCAGCGATATCCCAGCTTCTTCAAGAGGTCGACCAGAATGGCCGGGAACCCAGTCGTATCGTGCGCGAAGGTCAGACGAATGATCTGCCTAGCGGGACGCATCTGTAACAAGGAGATTCAAGATGTCAAATGATAGTGCGTGCATCATAACTTCAAAGAAGACAATTTTCGACGAAACAATTCTCCGGTGGATGTGATCACGAGAACCTAATGTTAGATTTAGCAAAATCTTTAACCCGAAAGAAAAGAGAGATTAGAACCCAGAGTATAGACGAGGAATAAAAGATCCTAATACCACCCGATTGAGATGTGGGCCCGTAAGCCACACAACTAAGTTAGTAAAAGTTTTTCAATGACTAGACTCAACTTCGGCCAAGGAGTTGGAAAGGGGGCTACCTACAGGCAGTCGGCTCTGATACCAACTTGTGATGCCCCCGATTTCTCGACCGTACGCTAAACATACACGCAATGCGTACGACCAAGATTAGGGACTCACTGATTGATATCACAACACAACACTAGACACAAATTAAAGTCATACAGCTTCATATTACAAGCCAGGGGCCTCGAGGGCTCGAATACAAAGCTCGACAAGCACGACTCAACGGAAGCAAATAATATCTGAGTACAGACATAAGTTAAACAAGTTTTGCCTTAAGAAGGCTAGCACAAACATAAGCAGCGGATCGAAAGAGGTGAGGCCTCCTGCCTGGGAGCCAACCTAACTACTCCTGAGCGTCAGCACTCTCCACGTAGTAGTAGGCTCTAGCAGTGGTGTAGTAGTCGTCTCCGGCGTACTCCATCTCCTGGGCTCCATCGTCTGAACGCGGAATCGTTTCGAGGGGGAAAGAGAAAGCAAAGCAGCGGTGAGTACTCATCCAAAGTACTCGCAAGACTGACATCAGAACTATGCTAAGTATGCATCAGTATCAAGGGGAGGGGTTATATCTGGACTGACTGCAGAAAGCAAGAATAGGGAGAAGGCCTAGTCCTATTGAAGACTAGCACCTTCAACATCTTGCAGCATTAGAAGAGTGCAGATTGGTATCTCACATATAGTCATATTATTGTAGCAATTTTATTAAGTAACCATGCCCAGAGATTCTTCCTTGACTCCCTGCGAGGAAGCAATCCCGGAGCCACATTCATCTCAATTTAATTCACAGTTATAGTTGTATAAGGTCAAGGTACAACTCCAAGTCTTCCTGTTACCGTGGACACGGCTATTCGAATAGATTAATCATCCCTGCAGGGGTGCACCGCATCTCCAACACGCCTCATCACCTACGGCCGGACACACTTTCCTGGGTCATGCCCGGCCTCGGGATAGCAGCACGTCATCGCCCCACCTAGGCTCAACGAAGAGGCCAGCCCGCCGGTCTAAATCCTAAGCGCGCAGGTTCGTGGGCCCACTTGCCCTTGCACTCCTGCACGATGCGAACGCGACCGAGGTCAGTCCTAGCACCCTCTTCGTTGGTTTGGTGCGCAATAAGGCCAACGACCAACTCAGATCAAATACCCAACCCATTTGTATTTTATTAATGCGGGGCAAGTGCGACCCATAAAGTGCGGTCCGTCGCCCCGTCTTGAGGATGTGTGGCAAGGGCCTCTCCTGCCCGTCCACGCCTCAACATCATCAAACCGTGGGTACCCCTCAGGGCCGACCCATCACCAACATGTTTCTGTAACCAGGTCATAGTAACTGTGTGTATAAAACATCAAGACGGAACCTGAGGAATCACCCTCAAGGGGCCCCGCTCGATGAAACCGTCAAGGTGGACTTAGAGGAATCACCCTCGAGGGTCCCACTTGAGGGGTTGCACGACAGAGTCATCGTCGGGAGTGGTGAAGGAGGAATCACCCTCGATAACCACGACCGACTAGCTGCACTACAGAGCTAGCATCATGAGTACTTCACGAGGTGTCACCCTCGGTCCTCGATAGTAGCGCTGCAGAGTCGTACAACTAAGGGGTGTGCGGTGATGTGAGGGGCCTGGCTTGTCGGTCGGTTGACCGAGTCTTCGAGTCGTCGGGTCGTCGAGTCGTCGATGAAGAAGCAGGGGCAACTGGGACTAAGGGGTCACTGGGGATTCATTGATCAACCTATACTAAGCAGTTGATATGATTGCAGGTATAGTAGCAGTTTATCAAAAACAGGCTATGCATCAGAATAGGAGCTAGCTAATACAGTAGCAAAAATCTAATGCAAGAATAAGAGGGAAAAGGAACAGGCGATATCGGAATGCTCAAGGGGGGTTGCTTGCCTTGATGCTCCGCGGCAAAGGCCTGATCGTCAGTCACGTAGTCGTACCCGGCAGTAGCGTCAGTCTCGGGGTCTACCGGAGAGAAGAAGGGGGCAAGAAACAATAAATATAAAGCACAGATGCAACACGATGCATGACATGGCAATATGCAGGGCTAGGCATGTACTAACGCAGTACTACACGTGTTAGACGGAGCGGGAGAATATCTGACGATATTTCTCGGGTCTTTGGATTTATCGGACAGACGATCAGGAGGGGAAAAGTTCCATGTTCATCATGCTAGGAGCATGTGACAGATGAACGGACAGCGTATTCGGATTCATGGGATTTTTCTGATCAACTTTCATGCATAAAACTTTTTCATCTGAGCTACGGATTATTTTCTATTAATTTTTAAAGTTTTTAATCATTTTCTGAAATTCACAGAATTAAATTAATTCGAAAAAGCATTTATGATGTCAGCATGACATCAGGATGACGTCAGCAGCCAACAGTGGGGCTGACTGGTCAAACCTGACCAGTGGGCCCCACCTGTCATAGACTCTGGGCTAAACAGAGTTTAAATTAAACTAAACTAAGTTAGTTTAACAGGTAGGCCCCACATGTCAGTGACTAATTAGTCTAAACTAATTATCAGATTTAATTAAACTAATTTAATTAATTAAAATGGGGCTGGGCCCACATGTCATACACAGGGGGGGGTCGGGCCCCACCTGTCATTGACTGGCCCGAGCCCAGTCAGCAGGTTGACCAGGTCAACGGTCAACCAGGGGGCTCGGGGCCCACGGGTCAGTGACCCTGCGGGTGGCCCTGGCCCGGCCAGGTCAGCGGCGGCGCCGTCCGGCCACCGGAACAGCTCCGGCGAGCTCCCGAAACGGCGGCCGGGCTCGGAAATCGTCCATGGTGCACCAAATCGGGCCGTTCTTGTCGCATTCGAAAGCAGGCGTCGTCGCCGTTCCGTTCCGGCCATCAGGGCGAGCTGGGACGGCCTGTGGCGTCGCCGGCGTCGAGGTTGGCGGAGGCGAGCTTCGGGCGCCGGTGGCAAACATCTAACCGAGGCGCAAACGAGCCATCTAGCGGTACTACGTGGGACTACGCGGTGCATGGAGTCGAATGGCAACGACGGCAGGACCAAATGGTCACCGTTTGGTCACCGGCGTCGAGCTTCCGCGGCGGCGGGATCGGGTTCGCGTGGAGCTACGGCTACGGCGGCCTAGGGGAGCAATGCGAGGGAGAGGAGGATGCGGGGGAGCTCACTGGGCCCTGTAGTTGCGCAAGGTGGGCTCGAGGGGGGCTCGGTGGTGCAAATCGACGACGACGAGCGGCGGCGTCCCGAGGAGGAAGACGATGCGGTGTAGGCGATGTAGGGGCTCCGGGGCTCGATCCAGCTGACGAGGAGGAAGGGGTGGTCGCGGCGGTGCTCGTGGGCGTCTCAGCGAGGCACGGGAGGCACGGTGGCCGCGTCTAATCGGTGGCCATGGCGGCGGTGGCGCTCGGGAGAGAGTGGAGCGGGCGCGGGAGAGGGGGAGAAGCGAAGCAGGAGCGTCCAGGGGGGTGCGGGGGCTCGTTCTTATCCATCCACGCCAGCGGACGAGGACGAGCGAGCGAGGAGGGGCCGGGCGAGCGAACGTGCTCTCCCTGCTTGACAGCGAGCCTGCGGGCGTCAGGAGGTTGGGGACGACCGCCAGGTGGGCTGGGTTGCGCACTGTAGCACTGGGCCTAAGTGCACAGTGTGCTTTTCCTTTTTTATTTCTCTTTTCCTTTTCTGTTTTCTCCACAGCTCTTATTTTAATTCCTTTTGGCATTATTACTTCTCAGTAAAAATGTGCCACTTGTTCCAAATAATAACTTGCAATATTCCATATGGCCACAAAAAGTTTGGGGGTTATTGGAATGTGTTTGCATTTTCCAAAAGTATTTAAAAGCACTTTTAAATGCAATTTGGTGCTGTTTTGGATGGTGGGGTCCATACCAACATCAAGGTGATGTTGTTTTCCTCAACAACATTTGTTTTGTGATTTTTCACAATTGTGCAACAATTTGTTCTTGCTGTTTGCAACTTTATTTTATCACAATAAAATTCGATGCCCTTTTAAAGTGGAATTTGAATTGAGATATGATTTTCAACTTGATCATATTCTATTTAGCAAAAATGATTAGGCATTGATCATGGTCATCACTGTGTTTAATTACAATGATCACTGTAGCCAAAATCTAGGGTGTCACAAACATCCAAGAATGATAATATAACAACATGGAACAAGCAAAAATTATAGATACGTTGGAGACGTATCAGCATCCCCAAGCTTAATTCCTACTCGTCCTCGAGTAGGTAAATGATAAAAACAGAATTTTTGATGTGGAATGCTGCCTAACATGTTCATCATATTCTTTTCTTCTTTTTATAGCATGGACATTTGGACTTGTAAATGATTCAAAGCAATAGTCTAGTTTTAACATAATGACTTCAATACTCAAGCATGTCAACAAGCAACCATGTCTTTCAAAATATCAACACTAAAGAGAGTTATCCCTAGCCCATCATGCTCAATCATTGATCCATTCATTAAACACACTCAAATATTAGCTATGCCCAATGCTCAAGTACGATCATAGTGCCCCCTAGTTGGTGCTTATAAGAGAAGATGGAGACTCAAAGCAAAAAATGAAAATTGCATAAAGTAAAAAGATAGGCCCTTCGTAGAGGGAAGTAGGGATTTGTAGAGGTGCCAGAGCTCAAGGTTTAAATTGAGAGATAAAAAATATTTTGGGTGGCATGCTTTTCCTGTCAACGAAAACGACAAAGTAGCTCACAATACTTTCCATGCTAGATATATCTTAGGCGGTTCCCAAACAGAAAATAAAGTTTATTCCTTTTTCCACCAAACTTTCACTTTCCATGGAAGGCCGTATCCACGGTTGCCTTCCATACCAACACTTTCCAAGGAATTTATAATTTGACAACATAAAGTAAATATTTTTTCTTTTTCATTTCGGGAATGGGCATCCCTATTACCGCCGCATTCTCGTGCAATGACAAGTGAATAAACACTCATCTTGAGAATAACACATCTAGCATGGAAAAATATTGGACACTCCCCACCGTTTCATGAGCGGTACGAGCACACAAAAGAGAAAATTTATTTTGAAAATTTAGAGATGGCACATACAAATTTGCTTGGAACGGCATGGAAATACCGCATATAGGTAGGTATGGTGGACTCATAAGGCAAAACTTGGTTTAAGGATTTTGGATGCACAAGTAGTATTTCTACTTAGTACAAATGAAGGCTAGCAAATAGATTGGGAAGCAACCAAACCAAGAAATGAAAAATCACATAAGTGAGCATTGAACATAACTAACACCGAATAATGCACCACAAGTGGGAAGTAATTTCATTGCATAGCTATTGACTTTCGTACTTGCATAGGGAATCACAAACCTTAACACCAACATTCCTAATAAAGCATAATTACTCACTAACATGACTCACGTATTACTATCATCATGTTTCAAAACTATTACAAAGAATCAAGTTTAATTTGTCCCATGATCTTCATGAAAGTTTTTATTGTATACTCCTTGGATATCTATCACTTTGGGACTAGTTTAATATATTGCCATTGCTTTTTGGCAAGCTCAAACAAATTTAAGTGAAGCACATGAGCAAATGACAAGCTACTCTCAAAAGATATAAGTGAAGATCAATGAGTAGTCAAACAATTTTCTGAGTATTTTATTCAAACAACAAACTAAACAAAAATAGCACTCCAAGAATAGCACGCATCATGTGAACGAATAAAAATTTAGCCTCAACATAGGCTAACCGATAATTGTTGATGAAGAGAGATGGGATGCGTAGCATCCCCAAGCTTAGATGCTTGAGACTTCTTGAAATATTTACTTGGGGTGCCTTTGGCATCCCCAAGCTTGAGCTTTTGTATCTCGTTCAATCCTCTCATATCATGGTTTCACCTATTCTCAAAAACTTCATCCACACAAAACTCGAAAAGAACTCCTGAGATAGGTTAGTACATCATCTACTGTTTACTATCTTTTCCACAATTTATATCTATCAATACAGGCTATGGAAACTATAGGATAAGTAGATAACAAAACTATGACAGCAATCTGTCCAAACAGAACAGTCTGTAGCAATCTATTAAACCAGTGTACTTATGTAACTCAAAAAATCATGAAAATTTAGGACATGCTAAAAAATTTATATGACAATACTGTGTAAAAATTTCAGAAACTTTGCACGTTCCAGTAAAATATGAAAATTCAAACACTATAGCAAAAGTTTCTGTTTTTACACAGCACACATCAAAACATGCAATGCAAGCATCCTAAGACAATTCTTGAAACTTTTTATTGAAAAACAAGATTATAAATAACACCTAACATAGAACAACAAAATAAAATGACGCTCCAAGCAAAACTCATATTATGTGACGAATAAATATATAGCTCTAAGTAAGATATACCGATAATGTTGAAGACGAAAGAGGGGATGCCTTCCGGGGCATCCCCAAGCTTAGGCGCTTGAGTATTACTTGGATATTACCTTGGGGGTGCATCCCCAAGCTTCGGTTCTTGTCACTCCTTATTCTCCTCATATCGGCGTCTCATCCAAAACTTGAAAACTTCAATCACACAAAACTTAACGGAACTTCGTGAGAAGGGTTAGTGTAATAAAGATAAATCATTCACTTAGGTACTGTCAAGACACGATTCATAATTGTTCCCACATGATACCTACTGTATTCTATCATTCCCATAATTTATACCACTAAATATAAGTTATGGGAACACTAAAACAAGCAAACTATGCATGCAAAACAGAATCTTTCAAAAACAGAACAGTCTGTGAAGATCTGTAGTGTACCAATAGTTCCCTCTCTCTAAAAATTCTGAAAAATTAGGACAACCTGAATAATTTTCATATTAAGACTGTGTAAACATTTCAGATCATTATCACGCTCCAGTAAAAAATAAAAATTCCTGTACTGTAGTCAAAAGTTTCTGTTTTGGTTCAACATCAATTCTACTCATCTTGTGAGTCATCCTAAAGGCTTTACTTGGCACTTTATTGAAATAAAAGACACAAAACATGATTACTACAGTAGCTTAATCATGTGAACACACAAAAACAGAAAGGAAAAGTGTTGGGTTGTCTCCCAACAAGCCCTTTTCTTTAATGCCTTTTTAGCTAGGCATGATGATTTCAATGATGCTCGCATAAAAGTAAAGAATTGAAACATAAAGAGAGCATCATGAATCTCATGACAAGCACATTTAAGTCTAACCCACTTCTTATGCATAGGTATTTTGTGAGCAAACAATTTATGGGCACAAGAATCAACTAGCATAGGAAGGCAAAACAAGCATAACTTCAAAACTTTGAACACATAGAGAGGAAACTTGATATTATTGCAATTCCTACAAGCATATGTTCCTCCCTCATAATAATTTTCACTAGCATCATGAAGGAATTTCACAATATAACTATCACATAAAGCATTCTTTTCATGATGCACAAGCATAGAATTTTCATTACTCTCCACATAAGCAAATTTCTTCTCATTCATAATAGTGGGAGCATCAAATGAAACTCGAATACTATAAATTGTTTCCACATTAAAAGAGTAATGTTCAGTAAAAGGATATTCAAAATTATGACAATAATTATCACTACTTTTTATAACATAAGTATCATCACAATAATCATCATAAGTAGCAACTTTGTTCTCATCATAGTCAAGTGAAACCTCTTCCAAAATAGTGGAATCATTACTAAATAAAGTCATGACCTCTCCAAATCCACTTCTATCATTATAATAAAATTCAACATCCTCCAAGATAGTGGGATAATAATTTTCTAAAGTTGACACTCTTCCAAACCCACTTTCATAAATATCACAATCATCATAAATAGGAGGCATGAAATCATCATAACAAATTTGATCATTCAAAGTAGGGGAACTAAAAAGATCATCCTCATTAAGCATAACATCCCCAAGCTTGGAACAAACATTAATTGCAGCAAATAAATTCTCAAACATGTCATTATCATCAAACATAGCATCCCCAAGCTTGTGGCTTGGCATATCATAAGCATAATCACTCTCATCATTAATTGCATGAATAGCACCTATAGCATAACAATTATTATCATCATAATTTACCAAGTTGGTGCCAAAAAGATTTTCAAGATTATAAGTAGTATCATTATCTTCCTAATCATAGTCATCACAACAAGCAATTGGCATAACAAAATCATCATCAAGTGTATCATCTTCCACAATCATTTTTGATTCATCCTCGTGAGGCACAAGAATAATATGAGCAACATCATTTGGAAGAGATACCTTTTTACCTCTACTCTTTCTTCTTTTCTTCTTCTTCACCACATCATGTGCGGGTTTAATTAATTTCTTCGAGCTTCTTATTGATGAGATTGGTTGAATAGGGAGTTCCTCCTCATCACCTATTACATCATGAGAGACAATAGGAGGCAAAATGGAATTCTTTACCCTTTCATTAGTATTCCTTTTATATTCTATTGGTTTTCCCATCTTTCTATAGTTGGCAATATAGGCATTCTCATTGCAATTTACCATGCAAAACATATAGATATCTTTTAGATTAGTTTCAATGTCGTCCGTGAGAATGAGTACTTCAAACCAACTATTTTTATGTATCAATTATTCACTCCCCAAAAATAGATAAAGCTCATCATAAAGTTCAAGGGTGATCAAGTCATTACAATATTTGGCCATTATTTGATCATGAAAAAGTTTGCATTGGAAATTAAGGTGACTAACTTTATTGCAAAGTTCACAAGTAATAGGACAAAGAGAACTCAATTTTGTAGCAAATTCATCTAGCACTTTGAGCAAATAATTGGTTCTATCATGTTTATGCTTCTTACAAAATCTATCATCCCTATAAGGCACGTCCTCACAAATTTTATGCACTCCACAAAAATTGACATGCTTATAAGAAACATTTTTATCATGACTAGTGCAATCATCATTAGTATTTTGGATATTCAGAAAATTCATGCTAACAATATTGCTATCATGCTCATCATTCAAGGAATTCTCATTAAGTATTTTCATAGTTTCTTCCTCTACCAATTGAGCACAATTTTCGGAATCCTTATTTTCACGAAAGACATTATAAAGACGAAACAAATGATGCAACCTAAACTCCATTTTTTTTGTAGTTTTCTTTTATAAAACCAATCTAGTGATAAAACAAGAAACTAAAAATTTTAATTGCAAGATCGAAAGATATACCTTCAAGCACTCACCTCCCCGGCAACGGTGCCAGAAAAGAGCTTGATGTCTACTACGCAACTTTATTCTTGTGGACTTTGTTGGGCCTCCAAGCGCAGAGTTTTGTAGGACAGTAGCAATTTTCCCTCAAGTGGATGACCTAAGGTTTATCAATCCGTGGGAGGTGTAGGATGAAGATGGTCTCTCTCAAACAACCCTGCAATCAAATACAAGAAATCTCTTGTGTCCCCAACACACCCAATACAATGGCAAATTGTATAGGTGCACTAGTTCGGCGAAGAGATGGTTATACAAGTGCAATATGGATGGTAGATATAGGTTTTTATAATCTCAAAATATAAAAACAGCAAGGTAACAAATAGTAAACAGCGAGAAAAACATTGTATAAATGCTTGGAAACAAGGCCTAGGGTCCGTACTTTCGCTAGTGCAATCTCTCAACAATGCTAATATAATTGGATCACATAACCATCCCTCAATGTGCAACGAAGAATCACTCCAAAGTTCTTATCTAGCGGAGAACATAAGAAGAAATTGTTTGTAGGGTATGAAACCACCTTAAAGTTATCCTATCCGATCGATCAATTCAAGAGTTCGTACTAAGATAACATCAAGTTATCCTTTCCGTTCGATCTATATAAGAGTTCGTACTAGAATAACTCCATATGATACGCATCATCCAACTCTAATGTCACCTAGATACTCCAATGTCACCACAAGTATCCATGAGTTAATTATACGATACGCATCAAACAATTTCAAATTCATAATACTCAATCCACACAAAGAACCTCAAAGAGTACCCCAAGATTTCTATCGGAGAAAGTAGGACAAGAACGCGTATCAACCCCTATGCATAGATTACCCCAATGTCATCGCGGGAATCCGCAAGTTGAGTACCAAAACATATATCAATTGAATCAATTGAACACCCCATTGTCACCACGGGTATCCACATGCAAGACATATATCAAGTGTTCTCAAATCCAATATTCAATCCAACATAACGATATCTCAAAGGTAAAGATTCAATTCATCACAACAAGATAGTAAGGGAAACATACCATATGATCCAGCTATATTAACAAAGCCCGTGATACATCAAGATCATGACATCTCAAGAACACGAGAGAGAGAGAGAGATTGAACACATAGCTACTGGTACATACCCTCAGCCCCGAGGGTGGACTACTCCCTCCTCGTCATGGCCTCCGCCGGGATGATGAAGATGGCCACCGGAGATGGATTCCCCTCTTCGGCAGGGTACTGGAACGTCTCCAGATTGGTTTTTTGTCGATACAGAGAGTTGCGGTGGCGGAGCGGAGAGTCCAGGGTTATTTTTTGGGGTTTCCGAATATTTGGGAATTTATAGGCATCGGAGGCGGTGGAGGGGGTGCTCGAGGTACCCAGCCCCCACCAGGCCGCGCCAGGGGGCCTCTGGCGCGCCCTGGTGGGTGCTGGCCAGCCTGGGCCCCCTCTTCTGGTGTTTTTTGACCCATCTTCTTTCTTATGGTCCGTAAAAAATCCACAAAAAATCCCCGCAGCGTTTTGTCTCCGTTTGGTACTGATTTTCTGCGAAGTAAAAAAAAAAGCAAAAACAGCAACTGGCACTTTGGCACTATGTCAATAGGTTAGTCCCAAAAATGATATAAAGTTGTAATAAAATGATTGTAAAACATCCAAGAATGATAATATAACAGCATGGAACAAGCAAAAATTATAGATACGTTGGAGATGTATCAAGGGTTCACCTTTCGCCGAAGAGGCAAGAAATGCCATCGGGTACTTACAGACAGCAGTGGCTCAACAAGAGAAGTATACTTACAGCCGGAGTCGTGTGCACTCAACCCCCATCCCAAGGCGCAGTTATAGCCAGCGTTTGGAGTCACCGGCGGTCTCTAGCAGTGAGCGACGTCGAAACCCACCCCGTGATGACCCACCCGTTGTCAACGCTCAGGCAATCGTAGATCATGCCAGAGCTCAGCGCGAGGCGGCAGCTGCGGCGGCTTACCAAGAGCCGCCCCCAGTAACACCTTCAACTTCGGTGGGAGCCGGAGTCACCTCCGGAGATGTGGGAGTGCCATGTTTAGCACCGGCTCTGCGGAACGAGTGCCCACCGAAGGATTTTATGGGTCCGCGCAAAGTGCCTAATTATACAGCTGATCTGCCTCCAAAAGCCTGGATCGAGAGTTATGAGCTAGCCATGGCGATGTTAGATGTCAGTGATGCAGTCTGTGCTAAGTACTTCATCATGATGTTAGAAGGACCGGCTCGTACATGGTTAAAGGGTTTGCCACCCAATACCATTAATTCCTGGGCTGAGTTGAAAGCAAGGTTCATCAAGAATTTTCAAGGGACGTGCAAGCAGCCTATGACGATCATTGATTTGGATCATTGTGTGCAGCGTGAGGATGAGTCGGCCCATCATTGGGTCCGGCGGGTCTCAACCATTATCCACTCGTCTAACAATATCACGGCGGCTCAGGCGGTTCTAATTCTGGAGAAGAATTGTCACTTTTTACCCCTTAAGCAGAAGCTTGGACGGCTCAAGTGTTCTTGCCAGGACATGGGCGAGCTCATGGCGGCTCTCACTAAATATGCAGATTCGGACAACACGAAGGATCCTGGGTCTGATGATGAGAAATCGGCTAAGGGTAAGAAGAATGGCAACAGCAAGGGTCAGCAGCAGAATGGGGAAGGTAACAACAACCCAGGTAATGGCGGAAAACAGAAGCATCCAGACGGCGGGTCAGATGTGGTGGCCAATACCAACACTGGGAACAACTGTGGCAAGGGCAACGGTAAACCACCTTTCGGCAAAAGCAAGCCTTTCAACATGGAAGCGATGCTTAACGACCCCTGCCCGAAGCATAGTCTTCCCAACAAGCCATCCACTCATGCTTGGAAGGATTGCTATATCATGCGGGAGTTCTGGAATTACAGCCTTAACCAGCATCACAGTAACGGCAATGGACCGCCCGGCGGGTCAGGATCCGTCTCTCATGGGTCAGGTTTTGGTGCAGGCGGCTCAAGATCTGGTTATCCAGGTCAAGGTAACCATGGAGGTCATAATCAACAGTCTGGCAATGGTGGTCAGTAGCAAAACAACCAATCAGGATATCAGAGTAACCCGAAGCAGCTTAATGGAGGCCAGTATCACGTCTTCACCACGAGTCTTGATAAACGTGATCAGAAGGTGCGCAAGAGGGCGGTTAACGCAGCCATGCCGGCTCTTCCACAATATTTAAAGTGGTCTGAGCACACGATATCATGGAGTAGGGAGGATCACCCGCCGCGAGTTGATAACCCGGGACACTTAGCCCTTGTGGTAGCCCCTCAGGTAGGAGGCTACATGTTCACCATGGTGCTGATGGATGGTGGTAGCAGCATCAACATCCTGTACTATGACACTTTCCGTCGGATGAACCTGGTTGACAAGGATCTCAAGCCATCATCCACAGTTTTTCATGGAGTGGTACCCGGCAAATCAGCTTACCCAGTTGGAAAAATTGCCCTTGAGGTAGCTTTTGGTGATGAGTTCTACTACAGGGTGGAGACCTTATGGTTTGAGGTGGTTAAAATCAAGAGCCCATATCATGCTCTGTTTGGAAGGCCGGCTTATGCCAAGTTCATGGCTCGGCCCTGTTATGTTTACTTGCAGCTCAAGATGCCTGGCCTGAAGGGGACGATTACAGTACATGGTGATCGGAAGATTGCTCTTGAGTGCGAAGCAGGTGATGCTGCATATGCGGAGTCAAGTTGTGCTGAGGCAGAGCTCAAGTTTTATAAAGACAATGTTGACCCGATGGATATGACCCCGTTGAAAAAGCCTAGCACGGAATCTGACCCGCCCCTGAAATTTGTGGCAGAGGATACCAAGTTGGTGGACTTTGTTCCTGGCGACTCATCGCAGCAGTTCACTATCGGGGCCAATATGGACCCCAAATAGGAAAGCGCGCTCATCAAATTCATCCGTGAGAATCGGGACATTTTTGCATGGAAGCCTTCTGACATGCCAGGTGTGCCGAGAGAATTCGCTGAGCACCACCTTAATGTGGATCCTAAGTTTAAGCCAGTAAAGCAATTCCTCCGTCGATTCAATGAAGAGCGGCGTAAAGCTATTGGGGAAGAGGTAGCCCGGCTCTTAGCAGTAGGGTTTATCGTGGAGGTTTTTCACCCAGAGTGGTTGGCCAACACCGTGCTCGTACTTAAGAAGAATGGCACATGGGGCATGTGTGTAGATTGCACAGATCTCAACAAGGCGTGTCCGGTTGATCCGTTTGCTCTCCCCCGTATCGACCAGATCATTGATGCAACGGCGGGTTGTGAGAGTTTATGTTTCCTGGACGCTTATTCGGGTTATCATCAGATCAAGATGGCAGTCAAGGACCAAGAGAAGACATCTTTCATCACGCCTTTTGGAGCTTTGTGCTATGTGTCTATGCCTTTTGGACTCAAAAGTGCGCAGGCGACTTATCAACGCTGTGTGCAGAACTGTCTTCATAGTCAAATTGGACGCAATGTTCATGCTTATGTGGATGATATTGTGGTCAAGTCAAGGAAGAAGGAGAATCTGGTTGACCACTTGAAGGAAACTTTTGATAACCTGCGGGTTTACAAGATGATGCTTAATCCGGCTAAGTGTGTTTTTTGTGTACCTGCAGGCAAGCTCCTGGGATTTTTGGTTTCAGAACGAGGCATTGAAGCTAACCCGGATAAAATAAAGGCCATCACCTCATTATCTAAGCCGGCGTGCATTAATGACGTTCAACGCTTGGCGGGTCGTATTGCCGCTTTAAGCCGGTTCATAAGCCGCCTGGGCGAGAAGGCTATTCCTTTGTATCAGATGATGAAGAAGACAGATGATTTTGTGTGGAGTGATGCTGCCAATGATGCATTTGAGGCGCTTAAAAAACAGTTGATTGAGCCGTCTGTCTTGGCTGCTCCCGTGGAAAAAGAGCCTTTGCTCCTGTACGTGGCGGCTAATAATAAAGCCGTCAGTGCTGCAGTCGTTGTGGAGCGCAAGGAGGCGGGCAAAGAGTATCCAGTCCAACGGCCGGTTTATTATGTCAGTGAGGTTTTGACACAGTCCAAGCAAAGGTATCCGCATTGACAAAAGTTGGTGTTTGGAGTGTTCATGGCAAATCGCAAATTGAAGCATTATTTCCTTGGACATCCAATCACGGTGGTCAGTTCTGCTCCTTTGGGAGATATTATTCAGAATAGAGAAGCCACTGGCAGGATTGCTAAGTGGGCGATTGAGCTTGGGCCTCTTAATTTGAAGTATGTGCCTTGAACAGCTGTCAAGTCTCAAGCCCTGGTGGATTTTATCAATGACTGGACGGAGTGTCAAGCACCCGAAGAGAAGCCGGACAATACTTATTGGACAATTCACTCTGATGGATCCAGGCAGTTGGAAGGCTCGGGGGCTAGAGTTGTTTTGACTTCCCCTAGAGGTGACAACTTCTGTTATGTATTAAGGTTAATGTTTCCTTGTACTAACAATGGAGCTGAGTATGAAGCCTTGCTTCATGGGCTCCGTGTGGCCTAGGAGATGAATTTGAGCCGGGTCAGATGTCTCGGCGACTCAGACCTTGTGGCCCAGCAAGTCTCGGGCACGTGGGATTCTAAGGACCCTCGTATGGCGGCTTATCGCCAGGCGGTTGATGTCATTGTTAGTCACTTTAAGGGCTATCAGGTGGATCATATTGATCGTCGGAAGAATGAGGCGGCTGATGCATTATCACGTTTGGGGTCTCAACGTAAGCCGGTGCCGCCTAATGTGTTTTTGGATGTCTTGCATCACCCGTCCGTCAAATTGCCTTCTGAGGAGGATCTTGCTATACCTGGCCCGGAAGGACACTTGGTGGCGGCTCTTCGTGCTATTCCTGATTGGACGTTGCCTTATCTGGCGTATCTGACTCGTGGCGAGTTACCCGAGGACAAGACTTTGGCACGAAAAATCATAATGCGATCTAAGTCCATGACTATTGTCAATGGCGAGTTGCACACATGCAGCGTGACTGGTGTTTTTCAATGATGCGTCTCTCCAGAGGAGGGCCATGAAATCTTGCAAGGGATACATGCCGGCGATTGTGGTCATCACACCGGGTCAAAATCTTTGGTGGCCAAAGCCTTTCGGCATGGTTTTTACTGGCTAACAGCTCATGCGGATGCAGAGGACTTGGTTAGCAAATGTGATGGGTGTCAGAAATTTGGACGACGTGCCCATGTGCCGGCTCAAGAGTTACGGATCATTCCAATCACCTGTCCGTTTGCGGTTTGGGGGCTTGATATGGTTGGACCGTTTAAGAGGTCTAAAGATAAGAAGACCCACCTCTTGGTGGTGGTTGATAAATTTACCAAGTGGGTTGAGGCAGAGCCGGTCAGTAAGTGCGACGCAACAACAACAGTTCAGTTCGTCAAAAAGCTGATTTTTCGGTTTGGTTATCCTCACAGTATCATTACTGACAATGGTACAAATCTGTCCAAGGGGGCTACGAAAGAGTTCTGCGACAGTGAACACATCCGCCTTGATGTCTCCTCCGTGGCTCATCCACAGTCTAATGGTCAAGCAGAACGTGCTAACCAGGAAATCTTGAGAGGGATAAAACCCCGGCTTATGGTTCCTTTGGAACGAACACCGGGTTGTTGGGTGGAGGAATTACCTTCTGTTCTTTGGAGCATCAGAACCACCCCAACAGATCAACAGGCTACACGCCTTTCTTCATGGTTTATGGCGCAGAAGCGGTTCTCCCCAGTGATATCCATCATGACTCGCCTAGGGTGGCAGCTTACGTTGAAACTGATAATGAGACGGCGCGTCAGGACGCACTGGACGCCTTGGATGAAGAACGGGATCTTGCAGCCGCACGTTCGGCGATTTATCAACAAGATCTGCGTCGCTATCATAGCCACAGAGTGAAGACCCGGACATTCCAAGAAGGCGACTTAGTGCTACGTCTGATTCAAGATCAGACATATATGCATAAGTTATCTCCCCCTTGGGAAGGACCTTTTGTGGCCAGCAGAAATCTCAACAATGCATCATATTACCTCATTGATATACGGGAGAGTGACAAGTCATGCACTTCCGGAGAAGAGACCAGCAGGCCATGGAATATCGCTCATCTTCGGCCTTACTATACTTGAGTCATTGACTCTCATCAATGTACATACTTCTGTCATTGTATATACCTTTTTCAATATAATAAAGTTAGCATCCCCATAATTCGGGGCCTCTACCGTTTTCCTGCACCAAGTTTTTGTGCAAAGAGTTGATCCTTCATAAGGTCACTTGGGGGCTTCCAACCCACTGGGTTTAGCTTTCATACCATCTTGACCGGCTTAAAAGCCATATTTGAGTTAAACCTGCCTATTTGCAACTTGCTACTCCGCCAGGTGACCCGCCGAACGTTTGACAGTCAATCTTTTCAAGACCCTGAACTCATCAAAGTTAAAACGGCGGCTTATGTCACGTGAGAGCCGGCTTACAGAGAGCTAGGACAAACTCACCTGTTCGATGTAGTCTCTCCGCTATGTGGCCCGTTCATACTCTTAACAGTCAATCTTTTTTAAGACCCTGAACTTGTTAAGGTTAAAATGGCAGATTTATGTCACGTGAGAGCCAGCCTATGGGATTATAGGCATTGATGCCTAGCTTATTTGAGGCAACTAATCTTGAGTTTTGTCAAAAATATATATAAAGGGTTGATCTCTTTTGGGCTGTGCCTTCAAAGCCGCCTAAACAATAACAAAAGATATACATATATTTTCTGCTTGTTATTTTGCAGGAATTTTTTATGATAAGATTCTAAGTCCTTGGATAATAGCTTATCCCGGCTTAGTATTGCTCATGGATTATAACCCGCCAGTGGAGTTGATGAATTGATACTGAGGCATATGATCATATCCAAAACATTCACACTGTGGAAATTTTTTTAAGCGCCAAAGCTGCCAGAATATGAGTTGATCAAGCTCAAAACATGCGCAAAGGCACGGCACAGGCAATCAAGTTTTTAGTACGGCTATTACAAGACTCCAGGGAGCCCAAAATTTGTGGACTCAATAGTTTTTCACACAAGTAATAACCCGGCGGCTCAGCATTGCCCGGGTTAACTTCATCTGAGGCCAGCTCCTCGCTTAACTCGCCGTCAGGTCATCCTGCGCCGGGTCTTCTGTCTCCTGGATCTAAAGGTTGTCCACATCCCAGTTGCAATTGATTAAGGCTTCGAATTCAGCTTCGTCATGCAAGATTGGAGACGGGTCAACATCAGGGGGCAAAGATATGCTTACGACGATGAGGAGTAAGATCCACCGGCTCAAAAGAAGGCGCCCGGATTCATGCATTGTTGTTGTCATAAGCCGCCTGATAAACCTTTAGATCAGCTTCTGTGGCTAATTGGCTGACCAATGCTCGAGACGCTCTGAAACAACGAGCATAGTCGTCTTGCATGCATTCTGACCCGTCGGCCTTCAGCTGTGGAAAACCTCCCACCATCTCCTCTGGGTTAAGCTCCGGCGCATACGCCAAAGCCCGGCTCAAAGCAGCTATTGCGCCTTTGCGGGCGGCTGATTTCTTCAATTCTTCAAAATGCTTGGGGATGGTGGAGAGGCATTTCAGCACGTCTTTGATCAACTTTGGAGTCCCCTTTTCACCAAAGACAACCCTGATGGTGAAGAGGCTTCCAACATACAACTGCTCAGTAAACGAATATAAAGCTTTCAGCTTAAGCAAGCTGTCATCTTGAAGGTTCCGTGTTCGACGGCCTACAAAACAATTCAATTGTATAAGTCGTCAGACGAGTCTTATAAGACTGTTTGAAATGAATGCTCATAACATAATCATCAATGCTTACCAAAGACAGCTTCAGTCATCCGAGATACATGGCGTTTGAGACTGGTCAGCTCTTCAGCAATGGGTTTAAGTTGGCTCTCGGCGTCTTCGGCACGTTTGGTCAAGGCGTCTTGATTAGCTTCAGCAGATTGTTTGTATGCCTCAAAATCCGCTTTGATCTTTTCCAGTTCTATTGACGAGAGCCTCCACTTTGCATCAGCTTCAGATCGGGCGTCTTGTTGCAATGCCAGGTTCTTCCTAAGGTCGGCCAAACTAGACTCGGCCATGTGTAAAGCTTCCTGCACAATATAATTGTCAAAGTATAAGTTTATCAAATCTAAGCCGCCAGCACGGTTTATAATGGAGTCTGGGGGCGCTGAAGAAGGTTGTTACAAGTCTCAAGCAGATTGCAAGCAATATACTTGACACTTGGGGGCTAATGTGTATCAGTTCTTTCAAAGTCTACAATACAAACAAGACCCGGATCATCTTCACGAAGATAACCCGGCCCTTGGGGGCTACACATTGCTCCTCAAGTTTATATGATCAGATCTACAAAAAGTTCCGGCTCATTATTTACATAATGACCCGGCCCTTGGGGGCTACATTTGGCATCTTTTTTTCTATCAATGCAGTAAGTGCCGGCTCATTATTTGTATAATGATCTGACCCTTGGGGGCTGCATACTAGTCTATTGAAATCTACATATTATTGAAGACCCGGCTTATCTTCAAGGAAATAAGCCGACTCTTGGGGGCTATGTAAGGATATATGAAAGGCAAGAAAAGTTGAGTACCTCATATTTTTTCTTCATCATGCCAACTAAGTTGGCCTCCATGTCCCGGCTTGCGGCGAGGCGGCTTAGATAGCTAGAGTGCAGCTCATCAGCGGTAAGCTTCTCCGGATTGGGCAGATCAAGCTTAACCCTCTCTTTCTCAGGCGAAGGCGCTTCATCCTTACTAATGTGCTTGGTCAGTACGTTGGAAGGGGCAGGAGCTGTGTAAGCTGTTCCGGTGATGGTAACCTCTTCTTCATGAGGAGTCGCATCTTCAGCTGTTGGCAGAGGGCTGGGCGGCTTAGGATCAGCCTCCGGATTAGCTTCAGGAATCACAATGTCAACATCTGCCGGCTCAGTAGGCTGGGGAGTTTCATCATGGGCGCCTTGGTCAGTTTCGGAGGGCTCGACTTGAATTTCAGGAGTGCTAAGTTTTGGGTTCTTCGTCTCTCGGATGTCAGGATTGGCAGTTGACTGATGTCTACTACGCAACCTTCTTCTTGTAGACTCGTGTTGGGCCTCCAAGCGCAGAGTTTTGTAGGACAGTAGCAAATTTCCCTCAAGTGGATGACCTAAGGTTTATCAATCCGTGGGAGGCGTAGGATGAAGATGGTCTCTCTCAAACAACCCTGCAACCAAATAACAAAGAGTCTCTTGTGTCCCCAACACACCCAATACAATGGCAAATTGTATAGGTGCACTAGTTCGGCGAAGAGATGGTGATACAAGTGCAATATGTATGGTAGATAAAGGTTTTTGTAATCTGAAAATATGAAAACAGCAAGGTAGCAAGTAACAAAAGTGAGCACAAACGGTATTGCAATGCTTGAAAACAAGGCCTAGGGTTCATACTTTCACTAGTGCAAGTTCTCTCAACAATACTAACATAGTTGAATCATATATAAATCCCTCACGTGTGACAAAGTGTTCACTCCAAAGTCACAAATAGCGGAGAACAAACGAAGAAATTATTGTAGGGTACGAAACCACCTCAAAGTTATCTTTTCCGATCTATCGTATGAGCTATCCCTATAAGTGTCACGAACAGCCCTAGAGTTCGTACTAAAATAACACCTTAAGATACACATCAGCCAAAGCCCTAATGTCACCTAGATACTCCAATGTCACCACAAGTACCCATGGGCTTGATTATACGATATGCATCACATAATTTCAGATTCATCATGTTCAATCCAACACAAAGAACTTCAAAGAGTGCCCCACAGTTTCTACCGGAGAGTCAAGACGAAAACGTGTGCCAACCCCTATGCATAGATTCCCAAGGTCACGGAACCCACAAGTTGATCACCAAAACATACATCAAGTGGATCAAAAGAACATCCCATTGTCACCACGGATATCCCATCGCAAGACATACATAAAGTGTTCTCAAATCCTTAAAGACTCAATCCGATAAGAAAACTTCAAAGAGAAAACTCAATTCATCACAAGAAGATAGAGAGGGGAAAACTCCATATGATTCATCTATATCAATAAAGCTCGTGGTACATCAAGATCGTGTCATCTCAAGAACACGAGAGAGAGAGATCAAACACATAGCTACTGGTACATACCCTCAGCCCCGAGGGTGAACTACTCCCTCCTCGTCATGGAGACCGCCGGGATGATGAAGATGGCCTCCGGTAATGGTTACCCCCTTTGGCAGGGTGCCATAACGGGCTCCCGATTGGTTTTTCGTGGCTCTGGAGGCTTGCGGTGGCGGAACTCCCGATCTATGTTTCTTTTCGGAGATTTCTATATTTATAAGAGTTTTTGGCGTTGGTCCCACGTCCGGAAGGTTCCCGAGGAAGTCACAAGCCAGGGGGGCGCGCCCTAGGGGGGGGGTGCCCCCCAGGCTTGTGGCCTCCTCGGTCACTTCCTAGCCCAGCTTTTTGCTCCAGTATTTTTTATATTTTCGAAAAATATTCTCCGTAAATTTTCAGCTCATTCCGAGAACTTTTATTTCTACACAAAAACAACACCACGGTAGTTCTGCTGAAAACATCGTCACTCCGAGTTAGTTCTAATAAAATCATATAGAATTATTGTAAACATGGCATGAATACTTCATAAATTATAGATACGTTGGAGACGTATCAGCATCCCCAAGCTTAATTCCTGCTCGTCCTCGAGTAGGTAAATGATAAAAGAAATAATTTATGAAGTGTGAATGCTACCCAACATGTTCATCATATTATTTTCTTCTTTGTATAGCATGGACATTTGGACTTGTAAATGATTCAAAGCAATAGTCTAGTTTCAACATAATGACTTGAATACTCAAGCATGTCAACAAGCAACCATGTCTTTCAAAATATCAACACTAAAGAAAGTTATCCCTAGCCCATCATGCTCAATCATTGATCCATTCATGAAACACACTCAAATACTAGCTATGCCCAATGCTCAAGTACGATCATAGTGCCCCCTAGTTGGTGCTTATAAGAGAAGTTGGAGACTCAAAGCAAAAATAAAAATTGCATAAAGTAAATAGATAGGCCCTTCGCAGAGGGAAGTAGGGATTTGTAGAGGTGCCAGAGCTCAAGGTTTAAATTGAGAGAGAAAAATATTTTGAGTGGCATGCTTTTCCTGTCAACGAAAACGACAAAGTAGCTCACAATACTTTCCATGCTAGATACATTATAGGCGGTTCCCAAACAGAATGGTAAAGATTTTACTCCCCCTCCACCAATCAATCATACTCCACGGCGAGCCGAATCCACGGGTACCGTCCATACAAACAACAATCTTGGGGGAGTTTTGTTTCATTATATTTTGATTTGATTTTTGAGCATGGAACTGGGCATCCCAAATACCAGCCACTTTCTCGTGAATGATAGTGAATCAACACATATCGTGAGAATAACACACCTAGCATGGAAAAATATTGGATACTCCCCACCATTTCATGAGCGGTACGGTCACACAAAAGAGAAAACTTATTTTGAAGATTTTAGAGATGGCACATACAAATTTGCTTGGAACGGCATGGAAATACCGCATATAGGTAGGTATGGTGGACTCATAAGGCAAAACTTGGTTTAAGGATTTTGGATGCACAAGTAGTATTTCTACTTAGTACAAATGAAGGCTAGAAAATAGATTGGGAAGCAACCAAACCAAGGAACGAAAAATCACATAAGTGAGCATTGAGTCATAACTAACATCGAATAATGCACCACAAGTAGGATGTAACTTCATTGCATAACTATTGACATTCGTACTTGCATAGGGAATCACAAACCTGAACACCAATATTCCTACTAAAGCATAATTACTCACAAACATGACTCACATATTACTATCATCATGTTTCAAAAGTATTACAAAGAATCAAGTTTAATTTGTCCCATGATCTTCATGAAAGTTTTTATTATATCCTCCTTGGATATCTATCACTTTGGGACTAGTTTCATATATTGCTATTGCTTTTTCGACAAGCTCAAACAAATTTAAGTGAAGCACATGAGCATAAAGATTTCATTCCTCAAAAAGGTATAAGTGAAGCATGAGAGCAAATGACAAGCTACTCTCAAAAGATATAAGTGAAGATCAATGAGTAGTCAACCAATTAAGTAGATATGTGAGGACTCTCTCTCTCTCAATAAATATTTTCAGATCTGAGTATTTTATTAAACAGCAAGCAAAATAAAAATATCACTCCAAGAATAGCACGCATCATGTGAACGAATAAAAATTTAGGCTCAACATAGGCTAACCGATAATCGTTGATGAAGAGAGGTGGGATGCGTAGCATCCCCAAGCTTAGATGCTTGAGACTTCTTGAAATATTTACTTGGGGTGCCTTTGGCATCCCCAAGCTTGATCTTTTGTATCTCGTTCAATCCTCTCATATCATGGTTTCACCTATTCTCAAAAACTTCATCCACACAAAATTTGAAAAGAACTCGTCAGATAGGTTAGTACTCATAATAATAAATCAACACTTTATGTACTGCCAAGACAAGTTGCATAATAATTTTCAAACATTAGGTACTGTATACTATCATTTCCAAAATTTATATCTACCAATATAGGCTATGGAAACTATAGGATAAGTAGATAACAAAACTATGACAGCAATCTGTCCAAACAGAACAGTCTGTAGCAATTTATGAAAACAGTGTACTTCTGTAACTCAAAAAATTATGAAAATTTAGGACATGCTATAAAATTTATATGACAACACTTTGTAAAAATTTCATAAACTTTCCACGTTCCAGTAAAATATGAAAATTCAAACACTACAGCCAAAGTTTCTGTTTTTACACAGCACTCATCAAAACATGCAATGCAAACATCCTAAAGGCAATTCTTGGAAAATTTTATTGAAAAACAAGATTATAAATAACACCTAACAGAAAATAACAAAATATAATGATGATCCAAGCAAAACTCATATTATGTGACGAATAAAAATATAGCTCTAACTAATATATACCGATAATGTTGAAGACGAAAGAGGGGATGCCTTCCGGGGCATCCCCAAGCTTAGGCGCTTGAGTCTTCCTTGGATATTACCTTGGGGGTGCCTTTGGCATACCCAAGCTTAGGTTCTTGTCACTCCTTATTCTCCTCATATCGGTGTCTCACCCAAAACTTGAAAACTTCAATCACACAAAACTTAACGGAACTTCGTGAGATGGGTTAGTATAATAAATAAAGATCATTCACTTAGGTATTGTCAAGACAAGATTCATAATTGTCCCCACATGATACCTACTGTATTCTATCATTCCCATAATTTATATCACTGAATATAAGCTATGGGAACACTAAAACAAGCAAACTATGCATGCAAAACAGAATCTGTCAAAAACAGAAAAGTCTGTGAAGATCTGTAGTGTAACCATACTTCCATGACTCTAAAAATTCTGAAAAATTAGGAAAACCTGAATAATTTTTATATAAAGACTGTGTAAAAATTTCAGATCATTATCACGCTCCAGTAAAAAATTAAAATTCCTGTACTGGAGTCAAAAGTTTCTGTTTTGGTTCAGCATCAATTCTACTCATCTTGTGAGTCATCCCAAAGGCTTTACTTGGCACTTTATTGAAATAAAAGACACAAAACATGATTACTACAGTAGCTTAATCATGTGATCACACAAAAACAGAAAGGAAAAGTGTTGGGTTGTCTCCCAACAAGCGCTTTTCTTTAATGCCTTTTAGCTAGGCATGATGATTTCAATGATGCTCACATAAAAGATAAGAATTGAAACATGCAAGAGAGCATCATGAAGCATATGACTAGCACATTTACGCCTAACCCACTTCCTATGCATAGGGATTTTGTGAGCAAACAATTTATGGGAGCAATAATCAACTAGCATAGGAAGGCAAAACAAGCATAACTTCAAAACTTTGAACACATCGAGAGGAAACTTGATATTGTTGCAATTCCTACAAGCATAAGTTCCTCCCTCATAATAGTTTTCAGTAGAATCATGAAGGAATTTCACAATATAACCAGCACATAAAAGCATTATCTTCATGATCCACAAGCATAGAAATTTTTTCACTCTCCACATAAGCAATTTTCTTCTCATTCATAATAGTGGGAGCAAACTCAACAAAATAACTATCATGAGATACTTGATTGACATAACCACTTAGAATATTGAAATCATGATGACAAGTTTCATGGTTACTATCACTCTTTATAGCATACATGTCATCATCATAATCATCATAGATAGGAGGCATGCCATCATCATAATAGTTTTGCTCATCAAAACATGGGGGACTAAAAATATCATATTCATCAAACATAGCATCCCCAAGCTTGTGGCTTTGCATATCATTAGCATCATGAATATTCAGAGAATTCATACTAACAATATTTCTATCATGCTCATCATTCAAGGAATTCTCATCAAGTATTTTCATAATTTCTTCCTCTACCAATTTAGCACAATTTGCCTTTCCATCATTTTCACGAAAGACATTAAAAAGATGAAGCATATGAGGCAACCTCAATTGCATTTTTTTGTAGTTTTCTTTTATAGACCAAACTAGTGAAAAACAAGAAACTAAAAGATTTAATTGCAAGATCTAAAGATATACCTTCAAGCACTCACCTCCCCGGCAACGGCGCCAGAAAAGAGCTTCGTTGACGGGATGTGAGTGCCGCTTACCTAGCCTCCCCGGAAACGGCGCCAGAAAAGAGCTTGATGTCTACTACGCAACCTTCTTCTTGTAGACTCGTGTTGGGCCTCCAAGCACAGAGTTTTGTAGGACAGTAGCAAATTTCCCTCAAGTGGATGACCTAAGGTTTATCAATCCGTGGGAGGCGTAGGATGAAGATGGTCTCTCTCAAACAACCCTGCAACCAAATAACAAAGAGTCTCTTGTGTCCCCAACACACCCAATACAATGGCAAATTGTATAGGTGCACTAGTTCGGCGAAGAGATGGTGATACAAGTGCAATATGGATGGTAGATAAAGGTTTTGTAATCTGAAAATATGAAAACAGCAAGGTAGCAAGTAACAAAAGTGAGCACAAACGGTATTGCAATGCTTGAAAACAAGGCCTAGGGTTCATACTTTCACTAGTGCAAGTTCTCTCAACAATACTAACATAGTTGAATCATATATAAATCCCTCACGTGCGACAAAGAGTTCACTCCAAAGTCACAAATAGCGGAGAACAAACGAAGAAATTATTGTAGGGTACGAAACCACCTCAAAGTTATCTTTTCCGATCTATCGTATGAGCTATCCCTATAAGTGTCACGAACAGCCCTAGAGTTCGTACTAAAATAACACCTTAAGATACACATCAGCCAAAGCCCTAATGTCACCTAGATACTCCAATGTCACCACAAGTACCCATGGGCTTGATTATACGATATGCATCACACAATTTCAGATTCATCATGTTCAATCGAACACAAAGAACTTCAAAGAGTGCCCCACAATTTCTACCAGAGAGTCAAGACGAAAACGTGTGCCAACCCCTACGCATAGATTCCCAAGGTCACGGAACCCGCAAGTTGATCACCAAAACATACATCAAGTGGATCAATAGAACATCCCATTGTCACCATGGATATCCCATCACAAGACATACATAAAGTGTTCTCAAATCCTTAAAGACTCAATCCGATAAGAAAACTTCAAAGAGAAAACTCAATTCATCACAAGAAGATAGAGAGGGGAAAACTCCATATGATTCATCTATATCAATAAAGCTCGCGGTACATCAAGATCGTGTCATCTCAAGAACACGAGAGAGAGAGATCAAACACATAGCTACTGGTACATACCCTCAGCCCCGAGGGTGAACTACTCCCTCCTCGTCATGGAGACCACCGGGATGATGAAGATGGCCTCCGGTGATGGTTTCCCCCTCCGGCAGGGTGCCGGAACGGGCTCCCGATTGGTTTTTCGTGGCTCTGGAGGCTTGCGGCGGCGGAACTCCCGATCTAGGTTTCTTTTCGGAGATTTCTATATTTATAAGAGTTTTTGGCGTTGGTCCCACGTCCGGAAGGTTCCCGAGGAAGTCACAAGCCAGGGGGGCGCGCCCTAGGGGGGGTGTCGGTGTCAAAACCGGCAGATCTCGGGTAGGGGGTCCCGAACTGTGAGACTTGGATCGATGGTAACAGGAGACAAAGGGGGCAAGGTTTTACCCAGGTTCGGGCCCTCCTATGGAGGTAATACCCTACGTCCTGCTTGATTATATTGATTGTATGGGGATTACAGAGTTGATCTACCTCGAGATCAAGTAGATAAACCCTAGATGAGTTCTGTTGGTCTACAACCTAAAACCCTCCGGCTTATATAGACGCTGGGGGTCCCTAGGGTTTACACATGGTCGGTTACACGTCGAAGGGATAAACATGCCTATTTACTACTCCAAACGTGGAGGACAAGCCACGATTCTCGAAGCTTCCTCCTTGGAGACGAGGTCTTCAATCCTTCCAGTATTCGGCAAGTGGCCCATATAGTCCGGCCCATAAGCTATAGGCCGACCTCCCGAGGACCCCTTAAACCAGGACTCCCTCAGTAGCCCCCGGACTAGCCTCCAATGCCGAGGTATATTCGGACAGTCTTGCATGTCTTCGGCTTGCGAGGCGAGTCCCTCCATCCTTCTTGTTCGGCAACCATCCTATCATCGGCGAAATCCCAAATGTCGCGGGATTGCTGGGTCCACAGTAATAGCGTTTCTTGGACTTCGCGCATCGTGGGGAGACGAGCGGTTTAGTAGCTTTTTACAAAACTACCCCTAATACAAATGAGGCATCGTCCATTTAAACAAACTGAGCCGTGGTCCAAGCCACATCTTCTTCCTCTTCTTCTTCACCGGAAAAATCCTCCAGCGAAAAAGGTCTCCACCAAAGATGGCGAGCGCCCATAGTTCCTCCTCGTATCCTTACGGATCCCGTCCCGGGGATTGGACCAGCTGTTCCGTGTCGCTCCTTCGACTTCGCAACCTTGAGACCCAAGGGTACTTTCCTTCCTCGGATCTGACAGCCTTCCGTGCCGGTTTGTCGTCATTCAACGGCGAGGCTCTCGCGGAGAATTTCCCCCACCCGCGTAAGGGGGAGCACGTATGTTTTGTGCCATTCCTCCTGCGAGGTCTCTGGTTTCCCATTCATCCGTTCCTGAGAGGGTTACTGGTGTTCTATGGGATCCAACTCCACCACCTCACCCCAGGGTCTATTCTGCATATCTCGGGCTTCGTCGCCCTTTGCGAATTGTTCCTAGGGTGCGAGGCACACTTCGAGTTGTGGAGAAAATACTTTTGTCTTTTTCCTCGCACTCGGGACAAGACAGTTTTTGAGGTCGCCGGGGCCGAAGTATGCCGCATAGCGGGGACGGGATACCCCGTGGGGACGCCAAAGGAATCCGAACTATGGATTTCGGAATGGTTTTATATCGAGGATGTCCCCTTATTTGATCCAGCTCGGAGGGGTCTGCCAGAATACTCCGATGCCCCCTTGAAGAAAAGGTACAACTAGCGCCCGAAGAGCCTGTCCCAAGAAGACAGTGTTGAGGTGCAGCGCTTAGCAGTCCGTGTGAGGATACTAGCCCATCAGAAGCTGACCATGATAGATGTCATGGCCGCCGCCGTCTCCCGGTGCGTCCAACCCCTTCAACAGAGGATACACCCCTTGTGGTGTTACAATGGGACAAGCGATACTACTCGCTCCCGAAAACTGGGTCCTGCCGATCAAAAGGCATTGGCCGCCGCACTTGCCGACCTATACAAAGGAGAACAAGAAGATTTTATTCAGCGATCGACCAAAGAGGGATACTCAAGCCATAATCCCATCGAATGGGTGAGCCTTTCAATCCCGTGACCATAGTTCGGATTCTCAATTTGTCCCTTCTTGACCGAAGTCTTTTATTTTTATGCAAACAGGAATGGAGGAGCTTTATTGAGACAGTCAATTGTCCGGCCCCTCAGCCCGAAGACTATTCCCGTGATGACGATCCGGGCTATCATGAAGACCCAGACCTGTCAATTGAACTTGAAGACGGGGTTTTCTACCAAGAGGGCCTTGACGGCTCCAAGGTGGCCATTATCGCCGATTACCCTAGGTCCTTCCCTTCTCCTGCGACAAGCAAGAAGAAGAAAACATCCCGCAAGAGGCAAGTGTCCTCCACTGGCCCTAACGCGGCGGCTTCTACACCCAAACGCCGTAGATCCGCGCGACATACACCGGCAGCGGCGGCAACGCCTGGACTGGAAAGCAACAAGGATCCGGCAGATGAGCCGGTCGCGGGGGCGAGTGCGCCTACGAGTTCATCCCAAAGGTTATTTCGCTTAATCGCTTGATTTAGTATCATGATTTGATAAGGTCTGACAAGAGACCATTTTGCCAAAATATTCAGGCAAAGGGTTTGGCAGTTCCCTGCCGAGGATGTCGCCAGGACGTCCGGCGGTGCTCAAGATTCTAGGCCTTCCGCCCATGCCGATCCTGCTGCGGGAGCCCCCACCGTCAATCCCATCCCAGCCGATTCTGGTGACGCCATATGTGTCACCAAATTAGAGGTTGGGAGCGCTATGCATCATCGGCGGCGACGAGAAGCCTTGCGTCATCCGGCCTTTTCCGAACAAGAGTTCGGTGCTCTGCGCACGGCGGATGCACACCTCGGGGCCGCCCGAGCTGGGTTCGGGGAGGCTGTAAAGTTGATATCGTCCAGCCTGTAGGTAAGTAGTTGTTTGTTAAAGTCCGAACACTTGTGTAGACTCAGTAGCCCCCGAGCCTTAAATTGGTCGGTACGACCGAATTAAGGATCCCTTTACTAATTGACTGGTAATGTAGGCCTCGAAGCAGCAGTGCGAGCAACTGGCAAAGGAACTGGAAGCCAGCCGAACACAGGTCGAATCTGTGAAGGCCGAACTGGAGCAAGTGAAGAGCTTTACTCGGGAGGCACACGGTTAGTATACATATTCTGCTGATCTTTAGTATATCCCCATGCTTACGCAAGGGTACTATGTAGCAGCTGAATCAATAGGGCAATTACAAAAAGATTTGGATGTAGCCCGAGGATCTCAGCAATATGCCGAGTCCCAGCTGGAAGCAGGCCATCGCGTTTTACAACGTCATCTTGAAGAGAAGAACCGCCTGAAGGAGGAGAATAGACAACAAGCCGAACAGATTGAGAGCTTAAAGGCTCAATTGGCCCAGGCCCAAGGAGAAAACCAGAATCTTCAGAAAGGCATGTTCGGTAAGTGTGATGTTAACATCGAAAAGTATCTATTATAAGTGATGTGTGATACGCATGCCGTGATTCATATGCATGTCTATTGTCCGGGCGATCCGAAGAAGAAATCGGATCCTACCAGGGGAATCTGCTGAAGGAGCTATCCGCCCTTCATGAGCGGGCTCGGAAGGCCATGAAAAGCATGGTGAAGGCACTATGGCCTGTCGAGCAACCACCGGAGGGGATGACCGAACTAATCGATCGCTTCAAGGGAGCCCGAGCTAGGTTCGAGCTGTGGAAGACATCGGCTTGTCGGGAGGGAGCGCGAGAGGCGTGGGTGATGATTAAGACCCGCTATACCGGACTTGACCCCGAGCGTATGTCTCAGGTTGGGCCAGTAGGGTCAGACGGACAAGAAGTGCCGCTCCACCTGGTTTACAACCAGGTGATGCCTGCCGCCCGTCTCTCGCAAGAAGATTGCTCCCTGGATACCATCATCGATAATCTCGATCAACAGCCAGGTGTATGATCATATGTAGCTATGTACTGTATAATCGAAGGGTTGCTCCATCTGTGTTGTAAACTTTGTCTTAACCGGCCATCGGCTTCAGCCCCCCGCACTAAGAGCTTGGGAGTGTTCCTTGTAAACTATCGCCCTAGGGGAGGGAATTATGTTCAGGGAACCAGGCAATCCGGCCATGTGGTGCGAACGGACAGAAAGCACACAGGGAGATATGTTATATTACTACTTAGCGTAAGAAACATCTTCCGAAGAAAATAGTATCCCTATCGATACCTTTCTTCAGGGTTCTACGTAAATCGTAGGAAAAAGGTCGTATACTGTTAGTATGCGGCCGAGGGCTTGTGTGAGGGAAGAAGCCCGAATAATGGCCATGACGACCATGGTTGAATCCGTCGTAGCCGATCAATTGTCTACTGAAGATAGCTAGCTTTTGGCTTCACCCGTCTGAGGTACGTATCCGGATGACCCGGTCGTAACAATCGCAGAGGTGCTCCCTTTACCCTCTAGCCGAACAATCGGGAACGTAGAGGGTAAGCACAGGAGCAAGGCAACCCAGCTTGGCAAATTCTTAGTTCGAATTGATGCATAAGATGGCATAAAAACGACAAGGAAAATATGCGTGCACGATAAATGTGCATAAGTTCTTATAACATAAAAGCATTGGCTTCGGAAAAGAAGCCCCCGGGTACTGTGTTCGGATTTAACACTTAAAGGTGTAGGCCGAAAATCATTAGTACAAGATCGGTCGAACCGAACATAGAGTTGGGAAGAAAAAGAATGCAACCCTGCCAGAAATCAAGGTGGGAGGGAGAAAAAATAACAAAGAAAAGAAAGAAAGGAGAAGGGTAAAAAGTATGACAGCACTGGTCTAGCCGTAGAAGCGCTGAAGACGAGCTGCGTTCCATGGGTTTGGTTCAAGGCGGTTGTCCTGTGGGTTCCGAAGACGGTAAGCCCCTCCTGGGAGGACTTCGTTGATGATGAAGGGGCCTTCCCATTTGGGCTTGATTTTATGCTTCTGCTTCTCCGGTAGTCGTAAGACTAGTTAGCCCACGTTCTATGCTTGTGCCCTGACCTCCCTGCTCTGGTAACGCCAGGCCTGCTACTGATAAAAAGTAGAACGGACCCGAGCTATGTCACGCTCCTCTTCCAAGGCGTCCAAGTCGTCCTGCCGATCTAACTCGGCCTCTCTTTCCTCGTACATGCGCACTCTTGGTGCATCGTGAATGATATCACAAGGAAGGACCGCTTCGGCCCCGTAGACCATGATGAACGGTGTGTATCCCGTTGATCTATTCGGGGTGGTGCGCAAGCCCCATAGAACGGAGTCGAGCTCCTCTACCCACTGACAATCGGACTCTTGAAGAGACCGGACCAAACGTGGCTTGATGCCGCTCATTATGAGGCCGTTTGCTCGTTCGACTTGTCCATTAGTCTGCGGGTGATAAACCGATGCGTAATCGAGCTTGATGCCCATCTTTGCGCACCAGTCTTTGACCTCCTGGGCCGTGAAATTGGATCTGTTATCAGTTATTATACTGTGCGGGACACCGTAACGGTGTACCACGCCGGATATAAAGTCTATTACTGGTCCGGATTTGGCTGATTTAACAGGTTTGGCCTCTATCCATTTGGTGAACTTGTCGACCATGACCAGTAAGTATTTATTTTTCTTGGTCCCCCCTTTAAGTGGTCCGACCATGTCCAGCCCCCAGACCGCGAAGGGCCAGGTGATCGGAATAGTCCGAAGAGCTGTTGGGGGCATGTGACTTTGGTTTGGGAAAAGTTGACACCCCACGCAATATTTGACAGGTGACTGGGCGTCCGCCCGAGCTGTAGGCCAAAAAGAACCCAGCCCGGAAGGCCTTGCTTACTAAGGCTCTTGCTGCGGCATGATGACCGCCCATCCCTACGTGGACTTCGGCTAATAGCTACCGCCCTTCTTCCTCAGGTATGCACCGCTGTAGTACTCCGGTGGTGCTCTTCTTGTATAACTCTCCTTCGTATACCTTGAAGGCTTTGGAGCGCTGAACTATGCGCCGCGCCTCCGTCTGATCGTCGGGGAGTTCTTTGCGAAGGAGGTAGGCGAGGAAGGGCTCGGTCCATGGCGCGATTACTGCCATGACCTCGTGAGCCGAGGGCGTTTCGTCCATGACGAAGCCGCCGATGATTTGATCGTTTGGTTCATTTATAGGGGGAACAACCTTGTCTGCACTGGATGGATCGGCGTCCTCTTGATCTGGCCAAACCACAGATGGCTTAAAGAGCCGCTCCAGAAAAGTATTTGGTGGGACAGGATCGCGTTTGGCTCCTATGCGAGCCAGTATATCGGCAGCTTGGTTGTCGTCTCTAGCGACGTGGTGAAATTCCAGCCCCTCGAATCGTGCGGATATCTTGAGGACAGCGTTTCTATATGCCGCCATCTTTGGATTCTTAGCATCGAACTCACCGTTGACTTGAGAGATGGCCAGATTGGAATCTCTCCGTACCTCCAGCCGTTGTATGCCCATTGAGGCTGCCATCCGAAGACCGTGCAAGAGGGCTTCGTATTCGGCTGCATTGTTGGAGTCGGCATACATGATCTGTAATACGTATCAAACGTTGTCACCTGTGGGGGATGTGAGGACAACTCCAGCCCCCAGTCCGGCCAAGGTTTTGGATCCATCAAAGTACATCGTCCAATGGGAGTATGTACTATATTCTCTGGGGAGTTCGGCTTCTGTCCATTCGGTGAGGAAATCTGCCAATACCTGAGATTTAATAGCTCGGCGTGGTTTGTAGGTAATCTCGAAAGGAAGGAGCTCGATCGCCCATTTGGCTATGCGGCCGGTGGCGTCCCTGTTATTGATTATATCATTCAAGGGTACTTCGGATGCCACCATAACCGAACACTCTTGGAAGTAGTGTCTTAGCTTCCGTGATGCCATAAAAACTATATAGGCTATCTTCTGATAGTGCGGGTATCTAGACTTGCATTGCGTAAGTACTTCTGACACGTAATAGACCGGCTTCTGTATGTGGAATTTGTGTCCCTCCTCTCATTCGACGACGAGCAGGGCGCTAACGACTTGGTTGGTGGCCGATATGTATAATAACATGGGCTCACCAGCGCCTGGTGCTGTGAGTATGGGGTTACTTGCCAGGAGTGTCTTGATTTCTTCTAACGCAGCCTTTGCTTCGTCGGTCCATTCAAATTTTTTGGTCCGTTTCAGTAACTTATACGGTGGTAAAGCTTTTTCACAGAGGCGGGAGATAAAGCGACTTAATGCCGCCACGCAGCCCGCCAATCTTTGGACATGCTTTAGCTCTGTAGGAACAGCAAGTTCAGACAAGGCGCGGATCTTGGCCGGATTCGCTTCTATTCCTCTATGGGAAACGATGAATCCGAGCAATTTACCAGCGGGAACACCGAATACAAACTTCTCCGGATTGAGCCGAATATCGTATTCGCGTAGGCTAGCAAAGGTTTGCCTTAAATCGTCGATCAAATTGCTAACGTGTTTGGTTTTAATGACCACATCGTCCATGTACGCCTCGACTGTTTTGCCAACCTGTTTTTCAAGACAGGTCTGGATCATGCACTGGTATGTAGCCCCAGCGTTCTTTAGCCCGAAAGGCATTGTGTTGAAGCAAAACGGCCCATAAGGGGTGATGAATGCGGTTGCCGCTTGATCGGATTCCTTCATTTTAATCTGATGGTACCCGGAATAAGCATCGAGGAAACACAACAAGTCGTGTCCGGCTGTGGCGTCAATAATCTGGTCTATTCGTGGTAGAGGGAAAGGGTCCTTGGGGCAGGCCTTGTTGAGGTCTTTAAAGTCGACGCATAGCCGCCAGGATTTATCTTTCTTTGGTACCATAACCAGGTTTGCCAACCATTCGGGGTGCTTAATGTCCCGAATGAATCCGGCCTCTAGCAATTTAGCCAGTTCTTCACCCATAGCTTGTCGTTTGGGCTCGGAGAAGCGGCATAGAGTCTGCTTTACGGGCTTAAAGCCAGCGATGATGTTCAGACTATGTTCCGCCAGCCGTCGTGGGATGCCGGGCATATCGGAAGGGTGCCAGGCGAAGATGTCCCAGTTTTCTTGTAAGAAAGCTCGCAGCACTTCGTCCACTACGGGATCGAGCTGAGCTCCGATGGACGCTGTCTTGTTGGGGTCCGTCGGGTGTACCTGAATTTTAATGATTTCCTTTGCCGGCTTAAAGGACGTTGATTTGGGCCTCTTGCTGAGGGGCACATCATCTTTGTCCACTGTTGACCGAAGTGCGGTCAGCTCCTCTGCAGCAAAGGTCTCAGCTAGAGCCTCGAGGGCAAGCGCCGCTGTTTTGTTTTTGGCCCGCAGGGCTATATTCGGGTCACTTGCAACTGTGATTACTCCGTTTGGTCCTGGCATCTTAAGTTTCATATACCCGTAATGTGGTATAGCCTGGAATTTTGCGAAGGCGTCACCTACCAATAGGGCGTGGTAGCCACTGGGGAAGGGCACGATGTGGAAGAGAAGTTCTTCGGATCGGTAGTTATCGGGCGTGCCGAACACTACGTCCAGGGTGATACATCCTAAGCAGCGCGCCTCCCTCCCCGGGATTATTCCTCGGAAAGTTGTGTTGCTATGTTCGACGCGAGATCGGTCAAACTGCATTTTTTCTAGAGTATCCTCGTAGATTAGGTTTAATCCACTGCCGCCGTCCATTAGCACTTTATGTAATCTGAAGCCATCAATGATGGGGTTCAGGACTAGTGCGGCCGATGAATGACTGGGAAGAATGGCTGGTCAGTCAGCATCTCCGAAGGTAATAGGTATATCTGCCCATGCACTTGTTGCTGCCACGTGATATACCTGTTCGAGTTCTTTAAGAGCTCTTTTCCTCCTATTCCTTGACGGGAATGTTTCGTAGATCGTCAGGATTTCGGTGTTATATTCCGATGGGTTTCTAGAGCGCCGGTTAGACGGTGATGCCTCAAGAATGGCTTCACCACTTTTTGCGATCTGCCTGACGACCCAGCAAGTTCTAAGGATGTGAGTCGGAGCTGTGTTCAGCAAAACAGAGTGTATAGGGCAGGGTTTGTCCAGTAGTCCATCCAGGACAGTTCTGACCCCTGAAAGGGGTCTGTTCCTCTTTTTAGCGGGCTCAAGTTTGGCTGGCCAGTACGGAGGTATCCTCTTTTGCCGATCTCCTCTGGGGTATTCGGTAAAGGTTGGTTCTGAAAATAGCCGCTCGGCTTGCCAAGAACTTTCCACGGCACAATACTTCTGTACCAAGATTGACAGCTCGGTAAAGTCATTAATGTGCCGCCGCGCCAGGGCGTTGAGGATCCCCTTATCGTGGCAGTTACGCTTGAAGGTTGACATTACATCTTGATCACTAAGGCCCCGTACTTTGTTTCGGGCGAGTAGTAGTCTGGCCCAGTAATGATGGACCGACTCCCCTGATAAATGTACAATGTCTGGTAAGTCCGAGGACTTGGGCTCTGGTGCGATGCTCGAGTCATTGGCTTGGGAGGTGGGTGGGAGAAGGTTTGACTCTACGCCACGGTGGGAGTTCGAAATCACAGATTCCGAACTGTGTGATAAATCAGGGACCGACACCGGACTGTTTCCGGAGCGATCGCCAGAGTCCGGGTTGCAAGCAAGGTCTCGGTGATCGGAGATTGGAGTATAAACCGTTTTTAATTCCGGTAGCTGGGAGGTCGAGCCCCCCGCCGGACACTCGACGGTGGCGACAAGGTGGGTGACCGTGGGGAGGTGAACTTCCCTGTCGTCAGGTTTAAGCCCGAGCCGGTCATAGACCGGGGTCTGGTCGTCGGCCATTCGCATAGTCTCCATCCTATCAAACAACTCATTGAGAAACGAGGCGATGGTAGGATGCGTGCCGCTGAAGCGAGTGGGGTCGGTATGTGGTGTCGCAGTTCTAGAGTCACAGGAGAGCGTTCCCGGATTCTGTTCAACCATGATAGATCCGGTTGCGATGACCGGACCGGGTAGGGGGTCCCAAACTGTGAGACTTGGATCGATGGTAACAGGAGACAAAGGGGGCAAGGTTTTACCCAGGTTCGGGCCCTCCTATGGAGGTAATACCCTACGTCCTGCTTGATTATATTGATTGTATGGGGATTACAGAGTTGATCTACCTCGAGATCAAGTAGCTAAACCCTAGATGAGTTCTGTTGATCTACAACCTAAAACCCTCCGGCTTATATAGACGCCGGGGGTCCCTAGGGTTTACACATGGTCGGTTACACGTCGAAGGGATAAACATGCCTATTTACTACTCCAAACGTGGAGGACAAGCCACGATTCTCGAAGCTTCCTCCTTGGAGACGAGGTCTTCAATCCTTCCAGTATTCGGCAAGTGGCCCATATAGTCCGGCCCATAAGCTATAGGCCGACCTCCCGAGGACCCCTTAAACCACGACTCCCTCAGGGGGGCGCCCCCCAGGCTTGTGGCCTCCTCGGTCACTTCCTGGCCCAGCTTTTTGCTCCAGTATTTTTTATATTTTCCAAAAATATTCTCCGTAAATTTTCAGCTCATTCCGAGAACTTTTATTTCTGCACAAAAACAACACCACGGTAGTTCTGCTGAAAACAGCGTCAGTCCGGGTTAGTTCTAATAAAATCATACCAAAATCATATAGAATTATTGTAAACATGGCATGAATACTTGATAAATTATAGATACGTTGGAGACGTATCATTGACCCGCTTAGTTTCCTCTTCTTGGCTTGTGCCCTGTGAACAAAAGATTTCAAGATAAGATTATATGAGGATAAAAAGTTAGCAATCAATATTGGATGCAGAGACGAAAGTTACCCTGGGTTGATAACAAGAGGTGGCAGCTTGGAAGCGGTTGAGTCGCCAGAGGAAGGAGGAGTATCCTGAAGACATTAAAGTTGAGCAGTATGATCAGTTTTATTACATAAGGCCAGCAGGTAGAAGAAATACAAACAAAGTTATGAGTTACCTCGTTACGGCGTTTCCGCGGAGCCGGAGCGTCAGGTAAGCCGGCCACTAGATCTTCAGAGCCGCCGCTCCGGGTCTGACGCCTGGAGTTGTGTTGCTGCTTCTTCAAAAGAAAGTTGGGATCCAAGTGAGCAAGGGGGTGTGAAAACTTTATTTTCTGGATGACCCGCCGTATTTTCTCTCTTGGCAAGGGTTCTGAGTCGGAGGAGATGGTAGTTACCTCTACTGCGCCGGCTTGGCTTGTCTCCGCATCACCCTGAGAGGAGTCAGCGTCAATAAGTTGCATGAAAAGAAGGCCAAGAGAGTCAAGTTCTACCTCCGAGTCATCCAGCTCAAGCAGCTCCTTAGCTGTTTGTTTCTTCTTACGAGCCGGAGCCCGGGTCTTAGTCGCCTTTGTCTTCTTTTTGGAAGTGGAGGCTGTGTTTAGTCTCTTCTTCCAGAAGGAAGAGCCGGCCTGCATATAATAAATGGATTTGCAGGAGGGTTAAATAAGGTAAAGTGCGAAATCTAAAGGAAAAAAGTGAAATGTTAAGGTAAAAGTCTTACTGCGGGAGCTGGGTTATGAACGTAGAAGGGGTTTAACCCCGTCTTGTTGCAGACCTCCTAAGGTTCTCCCAGCCGAGATTTGACAATCAAGTTGTGGTCCTTGCCCATTAGAGGCGTCTGATTGAAGCGCTAAGAATTATTCACTTCACCAGTATATTCACATATTAAGCCGCCGCGCCGGCTCAATGGTAAAATTCTCCAAGAGACCTAGCAGCGGGTTAGATCAATGCCAGTTAATCCATTGGCCAATAAGGCCTTGATCTTTGAAAATGTTGGAGCATACTGGGCGCGCTCTATGGCTGACAGCCGGTCTGGGAGCTCAGTGGTGGTGCAGAGCCGATAAGGACGATAACCCGGCAGTGAATTTTGTTCAGCCGGAGAAGTGTCTTTGCAGTAAAACCAGGTATGATTCCAGTCTTTGGGGTGGCTAGGCAGAGTCGCCAAGGGAAAGGAAACATCTCTCCGCCTCTAAATTGAAACACCACCAAGCTCAAGGCTTGGTCCATCGGCAATCTCCGTCTGGCGGTTGATGTAGAAGAAATCTCTGAAGAGGTCAACCTAGGGCTCTTCTTGCGGATATGCTTCACAGAATATTTGGAACTGGCACAGGTTGGTGACTGAGTTGGGGCCAATATCCTAAGGAGATGAAGCTTGTAAAAGTGCAGGGCATCCCGGAAGAACTTTGATCTGGGCGGTGAGAAGCCACGGAGAAGATGGTCTGTGAAGACGATAACCTTCCCTTCCTTGCGTTCGGGAGTGATCTCATCACCAGGAACCCGCCAATGGATGACGTCTTGAGCCGGTCAAACTCCCATGACCACGAAATCGTTGAGTATTTCCTCGGTGACCCCGGAGCCTACCCAATCGCAAGAGGCGGGGACTTTAGCCATGACGGCGGTTTAGACTATGTGGAAAGATATGGATATGTGGCGGGTTAAGAACATTACATGACCAAAACAGCTACGGCTAAGACGGCAACGCTACTTGGCGGGTCATTGTTAAGTTGTGAGCCGCTGTCAACTACAAGTAGGAAGCGAGTTATATTTGTCGGGGAGAGCCGGCAACATGATGGCGGGCCAGACAGACAAGTGAATGTCAAAAACGTTGCTAAGTGTGGACAAACAAATTTCACCAACTACGGCTGCAGTACAAGATCTACGGACGAGGATAAAAGGGAAAATGTTTCCTAAACCTAAAAACGTACCGAGGAGGAACAACAGTTCATATACAAATTCCAATGAAGGAACGATCTACACTGCATATGGAATACATGTTAAGAGAAGCGCCGCGCGATTTAACCATCGTTCCAGGGCCTAAAGGTACTTTCTTTCCAATCAATGATGAACAATGCGACGAATAGCGGTGAACTCGGAAGGAAAACCCGACGAACTAATGCGGATCTAAAGAGGGAAGAAGGTGGAACATGGAGGATGCAGAAGGTGCAGGCGCGCGTCGGCGAGTTCTGGTCACAGTCAGGATGATGCAGCGGCCTGGCTGAAGAAGACGGCGTGGTCCGGTCGGTGCGGCGGAGCTCCGGTTGCGTGGGCATCTAGAGGAAGAAGAAGAGAGGCGGCAGCGGGGGAAAGTGAAAAGGATGGGACCCCCCCCCCCCCCCGCGCTTATTTATAAGGGGGATGAAACAGGAACAGTCCAGCGCGGGAATCGAGGAGACAACATGATGATTGACCAAGAAAACGCCTCGATTCTCGGGTTGACTAGTTAATACAAAGATCCGTTGTGATGTCATTAAGTTAATTTGGATTTACCAGAGGTGACGTCATCCATTTCTACATGGCGGGTCATGAAGGTTTCTTTCAGGACAGGTGATTATGAGGAACGCAAGACTTGAAGATTGACATGAACAGGTTCAAATCAATCTGGGGCCTAATGTTGGGGATATAACCCCACGATGAGACCCGCCCTTGTAGGGCCGGGTCATGAAGTTGGCGGCTTAGCAGTGAGGCCTTAAATGGGCAAGAAGAATAAGACAAGGCCTGGAAGTGACTGGCCAGACGGGCCTAGCAGAGGCCCAGAGCCGGAAGGCAACATGTGACCCGGAGGCGTAAGCCGCCGGGAGACGGCTTGCCAGACAAGGCAAGCTGATTTAGAGATAAGGTCGGTTACTAGATGTAACCCGGCCCGGACTCTTGTAAGCCTAGGGCCTCGACCTGTATATATAAAGGCGGGTTCCCTGGGCGGCTTAGGGTACGAAACCTTTGATCGAGAGCTAGGTCAAGCGAATCCGCTCCCTTGTAATCGATATCCAATCAATACAACTCAAAGCAGGATGTAGGCTTTTACCTCCCTCGAGAGGGGCCAAACTGGGTAAACCTGTTTCTTTCGTCCCGACCAACCCCTTCGAGTTAACCGCCGTAGCGATGGCTTCACCCCTAAGTCCTTTCACTAGGACATCTGTCGTGACAAAACCACGACAATAAGTTCGCCACCAATTTGGTGCATTCACTCTCGAAACCATGATCGTTCCTCGGAGGTTGTCAGATTTCTAAAGGATGTACATCAAAAAAATGTGAAAACTTCTCAAATTTTTACCACATCATTGTGAGGTCATATCATGACACTATGTCAAGTTTCATATTTTTTAGACTTCATTTACAATTTTTTATAATTTCAATACCAATAAACTCCATATTCGCGGTTGATTCTTGCCACATAAGTCTAAGAAATTTATATTCATTTCTTGTATGAGGCATACAAATATACTCAATACCCTAAATATGATTTTTCAAATCATTTTTGCATACTGTTTCATGCATTTGTAGTTCAAATTTGAATTATATCCATTAAATGACTGGAAATACAGTTAATGACTCAAATATAGCAAATGAGCTCTGAAAAGTGCCAAATTTTAACAGCGAGGATTCTATGGTGCATGTTAAGTGCAGAAAAAAATTACAAGTCAAACGACGAAGGAAAATGCCAGTTCGCCTTCAAACATATCGCGCAAACCATTATTCTTTGAAAAAATAATAATTTTAGGAATCACACGCGGTTCCATTTATGAAAGCGTGTGCGATTACAGGCTACATCGCACACACAATGTATGAAAAAAACGTGTGCAAGGCATAACACACGTTTGCATTTTTAACACCGTGTGCAGTGATATGCTACATCACACACACACACACACACTGTTTGCAAAAACTGTGTGCATGAGATCACACACGGTTGCATTATAATAACTGTGTGCAATGATATAGTACATCACACACAGATCATTTGAAAAAACCGTGTGCAAAGCATCACACATGTTTACGTTTTTTCAAACCGTGTGCAATAATAGACAACATCACACACACATTTTTTGGAAAAACTGTTTGCGCGACATCACACACAATTATATTTTCGAAATGTGTGTGATGTTACGACATCACAAACGCTTTTTTTCCCGGTGTTACATCACACACGCTATGGTGTACATCGCAAACAGTTTTTTTGAAGGGTCTCTGATTGATGTGTCGTCTTTGGACCATCCTGGGGTAGTGGATGTACGCACACTCACCTTTTCATAATATGCTAGCCTCTTCGATACCATGCATTGCTCATTCTCACCTCGGGGATCGGTGCGGCTTTCGCCGGTGCACCCCGTGACATGATACACTCTGTTGCACATAAGCCTCCTTATATCTTCCTCAAAACAGCCACCATACCTACCTATTATGGCATTTCCATAGCCATTCTGAGATATATTGCCATGCAACTTCCACTGTTACATCATATGACTTGTGCACTCATTGTGATATTGCTTTGCATGATTGTAAGATAGCTAGCATGATACTTTCATTGCTTTTCCGTTTTTTCGATATCTTTGTTACGCTAGATCATTGCAGATCCTGATACACTGCCAGAGGCATTCATATAGTCATATTGTTTAGCAGTTTTCATATCGAGTTGTAATTAAATAGAAGTGTGATGCTTTTTAAAGCACTGTCTCAGTGAGGAAAGGATGATGGCGACAATGATTCCCTCACAAGTCAGGATGAGCTCCGGACGAAAAAATGAAAAAAATGGGGGAGGCCAAATGAGCCCACCAAGAAAAAAAAAGAAAGAAAAAGAAAAAAAAGAAAAGAAAGAAAAATAAAAAAGGAAGAATAAATAAAAATAAATAAAAGAGAGAAAAGAGAGAAGGGGCAGTGCTACCACCTCTTTTTCCACACTAGTGCTTGGAGAAAGCACCATGTTTTTCATATAGAGAGTCTCATGTTTTGTCATTTTCATATGCTAGTGGGAATTTTTCATTAAAGAACTTGGCTTGTATATTCCAATGAAGGGCTTCCTCAAATGCCTGGGGTCTTCGTGTGCCAGCAAGTTGGATGCAAACCCACTTAGCTTCATTTGAGCTTTCATACACTTATAACTCTAGTGCATCCGTTGCATGGCAATCCCTACTCCTCACATTGATATCGATTAATGGGCATCTCCATAGCCCATTGATCCGCCTAGTTGATGTGAGACTTTCTTCTCCACTTTTACCCCTTTGAAACCTATCACCATATTCTATTCCACCTATATGCTATGTCCATGGTTCACGCTCATGTATTGAGTGAGGTATAAAATGCTGAAGTGCGTGAAAAAATACGATCCAATTGCTTTGCTTAACACCGTGGTGCTTGACATTTGTATTTATGTGGAGAAGACGGAGCCATGCCATGCTAATATGATAAAATGAATGGGGGGGGGGTAAACATTCTTTGAGGGTCGTATATTTTGAAAGTTGATGATTGTGTTACTTATGTATATGGATATTACCATGTTAATGTTTTTTGATTCATCATTTCTCAATTATCATACCTGAAAGAGATTACATGTTGGGTAGCATATCAGATCAAAAAATCTGTTTTTATCATTTACTAACTCGAGGACGGACATGAATTAAGCTTGGGGATGCTGATACATCTCCAACGTATCTATAATTTTTGATTGTTCCATGCTATTATATTATCATTCTAGGATAATTTTTAAGCAATTACTTCCTGATTTATATTATTTTTGAGCACTAACCTATTAACCTAGTGCCAAGTGCCAGTTGTTATTTTCTGCATGTTTTTGGCTTTTTAGGAATACTGTACCAAACGAATTCCAACGGTGTGTTTGGTTTGAGCCCCAGCCAGCCCTACCAAATTTTTGGTATGACCAAAGCAAGGGCATGACCAAAATTTTGGTAAGCTATTGTCGTTTGTATTATAGCCATTATGCCTTCCAATTTTTTGGCAAACTATGATAGGCTTCTGTTTGGTTTGTAACCAATTGAGCTAATAAGCTGTTTTGGTTAACTAGTGCGTGATTTGTATCGAATTCATTTTCCATGACAAGCTAGTAGAAACACTGAAATAAATTTCAACAATAAGAAACACTAAAAATGTGAAATTTTTCATTAATTCGTTTGGGAATAAATTCTCATATTTGATCATTATTCTAGTGCTGGATATATTTAAACACATTATCAACGATTGGAAAGATATATATTAATAAAATTAGATAGAGATGTGATCAAAGATTAAAAGGAATTTATCCTTAGAATATTAAAAGGAATTTTAAGCCAAAAGAATCGCATGCAACTCGGTAGTTTGTAGTTATCTTCCTGCATGCACTTGCCGGCCAGTTTGTTGAGCCAAAAGAGGAGTGCGTACCATATATATCAGGATACCAGAGAGATAGAAAATAAAAAAAGACACTAGAGAGATTTGCAGACCTGCCAAATCCTTTTCTGAAGTAAAAATCACATACGTGGCTGTAACTGGGTTGCACTAATTACGCAGGTCCCACGCAGACTGAGCGAGCGAGGGGCACCGCGAATATTTTGGCGAAGCTTTTCAGCGCCAACGATTCACCCATGCATTGGTGATAATCGCACTGGCACACCGTGGACATCTTGGGTGGGCCAAAAAATTTGGCACCCAACCAAATGCTGACCAATTTTTATGGGCTTGCCAATTTTTTGGTGTGGTTGGTTTTGGTTGCAATCCAAACGCACCCCAAATACCCCGAAACTTTTTGATGATTTTTTCTGGACCAAAATAAGACCTGGAAGCTTCGGAGGAAGACCCGAGGGCACACGAGGTGCCCCCAAGCCAATAGGGGGCGCCCAGGGGGGTGGCCGTGCCTGATGGCTTGGGGCCACCTTCCCCCTCTCCTCGCCCTGATCTCTGGCCTATAAATTCATAAATATTCCAAAAACCCTAGAGAGCCTCCCGAAACACTTTTTCCACCACCGCAAGTCTATGTTCCGTTGTGTGCCCATATGGATCCCTGTTTCCGTGCCCTGTCGGAGGGGGGATCGATCATGGAGGGCCTCTACATCAAGCTTGCTGCTCCCATGGTGATGTCTGAGTAGTTCACCGCAGACCTACGGGTCCGCGGTTAGTAGCATATGTCTCTCTCTCTATGTTCTTCATTGCCATGATCACCGCGATTGCCGCGGTGATCTATCTTATGTAATCAATCTTTGCGGTGTGTTTGTTGGGATCCGATGAATTGTGGGTTTGTGTTCATATTATTCATGAAAAGATATTGAATACTTGCTGGTATTTTATATGCATGATTGTTCTAGCTTGATAATGCTCTCCGATCTATCGGTTTGGTTTGGCCAACTAGATTGATTTATCTTCAAGTGGGAGTGGTGCGTTGTAGTGGGTTTAATCTTGCAGTGATCAATCCCGGTGACAGAAAGGGACATGACACGTGGTTTGGTTTGGCTAACTAGATTGATTTATCTTCAAGTGGGAGTGGTGCATTGTAGTGGGTTTAATCTTGCGGTGCTCAATCCCAGTGACAAAAAGGGACATGGCATGTACTGTATGCTGCCACTAAGGGAAAAACGATGGGGTTCATTCATATTAATTGGATTTAATTTGTCTACATCATGTCATCATCCTCCAAGCATTACGCTGTTTTTACTTGATGCTCTAGATGCATGCTGGATAGCGGTCGATGGGTGGAGTAATAGTAGTAGATGTAGGTAGGTATCGGTCTACTTGTTTATGGATGTGATGTCTATACATGATCATTGCCATGAATAAATATTGCATAACTATGCGCTTTTCTATCAATTGCCCAATAGTAATTTGTTTACCCACCATATGCTTTCTTCGAGAGAGAAGCCTCTAACGAACACTATGGCCCCTGGGTCTCCTCACAAATATATTTACAAAAACTCCTAAAATATTGCTGCCATTATTTACTTTCTTTTTATTTACAATTTATATTTATCAAATTACCTACCTATCACTACTTATCGCTTGCAAGTAATGAGTTCAAGGGGATTGACAACCCTCTTGCCCACGTTGGGTGCAAGTGTTTGCTCTTTTGTGCGTAGGCGCTGAAGACGGGAGTTTGCGTGGTTCGATAACCTTGGTTCTCACTGAGGGAAATACTTACCTCTAATGTGTTGCATCATCCCCTCCTCTTCAGGGAAAATCCCAGCGCAGTTTACAAGTATCAATACACAACAATCTCATGGTAGATACATGTACTATGTACTATCCCCCATATCAATACAATCAAGAGCAGGACGTAGGGTATTATCTCTTCAAGAGAGACCGAACCAGGGTAAAATCATGTGTCCATGTTACCATCGCTCCATGACGCCTAGCTTAGGACCTCTACCTCAAGATGTGCTGAATTTATCACCGGCATTGGTGGCCCATGTAGGTCCCTGCTGGTAGTTGTCGTGGTGCGATGGAAATTCTGGTCGGCTTTGACGCGATATATGCATTGGAACCGAGATTCATCACCAACATCGTCGCCCCATAGATTACATAGGGTGGGTACACCGGCCTCGCCGCGCGGTCACTTCATCAAGTCAGCACCGACGGCGTCACAAACTTTGACATGCGTCAGCATCGTCGTATCGCGTCTTCTTAAAACCGACATCCAGTAGACCGACATGCTTCAACACGTCAACTGACATGAGACTTCGCCGTCACCGGCCAACCAGCTTCGTCACGTCAGCTGGACTGGGGGCATCACCATATCTTTATCAACCTACTCCAGTGACTTCGATGTCACCAACCGACCAACTTCGTCATGTTAGCTAGACCTGGGGCTTCGCCTCGCCACATCAATTGTGTTGCATCGCCACTTCGTCATGCCGAGCTCCTCACTCGGTCACCCCGGGCTTGGGGGCTGGGACCTTGGTCAAGTTGAGGACTGCGCACCATGTCAGATCTATCAAAGTTCGTTGGGCGTCCTCGTCCACCCACAAGCCCGGATCGCGTCATCAACACCGAGCACATTAACCAGCTAAGTCGCTTTCATGCTCATTTTTTAAAATAAATAAATTTTTGTTTAGTAAACAAGCATTATGTTTTTGTCTTAAAACAAAAAGTAGTTTGTTAAAAACTTAGTTTGTAAAAAACGTTGTTTGTTAAAAATAATTCTTTTTCCCATGTTAACTTGGGGCTCTTCAATTCATGTGTGCCGGTTTATAGTAAATGTTTTCTTCCAAGTCATTGCAAAGTCTTTTTCTACTACTCCTTTTTCCGCCGTGAATGTGTGGTCAATAGTTGGATAGCCTAGTTTCTCTCTACAGTTGCTCAAGTTCAGTTCGCTAAGCTGGCCTGAGAAGCACTCGCCTTCGGGAAGGGAGGTTGAAGCTGAAGTCTAACCCACTTGAGGTCTGGAGATCGGACATATCATGTTAAAGCATGACGGAAGGACAAACTAATTTAAGACCAATTTTGAAATGGTACCAAAAAACTTGATTTAATCATAAGTTTTTTTGGGTTTTTCGAGCTTATGACACTTTTAACCTATTTGTATGTTTTTCATTCAGGAGGCGGGACATCCTCTTGACCGAGGTGCCCTACGTGATAATTCAGCTCGTGAAATCTTTTCCGACCCATAGTTCGACATCTTTCATACCGACCTGCACCTCGGCGTTGGCAAAACACACACGACATCTGGACTAATTCCTGAGGAGATACAATCCTAGGGTTGGCCATATTGCCAAACCCAAGTCTTAGGGGCTACAACATTGACGAATAAATGCAGTAAATTTAAAAATGCAATATGGTTTCTGAGGAGATTACGATCCTCAGGTTGGTCACCTGCACCCAACCTGAGTCTTGGGGACTATGCACCCCGCATTTCTATTCCTAAGTATGTTGCCGAGCTAGGATTTGATCCTTGGGCCAATTTCACGAATCGACCTGATTCTCAGGGGCTACTAGGATTGGCGTTTTTATTTTATCCTTCAGGCGCATCTCGGATTTTAGGCTGACACGCACCTTGAGGGCTATTGGCTATACATCTCGGCTGAGAATAAACTGCACCAATCAAAAAATCTCCCAAGACCGAGGTGGTGCACCACCTCGAAAGCGGTCTGGCATAAATATCGGATGTGAGTGGTTGGCTCCATAGAGGACGTTTCCGACATTAAGCTCGCTTGAACTCCTTCGAACTTTTTAAATACCGAGGTAATCTATGACACCTCGGATGCTGACCGGTGTTGGAGTTCGGTTGCAAAAAGACACCTCGGATATAGTCCGACGCTGGAGCTAGGCAACACGAGTACTTCGTAGCATGGGAAAAACTTTGGACCCGAGGTGTGGCGTAAAAATAACAAGGCATTTATAAAGGTCAGGAACTTAAAAGGGCTCCTTGGATGCTCGACGTGTGAACTCTTCGGATACACCTCAGTGATCCTCAAGATCAGAGATAGAAGATTTTTTGAACTAGTTTTCAAGACCGATGACCGTTCGGAATAACCGAGGAGCGTCCCCAACTTGAAGACCGGTTCAGTGGGCTACTGACGGTGTCCTAGACTAGGAGGTACTCACCACGTCGTCTCCTGACTAGGTGGGTCGGGCCGAGGACCCCCATGGCGGTTCACTAATGGGCTTCTTCGGGCGGTCCATGACGTATACAAGGGAGATTCCACAAGACCTGACACACAAGACGAAGACTCCTCTCCACCGACATATCTTACTAGGACTCTTGTTATCCTAGGCCTCCGATACATTATATAAGCCGAGGCTAGGCTAGTCAATAGATCATAGTCTAGATCATTAGAATCATACACAACAATCTCGTGGTTGATACATGTACTATGTACTATCCCCGATATCAATACAATCAAGAGCAGGATGTAGGGTATTATCTCTTCGAGAGTGCTCGAACCTGGGTAAAATCATGTGTCCGTGTTACCATCGCTCCAAGACTGCTAGCTTAAGACCCCTACCTCGAGATATGCTGGATTTTGAACCGACATTTAGGGACACGATTACCGGTCTTAGGGTTTTGAACACAATCATCCGATCTCGAGGTAGATCATCTTGTAGTCTGTACCCCATCACATCAATACAATCAAAGCAGGACATAGGGTTTTAGCTTTTTGAGAGGGCCCGAACCTGGGGGGAAAATCGTCTCCCTCTTCTCCTCATACCATTGTTCCTAGATCCACAGCTCTAGACCCCCTACCCGAGATCCGCCAATTTTAGCATCGGCACCCGGCACGTCGGACTGCCCGCAGGGACCCGCATGGAAGCACCTGGAAACCCATCGGTTCAATGGGTGTTCCATTCAATTCTTGATGGCAGTGCGTGTCGCTGCTCCGACGCGCCATCCGAGGGCCCTAGTTCGGTTATTTAAGTCAGACGTCGGCACCCAAACCCTATACAATTCTCGTTTCCCTCTCGTAGCTCCGTCACCGCCACATTCCAAACCGTTCGCCGCTAGCCATGCCCCAGTGCCAGATCAAAACATACGCCATGCTCACACCGAAGTGGCGGGTCGAGCTCCTTGAGTAGATTCGGGTTAGGCGCAAAGCCTGGATCGCAGCCGGCCTACCTCAAGAGTCTCCGAAGACAAAGGAGGAGCAACACGAGGAGGAGGAGAAGGAGGAGGAGTAGGATGTGGTGATGGGGAACCCGCAGCTGGAAGAGGAGTAGGATCCCATAGGCGAGGTTGATCCAGGTCCATCGGCTTTGCCATGCTCAAGAAGCTGGCGAAGTTTGAGGTGGCCCAAGAGGAGGGGGTGGCAGAATAGCATGCCAGCCTCGACTCCATCCAATCGGAGGTGGAGGTGGAGGCCAATTGTCGCTTCCTTCGCTAGCGGGACGCGTAGATCGACAAGATCTTCACTAAGATGAGTCCAATGAGGAGCCAGCGGTGTGGCATGCGACCATCCACTTGGAGGCAGGTTCGTCCGACACTGCCTGCAAGGAGGTCGTTGACATCTCCGACGATAAGTAGTGCAGCTAGTGATACGTCTCAAACGTATCTACTTTTTCAAACACTTTTGCTCTTGTTTTGGACTCTAATTTGCATGATTTGAATGAAACTAACCTCGATTGACAGTGTTTTCAGCAGAACTACCTTGGTGTTATTTTTGTGCAGAAATAAAAGTTCCCGGAATTGGACAGAACTTTTTGTGAATTATTTCTGGAATATATGAAGAATTATGGAGCGAAGAACCACCAGAGGGGGCCTGCCTATGGGCCACGAGCCAACAGAGCGCGCCTACCCCCCTTGGTGCGCCGTGTTAGCTCAAGGGGCCCACGTGGCTCCCCCGACCCTAATTCTAGTCCTATAAATTCACATCTTCGGAGAAAAAAAATCAGAGAGAAGATTTCATCGCGTTTTACGAGATGGAGCTGCCGGCACCTCCTGTTCTTCCTCGGGAGGGATGGTCTGGAGTCCATTTGGGGCTCCGGAGAGTGGAGATCGTCGCCGTCGTCATCATCAACCCTTCTCCATCAACAATTCCATGATGTTCACCACTGGGAGTGAGTAATTCCTTTGTAGACTTGCTGGACGGTGATGGGTGTGGATGAGATTGATCATGTAATCGAGTTATTTTGATAGGTCTTGATCCCTTGTATCCACTATGTTCTGAGATTGATGTTGCTATGACTTTGCTATGCTTAATGCTTGTCACTAGGGCCCGAGTGCCATGATTTCAGATTTGAACCTATTATGTTTTCATGAATATGAGAGTGTTTTGGATCCTATCTTGCAAGTTGTATGCACCTATTACGTGTCACGATCCACATACCCCAAGGTGACAATAATTGGGATTCTTTCCGGTGATTTTCGTAGTTTGAGGAGTTCATGTATTCACCATGTGTTAATGCTTTGTTCCGGTTCTCTACTAAAAGGAGGCCTTAATATCCTTTAGTTTCCTTATGGACCCCGCTGCCACGGGAGGGTAGGACAAAATATGCCATACAAGTTCTTATTGCAAGCATGTATGACTATATACGGAATACATGCCTACATTATATTGATGACTTGGAGCTAGTTCTGTGTTGCTCTAGTGTGTAAGTGTTACATGATGAATGTCATCCATATCTTTCCATCGCTGATCCATGGCCTACACTTTTCATATACTGAATCTTGTTAAGTTACTATTTCTATTGCTACTGTTACAATCACTACAAAACTGCTACTACTATTGTCACTGTTACTACCGCTGTCTGCTTTGCTACTAAACTTTTGCTACAGAAAGATATTCCAGGTGTGGTTGAATTGTCAACTCAACTGCTAAGACCAATAAATATTCTTTGGCTCCCCTTGTGTCGAATCAACAAGTTTGGGTAAAATACTTCCCTCAAATACTGTTAGGATCCCCTACACTTGTGGGTTATCAAGACTGTTTTCTGGCGTCGTTCCTAGGGAGCATAGCTCTAATTATTGTGTTCGCCAAGGATATATTATTGTCACTATGAAGAATCTGAAAGAAGCTAAAACCAAGATCGTCCCCTCTCACACGAGAGTAGGTAAGGAACTGCCATCTAGCTCTGCTTTTGATTCACCTACTGTTTTGAATCAGCTTACGACACCACCACTTGATACTCGTTCTGATATGTCGCAATTACTTGATGGTGCTACTTCTGAAACTTATGATGATGCTACTACTATGCTTGATAAAAATAAATCTGTGCCACCGAATGAATTACTTGATGCTCATCTTGCTAAAGCTAGAGAACTTGAAAATGCTGAATTTGACGAAGATTATGAATCACCTATTACTCCTAGCTCTCCTAATAGATATAAATTGCCTAATGTACCTGAGGGTTATGTTATGAATGGGGAGATAGCTAGAGCCTTTCTTGCTTGTAATGATAGAGATGATGTGAAGAAGCTACTATGCAAACAGAAAAAAAATCTATGATGGAGAAAATGAAACATGATCCTAAATTTGCTACTTATCCTATATGTGTTACTGATAAGGACTATGAATTCTCTGTTGATCCTGAGTTAATCACTATAGTAGAATCTGATCCTTTCCATGGTTATGAACCTGAGACTGTTGTGGGGCACCTCACTAAATTGAATGATATTGCCACTTTGTTTGCTCATGAGGAAAAGATGCGTTATTACTATATCCTTAAGCTTTTTTCGTTTCTTGCTGACATGCGATGCTAAGAAATGGTTCCTCACTCTTGTGCCTGGTTGTGTGCGTAGCCCCAGGATATGATATATTACTTCTCTAAAAAATATTTTTCCTGCTCATAAAAAACAAGCTGCCTTACAGGAAATATTTAACTTTGTGCAAATTAAAGAAGAGAATCTCCCTCAAGCTTGGGGGAGGCTTCTCCAGTTACTTAGAGCTTTGCCTGATCATCCTCTTAAGAAAAATGAAATACTTGATATCTTTTATAATGGACTAGTTGATGCTTCTAGGGATTTCCTAGATAGTTGTGCTGGCGGTGCTTTCAGGGAAAGAACTATTGGACAAGCTAAAGAATTATTGAATAACATATTGCAAAATGCCGATGATTGGACACTTCCTGAACCACCACCAGAACCTATTCAAAATAAGAGAGGTATTCTATTCCTCAATCCTGAAGATATGCAGGAAGCCAAGAGATCCATAAAAGAAAAAGGTATTAAAGCTGAAGATGTCAAGAATTTACCACCTATCGAAGAAATACATGGACTTGACACCCAGACACAGGTAGTAGAGCTTAATTCTCTCCGTACCTTTAATGAAAGTGATATACCTTATACTAATACTCCTAGTCAATGCATGGATGAATTTGATAATTACATTGTTAAGCAAGAACATTTCAATAATTATGTCAAAGATCAATTTAGATGCAATGCCATGATGATAGATCGCTGAAGTGACTTGATGTATAGAATTGCTAATGATGTTAAAGGTCTAGGTAAACATGCTTCTATTGTTCACACCCAATTATACCAAGTTGCTAAGTCACAAAATGATTTGCTTGCTGAAATAAATGATAACATGAATTATTATGATGTTAGAGTAATGACTAGAGGAGGTGGAATGACTCAGGAACCTCTTTATCATGAAGGTCATCCTAAAAGATTAGAATAAGATTCTCAGAGAATTAATGATGATGTACCTAGTCAACCTAAAAATAGAAAGAAAAAGAAAAATGATAGGACTATGCATGCTTCTAGTGAACCTGTTATAGAAAAATCTGCTGAGAATCTTAATGATGTTTCTATTTCTGATGCTGAGACACAATCTGGTAGTGAGAATTCTCTTAGGGATAATGAAAATGATATTGATATTGATAATAATGATGCTCATGTAGATGCTCCACTAGATAGTAATCAAGAACGTGATAATGATGTGGAAATAGAACCTGCTGAAAATCTTGATAACCCACAGCCCAAAAATAAACGCTACGAAAAGAAAGACTTTGTTGCTAGAAAACATGGTAAAGAAAGAGAGCCATTGGTTCAGAAACCCATGCCATTCTCTCGTAAGCCTTCCAAGAGTAAGGACGAGGAGGAGTTTGAACGCTTTGCTGAAATGATTTGACCTATCTTTTTGCGCACACGTTTGACTGATATATGAAAGATGCCTCCATATGCTAAATATATGAAGGACATTATTACCAACAAAAGAAAGATACCTGAAACTGAAATTGCCACCATGCTTGCTAATTATTCTTTTGATGGTGGAGTGCCTAAGAAGTTGGGAGATCCGGGTATACCGACAATACCTTGCCCCATCAAACGAAATTATGTTAAAACTGCTTTATGTGATCTAGGAGACGGTGTTAGTGTTATGCCTTTCTCCTTATATAAAAGACTTGATTTGAATAAGCTTACACCTACTGAGATATCTTTGCAAATGGCTGATAAATCCACTGCTTTACCTATTGGAATTTGCGAGGATCACTGGTGCAGCGACGTGCTATACAAACGGTTTTTAACCCCTTTCTGCGACGTAGTTGTAAACCGTCGCCTTGCATGTGTGGGAGATAGGGGGTCCATCCCACATGACACAGAAAACCCGTCGGCGATGGTGACCAACGAATGCAAACGATCTACCAAACGTAATCGTGTGCGGTGCATGATATCATCGCACACGTTTCCCAAAAAATTTACGCGTGGGATCGTCTTTTGATCGGGCATGGTTTCCTGTTGGCTCACGTGTGAGATAAGGTGCTATCGCAAACGTTTGAGGAGCTCCTATGCACACGTACAAGTGATGCAAATCTTTTGCGATTTATTATGTATCACCAACGTTTCAGTTATATCTCGTGTGCTTTTCCTGTAGATCACAGGCGGTTGCGCTATGAGTTGCGTGTGCTTTTACTGTTGATCACAGGCGGTTACGCTATGAGTTACGTGTTCTTTTGTCATCGTTTTCTCACGGCAGATGCCATGGGGTGGCTTATTGAGAGTGGTTGGGGCCGAAGGACGCCGGCTGGCTCCGGTAACGGGATTGGGGACAAGCGGCGTGAGACACGCGATGTACCCAGGTTCGGGGCCCTCCGTGGGAGGTAGCACTCCTAGTCCTGCTAGTCTGGTTAAAGAACCAAGTGGGCTACAATGGTGCTCCTTGAGCTGTTGGCTAGAGGAGGAAGAAGGGGCCTGCTGGCTCCCCCTGCCTCTCTACGTGAGTGTGTGTGTGTGTGTGTGTGTGTGTGTGTGTGGCCGTCCCCTGCATGGGATGGCTCCAGGGGGCTTTATAGGCCAACCCTCTGGGTTACAATACACATATAAGGTGCCGGGGGGACCCGGCTGGCGGCCTCTCTGGCCGGCCAGGCCCCCCCCCCTAGCCGAAGAGTCTTGACGCTTGTAGGGTCCGCCGGCTGTGGGGTCCCATCGGGAGCCGGAGGGGGGCCCAACCGGCTGGCCATCATCACTGGCGCGTGCTTGTCATGCCGTAGCATGGGCCGACCTGCGCGGCGTCGTCTTGCGGTGGCCGGCCGTGGTCAGCGGTACGGCCGGCCACACTGTAGCCATGCGGGGCAGGTAATGGAGTGGTTGGAGGCGTGCAGGCACTGTGCCGCCTGCCCGGTCGCAGTCGGCCGGAGTCAGCGGCACTATTGCCTCCACTATGGCCATGCGGGTGCTGACCTTCGGTACGACAGGCTTTACTGTAGCAACGTGTGCCCTGCCTGTGGTACTAGGGGTACTGCTGACACGTCGCCCGTCATGTCTTCGTCCTGTGGGGCGTGGTGATACAACGGGCGCTGACCCGCCGGCTGACGGGTCGCCTGCGAGCCGGACGGCCTAGCGGCTCCGCCGAGAGCCAGCCGGCTCGACGTAGCCGGCCTGGCGGAGGCGGACTACGGGGGGAGGCAGCCCGCCCCGTAGTCATGTTTGAAAAGCGAGGGCGGTGTCCCGCTTGAGGCTACCCCGGGGTTATCCCCCCGTCAGTAGTCCCCGAAGCAGGGGAGGCCCGCCGGCTAGACGCGGCGGACCTCGCCGGCTTGAATCTTGCGCCTGCGGGCCAGCGGCGGGCCTGGAGCCGGGCAGCGTGCGGCTGGGTCGGCCGGTATCGTAGCCGGCCGTTATCCCACAGAACGGCTTGGTCCCTCCGAAGGGCAGAAGGGACACGCCACGTGTGATGCACTGCGGGCCGCGGCCTGACAAGCCACGCGGAGGACAAGACCATGCCGTGGGGCTGGGCCCGCTCGGCCGCGGCCTCGGCCTACGCGCGTGGATCTTTTGCAGCCAGGGCCGACGGTTGGCATTCCCCACGCGCCTTAATGCCTCCCGCGTGAGGCGGGGGTAGTGGGGTTCACGCGCGTCGGATACCCTCCCCACTACCCCACGCGGGGTTTAAATGGGAGGGGAGAGGGGCGAAAGGGGCCATTCGCTCCCTCGCCCCCGTCCTTCGTCCTCTTCGCCCGTCCCCCTCCCCGCAGCGAGCGAGAGAGAGAGAGAGCAGGACCTGCGCACTTGCCGTGTCGCCGCTCGCCACTGACGTTAATCATGATATGCCGGTGCCCGTCCGCCCCGCAGCCGTGGCCGAGCCACCTTTGGGCCGGAGAGCGGGCAAAATCGCTTAGGACAGCAGCGACGTCGACGAGGCCTACATCGAGCATCTCCGCCACCGCCGCAAGTTGCCGCCGGCGGAGAACATGGAGGCGCGCATCGCGGGGGCGGAGAATGCGCTGGTCCCGCGGGAAGGCAAAGTGGTGGTCTTCGCCGAGCACTTTGCCCGCGGGCTTGGCCTGCCGGTGAGCACATTCTTCCGGCGCTTCCTCTCGCGCTTCGGGCTGCAACCGCACCACCTCAGTGCCAACGCCATCTTGCAGTTGGTCGCGTTCATCGCCCTGTGCTAGGGCTACATGGGAGTGGAGCTGCACCTCGACCTTTGGTGTCGGCTCTTCTACCTCAAGCGGCAAATGGTGAAGAACAGGGTCACGGGGGGAAAAGACATGACCGCCTGCGGAGCCACCCTCGTTCACTACCGCCCGGGGGCCGGCTTCCCCCAGCTCCTGCTGCAAGACTCGGTCAAGAGCTGGCAGAAGGGGTTCTTCTACGTGAAGAACGAGAAGCCAGACGAGGACTTCATCAACCTCCCCGACTTGATCGACCAGCCGCCGGGCGCGATGCTGAACTGGAGGACGCCTCCGCCCCAGTCGCACGAGACGGCGGACCGGCTCTGTGCCCGGCTGGTCGTGATGACCGGGACGGAAGGTCTCACAGCCGTGGACCTGCTCGCCACAATGGTGGCACGCCGGGTGCAACCGCTGCAGCGCCGGCCGCACCTCATCTACTAGACGGGCGGGCGGCACGACCCGTGCCGGCTCTCCACGAAGGAGTTAAAGGCGGTGTAGGTGGTGAAGCGGGTGAATTCCATTTCCGCCGCAAGATGAACGAAGGCGGATGGCAGTGGGGCAAGGCTCTATACAGCCGGGAGCGCCCGGCTCCATGGGTACGTGACGAGCCGCGCACCCTTTTTTGTTTTGATGCTGGTGCCCTCCTTCCAGCCTGACAACGGGGGGTCTCTTCTGCTCGCAAGTTTTTCCTTTGTTACAGGAGTACGGCGAGCCGGCTGCCGACGTGGCGGAGTCAGGCCCCGAGGAGGTCAAAGACGTCGATGATGTGGAGCTGGCGGACTCGGAGCGAGCCGACGCGTCAGGAACCGGCGGAACAGAGGCAGAGGGGACCGGGTCGGCCGGTGAGTTTCTCCCCCAGTCACTTTTGCGGGACTGGTCTGATGACGACGCTGAGCCGAGGGAGATGCGCGATGCAGTGGCCCAGGAGAACCTCGAGGTCTCGGGGGACAACACCACCGCGCCAAGGAGGCGCGTTCGCCGAGCCGACCGCGAACGGGGTGACGCAGCCACGACTGACTGGGAGAAACAGTCGGCCAGCTCCCGACCGGCTTCCAAACGAGCAGCTGGCGGGCAGCCGAGCAGCAGTCGCGGAGGCGGCGGAAAGAGACCGCGGGTTGCCCCGGCGGGCCCCGTCAGACGGGCGGTCCCCATTAGCGTCGGGTAAGTTTTCTCCAGATTTCTTTTTGATTTCTATTGGCCTTCCTTTCTCATCCCGTCGTTCAGGGAACCGCGCGCCCTGGGCAAGGCGCCCCCTTTGGGAGGAGCCGCGGCCGACGAAGCGGCGGAGGCGGCCCGTAAGACCGCCGCCGAAGAGAGGGAGCGTGAGGCATGGCGAGACCGGGAGGCGGCCGAGTGGGTGCGGCTCGAGGAGGAGCGCCGGCCATGGGAGGAGGCGTCACGGAAGCAGGCGCCAGGGGGAGCCCATGCGGAGGCGACGGGCCAATCTTGGGAGCCGTTTCCCCCGAGCAAGGAGAGGAGGTCCAAGAACACGCACAACCCCGCGCGGCGGGCGGAGGCGGACGCGCGGGCTGAGGAGCGGGCGCGCGCGGCCGCGAGCGCAGCGGGCGCCGCCAAGGAGACGGACCCGGGTCACAGCAGCGCTCCACCAGGAGCCGATGATGTGCCACCGGGGGCCGACAACGTGCCGCCGGAGATCGACGCCATGGAGCCGGAGGACTGGGCCCCGGAGGCGGGCTGGAGCAGTGCTGCCGGGGTTGGCACGCCGAGGATCGAGGCTGCGGCGCCTGGGGGAGCAACTGCCGCCGGCTCGTCAGCGAGGGTGGCACGCCATTCCGCCGGGACGCCTGGAGCCATGCAGCCGGGAGGCGCAGGTCCCTTGATCGCCGCGGCGCAGGGTCCGTCTGGCCCTGCCAGCGGGGACCAGCCGCAGGAGACCTGGACTGCGGCCGGTGGCGCGCCCGGAGGTGGGGCACCAAGCATTCTCGGAGCCGTAGTGGCCGCGCTCGTCACCGAGTTCGCCGACTGCCGTGCCCAGACGACGCAGGAGGCCCATACAGCCAGGAGCCGTCTCGCACATCTCGAGCAGTCCGTCGCAGTAAGGGCTCGGCGTCCTCATCTTTTTTGTCTTTCTCGTTTTCTTCCGCCTTGCAACGTTGTCCTTGCTTCAGTTTCTTCAAGTGGCGGCGTGCTAGCGCACCCACTAGGTGTAGCCCCCGAGACTCGGGACGGCTGGGGGGCAGCCGGATCGAGTCTAATCGCAACTGTCGTTCTGTTCTTGATCTTCACAGGCCGTCCACGACCGCGGGGTGACTGCGTACAACACACTTCTGGGCCTGTATCGGGGGGCCGAGAGCCGGCTGGCCATCATGTCCGCGGACCTGCGAGGTACGCGAATCTTGTAAATTTTCTATGGGGGCGCGTGTTGGGGATATAACCCCGTGGAGAGACCCGCCCAGGAGGGGCCGGGTCACGAGGTTGGCGGCTTAGCAATGAGGCCTGAGCAGGCTGGGAGATCAAGGCAGGGCCTGGAAGTGACTTGCCAGACGGTCCTGGAGGAGGCCCAGAGCCGGAAGGCAACGTGTGACCCGGAGGCGTAAGCCGCCGGGGACGGCTTGCCAGACAAGGCAAGGATATTTAGAGATAAGGTCGGTTGCTAGATATAACCCGGCCCGGACTCTTGTAAGCCTAGGGCCTCGACCTGTGTATATAAAGGCGGGTTCCCTGGGCGGCTTAGGACACGAAACCTTTGATCGAGTACTAGGTCAAGCGAATCCGCTCCCTTGTAATCGATATCCAGTCAATACAACTCAAAGCAGGACGTAGGCTATTACCTCCTTCGAGAGGGGCCGAACCTGGGTAGACCTGTCTCTTTCGTCCCGATCAACCCCTTCGAGTTAACCGCCATAGCGATGGCTTCACCCCTAAGTCCTTGCACTAGGACATCTGCCGTGATAAAACCACGACAGTTGGCGCCCACCGTGGGGCTAGTGCACGGTGGTTTGGAGTACTCGAAGGGCTCTCTCCCAGGGATCGAGGGATACGCCGTCGGCAGGATGACCAAGAGTTGCCGCAGCAAGCTCTACATCGATGACGTTGGCTGGGGCCCCGAGGCCGACTCAATTGAGTACGGGCATCGGGTCCCCTTCGGCGGAATTCACGTCTTCATCGGCAAGATCGGTGGATCTAAGCCTGGACCGAACATCTGCACCGGCCTCGTCGAGTCGGCCGGCGCGCGCAACCCGCCCAGATCAACCCGGGCCGGAAGCACGTCTTCGTCGGCTTCACCCAAGGCACATAACTTGAGGAAGGTTCTATGTCGCGGGAGGAAACCCTCATCTGCTCAGAGGATGGATCCTCGAGCGGAGAGGCGGAATCAATCTACCAGCTTCACAACGGCGGGCTTGGGGGCTACTTTGAGGGTTACCATGACCCGGAGCCCTATGAGCCACCGAGCCAAGCCGCCGTCTTCATGGCTGGATCAGCACCGGCTTCTGGCAGCACGGCGGCAGGGACAGCGGCCGCTGGCGCAGTAGGATCTGGGTCAACCAAGCCGCCGGCTCAAGTTTTGCTGGATCTGATGAACGAACTTACAACTCTGATGGGAACCGAGGTCACAACGGAAAACCAAGCAAACCGTAACGCAGAGATCGCGAGGTTGCAGGACCAGATGACCAGGGCCCAGGAAGAAATCAACGCATTGAAGGTTCAGATGGATGCTGAGTCGGAGCGCCTCAGGGCGGAAGCATTTCGTCTCAATCTGGATCAACAAGCCTTGGATGCATTTCTTCGGATGAGGCATCAGACCCGCCTGCCTGATCAGTATGAACCCAGAAATCTTTTCAACACGCCGGGGGCAGGACGGAACGCGCCTCTGAACGTGACCCGAACGGCGAAAGTACCTGGGAACAGGGTGGTGACTCAGCATCGGCAACCAGACCCGCCCCATAGGAACCAGACCCCGCCGCATCATTTTTTGATGCCACCCGGTCATTATTCTAAACCGGTGGAGAACATGGTAGCAGCAGCGGTCAGGCTCAATGCGCTCCCCCTCGCTGAGGGAACACCCTTCGCGGAAGAGGCCCGGAACGCCATTGGGTATTTGCAGACAGCGGTGGCTCAACAGGAGAAGTATACTTATAGCCAGAGTCGTGTGCACTCGACCCCCATCCCGAGCCGCAGTTACAGCCGGCGTATAGAGTCGCCAGCGGTGTCCAGTAGCGAGCGGCGTCGGAACCCGCCCTATGATACCCCACCCGTCGTCGATGCTTAGGCGATCGTGGACAATGCCAAAGCTCAGCGGGAGGCGGCGGCCGCGGCTCACCAAGACCCGCCCCCAGTAACGCCTTCAGCTTCGGTGGGAGCTGGAGTAACCTCCAGAATTGTGGGAGTGCCGTGCTTAGTACCAGCTCTGCGAAACGAGCGCCTGCCGAAAGACTTTAAGGGTCCACGCAAAGTGCCTAATTATACGGCTGATCTGCCTCCGGAAACTTGGATCGAGAGTTACGAGCTAGCCATGGAGATGTTAGATGTTAGTGATGCAGTCTGTGCTAAGTACTTCATCATGATGCTGGAGGGACCGGCTCGTACATGGTTAAAGGGTTTGCCACCCAATACCATTAATTCCTGGGCCGAGCTGAAAGCAAGATTCGTCAAGAATTTTCAAGGGACATGGAAGCAGCCTATGACGATCGTTGACTTGGATCATTGTGTGCAGCGTGAGGATGAATTGGCCCATCACTGGGTCCGGCGGGTCTCAACCATTATCCACTCGTTTGACAATATCACGATGGCTCAGGCGGTTCTGATTCTGGAGAAAAATTGTCACTTTTTTCCCCTTAAGCAGAAGCTTGGACGGCTCAAGCGTTCTTGTCAAGACATGGGTGAGCTCATGGCGGCTCTCACAAAATATGCAGATTCGGACAGCACGAAGGATCCTGAGTCGGATGATGAGAAATCAGCTAAGGGTAAGAAGAATGGCAACGACAAGGGTCAGCAGCAGAACAGAGCAGGGAATGGCAACCCAGGCAATGGCGGTAAACGGAAAAATCCGGACGGCGGGTCAGATCTGGTGGCCAATGCCAACACCGGGAACAACCGCGGCAAGGGCAACGGAAAACTGCCTTTTGGCAAGGGCAAGCCCTTCAATATGGAGGCAATGCTTAACGACCCCTACCCAAAGCACAGTCTACCTAACAAGCCGTCCACTCATGCTTGGAAAGATTGTTATATCATGTGGGAGTTCCGAAACTACAGCCTTAACCAACATCACGGTAACGGCAATGGACCGCCCGGCGGGTCAGGATCCGGCCCTCATGGGTCAGGCTTTGGTGCAGGCAGCTCAAGCTCTGGTTATCAAGGTCAAGGTAACCATGGAGGTCATAATCAGTAGTCTGGCAATGGTGGTCAGCAGCAAAACAACCAATCAGGGTATCAGAGTAACCCAAAGCAGCTTAATGGAGGCCAGTATCACGTTTTCACAACAAGCCTTGATAAGCGTGATCAGAAGGTGCGCAAGCGGGCAGTTAACGCAGCCATGCCGACTCTTCCACAGTACTTAAAGTGGTCTGAATACACGATATCTTGGAGCAGGGAGGATCACCCGTCGCGAGTTGATAACCCGGGGCATTTGGCCCTTGTGGTAGCCCCTCAGGTAGGAGGCTACGTGTTCACCAAGGTGCTGATGGATGGTGGCAGCAGCATCAACATCTTGTACTATGACACTTTTCGTCGGATGAACCTAGTTGACAAGGATCTCAAGCCGTCGTCAACAGTTTTTCACGGTGTGGTGCCCGGCAAATCAGCTTATCCAGTAGGGAAAATTGCCCTTGAGGTAGCCTTTGGTGATGAGTTCAACTACAGGGTAGAGACCTTGTGGTTTGAGGTGGTTAAGATCAAGAGCCCATATCATGCTCTGTTTGGACGGCCGGCTTATGCCAAGTTCATGGCCTGGCCTTGTTATGTTTACTTGCAGCTCAAGATGCCTGGTCTGAATGGGACAATTACAGTGCATGGTGATCGGAAGATTGCTCTTGAGTGCGAGGAAGGCGATGCTGCATATGCAGAGTCAAGTGTTGTGCTGAGGCGGAGCGCAAGTTTTATAAAGACAACATTGACCTGGCGGATATGACCCCGTTGAAGAAGCCTAGCACAGAATCTGACCCGCCCCTGAAGTTTGTGGCAGAAGATACCAAGTTGGTAGATTTTGTTCCTGGCGACTCATCACAACAGTTCACTATAGGGGCCAATATGGACCCCAAATAGGAAAGCGCGCTCATCGAATTCATCCGTGAGAATCGGGACATCTTTGCATGGAAACCTTCTGACATGCCGGGTGTACCGAGAGAATTTGCTGAGCACCACCTTAATGTGGATCCTAAGTTTAAGCCAGTCAAGCAATTCCTCCAACATTTCAACAAAGAGCGGCGTAAAGCTATCGGAGAAGAGGTAGCCCGGCTCTTGGCAGCAGGGTTTATTGTGGAGGTTTTTCACCCGGAGTGGTTGGCTAACCCCGTGCTTGTACTTAAGAAGAACGGCACGTGGCGCATGCGTGTAGATTACACAGATCTCAACAAGGCGTGTCCAGTTGATCCATTTGCTCTCCCCCGTATCGACCAGATCATTGATGCAACGGTGGGTTGTGAGAGTTTATGTTTCCTGGACGCTTATTCGGGTTATCATCAGATCAAGATGGCAGTCAAAGACCAAGAGAAGATGTCTTTCATCACACCTTTTGGAGCTTTCTGCTACGTGTCTATGCCTTTTGGACTCAAAAGCGCGCATGCGACTTATCAACGTTCTATGCAGAATTGTCTTCATAGTCAAATTGGGCGCAATGTTCATGCTTATGTGGATGATATTGTGGTCAAGTCTAGGAAGAAGGAGACTCTGCTAGATGATTTGAAGGAAACTTTTGATAACCTGCGGGTTTACAAGATGATGCTTAACCCGACTAAGTGTGTGTTTGGTGTGCCTGCAGGCAAGCTCCTGGGTTTTTTGGTCTCCGAGCGGTGCATTGAGGCTAACCCGGATAAGATAAAGGCCATCACCTCTTTGTCTAAACCGGCGTGCATTAATGATGTCCAGCGCTTGGCGGGTCGTATTGCCGCTTTAAGCCGGTTCATAAGCTGCCTGGGTGAGAAAGCTCTTCCTTTGTATCAGATGATGAAGAAGATAGATGACTTTGTCTGGAGTGACGCTGCCAATGATGCGTTTGAGGCGCTCAAAAAGCAGTTGGTTAAGCCACCCGTCTTGGCTGCTCCCGTGGAAAAGGAGCCTTTGCTCCTGTACGTGGCGGCTAATAATAAAGCCGTCAGTGCCGCAGTCGTTGTGGAGCGCAAGGAGGCAGGCAAAGAGTATCCAGTCCACAGGCCGGTTTACTATGTCAGCGAGGTTTTGACAGAATCTAAGCAACGATACCCGCATTGGCAAAAGCTGGTGTTTGGAGTGTTCATGGCGAATCGCAAGCTGAAGCATTATTTCCTTGGGCATCCGATCACGGTGGTCAGCTTTGCCCCTTTGGGAGATATCATTCAAAATAGAGAAGCCACCGGCAGGATTGCTAAGTGGGCAATTGAGCTTGGGCCTCTTAATCTGAAGTATGTACCTCGGACGGCTGTTAAATCTCAAGCCCTGGTGGATTTTATCAATGACTGGACAGAATGTCAAGCAACCGAGGAGAAGCCGGACAACACATATTGGACGATTCATTTTGATGGATCCAGACAATTGGAAGGCTCGGGGGCTGGAGTTGTTTTAACTTCCCCACGAGGTGACAAATTTTGCTATGTATTGAGGCTAATGTTTCCTTGTACTAACAATGCAGTTGAATATGAAGCTTTGCTTCATGGGCTCCGTGTGGCCAAGGAGATGAATTTGAGCCGGGTCAGATGTCTCGGCGACTCAGACCTGGTGGCACAACAAGTATCGGGCACGTGGGATTCTAAGGACCCTCGCATGGCGGCTTATCGCCAGGCGGTTAATGTCATCGCTGGTCACTTTAAGGGCTATCAGGTGGATCATATTGATCGTCGGAAGAATGAGGCGGCTGACGTGTTATCAAGACTGGGGTCTCAGCGTAAGCCAGTGCCACCTAATGTATTTCTGGATGTACTGCATCACCCGTCGGTTAAGTTACCTTCTGAGGAGGATCTTGCTATACCTGACCCGGAAGGACAATTGGTGGCGGCTCTCCGCGCTATCCCTGATTGGACGCTGCCTTATCTGGCGTATCTGACTCGCAGCGAGTTACCCCAAGACGAGACCCTGGTGCGCCAGATTATGAGGCGATCTAAATCTATGACTATTCTCAATGGCGAGTTGCACAGGTGCAGCGTGACTGGCGTTTTTCAGCGCTGTGTCTCTCCTGAGGAGGATCGTGAAATCTTGCAAGAGATACATGCCGGCGATTGTGGTCATCACGCCGGGTCAAAATCCTTGGTGGCCAAAGCTTTTCGGCACGGTTTTTACTGGTTAACAGCTCATGCAGATGCAGAAGACTTGGTCAATAAATGTGATGGGTGTCAGAAATTTGGACGACGTGCCCATGTGCCGGCCCAAGAGTTACGGATGATTCCAATCGCCTGGCCGTTTGCGGTCTGGGGGCTTGATATGGTTGGACCATTTAAGAGGTCTAAAGAAAAGAAGACCCACCTCTTGGTGGCGGTTGATAAGGTTACTAAGTGGGTTGAGGCAGAGCCGGTCAGTAAGTGCGACGCAGCAACAATAGTTCAGTTCGTCAAAAAGCTGATTTTTCGGTTTGGTTATCCTCATAGTATCATTACTGACAATGGTACAAATCTGTCCAAGGGGGCTATGAAAGAGTTTTGTGACAGTGAACACATCCGCCTTGATGTCTCTTCCGTGGCTCACCCATAGTCTAATGGCCAAGCAAAGCGTGCTAACCAGGAAATTTTGAGAGGGATAAAACCCCGGCTTATGGTTCCTCTGGAACGAACGCCGGGTTGTTGGGTGGAGGAATTACCTTCAGTTCTTTCGAGCATCAGAACCACCCCCAACAGGTCAACAGGCTACACGCCTTTCTTCATGGTTTATGGCACAGAAGCTCTTCTCCCCAGTGATATCCGTCATGACTCACCCAGGGTGGCGGCTTACGTTGAAACTGATAATGAGACGGCGCGTCAGGACGCTTTGGATGCTTTGGATGAAGAACGGGATCTTGCAGCAGCACGATCGGCGATTTACCAGCAAGATCTGCGTCGCTATCATAGCCGCAGAGTCAAGACCCGGACGTTCCAAGAAGGCGACTTAGTGCTCCGGCTGATTCAAGACCAGTCAGATGTGCATAAGTTGTCACCTCCCTGGGAAGGACCTTTTGTGGTCAGCAGAAATCTCGACAATGGTTCCTGTTATCTCGACGCAGGAGAGCGACAAGTTGCGCACTTCTGGGGAGGAAACTGCCAGGCCATGGAACATTGCTCATCTTCGGCCATATTACACTTGACCCACCGGCTCTAATCAATGTACATACTTCTGTCATTGTATATACTACTTTTTATAATATAATAAAGCCGGCATCCCTATCATTCGGAGCCTCTACCGTTTCCATGTACCAAGTTTGTGCAAAGAGTTGATTCTTCATAAGGTCACTTGGGGGCTTCCAACCCACTCGGTTTAGCTTTCATACCCTCTTGACCGGCTTTATATGCCATATTGGAGTTAAACCTGCCTGTTTGCAACTTGCTACTCCGCCAGGTGACCCGCCGAATGTTTGAGAGTCAATCTTTTTTAAGACCCTGAACTTGTCAAAGTTAAGCCGGTGGCTTATGTCATGAGAGAGCCGGCTTACAGAGAGCGAGGATAAACTCACCTATTTGTCATAGTCTCTCCGCTATGTGGCCCGTTCGTACTCTTAGCAGTCAATCTTTTTTAAGACTCTGAACTGGTTAAGGTTAAAACGATGGATTTATGTCACGTGAGAGCCGGCTTATGGGATTTTAGGCAATCATGCCTAGCTTCTTGCAAGCACAAAATTTGAGTTTTTTCTAAAACATAAGAGTTGATCTCTTTGGGTTGTGCCTTCAAAGCCGCCTAAATTATACTACAAGCTATACATGTATTTTCTGCTTGTTATTTTGCAGGAGTTTTTCATGATAAGATCCTAAGTTTCTGGGTAATCCGGGCTTAGTATTGCTCATGGAGTATAACCCGCCAGTGAGATTCGATGAATTAATACTAAGGCATATGATTATGTCAAGACATTCACACTGAAAAAAAATTGAACCGCCGGCATGTGAGTTGAAGAAGCTCAAAACGTGCACGAAGGCACGGTACAGGCAATCAAGTTTTCACTACGGCTATTACAAGGCTCCAGAGGGCCCAAAATGTGTGACTCAAGTTTTTTGCACAAGTTATCACCCGGCGGCTTAGAATCACCCGGGTTAACTTCATTGGAGACCAGTTCCTCGTCTAGCTTGTCGATGGGTCATCCCGCGCCGGGTCTTCGTTTTCCTGGATCTGAAGGTTGTCCACATCCCAGTTGCAATTGAGTAAAGCTTCAAATTTAGCTTCGTCATGCAAGATTGGAGACGGGTCAACATCAGGGGCAAAGATGTGCTTACGACGTTGAGGAGTCAGATCCTTCGGCTCAAATGTGGGCGCCCAGACTCGCGCGTTGTTGTCATCGTAAGCCGTCTGGTATGTCTTCAGATCAGCTTCTGTGGCTAACTGGCTGGCCAATACTCGAGATGCTCTGAAGCAACAAGTGTAGTCCTCTTGAGTAAATTCAGACCCGTCGGCCTTCAGCTGCGGGAAGCCTCCCGTCATCTCCTCCGGGTTAAGCTCCGGCGCATATGCCAAAGCCCGGCTTAAAGCAGATATTGCGCCCTTGTGGGCGGCTAATTTCTTCATTTCTTCAAAATGCTTGGGGACGGTGGTGAGGCACTTCAGCACATCCTTGATCAGCTTTGGAACCCCTTTTTTGCCAAAAACAGCCCTGATGGTGAAAAGGCTTCCGGCGTACAGTTGTTCTGTGAAGGCATATAAAGCCTTCGGCTTCAGCAAGCTGTCATCCGGAAGCTGGCAAGTTCGTTGGCCTGCAAACAGATCAAATTCGTAAGTCGCCAGGCGAGTCTCCATAAGCTTATTTGAAAAAAGAATACTCATAACATAGTCAACAATGCTTACCGAAGACAGCTTCAGTCATCCGGGCTATATGGCGCTTCAAGCTGGACAACTCTTCGGTAACAGGCTTAAGACGGCCCTCGGCGTCTTCGGCACGTTTGGTCAAGGCGGCTTGAGTAGATTTAGCAGTTTGTTTGTATACCTCAAAGTCCACCTTGATCTTTTCCAGTTCTGTTGACAAGAGCCGCCACTTTGTGTCAGCTTCGGCTCAAGCGTCTGTTTGCAATGCCAGGTTCTTCCTAAGATCGGCCATGACAGACTCGGCGACGTTTAAAGCCTCCTGCGCAAGACAATTATCAACAGCAAATTTACCAATTTTAAGCCGCCAGTCCAGTTTATAATAATAGTTGGAGGTACTACATAGGGTTGTTACAAGTCTCAAGCAGATTGCAAGCAATATACTTGACACTTGGGGGCTAATGTGTATCAGTTCTTTCAATATCTACAGTATAAATAAGACTCGGATCATCTTTACAAAGATAACCCGGCCCTTGGGGGCTACACATCGCTCTACAAGTTTCTATGATCAAATCTACAAAAGTTTCGGCTCATTATTTGCATAATGACCCAGCCCTTGGGGGCTACACTTAGCAATTTTTGTTTCTATGAATGCAGAAAGTGTCGGCTCATTATTTACATAAGGACCCGACCCTTGGGGGCTACAAGTTGGTCAGTTCAAGTTTACAAATTATTGAAGACCCGGCTTATCTTCGAGAACATAAGCCGGCTCTTCGGGGCTACGTAAGGATATACAGAGAATAGAAAAGTTGAGTACCTCATATTTCCTTTTCATCATGCCAACTAGGTTGGCCTCCTTGTCCCGGCTTGCGGCAAGGCGGCTTAGATAGCCGGAGTGCAGTTCATCAGCTGTAAGTTTCTCTAGATTGGGCAGATCAAGCTTAGCCTTCTCCTTATCAGGTGAAGGCGCCTCATCCTTGCTGATGTGTTTGGTCAGCACGTTGGAAGGAACTGGAGCTGTGAAAGCCGCCCCAGTGATAGTAACCTCTTCGTCGTGAGAAGTCATATCAGCAGTTGTTGGCAAAGGGCTGGGCGGCTTAGGATCCGTTTCTAGATTGGCCTCAGGAATCGTAACATCGGCATCCGCCGGCTCAGCAGGCTGGGGAGTGTCGTCATGGGCGCCTTGGTCAGCTTCAGAGGGCTCGACCTGAATTTCAGGAGTGCTAAGTTTCGGGTTCTCCGGCTCTGAGACATCCGGACGGGAAGATGACCCACTCAATTTCCTCTTCTTAGCCTGGGCCCTGCGAACAAAGATTTCATTGTCAGTTATATGCAAGGACAGAATATTAATAAGCAGAAAGGGGATGCAAAGAAATTTACCCTGGGTTGATAAGAAGGGGAGGCAGTTTGGAGGGCGGTTGAGTCGCCAGATGAAGGAGGTGACTCCTGACACAGTTAAATTAAGCAATATGAGCAAGTGATAGCACAAGGCTAATATGTAGAAGTGAAAATATGAGTTATGAAATACCTCGTTGCGACACTTCCGACGAGCCGGAGTGTCAGGTAAGCCGGCCACAAGGTCTTCAGAGCCGCCGCTCCGGGTCTGACGTCTAGCATCATGTTGCTGCTTGTTCAAAAGAAAGTCGGGATCCAAGTGAGCAAGAGGATCTGAAAACTTTACTTTCCGTATGACCCGCCGGATTTTCTCTGTTGGCAGAGGTTCTGAGTCGGAGGAGATGATAGTTACCTCTGCAGCACCGGCTTCGCTTGCCTCCGCGTCAACCTAAGAGGAGTCGGCGTCAATAAGTTGCATGAAAAGAAGGCAAAGGGAATCAAGTTCTACCTCTGAGTCATCCAGCCCAAATAACTCCTTAGTTGTTTGTTTCTTTTTACGAGCCGGAGCTCGGGTTTTGGTTGCCTTGCTTTTCTTCTTTTTGGAAGTAGCGGTTAGTCTTTTGTTCCAAAAAGAAGAGCCGGCCTGCATATAATATACGCATTGGCAGAAAGGTTAAATGGGGCATATGAAATGCAACATCTAAAGAAAGAGTGAAGATTAGGATGGAAGGTTCACCTCCGGGGCCGGGTTAAGAACATAGAAAGGACTTAAGACCGTCTTGTTGCAAACTTCTTGCGGTTCTCCCAGCAAAGATTTGACGATTGCATTGAGGTCCTGGTCTGTCAGGGGTGTCTGGTTGAAGCGTTGAGGATCATTCACCTCACCAGTATATTGGCACATTAAGCCATTACGGCGGCTCAGCGGTAGAATTCTCCAAGAAACCCAGCAGCGGGTCAGATCAATGCCAGTTAACCCATTGGCTAACAGGGCCCTTATTTTTGAAAATGTTGGACCATATTTGGCGCGCTCAGCGGCAGTTAGCCGGTCTGGAAGTTCACTATCGGTGCAAAGCCGGTAGGGACGATACTTGGCAGGTCATTGTTAAGTTATGAGCCGCCGCTAATTACAGTAATGAGGCGGGTTACGTCGCTACAAGGAGAGCCGGCAGCATGATGGCGGGTCAAGTTGCTAGCAAGTGTTGAAAAAATTGCTAAGTGTTGGCAAACAACTTCCAGCGATTACAGCTACCATTTTAAGATCTACGGGAGGAAACAAAAGGGAAGTATTTCTTAAACCTAAAACGACAGCGAAGAATAGACCGTTCATATATGAATTCCCGTGAAGGGATGATGTGCGATGGATATGGAAAGCATGTTCAGCGGAGCGCCGCGGGTTTTTGGCTAGCAGTTGAAAGCCTAAGGGTTTTTCCTTTCCTCATCTACGGCAAGAACTCCGATGAACGGCGGTGGACTCGAAGAAGCCCGACGAGCTAATGCAGATCTACAAGGGGAAGGAGATGGAACTTGAGAGGCACAGAAGATGCGGGCGCGCGCCGGCGAATTCCGAACGCAGTCAGGGCGATGCAGCGGCCTTGTTGAGGACGACGGCGAGGTCCGGACAGCGCTGCGGAGCTTCAGTAGCACGAGCGTCGGGAGGAAGAAGAAGAGAGAAGCGGCGGCAGGGGGAAAAGTGAAAAAGGATAAGGACCCCATGCGCCTATTTATAAGGGGAATGGAACAGCAACAGTCCGGCGCAGGAATCGAGGAGACAAGATGATGATTGACCAAGAAAACGCCTCGATTTTCGAGTTGACTAGTTAATGCAAAGATCCATTGTGATGTCATTAAAATCTTTTGGATTTATCAGAGATGATGTCATCCATTTTCACATGGCGGGTCATGAAGACTTATTGCAGGTCACGTGATTATGAAGAATGCAAGACTCGCCAACTAGAAGACTTGAAGATTGACATGAACAAGTTCAAATCAATCTGGGGCCTAATGTTGGGGATATAACCCCGTGGAGAGACCTGCCCAGGAGGGGCCGGGTCACGAGGTTGGCGGCTTACCAATGAGGCCTGAGCAGGCTGGATGATCAAGGCAGGGCCTGGAAGTGACTTTCCAGACGGGCCTGGAGGAGGCCCAGAGCCGGAAGGCAATGTGTGACCCGGAGGCGTAAGCCGCCGGGGACGGCTTGCCACACAAGGCAAGGATAGTTAGAGATAAGGTCGGTTACTAGATGTAATCCGGCCCGGACTCTTGTAAGCCTAGGGCCTCGACCTGTGTATATAAAAGCGGGTTCCCTGGGCGACTTAGGACATGAAACCTTTGATCGAGTACTAGGTCAAGCGAATCCGCTCCCTTGTAATCGATATCCAATCAATGCAACTCAAAGTAGGACGTAGGCTATTACCTCCTTCGAGAGGGGCCGAACCTGGGTAGACCTGTGTCTTTCGTCCCGATCAACCCCTTCGAGTTAATCGTCGTAGCGATGGCTTCACCCCTAAGTCCTTGCACTAGGACATCTGCCGTGATAAAACCACGACAGCGCACGAGCGCACCCACTGGGTGTAGTCCTCGGGATTCGGGCCGGCTGCTTTGCAGGCTGGTCGAATCCTTTTCTCCGCTTTCTTTCTGACGGGAGAGCCTTTGTGTTGCGAAGCTTCTGGTGCTGAGGCGGTCTGCCTCCACCGCTAGGTGGTGCAACTTGGCGAGCAGCGGGTCCTCCAGTCCACGGAGTGCGACCGGCTGCGCCAGGCGGCGGACCGTGCGTGGGCGGAGAAGGAAGAGTGCGAGGCAGGTCATTGCCGGGAGTTGGAGGAGCGGGAGGCGGCTCATCGTGAAGCACTGGAGGCCAAGGACGCCTTGCTAGCGAAAGCGGCAGAGGAGGCGCAGGCGGCATAGGCCGAGCATGACCGTCGGATCTAGGACTGGTCTGCTAGGGAGGCGGCGATGCAGGAGGAGGCGCACGCGGTGGATCGTCTTCTAGCCAGTAAGCTTCCGTTGCCTTGTGTTTTCTTCGTGCGTCGGCTTGGAGCCGGCCTCTCTTTTGTCTTACACCACACGCCCCTCTCCTCCTCCTCAGGGATCTTCCCAGGCACGCAGGAAGCCGCGGAGGTGGCCGTGGAGGCCCACCGTGAGGAACAACGTGCGCTGGGGGTCCACGTCGGACGGCTCGCCGCGTGGACCGTGGACGAGGTGGGGATCGCCGCCAAAGTGCGACTGAACGAGGTGGTCCGGGCCATGAAGCGGCTCCAGAGGGCCGGCTCGGCGCTGGTTCGCACCCTCTGGCCGGACGCGGTGGAGCCAGTCTCCATGAGCTGGCTGTCGCGGTGGCTGGAGGATGGGACCGCATGGGTGAATGCCTGGAGGGCCTCCGCGGCGCGGGCCGGCGCGGCCATGGCGCTCTGCGTCACGAAGTCGTGGTACTCTGAGCTGGACTTGGAACTGCTCGCGACCCAGCGTGCCGGCACGGACACGGAGCTGGAGGCGGTTGCTGATGCGCTGGCCGTGCGGGCCAGTGACCTCACGTCCTTTGCTCCGTGGGACGAGTACGTTCCGGAGCGGACAACAGACGGTGCGGTGATCCCGGAGGACCAGTACGCGCTTGCCATCGACAACCCGGAGGGTAGTGCCAGCGAGACGGACGATGAAGACGCCGAGTCCAGTACCGACGACTACGCCGACCCCGAGCCGGCTCAGGACTTGGGCGCGGGGGACGACGTGGAGCGTGTCGTGGCCCGGGATGGGGCTTCTACTTCAGCCGCCGCAGAGCGCGTGGGAGCAGAAGATGGTGCCACCGCTAGCTAGGATCTTTCTGTTTTCCTGTTCTTTTGATTAGTTTGCAGTTCCACCCACTGGGGGTGTAATGTAATGAACATGGGGCCGTGGGCCTTTATGCTTTTGTATATAAGTTCATACTTTTCACTCTGCTGAGAAATTTTATGCGTGCCGACTCGTCCCTGGCTCATCGTCCCTTTGACTCTTCTCTGTCCAAAACCTCGTTCCCTTCGGCTTCGGCCCCTCCAGCCGGACAGCCGGGAGCCGGTCTGTAGCTGGGACGGGGCGTCAACCCCAGGGGAGTCGGTCGTGGGGTTTGGAGTCACGGGGACGCTTAGCTAGGATGAGTACGTCAGAGGCCGGCTAGAGAAGGTAAATGACCCGGCTAACCCTAGACAACGACCCCCCTGCCAACGGCGTTCATGTGTGCTAAGTTTCCGCCCAACAACCCGCCGACCGGACAGCAGGGAGCCGGTCTGTGGCCGGGTGGAGTGGGAGGGGTTTTGCTTAGCTCACATTACTTTGACCATCTTCGGGGAGTGGTGCCAGGGCTAGCCGTCGAGCCCTCGGGTCCGGGGAGCTGGACCTGGGTGCCGGTTCATGGAGTGAACTGCACTGAAGGAAACGAGAGAGGTATGTCCCAAGAGCTGGCTTGGGGCACCCGTTGCACTCATGAGCCCAAAAGGGAGGATACATACATACACTGGTTCTTCTTAGCAGTAAAATGGACGAAGGAGCGCCGCGTTCCACGGGCGCTCCATCACCTCATTGGAGCCGTCTCTCTTGCGCTTCTGCGGCTTCTAGGCATCTATTAGATAGTACGCGTTGTTGTGCAGTGCCCTGTTGACGATGAACGGGCCCTCCCATGGGGACAGCTTGTGCTGGCAGGCGGTTCGCTGGATCCGCCTGAGCACCATGTCTCCTTCGCGGAAAGAGAGGGGTCGGATCCGCTTGTTGTGGTAGTGCCGGAGCTTCTGCTGGTAGATAGTTGTCCGGCTTAGGGCTAGCTCGTGTGCCTCTTTGAGCAAGTCGATGCCGTCTTCTCTCACCTCTTTTGCATCCGTCTCCGTGTACAGGGTGACACGAGGCGAGTCGAACTCGATGTCCGTGGGGATGACCGCCTCGGACCCGTACACGAGAAAGAAAGGAGTGAAGCCGGTTGACCGGTTGGCCGTGGTCCTGAGGCTCCACAGGACAACCGGCAGCTCTTCGATCCAGCAGCCGGCTGAACGCACGAGTGGCACCACGAGCCGGGGTTTGATGCCGGCCAGGATCAGGCCGTTTGCTCTCTCCGCCTGGCCGTTTGACTGTGGGTCGGCCACCGATGCGAGATTGAGCCGGATGCCCTCCTTGGAGCAGAAACGCGTCATCGCGCCTTTGGTGAAGTTGGTGCCGTTGTCAGTGATGATGCTGTGGGGAACGCCATGGCGGATCGTGATGTCCTTGATAAACCAGACGGATGTGGGGCCGTCCAGCTTTTTGATGGGCCTGGCTTCGATCCACTTGGTGAACTTGTCGACGGCCACCAGTAGATGCGTCATGCCACCTCGTGCGGTCTTGAATGGTCCCACCATGTCGAGACCCCAGACGGCAAAGGGCCATGAGAGGGGGATACTCTGGAGAGCCGTAGTTGGCAGGTGGCTCTGCGTGCTGAAGCGCTGGCACCAGTCGCATCTGTCGACCAGCCGCTTCGCCTCTTCTAGGGCCGTTAGCCAGTAGAAGCCGTGGCGGAACGCCTTGGCCACCAGGGTCCTTGAGGCGGCGTGATGCCCGCACTCGCCCTGGTGGATGTCCCGGAGGATTTCTTGCCCCTTTTCTGGTTCGACGCGGCGCTGAAACACGCCAGTTGCGCTGCGATGGACCAGCTCGCGGTTGATGATGTTGTAAGCAGGGGCCCGACGCTGGATTTGCCAGGCCGTAGCCTCGTCGGGAGGGAGCTCGCCGCACAGGAGGAAAGCTAGGATGGGCTGGGCCAGGCGGGAGCCGAGATGGGAGCCGGCTCCGGCTCGGGTTGGGGTCCGGAGGCAGCCGGAGCCCCCGGGCTTGTAGCCGGAGCCCCCGGGTCCGAGCCGTCAGTCCCCGGGACCAGGGCCGTAGCCGGCGAATCGATCACCATCAGGTTGACCGCGGGGTTGGAGTCGGCCGCCGCGGGGGAGCCTCCGGGCCTGGCGAGGAGCCGGCGGGGTCCGTCGGTACGAAGATGGATTCCGACTCAACGGAGGGCTTGATCGACGGCTTGATCAGCCGCTCGAGGGAGACGTCGACTGGGATGGCTTGTCGGGTGGAGCCGATTTTTGCCCGCGTTTCCGCCGCCTCATTGTCCGCCCGGGGGACATGGTGAAACTCATAGCCCTCGAAGGAGCCGGTGAGCTGTTGGACGAGGAAGCGATAGCTGGCCATGTTGGCGTCCCTGGCGTCCCATTCGCCAGAGACCTGCTACACCACAAGGTCTGAGTCGCCGAAGCAGAGGATGCGCCGGATGCCGATCTCCTTAGCGAGCCGGAGGCCATGGACGAGCGCTTCATACTCAGCCACGTTGTTGCAGGTGGCAAAGTGGATCTGGAGCGCGTACTTGAGCTGGTCCCCCTTCAGGGACGACAAGACGATGCCGGCTCCCAAGCCGGTTCGCATCTTCGAGCCGTCCAAGTGCATGCGCCAGTGCGTGGAGTCTGGAGGCGGCGGCACGAACTGGGTCTCGGCCCAGTCGACGAGGAAGTCGGCCATGGTCTGCGACTTGATGGCAGTGCGCAGCTCGTACATGATTTCGTAGTCGGCGAGGACGATGGCCCATTTGGCGATCCGGCCGGTGGCGTCCCAGCCGCTCATAATTTCGCCGAGCGGCGCCGTGCTCACCATGGTGATGGTGTGCTCCTGGAAGTACGGCTTGACCTTCTTGGTGGCGAAGTATATGCCGTAGCACATCTTTTGGTAGTGGGGATAGTTTTGCTTGGAGGCGGAGAGTACCTCGCTGAGGTAGTAAACGGGGTGCTGGACCGGCAGCGCCCTGCCCTCCTCTGGCCGCTCCACTACCAGGACAATGCTAATCACGCGCGTGGTCGCCGCGATGTATGCGAGCAACGGCTCCTTCTTAGCCAGCACCGCCAGGACGGGTGCGCTGGAGAGAGCGCGCTTGAGGTCGCGGAACGCTTCGTCCGCTTGTTCGGTCCACTCGAATTTGGTCGTCTTCTTCATGAGTTGATAGAGGGGAAGCGCCTTCTCGCCCAGACGGCTGATGAACCGGCTGAGCGAGGCAAGACAGCCGCCGAACTTCTAAACGTCGCGGAGCTTGGCCGGCTTGTGCATGCGCTCGATGGCCCTGATCTTCTGTGGGTTGGCTTCAATGCCACGCGCGGACACGAAGAAACCCAGGAGCTGGCCGGCTGGCATGCCGAAAACACACTTCTCTGGATTGAGCCGGACCTTGTACTCGCGCAGGTTGGAGAAGGTTTCCCGGAGGCCGTCGAGAACGCTGAAATGCTTCTTGGTTTTGACGACGATGTCGTCCACGTAGACATGGACGTTCCTGTCGATCTAGGGCAGGAGGCACTTCTACATGCAGCACTGGAAGGTGGCACCTGCATTCTTCAAGCCGAAGGACATGGTGATGTAGCATTAGGCCCCAAAGGGGGTGATGAAGGAGGTCTTCACCCGATCGGTCGGGTCCAGCTTGATCTGGTGGTAGCCGGAATAGGCATCCAGGAAGGACAGCACGTCGCAGCCGGCCGTGGAGTCGATCATCTGATCGATCCAGGGCAGGGTGAAAGGATCCTTGGGATAGGCCTTGTTCAGGATGGTGTAGTCGATACACATGCGCCACGTCTTGTTCTTCTTGAGCACCAAGATTGGGTTAGCCAGCCAGTCCGGGTGGAAAACTTCCATGATAAAGCCGGCTACGAGCAGTCGGGCGATCTCTTCTCCTATAGTACGTCGCTTCACCTCAAAGAAACGGCGCAGGGGTTGCTTGATCGGCTTCGTGTCCGACCGTATGTGAAGTTTGTGCTCGGCGTACTTCCTCGGAACACCCGGCATGTCCTTGGGGGACCATGCAAAGATGTCCTGATTCTCACGGAGGAAGTCGACGAGCTCGCCTTCCTATTTGCTGTTGAGGTTGGCGCCGATGGTGACGCACTGCTTGGGGTTGGTCGGGTCGAGCGGCACCTGCTTGGTGTCCTTGGACGGCTGGAAAGACGCCTTGCTGGCTGGCAGGGACGGGGGAGTCGGCACGGCCGACTGCTCGGAGGCGTGAGCCACGAGCCGGTCGACCTGTCGCCTCTCCTCCGCTATTTCTAGAGCCTCGGCGAGAAATGGCAGGTGAGCCTCTCAGAGGCGATGGTGGGATCGAGGACAAGGGCGTAGCTGCCTGGGTTCGGCATCACCGTCGGGTGGTCCGCCCGGCTCCAGGTGACCGGCTTCTCGGACCAGTGCATGAACTGGGGGACCGAGGGCATAGTGGCGTTCACCTTGTGTCGACGCTGACATTGGCTATGCTTGTCGGTTCCCTCGCTGGTGAAGACGACGTAGGACCCGTCCTGGTCGGGGAACTGGTCGTGGAGACGGACGTTGTTGGGAGCCGGGGCGGCGCGGGGAGCCGGAAGGCCTTCGCCCCGGGCTAGCCGCTGGGAGAAGTAGCACTGCCGAAGCGTGTGCGTGGCCGGCTTCGCCCCGGAGTGCATCTTGCATGGAGTGTCGAGCATCTGCTCGAAGGTGAGCTTGGGCTGCAATGTGGTCTTGCCAGTCCGCTGGCGCTGGCTGGAGGCCTAGGCAGCCGGTTGCTCTTCCTCGATGGTGGCGACTTGTTTGCTCCCGTAACGGGGTTCCAGCTGGTCGGCCTTCCGCTTGTTGATCTGCTGCTGCCAGTTGTCGACAGCCGGCCGCGGCGCGGCGGGTGGCGGTATGGCCTTGCCGGACGCGCTGACCTTAATCCGCATAGCGGAGTCGGCCGTGGCGTACTTGTCCGCCTTGGCCATGAGGTCCGCCAAGGTGGCCGGCTCCGAGCACATGAGCTTGTGCTTAAGGAGGGTGTCATCCCGGCAGCCCTTGAAAAAGTACTAGATGGCTTGCACCTCGTGCACCCCCTCGCAGGAGTTGCGGAGCTCGGTCCACCGCGTGAGGTAGTCGCGGAGGGATTCCTCCGGCCCCTGGACGCACATGGCCAGCTCGCGGGGGCGGCCAGGCCGCTTGTAGGTGCCAGTGAAGTTGCGGACAAACGCCTCTTCAAATCCGTCCAAGCGTTGATGCTGCCGACCGGTAGGCTGTTGAGCCAAGTCCGAGCCGATCCGATCAGCATGAGGGGGACGTAGCACGCCGCGACGCGCTTGTTCCCTCTAGCGATGCTGACTGCGGTGGTGTAGTCGATCAGCCAGTCCTCTGGCTTAGCGGTGCTGTTGTACTTTGGAGTGTCGCAGGGGAGCGTGAAGCCGGTGGGAAACGGCTCATCGCGGATCCGGGGGCCGAAGCACGCCGGCCCGATCGGGACTTCCTCCTCCAGGAGGGCGGATTGTGCTAGCCGGTCGATGCGGGTCCGGGCGTCGTTCTCGCTCCGCGGAACGCGTGGGCCGAGCTGGGCCACGAGCTCAGGGCGGACAGTCGGAGCGGGCGAGTGCGCGCGCTCCCGCCGCGAGGGCGGGGTGTGAGTGCAGGTACGTCGGCCGCCTCCTTCCGGGGCGTCATTGCGCCGGCTGGTGACCGCCGGCGACTCATTCCCATGCTGGGAACGCCCGTTGCGGGACCCAGCACCCCGCCGGCCGGAGCCGCGGGGGGAGGAAGCCTGCTGGGCCGGCTGGCGCTGGCCGGCAGTCGGCGGGCCATCCCCTTCGGGAAAGGGAACCTCGGAGCCAGCGTTGGCCCGGTCTAGCCGGGCCTGCTGGGCATTGGCAGTGGCGATGAGGTCTTGGATGTGTCGCTCCTGCTGCGCACGCTCTTCGCCTTCAAGGTCGGCTAGGTCGGCGTAGGCCACCTGGGCAGCCCTCATGTTGGCCGTCGGCGGGCAGCCTGCCACCAAGGATTTCCGCGACCATGTGGCCGCGGTTGCAGACGTCTCCGCGCCGGCTAGGCTCGTTGCCGACAGGGGTGAGGCCGTAGGCGGAGTTGTACTCGCGCCACGCGGACTCCATCCGGCGCTTGGCGGTCGCGAGGGTGGTAGCCTCCGCGAGCAGTAGTTGGCGAGCTGCCTCCAGCTCAGCCGTAGCTGTGGCCGGGTTGGACGTCAGTGCGATGGTGGTGCTGAGGCCCCGAAGTGCGGAGCCGAGGGGGTCGGAAGTGCCGGTGCCGTCGGCCGCGGCAGCCACCAGCGCCTCCGCCCTGGCGCGACCGGTGCTTGTGGAGGACCTGGTGACGATCACCTCCGCACAAGCGCGGGAGTCGTGAGGGCCGCCCGAGGCGATAGCGACCACAAACGAGGGCGGGTCGAGGCAGTCGAGTACCCCGCTGGGATACTCATTGGCAGCTAGCTCGTTGGCGAGGTGCAACCTACCGGTGACGTCGAACGGAGTGTCGCCGCTGCGCAACTCGTCAGAGATGTCGGTGGCGACGCCCGCAGGGCGGGCGGGAACGAGGTTCCGCGCCGCGGGGATGAGCCCCACGAGCGTGCAGATCAGCCCGGACGCGGGGCGCCCTGGGGAGTTGGCGAAGAGTCCCGCCCGGAGCGTGACTCCAGCCGGCGCCGCGGACGGCCCCACGGTGGGCGCCAACTGTCGTCGTTTTCTCACGGCATATGCCATGGGGTGGCTTATCGAGAGTGGTTGGGGCCGAAGGACGCCGGCGGGCTCCGGTAACGGGATTGGGGACAAGCGGTGTGAGACACGCGATGTACCCAGGTTCGGGGCCCTCCGTGGGAGGTAGCACCCCTAGTCCTGCTAGTCTAGTTGAAGAACCAAGTGGGCTACAATGGTGCTCCTTGAGCTGTTGGCTAGAGGAGGAAGAAGGGGCCTCCTGGCTCTCCTTGCCTCTCTACGTGAGTGGGTGTGTGTGTGTCTCTGGCCGTCCCCTGCATGGATGGCTCCAGGGGGCTTTATAGGCCAACCCCCTGGGTTACAATACGCATATAAGGTGCCGGGGGGACCCGGCTGGCAGCCTCTCTGGCCGGCCAGGGGGGGCCCCGACCGAAGAGTCTTGTCGCTTGTAGGGTCCGCCGGCTGCGGGGTCCCATCGAGAGCCGGAGGGGGGCCCACCGGCTGGCCATCATCACTGGCGCGTGCTTGTCACGCCGTTGCACGGGCTGACCTACGTGGTGTCGTCTTGTGATGGCCGGCCGTGGTCAGCGGTACGGCCGGCCACACTGTAGCCATGCGGGGCAGGTAATGGAGTGGTTGGAGGCGTGCAGGCACTGTGCCGCCTGCCCGGTCGCAGTCGGCCGGTGTCAGCGGCACTATTGCCTCCACTGTGGCCATGCGGGTGCTGACCATCGGTATGACAGGCGTTATTGTAGCCACGCGTGCCCTGCCTGTGGTACCAGGGGTACTGCTGACACGTCGCATGTAATGTCTTCGTCCTGTGGGGCGTGGTGATGCGACGGGCGCTGACCCGCCGGCTGACGGGTCGCCCGCGAGCCGGACGGCCTAGCGGCTCCGCCGAGAGCCAGCCGGCTCGGCGTAGCCGGCCTGGCGGAGCCAGACTACGGGGGGAGGCGGCCCGCCCCGTAGTTGTGTTTGAAAAGCAAGGGCGGTGGCCCGCTTGAGGCTACCCCGGGGTTATCCCCCCATCAGCTTTTCCTGTGGATCACAGGCGGTTGCGCTATGAGTTGTGTGTGCTTTCCGTTTTAAATCACAGACGCTTAGTTGCTTGAACCGTGTGCACTGAAAAAGCCAGCTTATTGTAAAATATCGCATTTGAATCACCCTGCAAATAGCAAATTCGCTAGAATATGCATTCGACAAAAAGTGTCCACATGAAGAACATTCATCATAATTCGGCACAATATGCAATTGAACGAATAGTGTCCACAAGAAGAACATTCATCATAATTCGCGACAATATGCAATTGAGCAAATGCTATCTAAATTCCACATATGTAAGACAGACATATGTAGTACATAATCATAGTGTACGAAATACGAAGACATGATCACATGGAAAACAATGCATCCATGCATATATGTTTAGCTGATAACACTATATGAATGCGTACTTAATATCGGGGGATACTAGTCCTGAAATATTCAATGTCTTTAGAGGGCTTGATACAGTGTTTCACAAAGAAGGTGCTGATAAATTTCCTAACAGACAGCAATTCATCTGCGGCGAGCGGTTCAGAGGTCATCGGTCCGAAGATCAACTGCAGGACTTTTAGATCAGAATGTGACATACATGTGGAGTAGAAGATATTAATTAAGAAACAGACTTACTGGTTCTATTTTGTCAGCATCGGAACCACATTCAACATGTCTGCATAGGTCCATCATGTGTGCGCAAACGTAGTATCCACATAGGTTGGTCCCTTGCTGTTGTTGAGGACACTGCAATTTTTTGTACAGTATTAGTCATGTATTTGCCCTGTTAGGAACAACCTAACCGGTGTAAGTTGTTTCTTTTTTTTATTTGGAGAGAAATAGAAAGAGGTTTACTTAGAAACTTGAACTATGACTAGCATTTTCTGAAAATAATGGATTTCATTGTCTTACCGGAGAAACGATCACGTGTTGCAGATGTAGTTGGGCGTCGAACCGTCTCCCTCCTAAAGTCATGGTCTTACACAATACACTGCGAATGAAGATGAATTTTCACATACTCAATTCTTGAACCAGATATGAACACAACATATTAACATCAAAGAATTCAATACCTATCCATGAAATCCTGATGATGACTCAGATCCTGAGGCGCATTTGACTCTCTAAGAGAATCCATGTAGTAAACTGTGTTGCGTTTTGGAACAATGACCACCAAGATCCAGTGATCACTATAGTTTAAGAAAACCTTGAACTTACGAACTATGTCAAAAACTGAAAGACGATCAATGTATGCATGGTTGTATATTTAACTTACCCTTCATGATACGGCAACATGAAGAATTCTCCTATCTGTAACTCCCACAAGATCGTGGCGACATGCCAGATGGAAGCCTTGCGTGTGTCATTTCTACTTAACAAAATGCCGTTTGCTAAATCAGGATCTATGAAATGCGCATGCACCCTTATCGATCTCTGCATCGTCAATCCCCTGAGTGGAATACAATATAGTTAGCTTTTTTCATTTACAACCTTGTATGGAGAAGTTGATCAGAGTTTGTGAAGTACTTACAACGTCAAGCATTTGACAAGTGTGGCAGCAAGCTTATCGAAGTTGAAGAAGAGATGAAAGTCCTCGAATTCCACACTGATGGTACCTGCATCGTGAGAGAAATGATGACGGTCGTGGTGCAATTCCACAATGTGATCTTATCCTTTTGACATTATGTCCATGCAATATTTATGTAACTTGCGACAACTGGAACTGCACTCCTCAAAGTATTCGCCAACAAGAAATGGTTGGCCATGCTTATACTTGCGTGCTTCAAATGGTCTACTTTCTGACTAGAAAGTAGCTTTTCAACTTCTGCTTCAGACATTTCGTCAGAACCGGGATTGCATGGGTCTTCATCGGCCATGCCAGGGTTCTGCTTGAAGAGTCTTTGTAGTAGCATGCTCCGGTACTCATCCCTCCTCTGTTTCTGTCATGTGTAATAACAAATTGCCAATTTTACCAGGAAACTAAATATAAATGCAATAGTCTTTGTAGTACAGGATGTACATCGGCAGTGTTTGAATGAAATCAAATTAATAGTGACAGGTATGTACATTCTCCTGTCAAACATTCCAATCTATTAAAAACTACTGTCTTGCATCCTGTTTTTTTCACAAAGTCTGAGAATCTGTGTATTTCAGATTGCCATGTTGTGTTGATGATAGCCATGTTTCTGTGCATAATTAGACCTTACTCGTGCTGAATGAAATGAAGTGCATCATGTGTACTACCTTGTTGTAAATTTTCATGCAATGATAACTCATGTAGCGTATAGTTTTCTTGCTGTCAATATGCCTTCACGTTAAAACTATGACAGTGTCTTAGTCACATCCAGAATCAAATAGCACACGAGAAGTGTCTGAATCACACCTAATATAACAAATGATTTCTAACAACGAGAGTTAGGCTTACCTTCTTTGCACGTCCCAGAAACTTCCTCCCACTGTACCCAGATTCAAAAGCTCGTAACTTCACGGATGGAAATTGATGTTGACCATGAACAGGCAGGTCTTTAGCTACCCTCTCCATTCCTTGGAATTGATTGTCCTAGGGAGCTACAAGAAAAAGAAATGCCGCAAATCGGCATGCCGCTTTAAAATCCCCAATTCCAAAACAAAACCCTAAGCCCAGTTGAGCCATAGAGAAGAGAGACGAATACCTGGCTGGTGAGAAATCCATCGTCATCGGAGATACCGCTTGAGGGGTCACTCGAGGAGACCATGGCGTGTCCGCGGTGGTCGGATGCTAGAGGGAGAGATGTGGGCGGCAGTGCGGGGGGGGGGGGTTGCAGGGGAAATGTGGCCCTTGGGGGGAGGCAGATATTTCGGCGGTCGGCGAAATTTTTCGCTCGTTGCATGGAAACTTGGCACACAAAGATTCATCAGACATGGTGTTTCTGCTTTTATTGTGTGTGATGATACAGAACATACAAAATTTTGCCCCTCCCCACGTATTCCCTGGTTATAGTGCACATCCACGTCATTGCATAATTTAACATCAACTGCTAACTTGGGTATACAAATTAGCGGACACACATAGCTCACAGTTACTAAACCGAGCAAGTTCACCAAATAATCAAACTACTTGAACTAGACATAGCTCTTACAGAAGACCAGCTCTCTGAACAAAGTTTATCAGTAATACGCATAATTTTAACAAAGACGCCGACAAGCCGCCGCCCTATGCCTCGCCGCTGTTCGATGAGATGTCGACGACTTGTCCGGGCGACATTCCGCCGGTGCTGGACTCCGCGTCCCCGAGGCTGACTTCGACCGCGACGACGTGCTCATCCTCGGCATTGCCCTCGTCATCGGCATCGCCCTCATATTTGTAGTACTCGTAGTAGTGGCGCCACCATAGCTCGCGTTGGTACTCCACCGCCGATTCCTCGATGGATAGGCACTTCTTGACCTCCTCCTGAGCCACGCGCAACTCCTCCCAGCACTCAGCGCTCTCGCACGGCTCCCGCATCTCCAGCTATCGCTCGGAGATCTCGTGCGGAAGGGGCTCCATGGCCTCCGCCGCCGCATCGTCGGCATGCATCTCGGCATCCACAGCAGCCGCCTCTTTGGACGTGTGGTGCATGTTGGATTCCACCGAAGCCTGGAGTATCTTGGCGTGGGCGTTCTTGATGATATAGGCCTGGATGGCCTCGACCCGGGCCAGGGCGGCCTCCGCGGCATGGCCTGCTGATCAAGCGCTCTTGGCGTTTGTAGCCGCCGTCGCAGCAGCTACAGCTGCCGTCTCTGTGGCTACAGTTGCCCTTTTGGTCATCGCAGAGGCCCTTTCGGCGGATGCCGCCACGCTTAAGGCGGATGCGGCTGCGCTCTCGGTCGAGGCGCCCGCGTTCTTGGCAGAGGCGGGAGCGCTCGGGGCCGAGGGGGCGGTCGTACGCACCCTTACAAAGCGTTCTCACGGCGTCATTCTTTGCAGAAAGGGTTTTTGGGGAATGGGGATCGAGGTTGAACGGAATCCGAGCTAGATGAAGCCGACGAAGCTTCCCTCGTAAGACATAAATAGATCCGTGAATTTTTCATCGCAAACGGTTCCTATATGGAACCGTGTGTACGCAATTCACTTTTTGTGTTGAATTGTAAAACTATTTTGGGGTACAGCGGTAACGGATATTGTTTTAATTGTAAGAAAAAGATCCCTACCGTCAAAATCCACTAACGGCATCCTAAAATTAGGAAATATTCGGGGTTCAATTGGCATTTTTATACATTAAGTTAGTTTCTACAAATTTTACGGCCATAATTCAAACTGTAACACACGAACATGCAAGATGAAGCAAAAACTGCTAGAAAAATCATATTTATGTACTACTTGCTTCCCTATATATGTTGCTTGCAATAAATTTTAAGGAGTTCCAAACATCTTGGGGTAACAGTTTGGGCACACGTGCACGCATTGGGAATCTAGGTTTTAAAATTCAAAAAATGAAAAAATGCTCTGAAGTACATGATAATAATCTGCATGATTTCCCGGCATGGGGCCAAGATGTCGTGGTGAAAGTAAAGGCTTGTTCGAGATAAGCTTTGACAAATGCCTCACACACAATGGAGCATCACACGAAGGGTCGTGTGGTTTCGAGAGGGAAAATGAGACTTGTTTGATGACGAACCGCTAGTCGTTGTCTCATTTGGCCTAGCTTTTTTTCATCGTTACAATGTACGAATACATCCGGCATCCTGAAATTTGGACATTTTTGGGGTTCAATGAGCATTTTTATACATGAAGTTAGTTTCTAGATATCTAATGGCCATAATTCAAAACTAAAACACATGGACATGTGCAAGATGAAGCAAAAACTGCAGGAAAAATCATATTTATGTACTAGTGCTTCCGCAATAAATTTGAACGAGTTCCAAACATCTTGGGTAACGGTTTGGACACAAGCATTGAGAATCTAGGTTTTTAAATTCAAAAAAATTCAAAAATGTTCTGAAGTACATGAAAATCTGCATGATTTCCCGCCATGGGGCCAAGATGTCGTGGTCAAAGTAACGGTTCGTTCGAGATAAGCTTTGACAAATGTCTCTCATAAATCGGAGCATCACACGCAGGCTCGTATAGTTCCGAGAGGGAACGTGGGTCGTTGTGTGATGACGAACCGCCAATCGATGCCTCATTCGACCTAGTTTTTTTTCATTGTTACAATGTACAAATTATACGACCATCATCCTAAATTTGAAAAAATTCGGCGTTCAATTGGCATTTTTACACATTAAGTTAGTTTCCAGTAATTTAATGGCCATATAGTTCAAAACTGAAACACATGAACAAGCAAGATGAAGCAAAAAAATTGCTGGAAAATCATATTTATGTACTACTCGCTTCCGTATATATATATATGCCACATGCAATAAATTTGAAGGAGTTCCAAACATCTTGAGTGACGGTTTGTACACAAAAGCATTGGGAATCTAGGTTTTTAAAATCAAAAATGAAAATAATGCGCCGAAGTACATTAAAATATGCATGATTTCCCGACATGGAGCCAAGATGTCGTGATCAAAGTAACGACTTGTTCGAGATAAGCTTTGACACATGTCAAGCTGGCAATGGTTAACTGTTACCCGTGTCTGCATGGGTAATTACTCTGTTAGGGCAAGGGTGCCAGCTTGAATGCCCATCGGGAAGTTGGTGGGTCAAATACCTTACCGAGCGTGCAGGACGGGGATGGGGATGGGATAGCATTACCCACCTTACCCATGAATTGAAGTACTTACATGTGAGCTCCAAAATTAGTAGACCCCACATAATTTGTGGCCTCGGTTACCCAAATTTACACACATCCCACCCTTTTGGCCCAAAATTCCCTAAGAAATCCCAAACCTAGCCACAACATATTATTTATTGCGTTGAAATACTATTTTTTCTACTGAAATACGCGGAGGTTGTTCTTAAATGCATGTGTGGGTTTCCCCACGGTGATAAAGAATCCGGTGGGGACGTGGATGGAAAACTTTTTATCCCCGTGCATGAGTACGTAGATGGGGACGGGGATGGGAGGGCGGTGATGGGGACGGATCTGGGACTCCAATACCCGCCTAAGTAATCCCCAGCTTGAGACACATGCCTCTCACAAACCGGAGCATCACACGAAGGCGCGTGGTTCCGAGAGGGAACGTGGGGCCATGTGTGATGATGAACCGCCAATCGCTGTCTCATTCGACCTAGTTTTTTTTCATTGTTATAATGCACAAATACGACTGGCATCCTAATTTTTAAAAAAAATTGGTGTTCTATTGGCATTTTTATCCATTAAGTTAATTTCTAGAAATTTATTGGCCATAGTTAAAAATTGAAACACATGAACTAGCCAGATGAAGCAAAAACCGCTGGAAAATCATATTTATGTACTACTTGCTTACGTATATATGCCACGTGCAATAAATTTGAAGGAGTTCCAAACATCTTGAGTGACGGTTTGGACACAAAAGCATGGAGAATCTAGGTTTCTAAATTCAAAAAATTGAAAAAAATGCTCTGAAGTACATGAAAATCTGCATGATTTCCCGCCATGGGGCCAAGATGTCATGGTTACTGCTCTCTGACTTACTTCCGTAACAAAAATGGCACGCATGCATTACATTTGGATAGAAAATGTAAATATTTGGCAAGACAAACGGGTCCCACATGATTGGCACTCTGTTTCACGTTTCGAGTTTTGGAAGCCAATTTTCGCGGGCTAGTAATCACACGCCGTCGGTGATGTTAAGTCACACACGGCTGTTGAATAGGAAATCATGTGCAATTGAATTCCGGCGATCGGTACGTCCGTTACAGTCTCCCCCCCCCCCCCCCCCGTTTTTCTGCTAGCGTCAATCAAGTTTCCAGCCGCCTATAAATGCTGCCCCTCGAGACGTCATCCCTCCTGCATTCTCTCGTCTCTCTATCCCACCCTTCGCACAAAACTCTGCCATGGCGTGGCCGGTCTGTGTACAAGCAGAGGAGGAGGCGCCACCCCGCGAGGACAGGGCGAAATGCAGCGATGAGGAGGACCCCTTCGCGCCCCCAGACGAGGTCGCTCCAGACCCCCCAACTGAAGATTGGTTTTGGGGTCAATACAATCTGGCTTTGTGGAAGGCGCTGCCGCCGGCTGAGAGAGCCAGGCAGGTGGCGTTCAAGAATGAGCGGGCTCAGGAGCGCGCCAGGGACCTCGCGGCCTGGAATGCCCTTAGTGCCGCATCGGAAAAGGAGGAGTTGAAGCTTTGGCGGCAGGCGCGTCGACGAGCGGTGGAGGTGTACGAAGACGGCCAGTACCATACAATGAAAGCAAGAGGCGCTAGGCGCCTCACCGCTGCATGGGCATGGGCCGATAAGCTCGAGCGTGCCACCGCCAAAGAGCTTCGGTGGGCGCCCAGTGAAATGTCCTGCATGGCCGCGCGCCTCCACTGGCAAGAGGATGATTGGCACGTCAAGGGATGCGAGGCGGAGGAGGCGACGAACTCCCTTCGCGTTGGGAAGCCACCGCGCACCAGGGATCTGCTAGCGAGAGGCTACCGCTTTACTGCTCCCCGCTCAAGGAGGGGTTATTATTAGTTTAGTTTTTATTCATTGTACGCATTAGTTAAGTGATATCATCACGTATATGTGTATGTGTCATGTCTGCAATGAGCTATTGTACAATTAATATATATTATTACTTTCACGTTTCTATCTGTTTCCGTACCGATTTTCTGTCTCTAGACTCTAATTGTTACACATATTGAAACATAACAATAGAACATAAATCATCCACACATCGAAACATATCAATATTACGATTGTTGTCTAGACATTGGGATCGACATCGAAATGATTCAACAAAATAAAATGCATCCATGACTACCACACTAACCTACGGAAGCTCTTGGCTCTTCCTGAACTCGGTCAGGCATTTGTCCATGCGGTTTACACGCTCGCGGTACAGCTAGAGCGCGATCTCGAGTTCCATGCTGGCTATTTCGTCGGAGATAACCATCTCGAGGATGCGACGGCCATTTTCTTCTACTGCTCGCCGCTGGAAACCTGGGCCAAGGAGTCGCTGGAGCCTACCGACCAGCGCGTCGACAGCGAGGTGGCCGCGGACAAGGCCAACGGCCTGACCCATGTGAACGGGGCGGCAGGTGTCCGGTGCAAGTACGGTGCGGCTGGGCTCTGGTGCAAGTACCGAGAAGACGGCTGTTAACCATTCTTGGCGAGAAATCAGGCTACTGACATGTCGTGGACACACCTGCAACGTCCTCATGTCGGGTTGGACAGCAAGCAAGAGGGGATGGGACCGCTCTTTTTCTACCATGCGTCGCGCCTCTCGCTCTGCGCCCCTCCATCGGTCTTGCTGTGCTACGCGCCTTGCCCTCTCGGCGCGGACGCGCATGTTTTGCTCTACTGAGCACCATCGATGATCTTCTTGAGCGGCGCGTTGCAGTCTCTCGGCGGTGAGGCGGCTATGTTTCTCGGTGGCACTGCCGCGCCCCGCGCCAAGGGTCTCCTCAACCCTTGAGATGACGCGCAGCACAACGTTGTCCGGCGCGTGGCCGGGCACGCCATCGGCCTCGACAAGGCGTTCCTCCTGTATCGGATCGTTTTCGTCGTCGCAGAGGTTGATGGCAGAGGTGGCGCTTGGTCGGGTTGGCATGGTAGATGGGCTAGACTGCACTAGGTGTGCATCCGCATGTGTCGCGCACCGGCTTTTATGCTCATTCGCTTCTGGCGGGAAACCGATGTGGAAGCTTGCACGGGCACATGCACGGTTGCACGCGGGAACGTGGCCAAAAGGAACGCATGTGCGGTGCCGAAGCGTGCAGTACTGGAATCCTCGCACGAAAACGCGGTGACAAGACGTGAGAGAGGAAGAAGTGTCGTCTGCGATATTAATATGGGCAAACGACACTTCCCTACGTAGCGTCGGTAATGATTTCATCAATCCCTGAGAATTAAAATACACTAATCATCTGCCAACAACACACACACCTTCTTATGCTAACCCGTTTGTGTTGTGCTGGATCAGCGCAAACAGTTTATCCGAGTGAACTGTATGCCGTACTTCGCACACGTATGTACTTTTGATAACCGTTTCTGTTATCTTCGATAATCACAGATAGTTCATAAGAACAAATTGTCTACCGTAGATCGCACACGTAACTATTATCTGAATCGTATTTGATGGATCCACCATCGCACACAGTTCGTGTCATTAGCGACGGAGCATGAACTATATCGTTTGCGATTCATGCATCGCACACAGTTTCGTCGAAGGGTCTCTGATTGTTGTGTTGTCTTTGGACCTTCCTGCAGTAGTGGATGTTCCTGTTGTGGTTTCAAATGTTACTATCTTAACAGACTTTGTTATTCTTGATATGTCCGAGGACGACAACATGTCGATTATCCTTGGTAGACCCTTTTTAAATACTGCAGGGGCTGTTATTGATTGCAACAAAAGCAAGATTACTTTTCATGTCAATGGTAAAAAACATACGGCGCACTTTCCGAAGAAGCAATCTTCAGCGAATAATATTAATGCCATTGAGCCAATTGCCACAGTCACTATTGGAGGGTTTAGATTTCCTCTCCCTACGGTCAAGAAGAAATATGATATTCTTATTGTTGGGGATATGCAAATCCCCATTGAGGTGACTTAGTGTTATACGAAAATTCTTCAGTTTCATGTCAATCGGAAACGATTATTAATAAGACTTGATCAACCTTATTAATGGATCCTTTTTGAAAGACATGGAGTTGATGAATTTAGTAAACACAGCTCTTTGTATCATTAGTTCACTCTCTGTTATTTCCAGTTAAATAAAACTAAAATGTCATTAGTTCCCTGTTTTCTGATTTTCCCGTGCAATAAAAATGACCCAAAAATAATAAGTCTCAAATTTTCACAAATTTTAACATGAATTTTTCTGGAATATTTAAAAAAATGGTGCTGACAATACATGAGGGGGTGTACCTGTGGACCACGAGCCAACAGGGCGCGCCCACCCCCCCCCCCCCCTAGGCGATCCGTGTTAGCTCATGGGGCCCAAAGGCCCCCCTGCCTTATCTCTTCCGCCCATGTCATCCCTTACCTCGAGCAAAAAATTCATACACTCTCTCTCTCTCTCGTGTTCTTGCTCCCAAAACTGGAATTTTTGATCTCTTTGCTCGGAACTCCATTTCCGAAACTGTTTTGAGGAATTACTCCTTGGTATGTGACTCCTCCATTCCTCCAATCAGTTTTGCTTTAGTGGTATATATTTTCCATATTTTGCTGCACTTAGTGCTACTGAAAATGAACTTGCATGTTGAATTCTTTGAGATCCAAGTAGTGTGAATGCTTGATATGGCCTCTAGGTACCTATGTGAGTAGTTGCTACCAATCTTACAAAGTTTTATTGACATAATTTTGTGCTCCAAAAATTTCAGAAATTTGTCATAGGAAAAATGAATTTCCTTAGGAGGAGTTCTTCAAGAAGGCGTTCTTCGGTTGAGTCGTCGAGCGAGGGCTCGATACGACAAGCTTATGATGAGCCCAGAACAAGCCTGGTAGTCAGGGCTGACGCCAACTCATGCCGCTGGACATGCGATGAGTTCATGAGAGGTGTAGGCATTAAGGAAGAATTTGATTAGTACATTTATAATACCGGCCTCACTGACTTCCTTGCAGATAAGTGTGTTCAACACTATGATCTTACCCGTTCATTCACGCATGGATTTTGATATCATCACCATACTTCCAGAGTGTCGTTTAATATTTATGATAAATCTTTTAGTATGACTCTAGAGGAATTTTGTGATGCATGCAAACTTTCATATTGGGGCTCGCTAGAAAAAACACAAAAATTCGATTATAATATCTTCCTTGAAAGTCTTTGCGTTGGAGAGGATAGAGGGGTGACGCAAGCTAGAATAAAAAGTATTCACTTTTCCTCTATTCGCTACTTTGCATTGTTTAATGGGAAATGTGTAGTGGGTAAGCAAGATTGCAGTGCATTGTGCGCTCCTGACTTGAGCCTTATTCACACTGCGGTTACTGGTGAAAAACATTACAACCTTGGTGCAATTGTTGCCCAAAGACTGCACCTTAATGCGGGTATTGGTGATTTGTATGGAGGAAATTTATGCCTCCCGCATAGCTGCAAAACTGTTAGTCTCACCTCGACCTAATGACCCTATGTTGACTGAGAGACATTCAGACCTTGAAGCCATGTGTCGTCATGACTTTATTATGAATAGTGCTAGGGGTTATGAGTACAACCTAACGTTTTATAAATATAAGCCTATTTATGTTACGTTGCATGCGCCTGCTCCCTTGGATTTTCAAAATAGACGTAGATACTATGTTCTTGAGAACGTGGTGCAAGAGTACCATGCTGCCGTGGAGGCTGCTCGCTTGGCTGAGGAGGCGGCACGGAACGCCTCCACGAGCTATCACTTCAACTATTATCCATACGAGCAGTGGTGATCACCAAATTAGGACAGAAGCCTAAGCTTGGGGGAGTACGTATTTCTCACCGACATTATATTCATGTTCACACACTTCATATCAATTGTCGGTGTTCATCCTCTTTCATTGTATATCCATGTTAGTTTTATTTTTTCCGCTTTCTTCTTGTGTGTTTGAAAAACTTTGAAAATCCAAAAATATTTATCATTTCTTTTCGGTTTTTCCTTCCCGTTTAATTAGTTGTAATATTAAAGGAAAACCCAAGAAGATTTCCTTTGCTTGTTGGGAGCTTTCCCATGAAAATACTTTTTTCTTGTTTTTGTTTTTCTCTTATTTGTTTACTTCCTTCGAAAAAACAAAAAACTCCAACAATATTTCAGTGTGTTTCTCTGAATTTCTTTTCTTTTCGTTGAGTCGTTGAAAGGAGAAGACCACGATGAAAATGTTGAGTGGCTCTCGTATGCATTAATGTTGATCTAACAAAAAGGGCCAATATTACCTTGTCTTCTCCTTTGTTTAAATGTTCGTAGATTCCAGCTTAGTCCATGGCACACTTGCACTATTATTATTATCACATCATTCGGTCGTGCAAGTGAAAGGCAGTAATGACGATATTTGATGAAGTGATCGTGGTAAAGAAAGCTAGTATGAACTCTTCTTGTTCTCCGTAGTTGTCAATATGTTTAGCTCGTTCGATCTTGATTCAACATATTATGAGTAAACATGTTTATGATGACAATTAAATATTATAGTTGCTCATGTCATGCCTAAATATCTAGGAGTGAATAATGATTTATCTTATGTGTCAACATGCATTAAAATGGTTGTGATGTGGTATGGTAGTATGGTATCCTCCTCTGAGTAATTTGAGCGGCTTGACTTCGCCCATGTGCAAATATGTACTTGATTCAAAACCAATGCAGCCTTCATGATGTTTAAATTTAGAGTGTCCATATCCTGCTCATGCTAGTGTTCAATGTTAATTATTCTCAATGCATGATTATGACCGTTTTCGCTCTCTAGCTGGTCGCTTCTCAGTCTATTGCTAGCCTTCACCTATACTAAGCGGGAATACTGCTTGTGCATCTAAAAATCCTTAAACTCAAAGTTGTTCCACATGAGTCCACCATATCTACCTATATACGGTATTACCCTGCCGTTTCAAGTAAAATTGCATGTGCCACCTCCAAACATTCAATACATCTGTTTTGTGTGCTCGTACCGCTCATGGAGCGACGGGGCGGTCAGTATCTTCCATGCTAAGCGGGTTATTCTCAAGATGATTGTTTATTCTTCTGTCATTACACGAGAGAGGCTGGTAAAAAGGATGCCTAGTCATGCATAATCAAAAATAATTAAACAAAACTCTTGTGACAGTTGATATGTTGGCAGGCACCAGTGGATTCGGTCAGCCATGGTTTGTGTATGTATGGTGGAAGGAGTAAACTTTACATTTCCGCTTGGGACCACCAATAATGTGTTTAGCATGAAAGATACTGAAAACTCAGTCGTCACATTGACAGGAAAAGCACACCACCCAAATTTACAATTTCATCTCTGCTTTAAACCATGAGCTCTGGCACCTCTGCAAATCTTACCTTCGCGAAGGGTCTTTCTATTTATTTTCATGTTATTTTATTTTTATTCTCGAGTCATCATCTTCTTACTAAAGCACCTGACCGGAGAGCACTATTGTCATTCTTATGCATTGGGTCTAGTTAATGTTGGATGTGAGCATGAATTGATCTTTTCTAACCTGAATTATAATGTTTAGTCGCTGCTTGAACCTCAGAGGTGCTCTGCATTTATGTTTTGCGGTCTCAGAAAGGGCTAGCGAGATACCATGCCATCATATTATATCATGATTGTTTTGACAAATTGTTGGCATGTGATATATTTTATTATTGCTCGCTAGTTGGTTATGTTATTGTCATGAGTGAATATAATAGATAAGTGTTATCATTGATATGGTTATTTATGATTTATGTTGAAAACCTGAACACAAGCTAAGCATATGTATAACAACAAGAACAACAGAGTTTGTAAAAGTTTTCTTTATCGCTTTCAGTTTATCAACTGAATTGCTTTATCACTCCTCCATTAGCTAAGCATATCGTCTCAAACGTATCTACTTTTCCAAACACTTTTGCTCTTGTTTTGGACTCTAATTTGCATGATTTGAATGAAACTAACCCGGACTAACGTTGTTTTCAGCAGAACTACCTTGGTGTTATTTTTGTGTAGAAATAAAAGTTTCCGGAATTGGACGAAACTTTTTTTGAATTATTTCTGTAATATATGAAGAATTATGGAGCGAAGAACCACCGGAGGGGGCTGCCTATGGGCCACGAGCCAACAGGGTGCGCCCACCCCCCTAGGCGCGCCCTGTAAGCTCGTGGGGCCCACGTTGCTCCCCCGGCCCTAATTCCAGTCCTATAAAATCACATCTTCGGAGAGAAAAATTCAGAAAGAAGATTTCATCATGTTTTATGAGACGGAGCCGCCGCCACCTCCTATTCTTCCTCGGGAGGGCTGATCTGGAGTCAGTTTGGGGCTCCGGAGAGTGGAGATCATCGCCGTCGTCATCATCAACCCTTCTCCATCAACAATTCCATGATGCTCACCACCAAGAGTGGGTAATTCCTTTGTAGGCTTGCTGGACGGTGATGGGTGTGGATGAGATTGATCATGTAATCGAGTTATTTTGATAGGGCTTGATCCCTAGTGTCCACTATGTTCTGAGATTGATGTTGCTATAACTTTACTATGCTTAATGCTTGTCACTAGGGCCCGAGTGCCATGATTTCAGATCTGAACCTATTATGTTTTCATGAATACTAGATCATTGATGGCGCGCGTTGCTGCGCCCCTCCATTTTAACGATAGAATGATGAATCAACATAAATATGAAGGTAGAAGCTAAAATGCGAACTACTAAAATATTCTACAATAATAGTTTCGCACAAGTTTTCCATTTTTCTTCTGAAATGAAAGGTACTCCAATCTTTAGTTAGTAGAAACTCAAAAGAGAAAATACATTTTGTTCACAGTAATAGAAGAAATGAAAATGCCCAGGATATGAACTCTTATGTTACATGATGATATAATCATTAAAAACCTCCATTGTCTAAAAAAAAACCCTCCATGAGCCTACCTCTAGAGCATCAGTCAAATTCCAATAGGCACAAGCAATTTGTCCAACAGACACACGTAAATATTAATTATAGGACCTGCGGTTAACAATTTCAATCTTTTAGGACCTAACTGATACACTTAGAATACTTTTAGGACCTCGAGTGTATTTTACTCTATAATTAATAGAGCACCTAGGAGTTAGAATGCGAAGAACGGCCTCCTGATAGTTGTATTTAGCAATGGCCATCAAATGAAGTATATCAGGAAGCTGCATAAAATTTGGACGTTAATCTGCAACATGCCGTGATTTGGAGAGGACCATATGCTGCAAAGCGTGAATAGTAGAAGATATTCATGTGGAAGGATCATATGCTGATTCCTAAATCAGGCTGCACTGTGCCAGTTTTTTTCCTCAAGGCTACTGATTCCTATATCCTTTATATAATTCTCTAGACCCCGTAAATAAGAAAACAAATCCCGCACAGTTGGATAAACGAAATACAAAGAGTGTCATTAAATATGAAGCAATTAATTTGAAAAGTTGGATGCCCTATTATTTGCTATCATCCTATCTTTAAGAGCTTTGAGTGCCAGTCGCAAATCAACCTTCTCGTACAATTACCTGGAATGCCAAGAACATGAAAAACACAAAATATGGCTATTAAGTAAGACGTGGTAGGTTGCAAAATTATGGAGCTAAGAAAGCTGGCAATCACCAATAAGCACTTGCAAGAACTTGAAAGGAAACAACGCCTCAAGCAACCATAAGAGGGATACTGATTGATGTAAGCATCATGAAGTTTTAAGCCGGTAATCACTAAGAAGTTGGCCACCATTCCTATGCATGAGTAATGCTGTAATTGTCATATACATCAAGAACTCGTATCCTTCCAATCATAAATCATAAGCTTCTTAACTGATCCATTATAAGAAGTAATCACAAATAACTCACTTTCTAGGATTGGGGTTCAAAATCAACAGATCAGCCGTGAAAAGCTAAAATGTCATGTCCATGAGTACACCAATCTTAGTTCTAATAGAATCGGAGATGAGATTACCATTGATGAATGGGTCCAAAATCAACGAAATGCAATAAAAACTAACATGTCCATCAGTACACCAATTATTTTGACTTCATTCCTGGAGATTATCATTTACAACTAAAATAGTTTTTCCCAATGTTAGTGACTTCAGTCCCAAAGGCTCTCTTGGTCGACAGCCTTCCTTGCAGGGGTACATCAACCATGATACAATTTCTGCTTTTAGTACCCAGTGACCAACCACCAGAATGCAGGCTTGCTTGTGTATACTTGTGTCCGAATGAAAAGATTCAAGAACATATTGAGAAACATTGCTTATCATTTAAGTGGAAATGATATATTAGTTATTAGTGTTAAAGCCTACCTTCTCAATGTGCTTCAGTGAAGACATCAAGCATGTTGGCAATGGTATATAATATCCGGACGTGGGATGTACCACAAATATAGGAAATAATGCTAGCTTTTGATTTAATTATTATTGGTACTCATAAAGCTACACAATTACATCCAAGAAATAAAGGTACTAACTTATCATATTGGACTTCCCAAGGGCTGCTCAACCTGAGTATTACGTTACTTATGGATGTGGCTTTAGCCATATGATTATGGCATGCAAGTTTATATTTTGCAACCTTGGAGGGCAACGCTTAGCTAAAATACAATATAATTTCAGGAATAAATTCAAGCTCACTATATGTTCTGTAATAAAGTGAACTTCACTATCTGTTCTGCAATGTGTGCATTAGAATATCTTAAATAAACTGTCAGATACAAAGGAAAAGGAAATATCATATTGCATGAGTGGAGCGGGACATGCAATCTGAATTTAAATGCCTGAAAATCATCATTCATTGCCACCGCATTACAGTACATTGTGAGTTAGTTATTTAATGGAACAACATGGTAATTTCTCCGATGTACTTCATTTCCATCGGTACTCATACCTGAAAACTGGACCACATGATTTAGAGAAAGATAACCTATCGGATGGGCAAACGTAAACTTCTACTGTCAGAAAAAAGGCCATGTGTTTGGTTTTAGTTGCTTAAAGTTAGTCTGCAGAGGAGAGGAGACAAAATACAGGAAAATAGCAAAGGAACGACCATATAATAGGTCCTGGGAGTTTACTGGAGTAATTTTCTTCTGATGAAAAATAATACAGTAAAAGGAACGTAAATAACAGCAAGCACAATAGTACTGGCATGCAACAATCTTTTTTCGAAGTATAAAACATGGTTTTCAGAAGAGATTCCAGGCATCAAGAACATTTTGGTACCCCACACGCAATGGACCAATCTGAATAAATATGTTTTAATAATCCAATCATAATTTATGTCATAGTAGATCTTTGCTAGCCGAAAAAAGACGATGGTATAACCACTGTCTGATGCACCTGTACATCTCAATTCTCAATATACTAAAAATCAGCATATGTCAGTCGCACACAATATATTGAGCATCATATAGCGTTTTGTGTTTTTTAATCCCTCGGTTAGCTGTAATTCAATGATACGATTGTATGTGCAGTGTTCACCTTCACTAAAAATATTAACTATGAGCTTGTTTATCTATTCCTGGTGTCTTTAGTGTAGGTTGTTGGCTAGGCACAAGAACTGAGTATAAACAAAAATGAGCAGGGAGGAAATAGCCAGGCAGAGTATATCAGACTGAAGGACGGCGCAGTAATGGTCGAATGTATCCGGCAACATGTTCAACTCGAAGCCGACGCCGAAGAGTTAGTCCACCTTAAGGTAGTTCATCGCCGGCAGGCTGATCTGGCCCACCTTGGCGAAATAGGCTTTGTCGTACCATTCGAGTCAACAGCAAGGCAAGACATATTAACATGTTCTGCATCAGGACCAGTTCATGTGTTAATTATAGCAGTCAGGTTAATTTTATTTTATTTTGACGAATCAAGACTGTCAGTGGCAGTAGGCTACCAAACATTTGTGCAGTGCAGGGCAAACTAAATTGGCCGGAGAGGCACACATCAAATCAGTTTTGCAGAATCCACCTTAAAAATAATAAAATCTTTAGAATGTCAATCGTCCAAACCAAGAATACTCATAGTGATAGTGTCCAGGAAGAAATTTGCAACCAAAAACATGGAAGGATAATTAAAGTGTAGTGTTCTTTCAAAAAAAAATAAGGTGTAGTGTACTGACCTATCCAAAAGCTATCTCAGGTTATGAACTGGTGAGCAAAAAAAAATCCCACAAAGCTCCAGAATCTGCCCAAATCAATCGGCCAGACGCACCATGAACATCACCTGTACATTTTTTTTGTTTGTATGAAGGATATGAAGATCTTTTCTGTGAGAAGATATGAGGATAATGTAAATGTTTGATGCAATTAACAGGAAAAACGTACGCTAGCATGATGCTGAAAGATGGCTGGGCAAACACTGACAGGGGAGGAAGCATTATATAGTAATCACGGGGCATATGAAAGGATCGCGACATTACCAGCCATGATTGCGAGCTTCAAGAGTGAACGAAGCAGTTTCTAGCAGACGAGGGGTCTGCCATTATCGCTCTCGCCCCCACCTTTCATCACCCGCGCGCCACCGCTGATCCCGTCATGCACCTCGAATCAATGGCATGCTGGAGCGCATCGGCTAGAGTAGGATGCTGCTCGTCCGGTCGATCCGAGCGTGCCCATCGATTTGCCTCGATCCCGCACTGGATCCCGCACCTCCGGTAGATCGAATCGACCGACGCACACCGGCTGCTCCTGTGCGCGCCTCGCATCGGGAGTCGATGGACACGGTTGCTCTTCTGTGAGCCTGCATCCGGACTCGGCTGCTCCTCTGCGCGCACCGCATCGGGCATCCATGGACGCGGTCGCTCCTCTATGCGCCGAGTCAATGAAACCGGCGACTCTTCCTCTGTTCGCCTCGCATCGGCAGTTTTAGCAACCCCTCGCATCAGTCCCTTCGATGGATCGATCCCTCGAAGCCCAGTCGGTAGAATGGGCTGGCGGACGGCCCAGTTTTCCAGAGGCTTTCGTTTCAGCCTCTGGAGCAGCAGCCCACAGGACAGCTGGGCCAGATTTGACATAATACGAGACAGATTGCTCTACAGAGAAGAACCGACGGCCAGAAATTCCCAGTTGACAAAATCCAACGGCTAAAAACGTCTAATCGCTGAGAGGGCAGGGATTAGGTGCAGTTTTACTGTCCTTAACGAGAGTGTTTTGGAACCTATCTTGCAAGTTGTATGCACCTATTATGTGTCATGATCCGCATACCCCAAGGTGACAATAATTGTGATTCTTTCCGGTGATTGCCGTAGTTTGAGGAGTTCATGTATTCACCATGTTTTAATGCTTTGTTGCGGTTCTCTATTAAAATGAGGCCTTAATATCCTTAGTTTCCTTATGGACCCCGCTGCCACGGGAGGGTAGGACAAAAGATTTCATACAAGTTCTTATTGCAAGCACGTATGACTATATACTGAATACATCTCTACATTATATTGATGAATTGGAGCTAGTTCTGTGTCGCTCTAGTGTGTAACTGTTACATCATGAATGTCATCCATATATTTCCATCGTTGATCCATGGCCTACGCTTTTCATATACCGAATCTTGCTAAGTTACTATTGCTATTGCTACTGTTACAATCACTACAAAATTGTTGCTACTATTGTTATTGTTACTACTGTTGTCTGCTTTGCTACTAAACTTTTGCTACAGAAAGATATTCCATGTGTGGTTGAATTGACAACTCAACTGCTAGGACCAATAAATATTCTTTGGCTCCCCTTGCATCAAATCAACAAATTTGGGTAAAATACTTCCCTCGAAGACTGTTACGATCCCCTATACTTGTGGGTTATCAGCTAGTTTTAGGTTATCTACGTAGTACGTAGATTTTTTGGTGCATGCTATTGTATGGATTTTAGGTATGAAATATGAGTTAGTTTGTTGCGGCGGAGGAAAAATGAGGGATGATTGGTCACTGTTCGCGGACAAGCCCGGACGTATAAATGGTTCGATTTGCCAAGTCCAGTTGTAGATGCTCTAATACTAGTAATAACAAGACCACTTTACAAAATATGATAAGAATGAGGGCCTAATGGAGGAGTGTGCGGGCTTTTCCGTGTATAGTGGAAAATGGGAGGGGTGAGTTGTAAAACTGCAAGAGATGAGGATCATCTATCTCTGCTTCTCCAGTGCACTCTCATCCTCGAGGGGATTAGCCTCGTGAGGCCGTTGTGAAGGGTTGTGTCGTACGCCAGAAGGGCAAGCCTGTCACACCCTAGTCGGGATCGAGACGGGAGTTTGAGCTAAATCAACACAGGTCTGACAAGCAGAAAGGGGAAAATAGACGCCCTTCACAAACCTAAAGAATTCATTACTATAAGATATATGTCTGTGTGATAGAATGAGTTCTCAGAAAAACCGATGCCTATCATGGATAGTGTTTGCTAGTTCATAAGCTTTAGTTAAGTAGGCAAGCCATCACGAGCCATTGGATCTTCGAAGCATCTTGAATCCTTGCCACACATCAACTAACGAAGAATGACACCTGGAACTATATGCAGGCCTGATAATAATCTCGCTTGGGAACGAACTTGTCCTCAAGGAGTAGATTGGTTGAACCATATGTTGATTATATCCTTGAAGAAGGTCGGGAAAGTTGTCTTGATGAATGTTGTATCTTCCTAAGAGGCCTCGGTGGGAGGTAAATTTACTCATTGCACTAGCCACTGGATGACCGGCAAGTTGTTGCGAGGGATTTTACGAGTTTACAAAAAAAAGAACGGGTTCAGTTTGGATCATACCGTCTAGATGAATCTGCAAGAGATCTGTAAAAGGGATGAGCTGGGGTCTAATGTGTTTGTTTAGTTGGCTGACATGAAATACTGGATGAATGTTGACATTGTCGGGAAATAGTAGCTTGTATACCACATGTCCTGCTCTGGCAAAGATCCGAAATGGACCATAGTACTTGGTTACTTGCTCCGTTGTTTGATGTGGGTGTGCATCCCAAATGCATTTAAACGGTATCGTTGCATCTTGAGATAAACAATGTCGCCTACCTCCAGTATGCCTTCAGGCCTTTTGCGACAACGTATTTCTTCATGGGCATTTCCTTGGCTAGAAGGATGTTAGACAAGGTAGATAGTTCCCGATACACAAGTTAATACGCTCGGACTGTCCATCAGACTCTAGATTATAGGTGATAATTCTTCGTCGTATCTATAATTTTTGAATGTTTCATGCCATTATTTTACAACTTTTATATACTTTTGGCAATAATTTATATAATTTTCTTGGAGTAACATATTGATCCAGTGCCTAGTGCCAGTTCATGTTTGTTGCATGTTTTTTGTTTCGAAGAAAATCCATATCAAACAAAGTCCAAACGCATATTTATTTGGAATATATGTGATATTTGGGAAAAGGAATCAACGGTAGATGATGTTCGAGTGGACCACGAGCTAGCACGGCGCGCCCCGGGGGGGTAGGCACACCTCCTAGCTCGTGGGCACCTTGGAGGTCGGTTGGGGTGTCCTTCTGCCGCAAGAAAGCTAATATGCGGATAAAAATACCCTCAAAATTTCATCCCAATAGGAGTTACGGATCTCCGGATATTTAAGAAATGGTGAAACACCAGAAAACAGGAACGGGAAACGGAAGAAAACAGAGAGAGATCCAATCTCGGAGGAGCTCCTACCCTCCGGGAGCCATGGCGGACATGGACCAGAGGGGAAACCCTCCTCCCATCTAGGGGGGGAGGCCAAGGAAGAAGAAAAAGGAGGGGGGCCTCTCCCCGTCTCTCCTGGTGGTGCTGGAGTGCCGCCGGGGGAACTAGTGTGGCGGCAATCTACACCAACAACTCCACCATCTTCCTCACCACCACCATCACCTTCCCTCATCTATTTATAGCGGTCCACTCTCCCGCACCCCGCTGTACCCCCTACTTGAACATGGTGCTTTATGCTTCATATTATTATCTGATGATGTGTGTCCATCCTATGATGTTTGAGTAGATCCTTTTTGTCCTATGGGTTGATTGATGATCTTGATTTCTTTTAGTTGCGTGTTTTATTTTGGTGTTGTCCTATGGTGTCTTCCGTGCCGCGCACACGTGGGGGATTCCCATTGTAGGGTGTTGCAATACGTTCATGATTTGCTTATAGTGGGTAGCGAGAGTGACAAGAGCTTATACCCGAGTAAGGGGGTTGTTGTGTATGGGATTAAAGGGGGCTTGTTACTTAATGCTATGGTTGGGTTTGACCTTAATGATCTTAGTAGTTGCAGATTCTTGCTAGGGTTCCAATCATAAGTTCATATGATCCAAGTACAAAAAGTATGTTAGCTCATGCCTCTCCCTCATATAAAATTGCAATAATGATTATCGATCTTGTTATCAATTTGCCTAGGACAATCTCGCAAATCCAACCACCACTTTTCCACACTCTCTATATTAACTTAATTGTTCTTTTATTAAAACAACACCTAACTTTTATTTCCATGTTCTTTATTATCTTACAAAACTATCTTATTACACCTACAAAATAATTCTATTTTCATTTCCGCAAAGTAGTTTATTTCTTGTACTAGGTATAGTGAACATTGTTGCGTGTAGAGTTGTATCGGTGGTCGATATAACTTGAGAGAATATTGATTCTACCTTTAGCTCCTTGTTGGGATCGACACACTTACTTACCAAAAAAGGATACAAACGATCCCCTATACTTGGAGTTATCAATAGGCAAAAATATGATGTAGCTCACTGCCCATGACCTTGAACATTCTTGCCAAAGTTGACTTTTAAATATGCGATCTCGATCATATACTATTGCTAATGGAGGGTCATGCAGCTTCAGCACATTATCAATGAATGCGTGAGCAACAGTCTGAACTGTGAAAGGGTGTTATAGAGGAATGAAGTGTGGAAAATTTGATAATCTGTCGACGACTACAAAGATGACATACTTGCCATTTTTTTGGAAGACCTTCAATAAAGTCCATGCTCAAATGGGTCCAAACCATGTCAATGGTTTTAAGAGGATCCAGATAAAGCCAGAATAGGAGCAATTTTCTCCCCTGTTTTTCTGATAGGTTGTACATTCAGTAACAAATTTGTCAACATCTTGTTTAAGTCCAGGCCAGTAAAATATTCCCTTGATCCTATGGTAGGTGGATTTCATCCCTGAGTGGACACCATTTGTAGAAGCAGGAAGAGCAGTAATAAGTCGTATTCTCAAGTTATTGTCTTTCCCACATAAATTTTGCCATTGTGTCAGATGATCCCTGAGTGTAATGTGTTTTGACGCACAGAGTGGTTTGGAGAATTGACTTGCAAACATAGTCATTATTTTAGGATTGTTCTACTTCAAAAATCCATTGTGTAGCCACCATTGACATGGCCAAATTTCTCCTAGAAAGGGCATCCGCAACAATATTCTCTTTTCCCTTTTTATATTGCAGTGCAAAATTAAATTCCAGTAACTTCACCATCAACTTGTGTTGTATTACAGTGGTAATTTTTTGGTTTGTCATGAATTGCAGACTTTGGTGGTATGCTATGATAATTAAGTCATTTCCTAGGAAATAATGTCTCCACCTCTTTAATGTAACAATAATAGCGAGTGTCTCTTTTTCATAGGTTGAAAGAATGACATTTCTATGGCATAGTGTTGAGTTGTAGTAGGCCAGTGGTTTTCCTTTTTGCAATAATGACATTTCTACGGCATAGTGTTGAGCTGTAGTAGGCCAATAGTTTTCCTTTCCACGTCATAACTACTCCTAGTCCCACTCCTAAAGCATCTGTTTCTAAAACAAAAGGTTGAACAAAATTTGGGACGACATGAACTGGAGCAGTTACTAGGGATTGTTTCAATTCCTTGAAGGCCTTTGGCTCAGACATTGTGCAGTAGAAGTTGTCCTTTTTGAGGGCATCATGGAGAGGTCTTGCAATAATACAAAAGTTCTTCATAGATTTCTGTAGTATCGACATAATCCCAATAATCTCGTGAGTTGTGTGGGTGTAGTAGGTTCTGGCCAATCAGCAACTACCGCTACCTTGGCATGATCTATAGATACACCCTCTCTAGAAATAATATGGCCTAGATAATCCACTCGTTATATAACAAAGACACATTTGGAAATCTTAGAAGATAATTTATGTTTTTGGAAGTAACAACAACACTATTCGCAATTGTGCCACATATTCAGAGAGTGATTTGTTGAAGATTGGGTATATCATCAAAAAATACTAGCACAAATTTCCTTTATGGTCCAAATGTTCTCTTCATTAGTTCTTGAGATGTGCCAGGGGCATTGGAAAGTCCGAGGGGCATTACCAAAAACTCATAATAGCCAACGTAGGTTCTGAAGGCAGTTTTAGGACTGTCATTTTCATCCATTATAACCTGGTGGTAACCATATCTAATGTCTAATTTGGAAAAATATGTAGCCCCATGTCATTCATCTAGCAAGTCTTCAATCACTGGAATTAGAAATATGTTTCAATAGTGGCAGCATTGAGTTTCCTGTAGTCAGTGCATAATCTCCAAGTTCCATCTTTCTTCATTACTATGATTGTAGGAGAGGAATAAGGACTTTCACTTGTTCTTATAATTTTGTCTCTGAGCATTTCATCTACTTGTATATCCAATTTATTCCTCTGAATGCGATGCACTCTGTAGGATCTTGTGTTTGGAAGAACTGCATGATCCTTGAGCGGTATCTTGTGGTCACAAGTTAGAGGCCTTAAAGTTCCATGAAAATGTTAGGAAACTGTTGCAAAACTTCCTCAACTTCAGGTGGTACAAACTGTTTCTCAGAGATTTTTAATGTGGTGTCTTTGGTAAGTTGCAAGACATAGCCAGGAGATCCATTGGCCATTGGCCATTGACTTATCAACTTCAGTAGCATCTATTTCAATTGCACCAGATAAGGTGTCTGATGTCTACTACACAACTTTATTCTTGTAGACTCGTGTTGGGCCTCCAAGCGCAGAGTTTTGTAGGACAGTAGCAATTTTCCCTCAAGTGGATGACCTAAGGTTTATCAATCCGTGGGAGGTGTAGGACGAAGATGGTATCTCTCAAATAACCGTGCAATCAAATACAAGAAATCTCTTGTGTCCCCAACACACCCAATACAATGGCAAATTGTATAGGTGCACTAGTTCGGTGAACAGATGGTGATACAAGTGCAATATGGATGGTAGATATAGGTTTTTATAATATGAAAATATAAAAACAGCAAGGTAGCAAGTAACAAAAGTGAGCACAAACAGTATTGCAATGCTTGAAAACAAGGCCTAGGGTTCGTACTTTCGCTAGTGCAATCTCTCAACAATGCTAATATAATTGGATCACATAACCATCCCTCAACGTGCAACGAAGAATCACTCCAAAGTTCTTATCTAGCGGAGAACATAAGAAGAAATTGTTTGTAGGGTATGAAACCACCTTAAAGTTATTCTTTCCGATCGATCTATCCAAGAGTTCGTACTAAGATAACACCAAGTTATCCTTTCCGATCGATCTATCTAAGAGTTCGTACTAGAATAACACCATATGATACGCATCAACCAACTCTAATGTCACCTAGATACTCCAATGTCACCACAAGTATCCATGAGTTAATTATACGATATGCATCAAACAATTTCAGATTCATAATACTCAATCCAACACAAAGAACCTCAAAGAGTACCCCAAGATTTCTATCGGAGAAAGTAGGACAAGAACGTGTATCAACCCCTATGCATAGATTACCCCAATGTCACCGCGGGAATCTGCAAGTTGAGTACCAAAACATATATCAAGTGAATCAATAGAACACCCCATTGTCACCACGGGTATCCACATGCAAGACATATATCAAGTGTTCTCAAATCCAATATTCAATCCAACATAACGATATCTCAAAGGGAAAGATTCAATTCATCACAACATGATAACAAGGGAATAACATCTTATGATCCGACTATATTAACAAAGCCCGTGATACATCAAGATCGTGACATCTCAAGAACACGAGAGAGAGAGAGAGAGATTGAACACATAGCTACTGGTACATACCCTCAACCCCGAGGGTGGACTACTCCCTCCTCGTCATGGCCTCCGCCGGGATGATGAAGATGGCCACCGGAGATGATCTACCCTCTCCGGCAGGGTACTGGAACGCCTCCAGATTGGTTTTTCGTTGATACAGAGAGTTGCGGCGGTGGATCGGAGAGTCTAGGGTTATTTCTGATGGTTTCTATATGTATAGGATTTTTTGGCATTGGTTTCACGCAAAGTTGGGCCACGAGGTGGGCACGATACACCAGGGCACGCCGGGGGGGCCTGGCACGCCCTGGTGGGTTGTGCCCACCTCGTGGCTCTTCTGGCCCTCTCACGAAACGTCTAGTACCTCTTTTGTTCCAAAAAAATCGTCAAAAAGTTTCGGGCGATTCCAAGAACTTTAATTTTCTGCACAAAAAACAACACCACAATCTGAAAACAGCGTCAGTCCGGGTTAGTTCTAAATAAATCATATAAAGTGCATCAAAACCATATAAAAGTATTGTAAACATAGGTGAATATGGCATGAATAATTCATAAATTATCGATATGTTGGAGACGTATCAGCATCCCCAAGCTTAATTCCTACTCGTCCTTGAGTTGGTAAATGATAAAAGAAATAATTTATGTAGTGTGAATGCTAGAATAGTGCAACAACAACTCTTTCTCATAAAACTCATAATTATAAAGTAGTAACCAATTCACATGTTATGGTTCAAACAATGAATTCTCTAGAAACTTAACAACCTATGTTCTTAGTCACCAAACAATTGCAATTCAACTTATTCTCAGCAAAGTCTAAGTAAGAGCTCCACATACTCAATCATCATATAGTCTTCTATGATTGCTAGCACTCAAAGCATATTTTTAGAACAAATGGCATCCATCGAACACAGAGAAAGATAGGGGCTTAATGTGTCGCCTCCCAACTCATTTATCATAGAGATAATTGTCAACAATAATAAATCATGATCAAATAGATTTGACTGGATGTATATGTTTGGATCTTTCCCCACCACATGATGCTTGCCAACTAATAGACTGAGGTTGGAATAAGAAGTTGACTCAACATGAATAGTAAATAACATGAAAGTAAATAGATTGTCCCTTCGCAGAGGGAAGCAGGGATTTGCAAGGGTGCCAGAGCTCATTGTTTAAAACAGAGATGAATATAGTTTTGGGAGGTGCACCCTTCCTGTCATCGTTACGACCAAGAGTTATCAATATCTTCCATGTTAAACACATTAGCGGCGGTTCGGGGTAAAATTAAAGGTTTACTCCCCCTCCCCCAACAAACACACTCCACGGCTAGCCGAATCCACGGGTACCGTCCATACTAATAACATTCCTGGGGGAGTTTTGTTTAACTATTTGCATTTTTTCGGGACTGGGAATACCTATTACCGCCCCTCTCGTGCAAGGACGAGTGAATAAACACTCATCATGAGAATAACCCTCTTAACATGGAAGATAGTGACCGCCCCCCGTCGCTCCATGACCGGTCCAGGCACACAAAACAGATGTTTATTTGAATGTTTAAAGGTGGCACATGCAAATTTACTTGGAATGGCAGTGAAATACCATATATAGGTAGGTATGGTGGACTCTTATGGAAGAAAATTGGCTCAAGGATTTGGATGCACAACTAGTATCTCAACTTAGTACAAAGTGTTGGCTAGCAAAAGGTTCTAAACAAGCACCACATGTTGGAGGATCCATAACAATATAACTTCTATGCAAATATACACAACCATAACTCATTACGTTGTCTTCCTTGTCCAACTTTAGCTAATTTGCTCAAGTTTGAAAATAATTAATGGATATTCACAATCATAGAAGATGTACAAGATAATATATGTGTATGTGAAAGTTCTCTTCCTTATACTAATCATTCACGAATTGCTTGTATGACCAATTTGATGATTGTCAAACTTCAATAGATTTTACTTTATAAACCAGATGTGAAACTACTACTAAGCATAAAGCGCATTAATAATTTCAGATTTATGACATTCAATTCATTCACAATTTACTCATAAAATATAAGTGAAGCACAAGAGTAAATGACAAGCCACTCTCAAAAGATATAAGTGAAGATCAATGAGTAGTCAAACAATTAAGTAGCTATGTGAGGACTCTCTCTCTCTCAATAAAGATTTTCAGATCTGAGTATTTTATTCAAACAACAAACTAAATAAAAATATCACTCCAAGAATAACACATATCATGTGGACAAATAAAAATTTAGGCTCAACATAGGCTAACCGATATTTGTTAAAGAAGAGAGGCGGGATGCGTAGCATCCCCAAGCTTAGGTGCTTGAGACTTCTTGAAATATTTACTTGGGGTGCCTTGGGCATCCCCAAGCTTGAGCTTTTGTATCTCGTTCAATCCTCTCATATCCCGGTTTCACCTATTCTCAAAAACTTCATCCACACAAAACTTGAAAAGAACTCGTGAGATAGGTTAGTGCACATAATAATAAATCAACTCTTTATGTACTGCCAAGACAAGTTGCATAATAATTTCAAATATCATCTACTGCTTACTATCATTTCCACAATTTATATCTACCAATATAGGCTATGGAAACTATAGGATAAGTAGATAACAAAACTATGACAGCAATCTGTCCAAACAGAACAGTCTGTAGCAATCTATTAAACCAGTGTACTTCTGTAACTCAAACAATTATACAAATTTAGGAAAAGCTAAATAATTTATATGACAACACTGTGTAAAAATTTCAGAAACTTTCCACGTTCGAGTAAAATATGAAAATTCAAACACTACAGAAAAAGTTTATGTTTTTACACAGCACACATCAAACATGCAATGCAAGCATCCTAAGGCAATTCTTGGAACCTTTTATTGTAAAACAAGATTATAAATAACACCTAACAGAAAATAACAAAAATATAATGACGGTCTAAGCAAAGCACATATTATGTGATGAATAAAAATATAGCTCTAAGTAAGATATACCGATAATGTTGAAGACGAAAGAGGGGATGCCTTCCGGGGCACCCCCAAGCTTAGACGCTTGAGTCTTCCTTGAATATTACCTTGGGGATTCCTTGGGCATCCCCAATATTAGGTTCTTGTCACTCCTTATTCTCCTCATATCGGTGTCTCACCCAAAACTTGAAAACTTCAATGACACAAAACTTAACGGAACTTCGTGAGATGGGTTAGTATAATAAAGATAGACATTCACTTAGGTACTGTTAAGAAAAGATTCATAATTGTTCCCACATGATACCTACTGTATTCTACCATTTCCATAATTTATACCACTAAATATAAGCTATGGAAACACTAAAACAAGCAAACTATGCATGCAAAACAGAATCTGTCAGAAACAGAACAGTCTGTGAAGATATCTAGTATAGCCTTATTTCCCTGTCTCTAACAATTCTGAAAACTTAGGATAACCTGAAGAATTTGTATATGAAGACACTGTAAAAATTTCAGATCATTATCGAGCTCCAGTAAAAAATGAAAATTCCTGTACTGGAGTCAAAAGTTTCTGTTTTGGTTCAGCATCAATTCTACTCATCTTGTGAGTCATCCCAAAGGCTTTACTTGGCAATTTATTGAAATAAAAGACACAAAACATGATTACTACAGTAGCTTCATCATCTTAACACATCAAAACAGAAATTTTAAGTGTTGGGTTGTCTCCCAACAAACGCTTTTCTTTAATGCCTTTTAGCTAGGCATGATGATTTAGATGATGCTCACGTAAAAAGTAGTAATTGGAACATGCAAGAGAGCATCATGAATCACATGACAAGAACATTCAAGTCTAACCCACTTCCTATGCATAGGGATTTTGTGAGCAAACAATTTATGGGAGCAAGAATCAACTAGCATAGAAGGCAAAACAAGCATAACTTCAAAACTTTGAACACATAGAGAGGAAACTTGATAACATTGCAATTCCTACAAGCATATGTTCCTCCCTCATAATAAATTCCAATAGCATCATGAAGGAATTCAACAATATAATTATCACATAAAGCATCCTTTTCATGATCTACAAGCATAGAAAATTTATTACTCTCCACATAAGCAATTTTCTTCTCATCCATGGCAGTGGGAGCAAACTCAACAAAATAACTATCATGAGACACTTGATTGACATAACCACATTCAATATTAAAATCATGATCACAAGTTTCATGGTTACTATCACTCTTTACAGCATACATGTCATCATCATAATCATCATAGATAGGAGGCATGATATCATCATAATAAAGTTGCTCATCAAAACTTGGGGGACTAAAAATATCATCTTCATCAAACTTAGCATCCCCAAGCTTGTGGCTTTGCAAATCATTAGCAACATGGATATTTAGAGAATTCATACTAGCAACATTGCAATCATGCTCATCATTCAAGGAATTTTCATTAAGTATTTTCATAAACTCTTCCTCTACCAATTGGGCACAATTTTCCGAACCATCATTTTTACGAAAGACATTAAAGAGATGAAACAATAGAGGAAACCTAAACTCCATTTTTTTATAGTTTTCTTTTATAAAACCAAACCAGTGAAAAACAAGAAACTAAAAGATTTAATTGCAAGATCTAAAGATATACCTTGAAGCACTCACCTCCCCGGAAACGGTGCCAGAAAAGAGCTTGATGTCTACTACACAACTTTATTCTTGTAGACTCGTGTTGGGCCTCAAAGCGCAGAGTTTTGTAGGACAGTAGCAATTTTCCTTCAAGTGGATGACCTAAGGTTTATCAATCCGTGGGAGGTGTAGGACGAAGATGGTCTCTCTCAAACAACCCTGCAATCAAAGACAAGAAATCTCTTGTGTCCCCAACACACCCAATACAATGGAAAATTGTATAGGTGCACTAGTTCGGCGAAGAGATGGTGATACAAGTGCAATATGGATGGTAGATATAGGTTTTTATAATATGAAAATATAAAAACAGCAAGGTAGCAAGTAACAAAAGTGAGCACAAACGGTATTGCAATGCTTGAAAACAAGGCCTAGGGTCCGTACTTTCGCTAGTGCAATCTCTCAACAATGCTAATATAATTGGATCACATAACCATCCCTCAACGTGCAACGAAGAATCACTCCAAAGTTCTTATCTAGCGGAGAACATAAGAAGAAATTGTTTGTAGGGTATGAAACCACCTTAAAGTTATTCTTTCCGATCGATCTATCCAAGAGTTCGTACTAAGATAACACCAAGTTATCCTTTCCGATCGATCTATCTAAGAGTTCGTACTAGAATAACACCATATGATACGCATCAACCAACTCTAATGTCACCTAGATACTCCAATGTCACCACAAGTATCCATGAGTTAATTATACGATACGCATCAAACAATTTCAGATTCATAATACTCAATCCAACACAAAGAACCTCAAAGAGTACCCCAAGATTTCTATCGGAAAAAGTAGGACAAGAACGTGTATCAACCCCTATGCATAGATTACCCCAATGTCACCGCGGGAATCCGCAAGTTGAGTACCAAAACATATATCAAGTGAATCAATAGAACACCCCATAATCACCACGGGTATCCACATGCAAGACATATATCAAGTTTTCTCAAATCCAATATTCAATCCAACATAACGATATCTCAAAGGGAAAGATTCAATTCATCACAACATGATAACAAGGGAATAACATCATATGATCCGACTATATTAACAAAGCCCATGATACATCAAGATCATGACATCTCAAGAACACAAGAGAGAGAGATTGGACACATAGCTACTGGTACATACCCTCAGCCCCGAGGGTGGACTACTCCCTCATCGTCATGGCCTCCGCCGGGATGATGAAGATGGCCACTGGAGATGATCTACCCTCTCCGGCAGGGTACTGGAACGCCTCCGGATTGGTTTTTCGTTGATACAGAGAGTTGCGGCGGCGGAGCGGAGAGTCTAGGGTTATTTCTGATGGTTTCTATATTTATAGGATTTTTGGGCGTTGGTTTCACGCGAAGGTGGGCCACGAGGTGGACACGATACACCAGGGCGCGCCGGGGGGGCCTGGCGCGCCCTGGTGGTTGTGCCCACCTCGTGGCTCTTCTGGCCCTCCGACGAAGCATCTAGTACCTCTTTTGTTCCAAAAAAATGTCAAAAAGTTTCGGGCAATTCCGAGAACTTTCATTTTCTGCACAAAAAACAACACCACGATAATTCTGCTGAAAACAGCATCAGTCCGGGTTAGTTCTAAATAAATCATATAAAGTGCATCAAAACCATATAGAAGTATTGTAAACATAGGTGAATATGGCATGAATACTTTATAAATTATCGATACATTGGAGACGTATCAGTGTCACATGCTAGTATAGTAACAGAGGTTTCTTTGTCTTTCGTAACAGTGATTTGTCTGTGATTGTAGTGGAATGCATTGGGCTACGTTTAGCCAATCAGTCACTGCCCAACACAATGACATACCCTGGATGGTCTATGTTGGAAATATGCCCTAGAGGCAATAATAAATTAGTTATTATCATATTTCCCCGTTCATGATAATAGTTTATTATTCATGCTAGAATCGTATTGACCGGAAACTAAATACATGTGTGAATAGATAAACAAATACTGTGTCCCTAGTAAGCCTCTACTAGACTAGCTCGTTGATCAAAAGATGGTCAAGATTTCCTGACCATGGACATGAGTTGTCATTTGATAATGGGATCACATCATTAGGAGAATGATGTGATGGACTTGACCCAACCGTTAGCATAGCAAATGATCGTTCAGTTTATTGCTATTGCTTTCACTATGTCAAATACACGTTCCTCTGACCATGAGATCATGCAACTCCCGGATACCGTAGGAATACTTTGGGTGTATCAAACGTCACAAAGTAACTGGGTGATTATAAAGGTGCACTACAGGTATCTCCGAAAGTGTTTGTTGAGTTGGCATGGATCGAGATTGGAATTTGTCACTCCGACTATCGGAGAGGTATCTCTGGGCCCTCTCGGTAATACAGCATCACAGAAGCCTTGCAAGCACCATGACTAAAGAGTTAGTTACAAGATGACGTATTACGGAACGAGTAAAGAGACTTGCCGGTAACGAGATTGAACTAGGTATTGGATACCGACGATCGAATCTCGGGCAAGTAACATACCGCCAGACAAAGGGAACAACGTATGTTGACATATGAGGTTCACTGATAAAGATCTTCGTGGAATATGTAGGAACCAATATGAGCATCCAGGTTCCGCTGTTGGTTATTGACCAGAGAGTCGTCTCGGTCATGTCTACATCATTCCCGAACCCGTAGGGTCCGCACACTTAAGGTTCGATGACGATTTAGTATTATATGAGTTATGTGATTGGTGGCCGAAGTTTGTTCGGAGTCCCGGATGAGATCACGGACATGACGAGGAGTCTCGAAATGGTCGAGAGGTAAAGATTCATATATTGGAAGGCTATATTCGGACGTCGGAAAGGTTCCGAGTGATTCGGGTATTTTTCGGAGTACCGGGGAGTTACGGGAATTCACCGGGAGAAGTAATGGGCCTTATTGGGCCATACGGGAAAAGGAGAGGCAGGCCACGTGAGGAGGCTCACGCCCCCCCTTGCCCAAACCGAATTGGACTAGGGGAGGGGGCGCAGCCCCCTCTTTCCTTTCCCTCTCCCTTCCCTCTTTCCTACTCCATATGGGAGGTGGAATCCTACTAGGACTAAGGAGTCCTCGTAGGACTCCCCACACTTGGCGCACCCCTAGGGGGCCGGCCTCCTCCCTCTCATCCTTTATATATGGGGGCAAGGGGGCACCCCAAAGTACACAATTGTCCCATAGCCGTGTGCGGTGCCCCGATCTCCGTTTTCCACCTCGGTCATATTTTCGGAGAGCTTAGGCGAAGCCCTGCCGGAATCACTTCACCGTCACCGTCGCCACGCCGTCGTGCTGACGGAACTCATCTACTACCTCGACGTCTTGCTGGATCAAGAAGGCGAGGAACGTCACCGAGCTGCACGTGTGTAGAACTCGGAGGTGCCGTACGTTCGGTACTTGATCGGTGGAGCTCGAAGGATTGTTCGACTACATCAACCGCGTTGTGAGACGCTTCCGCTAACGGTCTACGAGGGTACGTAGACACACTCTCCCCTCTCGTAGCGATACATCTCCATGGATAGATCTTGCATGAGCGTAGGAAATTTTTTGAAATTCATGCTCCGTTCCCCAACAGTCTAAAACTCTAAACTATTATTGAAATTTTGTTGTACCAGCAACGAAAGTTGTTGTGGGTACAAAGGAACCTGACGAGAGTATGGCCCTTCATGCAATAGTTACTGCTCTTGTAGTATCTTTGAAAATTGTCCAAGATTTTTGAAGAGCAAAGTGGAGATTTATAAAAATTTAATTGCTCCCTGAATCCACTAAAGCAATAGCTTGATTTTCCCCAATGTAGACAAAAGTAGAGATAGTGTTTACATTTGTCAGATTGCATGGCTTGAGCTGATATTGTCATGCACCGTTCTTCAGTTTGTAGTTGTTCAATGGTATCTTGTTCTTCTAGATCTTCCTGTTCTCTAGGCAGTTTTGTTCGATCTTCTCTATTTAAGACATTTAATTCATGAGGTAACTTGCATTATGGTCATGAAACCATGCATCCCCACACCTCCAGCACTTCCCTGGTTCCCTTGCTCTCTGATTAACTGCGGGTGCTTTAGAATTAGTGATCTTGTCTGAAACTGCATTGTAGGATTTCCGATATCCAAAAGAGCTTTTGCATGTAGTGGTATAAGTTTGGAAAGACTTCTTTGCTGGGGCCCCTTGCTCTAAATCCACAGCTAGCCAATATGCTTCTGTGAGGGGTATAGGCCTTAAGGGTCTCACTTGGTATTTTAATTAAGAACGTAGCACATTCACATAACACCTTCTAAACCAAGTTTCATCCATGATAGGCTTTTCTTCCTGAATGTCGGCCATAAGTTCATCAAACTAGCCAGTGTATTCTGAGATTGTCAATGTACCATGTTTCAGTGTGTTGACATTTTCAGCGAGATCATAGGAACTAGCAGCCGAGAAACTGTGCAATATCTCTTCACAAAACAGAGCCCATGTTAGTCGTTTCTTTAATATGACTCATTGTCGGAGCTAGACATCTGCTTTTGTAATTAGGTAGAGTTGTGCGAGATTCACCTTGTACTCCATTGGGGCACCTGCCATTTGGAAGTATTTATCGCATTGTTTGATCCATCCTACTGGGTTAGATCCATCAAAGCATGGAAATTCCAAGTGTGGTCCCTTGGTGATATTCTTGAGGAATTGAGTGCGCATCTCTTGTCCATACTGCTGGTGAAACTTATCCCACTGCAAACATGTCGCTGCTGGTTGGAAATGGTGAAATCCCGAAGTGCGGGCAGTTCTGTAAGGAGCTGAGGGAGTACCATTGCCCGAATGGATATCTTGGAGTGAAATATTCGGCTGATTACATTGGTTGGGGGTAGGTTGGGAGCGTCGTGGAGGGATACTTGTCTACTTTTATCTTGTTCCAATGTCAGTCTCTTCCTGACTTCTTCTGTAGGTGGTCTTGCTATAGGATTAGGTGCTTCCTTGCCTGCACAAGATTTCTGTAGACTATCTTATTGTTGTGTCGTAGTTTGCGCATGGGGGATTGAAGGAGAAGCTTCATGTGGGACCAAAGTTTTCAGCACATTGCTCATAGCCATTAAATGAACATTAAGTTCAGATACAACGCCGTGAAACCCGTTCAACATTGTAACCATGGAATGTTATTTCAAATGGATAGCATGGATATCCTTCAGCAGTTCGTCAACTTCAACCCGTAACTCAGATATTTCCACTCGAGTTTGCAGGACCTCACTGATACGTCTCCAACGTATCTATAATTTTCTATTGTTCCATGCTGATATATTATCATTCTAGGATACTTTTTTGGGTCATTATTTACCAATTTATAATATTTTTTAGCACTAACCTATTGACCCAGTGCCAGTTGTTGTTTTCTGCGTGTTTTGTGCTTTTCAGGTTTACTGTACCAAACGAAGTCCAATTGCCACGAAACTTTTTGATGATTTTTTCTGGACTATATGAAGAGCTAGAAGCTTCGGAAGGAAGCCAAGAGGTGCACGAGGGGCCCACCACACATCAGGGTATGTGGTGGGCCCCTCGAGCGCCTCCCGACGTCCCTCTTCGGCCTATAAATTCTCTAAAATCCTAAAAACCCTGGAGGCAGTCCCGAAACCCTTTTTCCGCCGCCGCAAGTCTCTGTTCCATCGCGAGGCCATCTGGAGCTCCGTTTCGGCACCCTGCCGGAGGGGGGATCAATCACGGAGGGCCTCTTCATCAACCTTGTTGCCCTCATGATGATGTGTGAGTAGTTCACCATAGACCTACGGGTCCATAGCTAGTACCTAGATGGTAATCTCTCTCTCTTATGATCTTCAATACAATGGTCATCGCATCTTCGCTTTGATCTATCCGATGTAATCCTATTGTGCGGTGTGTTTGTTGGGATCCGATGAATTGTGTGTTTATGTTCAGATTATTCATGAAAAGTATTTGAGATGCCTCTGAATTATATTATCTCTTAAGTGCATGATCATTATAGCTTCGTAATGCTCTCTGATCTATTGATGTGCTTTGGCCAAGTAGATTGATATTTCATCGGTGGGAGTGGTGCGTTGTGGTAGGTTCAACCTGGCGAGTTTCTATATCCCAGTGACAAAGTAGGGGACAAGATGCGTCTTTGTGTTGTTGCTACTAAGGATAAAACGATGGGGTTCATTCATATTGTTTGAGTTTACTTTGTCTACATCATGTCATCGTTCTCCAAACATTACTCTGTTTTACTTAATACTCTAGATGCATGCTGGATAGCGGTCGATGAGTGGAGTAATAGTAATAGGTGCAGGCAGGAGTCAGCCTATTTGCTTATGGACGTGATGCCTATATACACATGATCATTGCTGTGAAAATCGCATAACTATCCGCTTTTCTATCAATTTCCCAACAGTAATTTGTTTACCCGCCGTATGTTGCCTACATGAGAGATGCCGCTAGGGAACACTATGGCCCCCGGGTCTATTCACTTATATATTTGCAAACACTATTATTACCTTGCTGCCTTTATTTACTTTTTATTTATTTTGCTCTTATCAACAATTATCTACACAACTCATTTGCTTGCAAATAACGAGATCAAGGGGATTGACAACCCTCTTGCCAGCGTTGGGTGCAAGTTGTTTGTTCATTTGTGTGTAGCCGCTGAAGACGGTTGAGGATTGATATTCCTATTGGTTTGATAAACCTTGGTTTCATAACTGAGGGAAATACTTATCCGCTTTGTGATGCAATTACCCGTTCCTCTTCACGGAAACCCCAACGCAGATCACAAGTATCAGGAAGGATTTCTCGCGCCGTTTTTGGGGAATATCATCATCAACTATCAAGTAACTTCACACAAATTTTCATTCACTTGTTCTTCTTTTTATGTGCTGTTATATTAAGCTTGTCTCATAAAAATAAAAAATACAAAAATATTTATCTTTGCTTGTTACTAGTTTGTTTGTCGTCATGGCTAGTTCCTCTTCCGCTCGCTTTACTCCCAATGATGATGTAGTAAACTTCAAACAAAGGGTAGGAGAAAGCTTAAAGGATGCATGGTTTAGGATTTGCTTTGCTCAAAATAAAGCAACTAAAAAGTTACCCACCATTACCTTGCTTCACAATTTTTATGTTGGTGTGACCACTTGGTATAGGTTTGTGCTTGACACCATCACCGGTGGGAACTTCTTAATGTGTCACACCTTGGATGCCTACACCGCAATTGAAAATCTTGTAGGGACACCACCCATTATTGTTAATGAAACAAATTTGACCTTGGAACATGTTATGCAAAGGCTTGATGCTATTTAATAGAATGTGATCACAAACAAACCAATTGAGGAGTTGGATAAAAAACTCCATAATCATATCACTCAACTTGGGTCACGAGTAGGAATGACTTTGAAAACCTTAAGGAAAAGGACACTACTATTGATGAGAGGATAGAAAAAGGTTTGAATAGAATTGATAAAATGGAAGAGGTCATTGACAAGGTAGGCTCCGCCTACTCACCTTCTAAAGCTAATGCTAGTACCTCTTACAACAAAAACTCCTAGTTCATATACATTCCCAAGAATATGAGTACTCCTCCTACCAAAAGGGACGAGGATCTAAAGATGATTAGTGTCCATCCCAACTTCATCAATTTGATAAAAGCTCCTATTGCCAAGCCTCATATTGCACCAATTAACCACGGTTGTGTTATCGAGGAGCTTGATGCCAAAGATGACAATACTTGAAACTATGCATTATGCCTAGCTAGGGGCATAAAACAATAGCGCTTGTTGGGAGGCAACCCAATAGTTATCTTTAAATTTTTGCTTTAAACTTTCTGTTTATTTTTAATAGAATTATTATTGCCACTGTAATGATTATATTTTTGTGTTTAAATTAGTGTTTGTGCCAAGTAAAGCCTTGGGATGACTCACAAGATGAGTAGAATCGATGCTGAAACAAAACAGAAACTTTTGACTCCGGTATAGGAATTTTAATTTTTTCCTGGAGCGTGATAATGATCTGAAATTTTTACACAGTGTTAGTATACAAAATTTCCAGGTTGTCCCAATTTTTCAATTTTTTTAGGGTTACATAAGTATAGTCTCTCTACAGATTGCTTCAGACTGTTATGTTTTAGACAGATTCTGTTTTTGCTTGCATAGTTGCTTATTTTGATTAAACTATGGATTGTATCGGGGGTATAAGCCATGGAGAAGTTAGAATACAGTACCTATTATGCATTTATGAAATTTTAATCAAATTAAAACAGTACTTAAAGTATGCAATATGTTTCTTATACTAGCGGATCTCACGAGGTTTTGTTGAGTTTTGTGTGATTGAAGTTTTCAAGTTTTGGGTGTTATCTTGATGGACAAAGGAATAAGGAGTAGCAAGAGCCTAAGCTTGGGGATGCCCAAGGCACCCCATGGTAATATTTTAAAGGAGACTCAAGGGTCTAAGCTTGGGGATGCCCCGGAAGGCATCCCCTCTTTCGTCTCAAATCCATCGGTATGTCACTTGAAGCTATATTTTTATTCGTCACATGATATGAGTTTTGCTTGGAGCGTCGTTTGCTTTTGTTTGCTTTTATTTCAGTTTGGCACAATCATTGTTTTATGTACACACCTATTTAAGAGAGACACACCTTCATCATAATTTTTTAGGATACTCTATGTGCTTCACTTATATCTTTTTGAGCTTAGCAGTTGCTCTAGTACTTCACTTATATCTTTTTGAGCATGGTGGCGTGTAGATTTTAAAGAAATGATTTCACTCTCATTATTCACTTATATTTGTTTGAGAGTTAATAAATAGTGACGGTAATTTGCATGGGTCATACAGACTAGTCCAAAAATATTAGGTATTCAAAGAGTGATAATCAAAACCATCATGTAGCACATATAAAGAAATTGTTGGTTAATGATATTGATGTAGTAATATGAAATATGTGTGAGTTCATAATTGTTAAACTGTAGAAGTGTCGATATTAAGAGGGGTTGACTTTTTGTTCATCTAAAAATTAAAGAGGCATGGTGATGATGTGTGAGCATTTCTATTCCTCGTTGAAATCCCAGTGTTGTTTCGGGTCGGAAGCGCGCGATGGTTAACTCCTACCAACCTCTTCCTTCGAGGCAAGCGATTAGTACTTTGATCTATGATAAACTAATAAAACATTGCAATAAGTATATGAGTTCTTTATGACTAATGTGAAACCATGGACATATGCAATCTCACCTTTTCATAATTTGCTAGCCTCTTCGGTACCGTGCATAGCCCGTTCTCACCTCGAGGATCGGTGCAACTTTCGCCGGTGCATCCAAACCCCGTGACATGATACGCTCTGTTGCACATAAGCCTTATTATATCTTCCTCAAAAGCCACCATACCTACCTATCATGGCATTTCCATAGCCATTCCGAGATATATTGCCATGCAAATTCCATCGTCACTCCACATGACTAGTTCGTTCATCGTCATATTACTTTGCATGATCATATAGAGCTGACATAGTATGTGTGGCAAAGCCATCTTCATAATGTTTTTGATACATGTCACGCTAGATCATTACACATCCTAGTACACTGCCAGAGGCATTCATATAGAGTCATATCTTCATATCAGTTCTTTGTGTTGAGTTGTAAGTAAATAAAAGTATGATGATCATCATTATTAGAGCATTGTCCCAGTGAGGAAAGAATGATGGAGATTTTGATTCTCCCATAAGTCGAGATGAGACTCCGGACGAATATAAAGATGGGGAGGCCAAATGAGCCCACCATCCATTCAAAAAAATGAGAGAAACTGAGAGAAGGGACTTTGCTACTATCCTTTACCACACTTGTGCCTCAAAGTGGCACCATGTTCCTCATGTAGAGAGTCTCATGATATATCACTTTCATATGCTAGTGAGAATTACCTATTCATTATTACAAACTTGGCTTGTATATTCCTATGGCGGGCTTCCTCAAACGCCCAAGGTCTTCATGAGCAAGCAAGTTGGATGCACACCCCACTTAGCTTCATTTGAGCTTTCATACACTTATAGCTCTAGTGCATCATTTGCATGGCCATCCCGACACCTCGCATTGACATCTATCGATGGGCATCTCCATAGCCCGTGGATACGCCTAGTGATGTGAGACTATCTTCTCCACTTCCTACCCCTTTGATATCTACCACCATATTCTATTCCACTCAAATACTATGTCCAATGGCTCACGCTCATGCATTGCGTGAAGAATAAAAAGTTGATGCATATTGAAAAAGTACGAACCAATTGCCTGACTTGGACACTGTGGTGCTTAACATTTGTATTAATGTGGTGAAGATGGAGCCATGCCTTGCTAATACAATAAGATGAATGGGGGAGTAAATGTTTCTTAAGAATTGTATACTTTTAAGAATTAACAATTCTGTTTCTTACACTTTGAATATTGCTATGTTAATATTTGTTGATTCATCTTTTCTCAATGAGCATACATGCACAAGATTACATAGTGGATGGCATGTCACATCAAAAAATCTATTTTTATCATTTACCTACTCGAGGACGAGCAGGAATTAAGCTTGGGGATGCTTGATACGTCTCCAACGTATCTATAATTTTTTATTGTTCCATGTTGATATATTATCATTCTAGGAAAGTTTTTGGGTCATTATTTACCAATTTATAATATTTTTGAGCACTAACCTATTGACCCAGTGCCCAGTGCCAGTTGTTGTTTTCTGTGTTTTTTGCTTTTCAGGTTTACTGTACCAAACGAAGTCCAATTGCCACGAAACTTTTGATGATTTTTTCTGGACTATATGAAGACCTAGAAGCTTCGGAAGGAAGCGAGGAGGTGCACGAGGGCCCCACCACACATCAGGGCGCGTCTTGGGGGGCTTACCCTGATATGTGGTGGCCCCCTCGGGCGCCTCCCGACATCCCTCTTCGGCCTATAAATTCTCTAAAATCCTAAAAACCCTGGAGGCAGTCCCGAAACCCTTTTTTGCCACCGCAAGTCTCTGTTCCGTTGCGAGGCCATCTGGAGCTCCGTTCCGGCACCCTGTCGGAGGGGGGATCGATCACGGAGGGCCTCTTCATCAACCTTGCTGCCCTCATGATGATGTGTGAGTAGTTCACCACAGACCAACGGGTCCATAGCTAGTACCTAGATGTAAATCTCTCTCTCTTATGATCTTCAATACAATGGTCATCGCATCTTTGCTTTGATCTATCCGATGTAATCCTATTGTTCGGTGTGTTTGTTGGGATCCGATGAATTGTGGGTTTATGTTCAGATAATTCATGAAAAGTATTTGAGATGCCTCTGAATTATATTATCGCTTATGTGCATGATCATTATAGCTTCGTAATGCTCTCTGATCTATTGATATGCTTTGGCCAAGTAGATTGATATTTCATCGGTTGGAGTGGTGCGTTGTTGTAGGTTCAACCTGGCGAGTTTCTATATCCTAGTGACAAAGTAGGGGACAAGATGCGTCTTTGTTTTGTTGCTACTAAGGATAAAACGATGGGGTTCATTCATATTGTTTGAGTTCACTTTGTCTACATCATGTCATCGTTCTCCAAGCATTACTCTGTTTTACTTAATACTCTAGATGCATGCTGGATAGCGGTCGATGAGTGGAGTAATAGTAATAGGTGCAGGCAGGAGTCAGCCTATTTGCTTATGGGCGTGATGCCTATATACACATGATCATTGCCATGAAAATCGCATAACTATCCGCTTTTCTATCAATTGCCCAACAGTAATTTGTTTACCCACCGTATGTTGCCTACATGAGAGATGCCGCTAGGGAACACTATGCCCCCAGGTCTATTCACGTATATATTTGCAAATGCTATTATTACCTTGCTGCCTTTATTTACTTTTTATTTATTTTGCTCTTATCAACAATTATCTACACAACTCATTTGCTTGCAAATAACGAGATCAAGGGGATTGACAACCCTCTTGCCCGCGTTGGGTGTAAGTTGTTTGTTCATTTGTGTGCAGTCGCTGAAGACGGTTGAGGATTGATATTCCTATTGGTTCGATAAACCTTGGTTTCATAACTGAGGGATATACTTATCCGCTTTGTGCTGCAATTACCCGTTCCTCTTCACGGAAAACCCAACGCAGATCACAAGTATCACTCACCTTTCATCGTGAGCAGATATGCAACGTCACTGTGGTTGATGCTGGCCTTGGAGCGTTGCATCTTGATTAAGCAGTTTCAAAGAGGAATTTTACCACCGCGACTAGGCTAGAACCCGACCTGAAGCTCAACCCTTCTTCCGTCGATGAGATCGCCTCCGGTACAGCACCACACGCCACTTGACTTGGGATTTTATCGAGAGAGCGATCTGCTAAACAACCAGTCGCGCTCAGCGAGTTGCCAACAAATAAGTCCACCGCCTACAGCACCGCCTAATTTACCGTCACCAACACTGCCACTGGTGCTGGAAAAGGGGGGAAGGGAGGGATTTAACCGTCGCCTCCTCGATTTATCACGCCGTCGAGGAAAAACCTTGCTCATGATTCCAATTGTCACACCCTAGTCAGGATCGAGAGGGGAACTCGAGCTGAATCAACACAGATCTCACATGAAGAGCGGGGAAAGTAGTCGCCCTTCTAGTGTTTGTGTTACTAAAATACATGTATGTGTGATAGAATGAATGCTCATAATAATTGATGCCTTTACAGACGGGGTCGCTGGCTTATAAGCTCGGTTTTCTTTTTAAACATGGCTTATAAGCTCAGCTGGCAACGGTGAAATGGAGACGGTAAATAAAAGTAGATAACGCTTCGGTTAAGTAGGCGAGCATCGCAAGCCTTTGGATATTCGGAGCGTCTTGAATCCTTGCCACACGTTAACTGGCGAAGAATTACACTTGGAACTGAATATGCAGGCCTAACACAGCCGCTGCTACTACGGGAGGGGCTCTCCATGCCGGGTCGTGCTGCGCGGCGTCCACCACCATAGGCGGCACGCCGTGGGTGGACGCTGCCACGGACAGCGCATTTTCGAGCGGTTGTGCGGTAGGCAGCCGCGCCGTTTTTCGTTGTGCAGCAGAGGTCGCCGCGTTCTTGCCGCACACAAGGGAGCACCGCGCCTCCATCCAGGAGCATTGCTGCTGTCCGGGGGGCGAGCCAGTGCCGGGAGGCCGTGTAACTACCCGCTGATCTAGAGGATCGATACAACGGGGAAGGGGATGAGATCGGGAGTGCAATCAATTTCTTGAAGAGGAAGAAGGTGAGATTACAAAGAGGGCGGGTGAGGATTAGAGAGGAGTAGGTGAGGTTCAAAGTCTCATACAACACGCATGCCTCTCCTCTGTTCACACACACACACGCATATAACGCATGCACACACACCTGCCTCACGACCCCACCTCACATGGCCTGCCCAACCACAGTTGTCCACAGCATCAAGGGATGCAGGTGTGAAACTTCCCTCTTCTTCACACAAAGCCTCCCCTTCTGGGTCAGGTTCATCAGGCTCGATAGTTGTTGCGGGTTTTGTCGGTTCGTCCGCGTCATTGTCCTGCCAGATGATTGCTGAAGGGAAACGGCATCAAAGTGTGTCGTAGTCCTCCCAGATGGTGCTTGTGGATGAAGAAGACCAGCGGATTCGGAGTTGCACGATCACGTTGTTGCCCCGCTTGACCATGCGACGTTCCAAAATCTCCACGGGCTCGATGTCGCTTGCCACCAAATCAGGCGGTCATGGTAGCTCGGTGAAGACTGACGTGTAGTTGGGTGTGAACGACTTAAATTGGGAGACGTGGAAGACATTGTGGATGCAGCTGTCTGGCGGAATCTCGAGCTTGTACGCGAGGGCGCCGATCTTTTCTTGAATCTTGAACAGTCCGTAGAACTTCTAGGCGAGCTTGGCGCATGGCCGTTTGATGACGGAGGATTGCGCATAGGGCTGCAGCTTGAGCAGCACGGAGTCGCCCACCTGGAAGCTGTGCTCCGTGCGATTGCAGTCTGCCTGCTTCTTGAAACGGCGTTGGGCGAGGTGAATTTGCTCCCGCAGGCGCGCTGTGTTCGCGCCCCAGTCCCAGTGCTCGGTGTCGAGGGCGGGCGCCGTCATGTCGCCCCAAGGAGCCATGCCGCCGAGGTTGGGCTCGACGTTGTAGAGGGCCTTGAATGGAGTACAGTTGATGGCGGAATGTAACGACGAATTGTACCAGAATTCCGCCGTTGGAAGCCAGCGGCACCATCGGTGTGGTGTGTCGTGGATGGAGCAGCGGAGGTACATCTCTAGGCATTGATTAACGTGCTTGCTCTGCCCGTCCGTCTTCGGGTGGTACGCTGTCGAGTAGAGGATCTTGGTGCCGGCCGTGGTGAACAGCTCGCGCCAGAGCGTGCTTGTGAACATGCGGTACGGTCGGAGATGATTGACTTGGGGTGGACGTTCAGCTTGACGATGTTATCCCAGAACACGTGCGCCACCTGTGCTGCGTTGAACGGGTGTCGCAGTGGAATGAAGTGCGCGAATTTGGTGAGGCGGTCGACGACGACAATGATCGAGTCGTATCCCTCGGACTTGGGCAAGCCTTCGATGAAGTCCATCGGCATGTCCTGCCAGGTTGCCGTTGGCACTGGCAGGGGAGCGAGCAATCCCGCTGGTCGACGATGCTCATACTTGGCGTGTTGGCAGGTGGCGTGTTGCTTGACGTAGTCGTCGATGTCCCCTTTCATTCCTGTCCAAAAAAAGAGTTTCTTGAGGCGATGGTAAGTTGTCGTGGTACCTGAATGGCCGCCGACGGTGCTATCGTGGAGGGCGCTGATGAGCTTAGTGCGAAGGGTTGTATTGCTGCCAATCCAAAGCCTGTTATGCCGGCGGATGAGGCCCTTGTGCAGCTCGAACCCGTCGTCATCTGGACTATGGATGACGAGGCAAGACAACAGCTCTTGTGCGTCGGCGTCGGTGACATATGAATTGGCTCCTACACCCAAGATGGTTGGCACAGCAATAGGGCGTTGAGGTCCAATGCTGCGCCCACGCACGACAGTGCGTTAGCTTCCCCGTTGTCGATGTCGTGGCGCTACTGAAACTTGAATTGGAGTCCCACCAACTTCGACATCGCTTTGCGTTGAAGATTTGTCTCTAATTGCTGATCGCCCAAATTGCACAAGCTTTTGTGATCGGTGACAATGGTGAATTGACCACGTTGCATGTACGCGCGCCATTTGTCCACGGCCATCATAACCGCAAGGAATTCCTTCTCTTGCGCGGACAACTTCTGATTGCAAACACCGAGTGCCTTGCTGAAGTAGGCCACCGGGTGGCCGTCTTGGACGAGCACGACTCCAATGCCCGTGTCGCAAGCGTCTGTCTCGATGCTAAAGGGCTTGTCGAAGTCCGGCAGCGCGAGGACTGGTCCACTAGCCATGGCGCGCTTGAGGAGCTCGAAGGCAGCTTGTGCTTGATCATTCCACTCGAACCCCTTTTTGTCAAGAGTGTGGTTAATGGCTTGGCGATGATGTTGTACCACGCGACGAACTTGTGGTAATAGCATGTAAGGCTAAGGAAGCCGCGCAGCTCCGTTTCCGTGGAGGGGGTAGACCAGTTGAGCATGGCCTGAGTCTTCTCCGCGTCGGTGGCGACGCCGTCGCGGGAGATGACATGCCCGAGGTAGTCGATGCTTTCTGTGGCGAAGGAGCACTTGGAAAGCTTGGCATAGAGCTGATGCTGGCGGAGTAGCTCGAAGACGGCGCGCAGGTGCTCCTCGTGTTCTTCCAAGGTCTCGCAGAAGACCAGAATGTCATCGAGGAAGATGATGACAAAGCGACGGACATACTTGGAGAAAATCTGGTTCATCAAGCACTGGAACATGGCCGGCGCATTTGTCAGGCCGAACGGCATGACACGGAAGTGGAAGTGGTCGTGGTGCGTTTTGAAGGCCGTCTTCTCTTTGTCGCCCGCCCGCATGCGAATCTGATGGTAGCCGGCGCGTAAGTCAAGCTTGGAGAAGTACTTCGCGCCGGCGAGCTCGTCCAGTAACTCATCGACGATGGGCAGGGGAAAATGGTTCTTCACTATGAGTTCGTTGAGGCAGCGGTACCCGACGCAGAATCGCCACGAGCCATCTTTCTTCTTTACGAAGAGAACCGGAGTAGCGAAGGGGCTCATACTATGCTCGATCACCCCGGACTCTAGCATCTCCTGCACTTGGCGCTCGATCTCGTCTTTTTGCAGCGGTGAGTAGCGGTATGGCCGGGTGTTTGCTGGCTGTGCTCCCTCGACCAAGGTGATTGTGTGATCATACTGCCGGTGCGGGGGAAGCATCTTGGGTTCGTTGAACACATTGCTGTACTCGGTGAGGACTTGCTTGATGGAGGCGGGGACCTTGTCGGGCGGCTCCGCTTGGCGTGGTTGTTTGTCGATCAGTGCCATGTACTAGATTTCATTCCCCACGTGCCATTTGTTGAACTGCTCGGGCTCAATCAACTCGAGAGTGTGCACTGCATTTGGTTGAACACCTTGCAGCGTCACTGTTTCGCCATTGTGCTCGAACGTCGGGGTCTTGTTTAGCCAGTGGCAGGTCATGGGGCTAAATTGCTTGAGCTAGTCCATGCCCAGCACTCCGTCGTAGGCACCGAGCTCGAGCAGGCACATTCTGAGGTGAACGTGTGCCCTTGCAACCACCGCTGAACGTCGGGAACGAGCTTGTCGCAGACGAGGCATTTGCCGTTGGCCACCCAGACCTCGACCGGCGGCATCTGAGTTGGTTGCGCTGTGATCCGTTGCACGAAGGACACCGAGATGAAGTTGTGCATGCTGCCGGAATCTACCAGCAACAACATGACTTGGTTGCCGACCAGAGCGCGGAGACGGATCGTGCGCGGTGTGTCGCCCCCGGATACTGCGTGCGTCGAGAGCACGCAACATTCTTGGTCTGGGACGGCTGGACAAGGACCATCCAGCGATTTCAAGGCGTGGATCGCGTCGTCGGTGAGGACCTCGCCATGGTCCCCCACATGGATGGTGAGCAGTTACGTGGGTTGCTTGCAGCGATGCTCCCGTGAGTACCGGTTGCCGCACTTGAAGCAAAGGTCGTGCGCGCCGATGATCTCGCAGTAGTCGCTCGCGCGTGAACTCCTCAGCCACCGCGGTTGGGCGAGGGGTGCCCTGCGGTCGCGCTGGAAGTGGTGCTGGCGGCAGGGGGGCGGCCGGTCGAATGGGGTCTTGGGCTCGGTCGGGGTAGGTTCAGCTCCTCCTCCTAGATCCTGGCGAGCACCGAGGCGCGCGTGAAGCTGGAGGGCGCCTGCAAGCACACCGCCGCGTGTGTGACCTTCGAATTCAAGGCGATAATCAACCACCGTGCCAGTCTGGCGTAGCTGCATCAACTTGTGCATCTCCGGCTCGAACTCGTTGGGGCCGAACTCCTCCTTGATCGCGGTGCAGAACGCGTCCCAAGTGAGCGCGCGGTGTGCTTGACGAAGTGCTTGAAGCCAGTGCACCGCATGGCCCTCGATGTAGAGCGATGCTGTGGTCACCTAGTTGTTCTGCGGAACACAGTACAGCTCGAAGTAGGTCTCGCACCGATCGATCCAGAGGTAGGGCGCTGAGCCGTCGAACTTGGGGAAGTCGTGCTTGGGCGGCTTGACGATGTAGGTATCCATGGGCTCATCCTGGTGTTGCCCGTGCAGAACGCGGTGCAGCGTCGCCTGCGTCGTCCCGATGAGGGGTGGAGCTGTCGGGCGCGTCCCGATGAGGGGTGGCCTGGCGTTGGCCAAGCGCGCATACGGCTGCTCGGGTGGCGTGATGGTGGACGCCTGCGGATCGCCCTCGCGCTGGTGGCTAATACGTCTCCAACGTATCTATAATTTATGAAGTATTCATGCCATATTTACAACAATTTTATATGGTTTTGGTATGATTTGCATGGAACTAACCCAGACTGACGCTGTTTTCAGCAGAACTACCGTGGTGGTGTTTTTTGTGCAGAAATAAAAGTTCTCCAAATGCAACGAAACTTTTTGATGATTTTTTTTGGAACAAAAGAGGCACTAGAAGCTTCGTGGGAGGGCCAGAAGAACCACGAGGTGGCCACAACCCACCAGGGCGCGCCAGCCCCCTCTGGTGCGCCCTGGTGTCTTGTGGGTCCCTCGTGGCCCATTTTCGCATGAAACTGACGCCCAAAAATCCTATATATTCAGAAACCCCCAGAAATAACCCTAGATCAGAAGTTCCGCCGCCGCAAGCCTCTGTAGCCATGAAAAACCAATCTAGACCCCGTTTCGGCACCCTGCCGGAGGGGGAAATCATCACCGGAGGCCATCTTCATCATCCCTATGGTCTCCATGATGAGGAGGGAGTAGTCCACCATCGGGGCTGAGGGTTTGTACCAGTAGCTATGTGTTTAATCTCTCTCTCTCTCTCGTGTTCTTGATTTGGCACAATCTTGATGTATCGCGGGCTTTGTTAATATAGTTGGATCATATGGTGTTTTCCCCTCTCTATCTTGTTGTGATGAATTGAGTTTTCCCTTTGAGATTTCGTTATTACCGGATTGAATACTTTTATGGATTTGAGAGCACTTGATCTATGTCTTGGCACTCAACTCGCGAATTCCCGAGGTGACATTGGGGTAATCTATGCATAGGGTTTGATGCACGTTTTCGTCCTACTTTCTCCGGTAGAAATCTTGGGGCACTCTTTGAGGTTCTTTGTGTTGGATTGAGTATTATGAATCTGAAATTGTTTGATGCGTATCGTATAATTAACTCATGGATACTTGTGGTGACATTGGAGTATCTAGGTGACATTAGAGTTGGTTGATGCGTATCATATGGTGTTATTTTAGTACAAACTCTTACATAGATCGATCGGAAAGGATAACTTGGTGTTATTTTAGTACGAACTCTTGGATAGATCGATCGGAAAGGATAACTTTAAGGTGGTTTCGTACCCTACAAACAATTTCTTCTTATGTTCTCCGCTAGATAAGAACTTTGAAGTGATTATTCGTTGCACGTTGAGGGATGGTTATGTGATCGAATTATATTAGCATTGTTGAGAGATTGCACTAGCGAAAGTACAGACCCTAGGCCTTGTTTTCAAGCATTGCAATACCGTTTGTGCTCACTTTTGTTACTTGCTACCTTGCTGTTTTTTATTGTTACTATTACAAAAATCAATACCTACTATCATTACTACACTTGTATCACCATCTCTTCGCCGAACTAGTGCATCTATACAATTTACCATTGTATTTGGTGTGTTGGGGACACAAGAGACTTTTTATTATTTAGTTGCAGGATTGTTTGAGAGAGACCATCTTCATCCTACGCCTCCCACGGATTGATAAACCTTAGGTCATCCACTTGAGGGAAATTTGCTACCGTCCTACAAAACTCTACGCTTGGAGGCCCAACACGAGTCTACAAGAATAAGTTGTGTAGTAGACATCAGTGGCGCGGTGACTGCGGGGCCGTCGACTTGGGTTGTTCGCGCTGCTGGCGCACCTCGTCGACGCCGGACTGTGTGAGGTCCACCTGCTTGCGCAGATGGGTCAGATCGCTGGACACTTGCTCGTTGAAGGCGAGTTGCGCCTCCACTTGCTTGTCGGCGGCGATCTGGCTTTCCTTGACCCGCTTCAGCAGCGATTCGAGCAACGATTTGATCTCTCCTGAGGCTTCAGACATGGCGGTGAGGATGTGGCGGGTCTGGGCTGAGGGTCTGGACGGAGGCGTCGTTGCCTCGCTCCAAATCGGATCAACCCCGCTGGGGATTTTGCGCCGGTCACCAGAGTGAGCCCGCACCCGCAGTGGTGGATGTTACGATCCAATCGAGAGAGTAAGAGACGAACGAGCCGGTAAAAAAAATTGAAAAGGGGATCGAACAAGGCTCTGAATACCTGTTTGTAACGACCCGCTGATCCAGAGGATCGATACAAGGGGAAGGGGATGAGATCAGGAGTGCAATCAGTTTCTTAAAGAGGAAGAAGGTGAGATTAGAGAGAGGCAAGGTGAGGAGCAGAGAGGAGTAAGTGAGGTTGAGAGTCTCGTACAACACGCATGCCTCTCCTCTGTCCACACACACACGCTTATAACGCACGCACACACACACACCTGCCTCGCGGCCCCACCTCACGGCCTGCCCAACCACGGCTGTCCACCGCATCAGAGGGATGCAGGTGTGACAGGCCGCGACAGCGGGCGCCGTGGAGGTCCACGGAGCGTCGTGCGCCAGTGCGACGCCGAGCGTCACCTCTGCTTGCGCCTGAGCGCTGGGCCTCGTCCGCCGCGTGAGCGGAGCAGCGGCCGCGCCTTCCAGCGCAAGGTAAAATGAAGAACAACTGTACCTTCTTCCCTTTGCATCGTTGGGTTGCTGATTTGCCTGAACCCAAGGAAAAAGATTGAATCCCAACATAACAGGACCAAAAACGCTACCCTCACGGGCCTTTCACGGAGTGTTACAGGGTGCTCCCTAAAATTCTCTCAACGCCCCTCCTGATTTTCACCTGGATGAGGGCCCTCACTGTAGAGTCCTCTGATTATTATCCATCCAGCACGTCGTAGAGTCCTCTGATTATTATCCATCCAGCACGTCGTAGGAGACGAGAGTTGCATGGACTCTGTCTCTGCCATTGTATAGGACATCTTTGTTCTCCGTGCATCAGATTCGAACAGATCTGCCTCCTACTCCGTCCGTCTTCTCCCCTCTGACCCTTCTTCCTTGGCCGCCATGGACGATTTGCCGCACTGCACCTGCGAGAAGACCCAGTGCCTCCAGCGGTAAGTAAGTTACCGGCGACGCCGCCGACGTGCTCTTACGGTCCTCCTCACTGAAACCACACCCACATGCATGCAGCTACTGCCATTGCTTCGATGCCTGGGCGTTCTGCGACGAGGGGTGCTCCTGCCAGGGCTGCCGCAACACAGAGGACAACTCCGACGAGGTGGATGAGCGCACCGAGAGCATCATGAAGAAGAAGCCCGACGCCTTCAAGCCCAAGATCATCGCCGGCGATGGCCGTGGGCTGCAGCAGCAGCAGCAGCAAGCGGCAGGGGTGCACGTCAAGGGATGCAACTGCCGCAATTCTGAATGCAAGAAGCTCTACTGCGAATGCTTCAAGGTACAGACTGACACTGACGTGTCCTCTGCTTTTATTTATATTTATTTTGCCTTGCATGACTTCATGTACTACCGGTGCTCAATCTCATGCTCGACTTGCGGCTGTCTCGAATCGAAGCACGGCGTCGGCTGCAGCGACAAGTGCCAGTGCACAGGGTGCGCCAACACTTTCGGAGTGAAAGACGGTAAGTGCATCGATCACCTCAATTGTATTCTCTTCTACTTTTATTTGTTTTCTAGGAGTATCATATTTATGCTCCGCCGTGTTGTTGCATGATCAACTGTCAGCGGCTCAAGCACATAGTGACAGTCCTGATGGAACATCTGGCAGCTCCGGTGAAACACTTGCCGGTTCGAATGGATCGTCCACAATCCTCAACGACGACATCCACATCCCCAGCGAATTGAGTTACAGGGATGTTGATCTTGGTCCACCAACTCAAGCCCTGGGGTGAGTTCTATTTTCAACATCCTTGTCAAATGCCATCTAATCCTGTGCTACTGCTATGACGAGTGGAGTGAAATTTCAAAAGAAATAATAAAATCGAATTGGTAAGTTTTGGCAATAATGCCAATTTATGATCCAATTACCAGACTTTGCCCCGACAAAAAAATTCATGAACAGTTTGATGTGATAAGTCTTCTTTGTGATGTAGTCTTTAGTTATTTATACCTGCTCCACGGCTTGGTTTATTTCATTGGACCAACATGCAAATGACAGTTTACGGTATATGGGATGCGTTAACATTCTAATCATGTGTTCCTTTGTGCAGTGACGGCAGCCTCGAGGACATCATCTTCAATCATTCAGACTTTCAGCACAATGTTGATCCCCAAACACACGAGGGGTACGCGAAGCAGCAGGGCGATGGATCGCTGAGCAATAACGCAAACTCCCTACTACAGCAGGGGCCCTCAAAAACTGACACTTCTAATCTCCACCATGGTAGCCAGACCGACAAATTCAGTGGAATTTGATCTTGAGAAGCTGACGATCAACTTAACCATACTCCACTTAAGTTTAGTGATGCTGATACATACAGCTCGCCTCGTTTGAGATTTGCTCAGTGTAGGTTATTATCTTCCAAATAGCCGCAAATACTTTCCCTAAGAATTTTATGAATCTCTCGTGTGTTTTGTTGGACTCTCATGATATGACGTGAAACAGAAAAGTCTACACTGGACTGATATAGAACACAGGCATATTAGTATAAGCTATGTCATAAATTACTGGTGTAGTTAATCAAAACAATATAACTGTAGTACAACTCTTACTAGTACAATATAAGTGTAACATGAAATTCAGTAGTGAGGACTTATATATCAACCCAGGCCGGTCGTGATCTCTTCATATGATTAACCTATATATCTCAACTTTCTCCTCTATAGTGTCAATACTTTTCTCTCATGTCATGTGTCAGCCACCAAGGCACAAGCTTCTCCACTTAGCCGCAAGAGCGATCAAGCCCGAGCCTTGCCCTGAGCCACTTGGAGACATCGTCCATTTCCTCAGGGATGGTGTGATGGCCCAGTCTGCACAAATGACATGATGTCAGTACTACTAATTTCAGAAGAAAAATACGAGGGCATGTGGAAATTTTGTGCGTGTCCGTCTGTAGTACCCGTTGTAGGCTTTGAAATTCAGGTACGAAAAGCCCGAGTTTCGCAGAAACTCGGCCGACCTCTCGCCGTTCCTGTACGTGACTACCTCGTCACCTGCAGGAACATAGAGAAGGAAATGAACCAATTTTATCAGTACTAGTAAATTTTACAATTCAGAAGAGATTAATTTAGCACATGGACTGCAAAACGAACAAATAGCAATGCTAACCTCTTCCATGGCCAAGCATTATCGGCAAGGCAGCAGCCCTCCTGAAAGCAGTCTGTGAGCTCTCAATCTTGGTCCTCAGGGTCCTGAACAATATTCGTATATGAGCTTTAACAAGCCACCAATATATATCAATCACATGACTATTTTTTCGTCCAAACATCAGAGTCAGACCTGGAGCAGGGAAGCCAGCCGCTTAACCCAATGATGGCGCTGAGGGTAATAGGGTACGCAACCCCGTTTGAGAACCTTCCATGAGCATAGCATGCGGCAGAGTGAAGGGCAGTGGCAGCTCCCATGCTGAAACCGCCTATCCCAAGCCTCACTGCAGATTACGCGCTATCAGCATTAGTAATTCTTACTATTTGCTAAATAAATGTGGCACATGTAGAAAAAGATGAGATACCGTCAGAGGGCTCGGACGATAGCAGGTTTGCTATGTGTGCGGCCGATGCGTCCAGCCCTTGGACGTCGTCGGGGCCGTCAACCGAAGTCTCCTCCACATCGAACCCTGTTTCATTTCAGTATGCAATGCAACGATGGTCATTTCTGTCCCAGAAACAGCCTATAAAAACTCGGGAGAAAGCAAAGCTGCAGCCAAGCCATATCCAATATGTAACTAATTAGGTTGAGAGACCTACAGGCTGTACATGGGAATCCACCGAAGGCCGCTACGGGCCGCGTTGGCGCAGTAGGGCAAATCCATTTCACCTGCACAGAGATGCACGCGGCCGTTAAACTTAACAGTTATTCTGAAGAAGATAAACTGAGCTCGAGAGTTCAGAATAGAGATAAATTCAGATAGGCTTCAGCAAATAATTATACTATTGTGCTTTCAAGGGAAGAGGAATTAGGATTGTAGATGGGTGTTCAACTTACATTATCCAACGGGAGATTGCCCAGGACCTGGGACCAGCTGCACAAGACAGAAACCGTGGAAAAGGAACAAATTAGGCCTCCATAAATAAATCGTTAAAAATGAATGAGATAAAAAGTATTGCAGCTAGCTAGTCATCAACTTGTGTAATAGATATACAAATTTTAGTTCACGTTCCTCTTGCAGAACATGCACTTGCATATATATATTCGACTGATTGACTGACGCGTGTGTGCAAGTGCTCCATCAGAAAAGAAAAGCAGTCTGTGGGGAATATTAAGAGACAAGTGACGAGTGAGGAAGGAATAATCAATGTGTGCGTACTGGCTGTGGCATATGACAAAAATGGACGTGCTAGCTTCATGCCTTCACACCTCCGTGGTGTGGTGTGCGTGTGTCTAACTAGCTGGGTCGCATGCATTCAGACAAGTAGCTCAAGCTTTTGCTTGTATCTCTAGTACGTATCTAGCTGGTACATATTCCTACCGAGGACAGGAGCTAGTAGTTGATTTGCAGTTGAGCTTGGAAGATCACATGTCGCTCATGCCTCTCGGAAGAAAATCAATCCAAAACCAAAGCCAAAACAAACAAAACAGTGCGGCATGGAGTATGTGTGTATGTATGTATGTATCCAGTATAGGATAGGAAGGAACCTGTTTCCGTTGTCGCCTATGCCGTGGAGCCACACAATGGTGGCCAGGTGCCTCCCCTTGGGCCTGACCACATAGGTCCGGCCGTACTCTCGACGGACACCGCGCGCGCCTGCAAACCACCATCAACAAGCTCGGTCGGTCGGTCGGTCCATCTTACTGAAAACTGAGTCGCCGTGGAAGAAGCACAGCAAGACAAGTGACGTACAGTACGTACCGGAGGAGCTCATGGTGGTCACGTACGCGCGTACGATGATGGATCAGGTGACCTGGTCTGCTGCTGCTGGTGAGAGAGTGTGTCTGAGAGAGAGAGAGAGAGCGCGCTAATTCTTGTCCGGATGCTGACTGAACGAAGCATGCAGAGGTATTTATAGAGAGCCCCGCCCCGGATGGGCGACGCGTGGACGGCAGTTGGAACGCCCGCTTGCCGTCGGCTTCCGATTCGTTCGGCCCGCCACATGACGCACCAGCGAGTCAGCTCCTCTTCCTCTCGCTCAGCGCCACCACAACGCTCGGCTCCAGAGCCAGCCAAATGAAATCCTAGATAAACTTCCAAAGGAATTACTCTCTAATTTGAAGCTCAACTGGGCAACTTTAGTTGTAAAAAACGTCAGGCCGAAGTGTTTCGTACCACACGTGTGGCATTTATCATTTAGGTTAATTATGTGCTTGATCTGTACCTTCCCCTTAACTACTGCTCCAGAGTACATACATGGGCGTCATAGTAATTCCTCTGGCCCAGGTCACAGCAGAATATATGCATCCTTTTCTTGGCAGTGGAGAGGGAACCCAGGTATATATATACAAATACTTAGGACCCCCTTTTTGCCAATTCCTAACCAAATTTTTACTATTTTATTTATCTTGATTGATAAGGTGTTGTACTCTAATTAATGTCCACTGGTTCGGCACACAACTCCAAAGAATATATATATGTATAACATTAGTCCTAGTCTAAATAACAAGAATAAGCATAACACTTGTTTCCTTTCCTTCCCCCCAAGAAAATACACATAAACTGGAGGCGATTAATGTCTCACACTCTCGGTGCTAAAGGAAGATTCTTCTCAGCGAAACCCCATATTTTCAGGAAAAGGCTAAACATTTGGCACCTATTCTTGCACCACAGGATTGTCGTTTTCCGCATTATTATTGTAAAACTGCGATCAAAAGCATCAACACAACACACGTAATTTGCTATTGGTATTTTCACTAGTGTTTAAAGCTGGATTCAAAATATAACTGAAACTCTGAGAGTAAATATTCAGTATGCCAAAACTTTTCAGAGAAAAAAAGCCTCATCCAAATTGGCCCAAGGTGACACCAAACGCCGCAGTTCGACGCTGGACTGAAATACAGTAAATAGTAAATATCAGTATGTTCAGTTTAAGACGTGGTTTGGCACTGAACTAAAACTAAAAGGTCAGCATTTTGGTAGACACTGTACCTGAAGAAAAACAGTCACACAGTAAATGTCAGCATTTTCAGTTTAAGGCACAGTTTGACACTGAGCTGAAACTCAAAAAATATAGTATGTAGAGAATAATTCAAGACGCAGTTCAGAACTGGACCGAAACTCTGAAAATAAAGTATTTTCACTAGAATTTCAGGTGCCATTCAGCACGGAACTGAAACTCTAGAGATCATAATGACAGGTGATAAGCATAAAGAGGCTTCTGGAGAAAATACTAAATTTAGCACAAAAATAAAATACGCAGCAGCTTATTTTGCAGCGGTCTTTTTTCAAATTATTGTAAATGCACGGAGGCATATGAGTTATCGTTATTTTCAGTAAATTTTAAGGTGCAATTAGACGCGGGACTGAAGCTCAAGAGGTCTTGGATATGGCAAGTGGTACTGCCTCGTTTGCTAGGCAGATACAGTGTACAATTCTGCAGACTGCAGCAAGGAAGATTCCAGAAATATCTTTGAGGTGTGGACAGTGAAGGTATAGTCCATGAAGGTATTGATTCTGCAGTACATCAAAGAGAACTGCTCAACACAAGCATGTAGTACAGGTCAGTGATATAACTGACAGTAACAGGTACCTGTAAATTTGTGCATTGAGAAGAACGACAAAAATCCGTGTCGAAGAATTTTTGAACTTTTGCTGCTTTTCCTCCGTGGTAATTACATCTTCCTTATAAAATCTCATCACATTTACACCACCAATCGGCCGGAATATTCCTCGGCAGCAGCATTTTCTCCCCTTTGAGGTCAGCTTTTCATAACAAACTCTGCTATTGTCGGGTTCTGCTAGCAAGAAAGGGATGCCGCTTTTACAAATGGCGCAGGGTAGCTTTCAGAATTCAGAACAGTGGTAGGCTTTGATCCCCTCTCGACGATCCAAATTTATAAGGGATTAAACAAAGGATTAAGTCAAATCTAAACTAACCACTGAGGGTTTGTGATAGCAGAATAATGCAGAGGATTTTCACCTAATTCTGCTTCTTGTGTCAGTGCACTACATACAGAAGGAATCATATGCACTAGCCCTGCATTTTTCTATCCACTGAGGTTAACCATATGGGGGGACAGCTCAGCTAAAATATGTGGGCTAAATGTGATTTTTGTCCCTACCTTGCCTAAGAGAATAGAAGCCGCGGAGGGGCTATGAAGTTCTGTTATAGATACAAGGTTATGAACTACCTAATCTTTACTCCTTGCTAGAGATTATAGGCCATGATTGTGTTGTGTCATAGGCCTTGGAGACTGCATATTCTTTATTTAGCACATATTTCTTCTAATTTCATATACTCATCCTTCGAAAACGTGAAGCATCCACAAAGTTCTGTTGAAAGAATATATTCTGAAAAGTAGGCTGCACAAGTGAAATATCGACAGTTGTCTTTACCCAAAAGTTTACACAATTTATCGGCTACTAGGAATAGGAAACAAATTTTTTTCCCAGTTTCTTTGTGTTCATGTGTGCATATACAAACCTAGTAGATGTAGATATGGTTTTTTATGACATGATAGTTTTCTTAGTAAACATTACCATTTCACATATGACATATTTCTATGAGATTCAGAACCATGCTGGTTTGAAGTAAAGTTTCTGATGCCAAAGTAAACAGGAGGATGTAGATTATTTCATCCCTACGACTGTCTAGAACCCATGATTTTTCTCAAAACTTTTTGCACAATGCTACATATGATATTTAGTTATTTATGTGGGTCTGAAGTAAATAACAACACACTACATACTCATGCTGCAGCACGGTGTATTTCTTACATGGAATATTTCTCGCAGGGAATATTTCTGAATTCTGAGTTTCTTTCCACAAGCAGCGAATGTCGTTAGGTACCGTCCCCTAGTTGATCATCTCCCACTGAATTAAACAAGGTAAAGAACAACGAATTACTGTTTGAATTAAGTCCACATCAAGTCCTAATTAACAGAAGTCAGCGACCAAAATGCAACAAGGAATGATGCGAAAATAAAGAGACATCAGAGGCCACCAATTTCCCAGTAAAGAATAATGCCATCTAAATACTCCAAAGCCTCCCATGGGTTGCAATCGCCACGATCTCACCTGAGATTATCGAGTAGCCCGTTCTGTACTGTCCTTTAGTACTACTTAATTTTGTGGTTTTATTATTTTCTACAAATTCGTACTAGTGAATCAGTGCTTACACTTTGAGGCTTTTGAAAGCGTTTCTGGAAGGAAAAGGGTATTGTAACTTTTAGTGCGGAACTTGTCCTATGATGAATCTTGAATAATCTGGAACATAAGTTGTTGTTTGACAAATGTACTTGCATATGAAGTAAAAATAGAACATGAGATCAAAAGCTACAAATATAATACTTTTAACTTTAAATCAAGCTTTCACGTGAGTACGTGTAACAAAGTTTTATAAGAAAAGGATTTCATTCTGTCCATGGCTGCAGCCACTCTATGTAGTCCTTTGCTGCCACACGTTGTCAGCACTCCATGAGTTTAATCTACAGACAGAAAGCTGGCATTACAAGTTTCGTTTCTTCCTGCAGCAAATTGTTTGTCTGGGTGCACTGGATAGGCCAAAGGGAGCAGACAGAATATGATGATGATATGTATGAAATAACATATCGCTGTGCTTTTCTTAACATGGAAGAAACTGTGGTGTGCGTGTATGCACAGTTCCATTATCTGACATATTCGAAAGCAAAGTGGGATGGAATTTTATCTCTTGAGTTTCTGGTATGGCTTCTCACCCTAAAAAGAAAAAGGGTTTCGACATGATATGCTACAAGCTTCAAGCCATGTTGCAATGTGAAGCTAACTGCAGAAAACAAAACAAAACAAAAAGCAAGCCAACATCATCCGGTTAAGCTAGCAGCACGAGATTCCGTGGGAATTTCCCGTGCTTCTTTCCGCGTCGATTTGCCGTTAATCTGAACCAGTGGCGCACCAGCTCAAATCCGACGGAATATGGGAACCCAACCAAGCATAATGATCTTTTCTTTTTCTTGTGAAAACACTGGGACAATGGCATGGTGTAAATTGCCAATGCAGACGAACGGCACACATGTTGCCACTGGCGAAAAGTGCGTGCATGCCCTCAGCGGCTGAGAAATCAGAGTGTATTGTGATGGTGATCGATAATGACAAGCCCGCAGGATGAAGGTTACGTACCTTGCGGGCATCGCATCGCATCCCATCCATCCGTGGGCTGGAAAGCGGAAAAGCCGGGCCAGGGAGGAATAACATCGAACAGCTAGACGGCACTGTGGGTGAAACGGACGAAGTACGTACGTGCGTACGAGAAGACAGCTGCGGCCCGATATATTCTCCATCTTCGCCTCCGAGTTGAGAATGAGAGGGGCCCCTGCCTGTGCCTAGGCAGGAATCCATGTGTGCGCGCGTGTCGCCGCCGTCTTCGTCGCCGCCGCGGCAGCCGATCTGGTCCGGTGGCTAGGCAGGCACAGGGAAGACATTTCATTTGCTCTCTTCTCTTCTACGGCGGCCGTTCGCCTAGAGCTAGCCTAGCCTAGGGCCGGCATACTTTTTCCTTTTACGGGCAGCGACCTCAGCCGAATTCAGCGGCGCCGTCACACTCGATAACTCTCATGGGCACTCCACTCGCTGGGCATCGGTTCTCACCGTTTCCCTTCCGGGATTCACCACGGCGCCGCCGCCATTTGTTGGACATCACATCGGACGTGTGGCATCTGTGATCTTGCGTACGCAGTGAGCTCCGAGTTCCCTTTTTCTTTTTCTTTTTCTTTTTCTGAGGGATGCTAGTTGGACGTCGTGAGTTGATCTGTTTGGTGGTATGAAATGCAGAAGAAGATTACTGTTTCCATCTAGCTAATCCTCTTCTTCTGGAATGGCTGAGGAGCAATGAGAGTACGTACTAACGATCTTTCAAGGATGATGGCCAGATGGTGATGAAAAGATAAGCGACCTTCTCTTCCAGGTCTGTTCGTTGGTCCAGAGTTCAAACATATTGTGTGAAAAGTAAAGAGCTGGATATTCATGCAGCAGCATTGCATCTTATGTTATGTTTGGGTTGGCACTGCAAAGAAGAAATAGCTAATTCTTTCTTTTACCACAAACATTACATCGACTAACTTTTGCTGGTATCGCCAATTCCTCCGTTTACCACAAACGTTACAATCGACTAACCTTTCCCGATGTAAGACTGGATATCCAAGGGAATGGTGCTTTATCACAAGCCAAGTGCACATTCATACTCTCCATCTTAACCAAGGGTTCAGCATCTTCAGAAGAAAACAATCGCGATGAAACGGTGCAGGGTAGAGAGTGCTACACGTACTCATTAAAGTGTTAATTTAACAGAAATTTTGCAAAGTGCACAACACAAATTCTTGCATGATTGAATTGGTCAGGTCCATCACACCCGATGGACACTCGGTAGCAACAGTAAAAATTCTCTGTGGTCATCTCTTATTCGATGATGCTCCATAAGACATGCACTGGACAAATCTGAAAAAAGTTTTGTCTCCACAAAAAAACCTAAGGCAAAAACTACCACCTGCTTGATGGCCAAATTATATTCATAAACAAGGATGCCGTGGAGCAGTCTGGTGCTTAGAACGCGTAAGCGAAATCATATGCCTCATAAATTTCTTATTTTCAGAACCACGAGGCACCCTTAGTGGTGATGACCGTCATCATCGTCATCATGCCCATCTGGATTTCCACCATCACCAATGACCTTAAGCTGCATAAATCAAGCAGCAAAACGTCTGTTACAAAACCAAATACACCGACATAGCTTGGCAGCTGATGTTATGTTTTATCAAGACAAACCAGCCATCAAATGCATAAACTAAACTAAATTAATACGTGAATTACCACAAAGTATTGTGAGCAGACTGGGCATTCATGCGGCTCATCTTTTTTCAACCAGAACCATACGATATCATGCTCATCCTCTGCAAATAAACCAACCACAATAAGTGTTGTAAAATCCTTGCCACATCTAGCGATTTAGAGCTCAGATGAACCAGTTCAACAACAGCGTACCTCCTTCATCACCAGGGCAACCTACTATTCTCTTGTCAAAGTAGGACTCAATGACAGCTGGTGCCTCCTGCAGGTACAGAATCAAGGTGAAATGAACAATATGGCAGAGTACTGGCACTAAAGTTGACAAGAAACAATGGATCAATTTCTTAGGTTCTGAACTTATAGTCAAACAATATTTTATCTTCTACAGAATGAAGCACGCATCCACATACTATAACCACCATGGCAATGCAATGGAAGCTGTAACTCAAAATTCTGGAACAGTACAAAGACACACGCACACAGAAGGAATATAGACAACTTGTCAGTTCCCACTTTCTATGGACAAAAGAAAACAGCAAGGAAAAGACACACAAACATCAAAGTATAGATTAAAGGTCAAGTGAACACACAGAATTAGCAGATTAAGTAAAAAGGAATCTACAACGCGAGGTCAGCATCACCCATCCCTCAAATCCAACATTTTTGTAGTAAATTCATGGAAGGTGTCTGAATATGCACGTAAGTTCTGGTAAAGTCTGAACTGACGGAAAATGGATTTGCATAAATGGTCAGACTCGATTCACTAATATCTCTCCAGTCCCAGGTTATCTGAATTACACAACATATTCATGTTTGCAATGCAACACCATAGCTGCCAGATTCACAGTTTATAATTCACGATCGTCACTTTATCTGTATCAATTTCAACCTTCAATGGGGGGTATACATCTCTGGTTCACAAATCGAATATTGGATCCGTAAATCATGAGGTAGGGTACATTGTCATGCAAACACCAAACAGATAGCCACCGAAAATTTTATCTCCGAGGTAAAAAAAATCTATCTCCATAACACAAATAAATCACACAAAGATGCAGCTATAATAGTTAGGGATGGCCCAAATATTGTGTCTCTCACACACACAGCCTCCGTTCGATTCCATTGCTTTCTTTCCTCATTTAACATCTACACCACCACCAAAGTCACAGCGCATTTTCCCCTCTTCCCTACCTCTCTGAGATCCAGCCGCCTCTGCCCATTTCTCTCTCTGACCGCTCATTGCCCTAACCCCCCTCCTCCCATGTCCCTTCAACCAAACCAGTCCTTTGTTGCGGCTACTGCTTCGCCCAGAGAAGAGAAGAGTGTTGTTTCTTGCGCTAAGGAAAAGAAAACAGTTAGGAGAAAGGGAGCCACTGCCACCAGTGCTGCCAAGGTGACTTGGGTCATTGTTACTGTTCTGAATTCTGTTCCTGTGGAGCCTGCAGTGTGCTATTGTAATGTGTCATGTTCGCTGGATTTTTTTTTTTGAGTGTGTGTGTGTGTGCTTCACTGTGATCAACACAATTTGCTGTTCAAGCCATATATGGCTCTGTAATTGGGTCATCAGCCCAGATTTATCTGGGTCACGTAAACGTGTTCAGAACTAGCTTACCGAACACACTGAGATTAGGATGTGTTTGGTTGATGCCCACACTAGCCTTACCAAATGTTGGCAAGAATTGGCTTGCCAATATTTTGGCCAAGAAATTCCTCACCCTCATTTGGCCAACTTTTTGGCAAAAATCTGTGAGGAAGGGGTGTACACCCATTGGCAACCAAAATTTCGGTAACAAAGCAAACAGTGAAAAAAATTAGTAGGCAGCCAATTTTTTGGCAGAGCTAGCGTGGGCAGCAAACCAAACAGATCCTTAGTTTTTTGACGCATAAACAGATCCTTAGTGATCCAGTTTCTTGTCCTGGATTCCTGGTAACTACAGTTTACCCCGTGTAATCAACTAAATTTGGCACGACATGTTCCATTCTGGAAATAGTAGATATAAAATATAGCATCGCAACTCACATAACAGAAAATATGCATCAGTGGGCTTGCAGTAAGAGCCTTAAGAGATTTACAAGGACATACTATGACCGGTATTCACAACCTTCTGCTTGGAACAAAAAACAAGCTGTCAGACTAAAGCTGAGTTTTCATACAAGTCATGAGTGTAGAAACTGTACTAGCTGGGGAAGACATTAACTCTTATGTTATGACTGTATGGGCCAGGACTAAGGGCCTGTTCAGAGTTCTCTAGTGCCACCAAATCATCAACCCTTGCTCCCTTTGGAATCCCGCTCCTCGTATGAAAACGCCGAGCGCTGTTCCGTTTGGCTGCCTCTCTCCGGCTCCCGGTTCATGGCATGGGCTGTCAGCCCAATAAAATAGCATCTGGCATGTTCGGGGCGGATGGCAGGCCAGAGCTTTGAGCCAAACAAGTAGCATCTCCCAGAACGTTCCGACCAAAAAAAGGAAAACTACCGACTCCGACCTGTCCTCCCCGCATGAGAAAACCCAGCGGCATATATCTCTGGCTCCTGCAGGCAGGCTGCTGCACAGGCAGCTCCTCACGACAGTCGACTCCACCTCCGGGCTCGTCGTCACCGCCACGACGGCCACCACTCACTACGCCGGGTCCGCCACAACCATGCTCAGCAAAGTCTGCTGCAGCGCCACTCCTAACCGGGACCTCCAGACTCATGGCCACTCCTAACAGGGACCTCCAGACTCATGGCCGCTGCCCCCTCTAACCGAGTCCTCCAGCCTCATGTCGACTGTTGTGCGCCCTCGTTCGCGAAGGTGCCCACCTTGCACAGGCCTTCCGTAGGGCGGCGCGGGGTGAGGCTGGGGAAGGACTCCGAGAGCAGGATCTTTCATGCTGCTGGCTGGAGAAACCGGCGAGGTGACGGAGGAGGCTACTGCTGGCCGTACAGCTTGGGTTTTCGGTGCATTCAGTTTGCAGCCTGAGCACCACCTAGGTGAGGTCCTGCGCAGAGGAGGATAGCCAAAGATGCCTCAGAGCTCTGGGAAAGATTTGCCGGCAGTGATGGCTGCCCTCGGTGTTGACATTGTGGGCATCCTCGGCCAAGGTGTGAAGAGCAAGGAGAGGAGGTGGGGGGTGGGGTGAGAGGGATCTGTGGCGTGGAGTGGGTGGAGGCAGAGGGGTTGGGTTCACATCACAGTGGGGAGAGAGAAATCAAGACAGTTTTTCCCACATATCGGTGGGGCTGTGGGTAATATTCTCCAACAACATGAATCGCTGCTCCGTATATCCCGATTTCTGGTGCTCCACGATTTTGTACTATGGGACTTCTGCGGTCCACAGATCTCACTCCGTGTAGCCGGACTATCTGGGCAGACCCTGCCCACATAGTTGGCAGATCTGCGAACCGGAGGGTTCCCAAACAGGGCCTAACAACTTTTAAATTACACTGCTTAATAGTGTAAACAAATCAAATTTTCAGCCCATTATATCTATATATATATACACACACATACACAACCGCGAAATGCATAAGATAATGAGACAGTACTTAATGCAGTGGTAAAAGAAGTTTAAGGCAACAAAGATCCTTCTAATGTAGCAATTTTCAGTGAAGAAGGTTTAAAGCCTTGGTCATAACCCATAACATCACATATTAACCAGCGAAGCCAGGGGTAAATGGCGATCATTTGACCGAACAGCATGAAACGACCATTGATGCTATCGTAGACAAGGAACAAGGAAAATTTAAACACAACAGCCATTAGATAGAACGCCCACGAGTTTATACACCGATGGATGATGGCATATTGATGAACTGCGCGCATAGACAAATCTACAAAGTGCATCAGGACATCACAGGACATTACTGGAAAGATGCATGCACAATTCATCCCACTCGATTCATTAAACTATCAATCAAAAAAAATTAGACACCAAAGTGCTCCGATGGACCTAAACAGAGCAAGCATGTATGATCCCATTCCCATATTAAGATCAAATAACAGACAGCCAAGGTAAACCTAGTATCAACACCTCACCTTGGTACCGAAGGGACCGACAGGAGGATCCATGTCGAAGCGCTTCTTCCCCTGCGAAACCACAACCAGATCGAGACATTACAGCCCCATTGAAAGGACCAAACCAAACGGGGCAGTCCAGCCGGAATCTCCAAACCCAAGGCCCAATCCATCTCACCTGGAGCTCCGCCTCGAGCTCCTCGCGCTCCAACCCCGTGGCTATGGGCATGACATCCTCCACACTCGTCGCTGCCGCCGCCGGCTTGTCAGCTGCAGAAACACGCCAATCCACCAGTCGATCAGCGCCAGGAACCGCCACGAGAACGAGATCTGGGGAGGGGGCAGTTGGGCCTTACCGGAGAGGAGGGGCCCAGTGCGGCGGAAGGCCGCGACCGCCGTGGAGAAGGGAGCGGCCCGGGCGATGGCCGGGGAGGGGGGCGCACCGGCTGCGGCGGCAGCGCGGCGGAGGGCGGGGGCTAGGGTTTGTAGGCGGCGCCACATGGTGCGTGCGTGTGCTCTCAGGTCACGGCGGCGGCCTCCTCGGGGGAAAGGGAAATGGAGTGGAGACGCGAGCGAGAAGGGCAGACGCGATTTGATCTGACCAGAGAGGGGGAGGAGAGGAGGTCAAGGACAAGAGGGTATGCGGCCTGCGGGGGGGATGGTGCGTCGAGGTCCGTGCGGGCTGATGGACGGCCGGGATCCAAGGTTGGACTGTGAAATGTGGGGAGAGTGACAAGTGTTCGAGTTCGCAGTTGCGCCGCCTCTGGCGTACCACCTACCTAGGAGAGTTGACTCAGAAAAAAAAACTGATGTATCTATGAGAGAAAAAACACTTGTTTTCCTAAAACACTTTTTCTGAACAAAATTGAACTTGTGGCACACTTTATTGAGCTAACAAGTTCAGCTAAGAGGAAATCAGATGATCATCATCTCAAAAAATTATACTGAACAAAAAGACTTCCTAGCTAATGTGTGTCGTCTTGTTTGTCTCTTTTGAACAAGTAGATGACAATTGCGCTATTGTCGCAAAGACCAAGTAGTCCAGAAGGTAAGTGAACTATTTGAGATTTTTTTTCTCTGCACTATCTGCACATGATTATGTTTGTATTGTGTTTGTATCTGACCCGATAATAATCATCGCACATTAATTTCTTTGGCGACACATAAGCCGTTTGTTTAAGCAGGTGAATGGACTCTGGATTTTGCATGAGAATTAAATTGCAACTTTTGATCGGATCGTAAATCAAGCTGACGCTAAAAGCACTTATAATAGAAATAGGCATGTGTATGAGGTGGCCAAATTCACTGTTTTGACCCTTTTTGCAACTTTTAGCCGGATCTGACCCCGGTTGTGATTTTTTTTCGGATCTGACTCTTTTGCTACCGCCACAGCATGTGGCGGTAAGGGTCCACAGGCTACCGCCAGAGTCGATGGTGGTAGGGTCCCGTTACGCCAGACGGCGCCGTCTGGCCCGCTGACGTGGATTAGTGGCCTACCGACACCGTACCTGGCGGTAGGGTGTAATAGCCTACCGCTAGGGTCCATGGCGGTAGGGTCTCAAGACCAGTAAAATGAGTGTGTGGAGGGCTGGTGGGGCCCCACCAGCCACCCATTCACCCCCAATCCCCCTCCTTCCCCGAGCTGAGCTCCTCTCCCCTCTCTCTCCCCCATTTTTGCCTCCATCAAATCCATCTCCATTGCTTGAGTTTTTTCCGGTGGATCGAGCCCAATTTCATCACTCAAGGTACCTCCCTCATCCTCTTCTTTTTGGTTGGTTGGAATCATCTCATTTGGTGGTATTCTTTACTTGTATGCAAACCATGGTTGAGGACATTTTTGTTTGAAATCAATGGATTTGATGGGTGATATGGTTGTTTTGATGCTTTAATGTGTTGTAGTATGACTAGTCATCATGTTTGTAACACCGATCTATAGCTATTGTTAGGCATTTTTTTAGGGTTAGGTTTAGGGTTGGGGTTAGGGTTAGGCATTTTTTTAGGTTAGGGTTAGGGTTAATCAATGTATAACTTTTTGAACCATGAATTTGTAGTATTTATTTGGTTCATATTTTGTTGCCTATCATTGAGAAATTTTATAATGTACATAGATGGATAAGCTCGTTAATGTACATTATTTGGGTAAGGAGACATTTATGAAAGGCAATGCCGATGAAGGGGAAGAATCCATGGTTTTTGACTCAAGCCCAACTTATGAGGAGGTGGTTGTGAAAGTTAGGAGTGTGTTGAATTGGATTGATCCAAATATTGATGTTAAACTCATTGGAAGGTATGATGTTGGAGTGGGGGTGAAGTCCCGATTGAAGAGTTTGCCTATCACCTCGGAATTGCATTGGAAGGTGTACAAGGATAAAGTAGTTGAATCGCAAGACAGGTCCCTTGAATTATTTGCCACCAAGGTTGAGCCTCCTATGCTACAAATTGACTTGAACCGACATGCCTTCTCCCCTATACATGATGCAAGGGTGGAGGTGTATGTCCCCAATTCTTCTAGTCAACCACCAAATGAAGCGGAGATCAATGATATAGCAATGGTGATTCCTGAGGAAGAGGTTCATGTTGATGCTGACAATGCTGATGTTGCGCCCTTCGATGCTCATGTTCACGATGATGCCACTGCCCGTGTTGATGTTTATGATGAAGCCGAAGAGATTCATTATAATCCCGTTGGTAACTTGGATGTGATTCTGCGCCAGCAAGACATGGACCGTAACCTCCCCTATAGCCGTATGTTTGGTTATGACTCATATGACGAGGGTCCGGCGGAGGAATTGGACGAGGATGGATTCACTGCAGAAGAAAATGAAATTTTCGAGAACCTTACGGGGAATGAAAGAGGTGCCCCATTGTTTCGTGATCTTAGCCTTGCCGACAAGGTTGTTGTTGATGGTGGCATGAGATTGGGGTTGCTTGAACCAACACCTTACCCGAAGGTCGGTGACCCTAAACCCAAGGATGAGGACGAGAATGCATATTTGAAGAAAGGCGTCAAGTTCGGTTGCTTGGAAGAGTTCAAGATATGGTTGAGTGACTATGCCATTAGGAACCATAGGCCGTTTGTTGTTGGTCATTCCAACCAAAATATGCGGTACACCATCAAATGTGACAAGGAAGGTTGCCCTTGGAAGGTTCGTGGAAGAAAAATTCAAGAAACCAAGCAATGGGTACTGAAGAGTTGTGTGGCCACTCACACATGCATACCGCCGGACAAAGCAGACCGAAGCAAGGGACACTGCCAACTCACTTCTGAGTTTTTAGGACACAAATTGTTGAATTCGATATCCCACGATCCAACCGTGAAGGTGAAGTTGCTCATGTGTACGGTTCACGAACGATTCGGATACCCGATCAATTATGGGAAGGTATGGAAGGCGAAGGCAAATGCAATCAGGATGTTATATGGTGATTATGAGTCTGCATACAATATTCTTCCGAGGATGTTGGGAGAAATCGCACATAGGAACCCTGGCATGTGGTATGCGGTGGAGGAAATTGACGGAGTGTTTCACCATGCGTTCTGGGCTTTTGGGCAATGCATTGAGTCATTCAAGCATTGTCGTCCGGTGTTGTCTATCGATGGCACATTCTTGACTGGCAAATACAAGGGCACTCTAATGGTTGCAATGGCTCACTCGTCCAATGATAACGTGTTGCCGGTAGCATTTGCTTTAGTTCCTTCCGAGCATGACGACAACTGAGAGTGGTTCATGGGGCATGTGAGAACCGAGGTCATTGGCAATAGGGAGGTATGCATAATATCGGACCGGCACCACGGGATTCTCAAAGCGATAGACGTGTTTATTCCTGGCCTCACAAAGCTTCACCACTGATGGTGCATGAGGCATTTCGTTGCAAACTTTTACCGGGCATGCAAGAGCAAAGAGTTTTGCAAATACCTTACCCATGTGTGCACGGCATTCACCTTGGATGCATTCAAAAGACTCTATGATAAACTCTTGAAGGCATTGGAAAAGAACAAAAAGGGAAGAGCATTCTTGAACAGGCATTATGAGGAAAAACACAAGTGGTCACGCGCTTACGATGACGGAGGTTGGAGATACGGCGACATGACCAGCAACATGGTGGAATGCTTCAACAATGTGCTCAAGGGTGTTCGTTCTTTGCCCGTGACTGCAATATTGAAATATACCCTTTTCAAGTTGAATGAGTGTAAGGGCATATTTATACCCTAATGGTTTTGGTGATTGATGACAATGCGTTTGCGGACTAATCGTGTGCATTAAGCTTTCAGAGAATATCAGGTGGCATGAGACGATTATCTTACCCCTCATGAAGCTAAAAAGAAGACGGTGTCTTTTCGATGATTTAGTGTCGGTGGACTTAAGTCATAGGAAAATCCATACTATCAAGAGGGGGTCCGCGGTGGGAAAGTTTGGGAGGAATCATCACGTACACACTCGCACCCCTATTCATTTCCCGGCAACATGGAGTATCTGTCCTTGCCCTACTCTTCCTTTCTTTCTCTTAGCGGTAGTACCGCTCTGGGAAGCGGTAGTACCGCACGCAGCCGGTACTTCCGCCCCAGCCGGCGGTAGTACCGCTTAGGGAAAGAAGAAAGGGCTGGGCACCTCGCGCATGGCATCAGACGCATATCTAGGAGTGTCTGGTGCCCCGCGCCAGCACCCAGCCGCAGCGGTAGTAGGGGCGGTAGTACTAAGCGGTACTACCGCCGCCCCTTCTACTGGTTCTCTGTTGGGCGGTAGTACCGCCCCAACCAACGGTACTACCACTGAAGCGCGGCTGATGGGTGGGTAACAGGCAGATTCCCCTCTCTTCTATATAAAGGGTCTTCTTCCCCAGGAAGCCTTACCTCTCATCCTTCCTCAAGCTCCATTGTTGCCCAAAGCTCATTCTTGCCCGATCTCTCTCCCTAGCCAACAAAACTTGTTGATACTCTAGGGTTTGGTTGAGAGGGCCCCGATCTACACTTCCACCAAGAGAAATTTGATTTCCCCCACTAATCCCTTGCGGATCTTGTTACTCTTGGGTGTTTGAACACCCTAGACGGAAGAGGTCACCTCGAAGCCATGGTCCATTGTGGTGAAGCTTCGTGGTGTCGTTGGGAGCCTCCAATTCAGTTGTGGAGATTGCCCCAACCTTGTTTGTAAAGGTCCGGCTGCCGTCTCCAAGTGCACCACTAGTGGAATCACGACACCTCGCATTGTGTGAGGGCATGAGGAGAATACGGTGGCCCTAGTGGCTTCTTAGGGAGCATTGTGCCTCCACACCGCTCCAACGGAGACGTACTTCCCTTTACCGGGAAGGAACTTCGGTAACACATCCTCGTCTCCATCGGTTCCTCTTGTGGTTATTTCTTATCTTTACTTCACGCAAGCTACTTACATTGTTTATCTTGCTTGCTTGAGTTGCTTGTTGTGTTTAGCATCATATAGGTTGCTCACCTAGTTGCATATCTAGCCAACATATTTGTTGCTAAGCCTAAATTGTTAAAGAAAAGTTAAAAACTGGTAGTTGCCTATTCACCCCCCCTCTAGTCAACCATATCGATCATTTCAATTGGTATCAGAGCTACGTCTCTTTATTAAGGGTTTCACCACCTGAAGAGTATGGTTAACGACGGGGACCGGCCGGTTGAACTCCTCGAGGCCATGGGTGTGAGCACGGTCTCTTGTGAGGATTTAAATGAGGCCATGCCCTTGCTTAAATCCTCCATGACGACCGAGGTCAAATCCATGTTTAAAGAATTCCTTGATACTCTTAAACTTTCCACCGATGTTGTGCAAGTGGTTAATCCCACTAACTCGACATCGGATGTCAACTCCGGTAAGGAGGGGGCTAGTGCTGATAAGGATAATCGTTCTCAAGGAATTAATGGTTCGGGGACCTTTGCCTCGGTTCCCCCTCCCTTGGTCTATGGAGGACCGGTACACCCACCTCATATAGTTAATCTCGGTCCTCCTCCTAAACTTGTTAAGAATGATTTTCCTAATTGGATTTTTCGTATCAAGTCTCATTTGGATCACAACTCAATTCAACTCATGCGAGTCATTGAAGAAGGATACTACCCTCGTGATCCACGCAACCTCACTCCAAGAGAAGAAGCGGATAAACAGCTAAATTCCTCCACCTTGTTCATACTCCAAGCTGCTGTTCCTATCGAAGACCTACCTCACCTGTGTCCCTTCACTGTTGCTAAAGAGTGTTGGGAACACATTGTCTCCATGTACAAGGGCAGCTCAAGCATTCAACGGTCAAATTATGAAGTTGTCCTTGATCAGTCAGATGAGTTTGTAATGGTAGAAGATGAGGAACCGTGTGAGCTCTATAGGAGGGTGACTGCTCTTGCCGTTGCCCTCAAAGATCATGGCAGCAAGGATGTGGATGACACCTGGGTCAAGCGTAAGTTTCTGAAGGCCATCATGCCCTACAACAAGGCCATGTCCGCCGTCATCCGTCAAAGACCGGACTTTCACACTTTGTCATCTGGGGATGTGTTGGATGAATTTATTGCAATGAACATCTTGAACATGACCGCAAACAATGCCCTTGCTCACGTGCAACGGTCAAAGAATCATCTCCCAACCTTGCTTTGAAGGCCAAGGTCAGTCAAGAGGAAGAAGAAGAAGAAGAAGAAGAGGGTTGCCCCGAGGACACCAAATATGCTTACCATGAGCATATGGCTCTAGTGTCCAGGCAATTTTGGGGCAACAAGAGAAACACAAGGCCTAACTTCTCCAAGAACAACTCAAACGGGTCAAAGGACAAGCAACGTGTGAGGACCTGCTACAACTGTGGTAATGTGAGTCACTTTGTGGTGGATTGTCCATATGAGAAGAGGGAAGACAATGGTGGCAAGCTCATCCGCAAAGATAAGGCCAAGTCTTTAGCCAACAAGACCAACTTCACCAAGAAGACTCCTCACAAAGTGTTGGTGGCTCAAGAAGAGTATGCCTCGGATGATGATGTTGATGACGAAGACACAAGTGGTGAAGGAATGGCAATGGCATCTGTGGCAATTGCATCCTCTACCCCAACAAAGGTATCACTCTTCGACGCCCCCAATGAGAACCACATCGCTAGGTGCCTCATGGCAAAAGGTATCACCAAGGTAACCTCCAACGCCAAAACCTCAAACATTAAGACTTTTGTTTCTTCCACTCCATCTTTGTTAGATTGTGTGGATGAACATGAGGAGGCAAAAGAGGGTGAGAATGAGTTTGACAAGTTCTTGTGTAAACTCAAGGGAGAATCCAAGAAGCACTTCGTTGCTCTCTTGGAACAACTTGGTGAGGCCAATGACACGATTGAGTCTCAAGAAGAATTTCTTGAGGAGATGAGAGGCCATAGTCGTGATTATGCCGACGAGATAGCAGATCTTTCTATTGCTCTAGAGGAAGAGCGAGGTCTTCATTTGACTCTTAAGGAGTCACAAAATGACAACCTTGCTAAATTACGTAAATATTATGATCATGCTATTGTTCTTAACCGTGTTCTTAAATCTAAAAAGGTTGCACTTGGGGTTGACCATGCTCGACTCAAGGATGAGTTTGACTCACTTGACAATGCTCACAAGGCATTGAAGAGCGTTCATGCTTCTCTTAAAGAGTCGCATGATCAACTCCAAGTAAAACTCACTAAGGAAATTGCCACATGTCCTCCCTTTGTTTTAATTGATAATGCATCTGCTACTAACCCATGTTGTGAGCATGCACATCTTGTGGAGGAAAATGCTAAGCTGAAAGAGCAACTTGAGAAAGGCCTTGTGACATGTATCCAAGGTGAGAAGAATTTCAATGACCTTTTGAGCAATCAAAAGGAAGTGATTGCAAAGGAAGGAGTTGGGTTTGCACCCAAGTCCAAAAAGAAGAAGAAGATGAAGACCACACAGGTTCCTCCGCTCAAGGAAACATTTGTCAAAGCAGGGAACATTACTCATGAGAAGAATAAGGACAAGGTTGTGAGTGATAGTGCCAAGAAGGGCAAGATCACTCCCTCCAACAGGGCCGGCGATTTTAACCCCTCCTATGTTTTGTGCCGTGCTAGTGATGGGCATGTTTATGCCAAATATGTTGGTTCTTCTTATGAGTATATTGAGTGGTCTATTTGGGTTCCTAAGACCCTTGTCACTAACATGAAAGGACCCATTCAAGAATGGGTACCTAAATCCAAGCATTGATCTATTGTAGGACTTTGCTTCCGGGGGAGTCTCATGGTTGCTCGATAGCGGAGCAACAAATCATATGACCGGAAGCAAGGACTTGGTGGTGGATGTTCGACCCGATGCATCCGTGGCCACCCAAGTCTCATTTGGCGATGATGCAATCTCAAAGGTATTGGGTCTTGGCAAGGTGGTTATCTCTCCAACCTTAACCATTGAGAGAGTCATGCTTGTTGAGACCCTTGCATACAATTTACTTTCCGTTCGTCAACTTGCACTCATGGGTTTTAGTACCTTCTTTGGCATTGATACCGTGACCCTTTTGTGGAGCAAGACTCTTAAAGTAGCCTTTGTTGGGCATGTCGAAAATGGTCTCTATGTGATTAACTTCTCGGAGCGACCCACTAAGACCGCGACATGTCTAATGGCTAAAGTTGATGTGGGATGGCTTTGGCATCGCCGACTAGCCCATGTCAATATGAGATCTTTGCAAAGTCTCCTCAAAGGAGATCACATTCTTGGACTAACAAATGTGAGTTTTGCCAAAGATCGTGCTTGCAGTGCTTGTATCGAAGGAAAGCTACATGAAAAAGCTCATCGTCCAACTATTACAATCTACTCAAAGAGGACCTTAGAGCTCCTTCACATGGATCTCTTCGGGCCTCCATCTTTTGACAGTCTTGGAGGAAGAAGGTATTGCTTGGTGATTGTGGATGATTACTCGAGATACACATGGGTATATTTCTTCAAGAAGAAGAGTGAGACACAACAGACCGTCATCAACTTTGCAAATGAAGTCCAACGTCAACATGAAGCAAAGATTTTGATGATTAGAAGTGACAACGGCACTGAGTTCAAGAACTACACCCTAGATGAGTTTCTCAGTGATGAGGGGATAAAACACCAATATTCCACACCTTACACCCCTCAACAAAACGGTGTTGCGGAGAGAAAGAACCGGACGTTGATGGATGCGGCAAGAACCATGATGGCAGAGTTTAAATCTCTGTACAACTTTTGGGCCGAAGCCATCAACACAGCGTGTCATGCATCAAATCGGCTCTATCTCCGCAAAGGCTTGAACAAGACTCCTTATGAGATTCTTACCGGGAACAAGCCCAACATCAAATACTTCCGGGTGTTCGGTTTTAAGTGTTTCATTCTTAAGAAAGGTGTTCGTTTGTCTAAATTTGAATCTAGAGCCCATGAGGGCATATTTGTTGGTTATGCTGCAAACTCTCATGCTTACCGTGTCCTCAACAAGTCCACCGGACTCATTGAGGAGACGAGTAACGTAGAGTTTGATGAAAATAATGGCTCCCAAGTGGAGCAAAGTGGTCTTTGTGATGTAGGTGATGAAATTCCTCCCCAAGCCATAAGAAGAATGGGTGTGGGATACTTCCTACCCATTGAGGAACGCCTTGTGGCTGAAGGAGAAGGACAATGTTCCACTCAAGTGGAACCATCACCGACGCACGACCCACACGCTTCCGAAGAACAAAGTGAAGGCCCTCAACCCAGTGATCAAGATCAAGGGCAAGATCAACTTAATAGTGATGATTCTACTTCACATGATGCTCAAGATCTTGTTCACACCCCAGTGCACGCTCAAGACCAAGATCAAGGTCAAGCTAAAGATCAAGATCATGCTCAAGATCATGAGCTAGCCGGTGCTAGTACCGAAGCTCGTCAAGCTACCAAGCCTCAACTCTCCATGGAGGAAATTCTTGAAAGACGAGCAGCCAAGATTGCTTCCAAGCTTAAGACCAAGCAACATCTCCTAGAGAACGTCTACGGAAGCTTGAAAAGAGGGGTAACTACTCGTCGTCAATTAACAAACTTTTGTGCACATCATGCGTTTGTTTCTTGCTTTGAACCCCTCAAGGTACAAGATGCGCTCGAATACGAGGATTGGCTTGAAGCCATGCATGATGAAATCAACAACTTTGAGCGCAACAAAGTGTGGCGATTGGTGCCAAGACCAAAGGAGAATCACAATGTCATTGGAACCAAATGGATCTTTAAGAACAAGCAAGATGCACATGGCATTATTATTCGCAACAAGGCAAGACTAGTGGCTCAAGGCTACTCCCAAGTCGAGGGTATCGACTACGGTGAAACCTTTGCCCCTGTTGCTCACCTTGAATCTATTCGCATGCTGCTTGCTTATGCCTCTCATCATGACTTCATATTATATCAAATGGATGTAAAGAGTGCTTTTCTTAATGGTCCTCTTAAGGAGTTGGTGTATGTCAAGCAACCCCCGGGGTTTGAGGATTCCAAGTTCCCCAATCATGTATACGTTCTCGATAAGGCACTCTATGGCCTTAAACAAGCCCCACGTGCGTGGTATGAGCACCTTACCGAGATGTTGCAAGATCGTGGGTTTGAAATTGGGAAAATCGACCCCACTCTTTTTACTAAGAGGGTTAACGGGAACTTGTTCGTATGCCAACTATATGTAGATGATATTATCTTTGGTTCTTCTAACAAAGCTTTTAATGATGAGTTCGCCGCACTAATGACCAAAGAGTTTGAGATGTCTATGATGGGAGAGTTGAAGTTCTTCCTTGGATTCAAAGTCAAGCAACGAAGCCAAGGAACCTTCATCAACCAAGCAAAATACACTCAAGACATGCTCAAGAGGTTCAAGATGGATGAGCTCAACCCTCCCAAGGCAAATACTCCAATGCCGCTCAAATGCCAACTTGACAGTGATCCCAATGGTAAAGCTGTGGATCAAAAGGTATATCGCTCCATGATTGGATCTCTGCTTTACCTTTGTGCATCTAGACCGGATATCATGTTGAGTGTGGGAATTTGTGCAAGATTTCAAGCTGCACCTAAGGAGAGTCACTATGTGGCTGTCAAGCGAATCTTTCGATATTTGGCTCATACCCCAAACTTTGGCTTATGGTACCCCAAAGGTGCTTCATTTGATCTCATTGGATATACTGACTCGGATTGGGCGGGAGACCGTGTGAAAAGGAAGTCCACTTCCGGAGGCTGCCAATTTCTTGGTCGCTCTCTGGTAAGTTGGTCTTCAAAGAAACAGAACTGTGTTTCTCTCTTGTCCACCGAGGCCGAGTATGTAGCCGCCGCAAGCTGCTGTGCTCAGATTCTTTGGATGAGGCAAACCTTAAAGGATTATGGTGTCAACTGTGACAAAGTGCCTATTTACTGCGACAATGAGAGCACGATCAAGATCTCCAACAACCCGGTTCAACACTGCAAGACGAAGCATATTGAGATTCGTCATCACTTCATCCGGGACCACATCAAGCGCGGAGAAATTGATCTTATTCATCTTTATACCAAGGAACAACTTGCAGATATATTCACGAAGCCATTAGATGAAGCAAGATTTCGCGAGTTAAGGCATGAGCTAAATATCATTGATTCGAGCAATGTGGCTTGACTTAGTGCACACCCCACCACACTCATCATTATGTCTTGTTTAGATGTAGGCATGGACTTAGGGGGAGTCTAGTTCTCTCAATGAACTATCCCTCCTCCTATTATGCATAAACTAATCAAAGTCTTTCACATCCGCCATTTTTTTATGGTTTTTGTGCTTCAAAGACGAGTTTTGGTCATGGGCCCAAGGTTCAAATCTTCGCGGTGCCATACCAATTGACTCAAACATAGGTGGCCTCGGCCACCACCCCTCCTAGCGAGGCATTTGCTTTTGAGAAGCTCGTTTTTGTATCTTCGGGGTCACTCCAACCTTTTGATTTGTTTTAGATTGGCATCATCGGAGTGTTTCCTGATTTTTGGATGTTTTTGTTGTCTCCAACCTTTTATTTCCTGCCTTGGTGGTGTCCAGAGCGGTACTACCGCTGTCTTGGGCGGTAGTACTAAGCGGTACTACCGCTATTCCCAAGCGGTACTACCGCCGGAGCGGTTCTACCGGGCCTCCTGCCGCTGTGTAGAACCGGGGCGGTACTACAGCCCGCCCGGGCGGTACTACCGCCTGTGAGTTCCCACGAAGGGATATGGGGTGGGGCAGGGGAAGTTTCTACTTCCCCATACCCATTCACCCCTTTCTCTCGTGGCCCTCTCTCTCCAGGCGCACCCAAGGCCGTGGAGGCCATCGCCGGTTCTCCGATTCCGGCCATTCTTTCGCAAAACCGTCCGGAGGAGTTGATCTCCATCCCTCCCTCTCGCCATGGACGCCGGTATTGTCCCGTTTTTCTCTCCCTAGGTTCTCCTCTTTTGAATCTAGGTCTTGGACAATGCATGGTGTTTCCATCCTTTTTTGGTCAAATCCGGGCGTGTTTCTTTTATAAATGATTGCTAGGAAGTATTTCTCAATGTTTAGCAGTCAAATATGTGCATTTGACATCCCCGGTAGTACCGGATCTCACCGGCGGCTGTAGGTTACCCTGCAGTTTTCGCCCGAGCGGTACTACCGCCCCTTGGAGCGGTAGTACTAAGCGGTACAACCGCTGGTGGCAGCGGTACTACCGCTGGTGATGCCAACTGCCCATGTTTTTCTCTTAAATCTTCAGAATTGCTTCATTTTTTTTCTTGGCTTATGCAAACTGGTTTACACTCTTTTTCTCTCGTTTGGTGTTCTCATTTGGTTTCTAGGTGGTAGTAGGAGGAACCCGAGCCATGAGACCGGATCCAAGCGACCGCGCACCTCCGAAGAAGGCGAGAGCTCAGCCAACCCTCCCAGGCAACAGACAAAGAAGGTTGCCTCCAAGAGGTCGCAGCCATCCCTGGACAAGATCCCTATCAAAGATTACTGGGCCATCTGCCTTCATGATCCATATGTCACTCCTCAAGAGAATGTTGTTCGCAACCGTCCCTTCTGGACCAAGCAGCAGTTGCGTGTTTACAATGACGTACTTCTGGGTAAGGAAAACATCTTTGTGCCAAATGTCAAGTCGATTGATATGGAGTGCTTGGAAAAGAATGCCCAATACTTTGGCCAGGCTATTGAACTCTGTTAGAAGCTTCAGCTCACCCATCTCATGGAATTCAACAAGGACTTTAATGCTGAGATGATTGCCGTGTTTTATGCTACCGTTCACTTTGGGACTGATGATGCCAGGACTATGACTTGGATGACTAATGGGAGGAAATTGTCTGCTACATGGAAAGAGTTCATGGACCTTCTTCACGTTGAGGACAGGGGGCTCGATGACCCTGTCGGTTTTCGCCCACACAAGGAACCTACGGCAACTCACAAGCGCCAACTTTGGCCCTACTCCACTGAGAAGGTATCCTCCACTACTGGCAAAGCTACTTATGTTCTGCAGTCGTTCCTTGATATTATGCACCGCATATTCTGGAACACCTTGTTTCCTCGTGTTGGCAACTTGGACATGGTGCACTCCTACCTTGTGGATCTGTTGCTCTTCTGTCAGCATATGAAGGAGTCTGCTGAGGTGCCTACTCTGGATATTTCTCACATCATGTGGTCTGAACTCCACTCTGCTGTCTTTGATCGTAAGGTTCCTATTTATGGCCCGTACTTGATGCTTCTTCTTGAGAGCACGTGGGCTAAGACCCATCCAGGCATCATCTTTGAGCATGGTGAGGTGGTTACTCATAAGGTTGTGCAGCTCCATCAGAAGGACAAATGGGCAAACTATGTTGCTCCCGAGGCTGTTCTGGCTGATGATGAGGTTGAGGATGAAGATGAGGATGACGAGGATGATGAGGACTTTGTGGTCCAGGGTGGTGCGGCTCCTCGTTCTGCACCTTCTCTGGCTGAACCATCTTGGGCTAAGAAGCTCAAGGAGAAGATGAAGAAGCTGTTCTGTTTATAGGCTAAGGGTCAGTACAGGGCTCATGTTGCTGAGAAGGAAGCTAGACGGCGTCACAAGGCTCTTGGCAGACACGTTGGGTTGGAGGTTCCCAGTGGTTCTGAGGAGGTCATTACTGATGAGGAGGTCTGGATCTCACGGCACTGCAAGGACTCTGACGATGATCTGCCTGGCTCTTCTGCTCCTGCTCCGCCCGGCACCGTTTCCCACACTCCAGAGTCCGGAGAGTACTGATGATGGGTCCTCGTGTTCTGCCACCTGTGTGTCTTAGTCCTCCCTGCCCTTTTGGTGTCTCGCTGCCAAAGGGGGAGAGAGTGTAGGGATTTGCCGAGTCACGAGCATGCGTTTGCTTTCCGAGTTGCTTTCTTTTATGTCATTGCTCGTGAACTCTTTCTAGTTGCCTTGCTTTGCTTTGCTTATGGTTGTGAGACTTCTGTCACTTCGTCGTATGGTGTAAGACATATGCTACCCTTAATTATCCTTATATGTCTCATTGTGTGAGTTAGTTTCATTATACCATCTGTGTTATACTCTCACATTGTGCTCCTTGCTTAGTTATCTATGTCATATTATATATTGTTGCAAGGAGTATTCGTCTCTAAAATATAGGGGGAGTGTTGATCCTAGCATGTCTGTTTTGCACTCCAAAAGAATATCAAATATAGCACACATCTAGGGGGAGCCCGTCTATATTTTTGTAGACTTTTGGGTTTGCTTTCTTTCTCTTATTTATTTTCTATGCAAATCCAGTGTTGTCATCAATCCACCAAAAAGGGGGAGATTGTAAGGGCATATTTATACCCTAATGGTTTTGGTGATTGATGACAATGCGTTTACGGACTAATCGTGTGCATTAAGCTTTCAGAGAATATCAGGTGGCACGAGACGATTATCTTACCCCTCATGAAGCTAAAAAGAAGACGGTGTCTTTTCGATGATTTAGTGTCGGTGGACTTAAGTCATAGGAAAATCCATACTATCAAGAGGGGGTCCGCGGTGGGAAAGTTTGGGAGGAATCATCACGTACACACTCGCATCCCCATTCGTTTCCCGGCAACATGGAGTATCTGTCCTTGCCCTACTCTCCCTTTCTTTCTCTCAGCGGTAGTACCGCTCTGGGAAGCGGTAGTACCGCGCACAACCGGTACTTCCGCCCCAGCCGGCAGTAGTACCGCTTAGGGAAAGAAGAGAGGGCTGGGCACCTCGCGTGTGGCATCAGACGCATATCTGGGAGTGTCTGGTGCCCCGCGCCAGCACCCAGCCGCAGCGGTAGTAGGGGCGGTAGTACTAAGCGGTACTACCGCCGCCCCTTCTACTGGTTCTCTGTTGGGCGGTAGTACCGCCCCAACCAGCGGTACTACCGCTGAAGCGCGGCTGATGGGTGGGTAACGGGCAGATTCCCCTCTCTTCTATATTAAAGGTCTTCTTCCCCAAGAAGCCTTACCTCTCATCCTTCCTCAAGTTCCATTGTTGCCCAAAGCTCATTCTTGCCCGATCTCTCTCCCTAGCCAACAAAACTTGTTGATACTCTAGGGTTTGGTTGAGAGGGCCCCGATCTACACTTCCACCAAGAGAAATTTGATTCCCCCCACTAATCCCTTGCGGATCTTGTTACTCTTGGGTGTTTGAGCACCCTAGACGGAAGAGGTCACCTCGAAGCCATAGTCCATTGTGGTGAAGCTTCGTGGTGTCGTTGGGAGCCTCCAATTCAGTTGTGGAGATTGCCCCAACCTTGTTTGTAAAGGTCCGGCTGCCGCCTCCAAGTGCACCACTAGTGGAATCACGGCACCTCGCATTGTGTGAGGGCGTGAGGAGAATACGCTGGCCCTAGTGGCTTCTTGGGGAGCATTGTGCCTCCACACCGCTCCAACGGAGACGTACTTCCCTTTACCGGGAAGGAACTTCGGTAACACATCCTCGTCTCCATCGGTTCCTCTTGTGGTTATTTCTTACCTTTACTTCACGCAAGCTACTTACATTGTTTATCTTGCTTGCTTGAGTTGCTTGTTGTGTTTAGCATCATATAGGTTGCTCACCTAGTTGCATATCTAGCCAACCTATTTGTTGCTAAGCCTAAATTGTTAAAGAAAATTTAAAAACTGGTAGTTGCCTATTCACCCCCCTCTAGTCAACCATATCGATCCTTTCAATGAGAATTTCCTTAAGCATTCCATATCAACCGCCAATTGGATAGGGAAAAAATGGAGTATCCAGATAAGGTTCATGATTGGCTGAAATTTCAAGCAGGCAAGTCTTCGCATCAACAAGTCATCAGATTCAACGACAAAGAAATGATCTACCAAGTCGACGAGCCAGGTGGCACAACACGAGATGGTGTCCCGTACGGCGGTGTTGCTTATGAGGTGCACCTGAAGGACCGCTGGTGTCAATGTGAGAGGCCTCACAGGTACCACTGGCCGTGCTCGCATTTGATGACTCTCCTCTCCGCATCTTTGCGATATCTCCGCTCGTTCCATTGCTTCACGTATTTGTCATGTGTCTCTCCCCAGTCTATGATTGACTGATTCGTCTGTCTGCTCATACTACAAGGCATAGGTGCAAGAATGTGGAACATCATAAAAAAATGTATGTAAAACATCAAAACGAAAACACGGAAATAGAGAACAATGCACTCACAGGTGTCGGTCCAAGCCACCGGTGTCCAAGCGATCGTCCAGTGGGGTGTTGGAAATATGCCCTAGAGGCAATAATAAATCAGTTATTATCATATTTCCTTGTTCATGATAATCGTTTATTATCCATGCTAGAATTGTATTGATCGGAAACTTAGATACATGTGTGGATACATAGACAACACTATGTCCCTAGTGAGCCTCTACTAGACTAGCTCGTTGATAAAAAATGGTCAAGGTTTCCTGCCATAGACATGAGTTGTCATTTGATAACGGGATCACATCATTAGGAGATATGTCATGGCCAAGACCATATGATCGTGTCAAGTTTATTGCTATTGTTTTCTGCGTGTCAAGTATCTGTTCCTATGACCATGAGATCATGCAACTCACTGACACAGGAGGAGTACCTTGTGTGTATCAAACATCACAACGTAACTGGGTGACTATAAAGGTGCTCTATAGGTATCTCCGAGGGTGTCTGTTGGGTTGGCGTGGATCGAGACTGGGATTTGTCACTCCGTATGACGGAGAGGTATCTCTGGGCCCTCTCGGTAATACAACATCACAAGAAGCTTGCAAGCAATGTGACTAAGGAGTTAGTCACGGGATCTTGTATTACGGAACGAGTAAAGAGACTTGTCGGTAACGAGATTGAACTAGGTATGGAGATACCGACGATTGAATCTCGGGCAAGTAACATACCGATGGACAAAGCGAACTGCATACGGGATTGTCTGAATCCTTGACATCGTGGTTTGACCGATAAAGATCTTCGTAGAATATGTAGGAACCAATATGGGCATCCAGGTCCCGCTATTGGTTATTGACCGTAGAGTTGTCTCGGTCATGTCTACATAGTTCTCGAACTCGTAGGGTCTGCACACTTAACGTTCGGTGACGATTTGGTATTGTTGAGTTATGTATGTTGGTGACCGAAAGTTGTTCGGAGTCCTGGATGAGATCCTGGACGTCACGAGAAGCTCCGGAATAGTCCGGAGGTAAATATTTATATATGGGAAGTCATATTTTGGCTACCGGAAAAGTTTCGGGTTTTTCCGGTATTGCACCGGGAAGCTTCCGGAAGGTTCCAAAAGGTTCCAGAGGGTTCCGGAGGAGTCCGGAAGGGTCCCTCCAGCCTCTAGGACGTGCATGGGCTGTAAGGGGGCGTCCAAGCCTTGTTGGGCCAGCCCCCAAGGGCCCATGCGGCTAGGGGGTAGGAAACCCTAAAGGGGAAGGCACCTAGGAGGTGCCTTGGGGAGGTAGGACTCCTCCCTCCTGGCCGCCGCCCCCTTCCTTGGAGGAAGGGCTAGGGCTGCGCCCCATCTACCCCCTCCTCCTATATATAGAGAGGGAGAGGGAGGGCAGCGACACCCCAAGGCTTCGGTGCAGCCCTCCCTCTCTCCCTAGATTTGTTTCTCCACCGAAAACGCATCTGCAGCAGCGCTTGGCGAAGCCCTGCTGAGATTGCTCCACCACCGCCGCCACCACGCCGTTGTGCTGTCGGAGAACCCATCTACCTCTCTGCCCTCGCTTGCTGGATCAAGGAGGCGGAGACGTCATCGAGATGTACGTGTGCTGAACGCGGAGGTGCCGTCCGTTCGGCGCTAGATCGGAACAGATCAAGATTGGATCGCGGGACGGATCGTGATTGGATCGCGAAGACGTTCGACTACACCAACCGCGTTTCTTAACGCTTCCCGCTTAGCGATCTACAAGGGTATGTAGATGCAATCTCTCCTCTCGTAGATGGTCATCTCCTAGATTGATCTTGGTGAAGCGTAGGAAAATTTTTGTTTCCCATGCAACGTTCCCCAACAGTGGCATCATGAGCTAGGTCTATGCGTAGATGACATCACGAGTAGAACACAAAGGAGTTTGTGGGCGCTGATATTCAGATTGCTTCCTTCCTTTGTCTTATTTTGATTCAGCGGTATTGTGGGATGAAGCGGCCCAGACCAACTTTACATGTCCTTGTACATGAGACTGGTTCCATCGACTGACATGTAACTTTGCATAAGATGGCTGGCGGGTGTCTGTCTCTCCCACCTTAGTTGAATCGGATTCGACAAAGGTGGTCCTTGTAGAAGGTTAAATAGCAACTTGTATATTACCGTTGTGGTTTTGCGTAGGTAAGAATCGTTCTTGCTAGATACCCATAGCAGCCACGTAAAACATGCAACAACAAATTAGAGGACGTCTAACTTGTTTTTGCAGGGTATGTTGTGATATGATATGGCCAAAGACATGATGATATATATTTGATGCATGAGATGATCATGTTTTTGTAATAGTTTATATAAACTTGCATGTTGATACGGCAACCGGCAGGAGCCATAGGGTTGTCTTTAATTATTATGTGGCCTGCGTGTCACTTATTAAGCGCTATGTAATGCTTTACTTTATCGCTAAGCGGTAGCAATAGTAGTAGAAGAATGGTTGGCGCGACAACCCCGATGGCAACACGATGATGGAGATCATGGTGTCATGCCGGTGATGATGGAGATCATGCCGGTGCTTTGGAGATGGAGATCAAAAGCACAAGTTCATGGCCATATCATGTCACTTATGATTTGCATGTGATGTTAATCCTTTTACGCTTATTTTGCTTGACGACGGTAGCATTATAAGGTGACCCCTCACTAAAATTTCAAGATAAAATTGTGTTCTCCCCAAGTGTGCGCCGTTGCGAAAGTTCGTCGTTTCGAAGCACCACGTGATGATCGGGTGTGATAGACTCTACGTTCACATACTACGGGTGCAAGCCAGTTTTGCACATGCGGAACACTCGGGTTAAACTTGACGAGCCTAGCATGTACAGACATGGCCTCGGAACACAAGAGACCGAAAGGTCAAACATGAGTCATATAGTAGATATGATCAACATGGAGATGTTCACCATTGAAACCACCTCATCTCACGTGATGATCGGACTTGGGTTGGTGAATTTGGATCATGTAGCACTCGGATGACCGGAGGGATGTCAATTTGAGTGGGAGTTCTTTAGTAATATGATTAATTGAACTCATTATCATGAACATAGTCTAAAGTTGTATTTGCAAAATTATATTGTAGATCGATAGCTCGCGCTGTAGCTCCCTTAAATTTTGATACGTTCCTAGAGAAAAAGTAAGTTGAAAGATGATGGTAGCAGTTATGCGGACTGGGTCCATGATCTGAGGATTGTCCTCATTGCTGCACAGAAGGCTTATGTCCTTGATGCACCGCTCGGTGCGCCACCCCCTCAAGCGTCGTCTGTGGATGTTGTGAACATCTGACAAACACGTTCTGATGACTACTTGATAGTTCAGTGCGTCATGCATTACAGCTTAGAATTGAGGCTCCAAAGACGTTTTGAACGTCACAGAGCATATGAGATGTTCCAAGAGCTGAAATTGGGATTTCAGGCTTGTGCCCTTGTTGAGAGATATGAAACCTCCAACGAGATTCTTTGCCTGCAAGATGAAGGAGAATAGCTCAATCAGGTGAGCATGCGCCCAGATTGTCTAGGTGCTACAATCGCTTGAATCAAGTGGGAGTTCATCTTCCAGATAAGATAGTGATTGACAGAATTCTCCAAGTCACTGCCACCAAGCTACTAGAGCTTCGTGATGAACTATAACATGCCAGGGATGGAGATGATCCCTGAGCTATTCGCGATGTTTGACACCGCGAAGGTAGAAATCAAGAAGGAGCATCAAGTGTTGATGGTTAGTAAAACCACTAGTTTCGAGAAGGGCAAGGGCAAGAAGGGAAACTTCATGAATGGCAAGCCAGTTACCTCTCTAGTGAAGAAACCCAAGGTTGAACCCAAACCCGAGACTAAGTGCTTCTATAATAAGGGGAACGGTCACTGGTAGCGGAACTGCCCCAGATACTTGGCAGATAAGAAGGCTGGCAACGTTAACAGAAGTATATTTGATATATGTGTTATTGATGTGTACCTTACTAGTACTCCTAGTAGCACCGGGGTATTAGATACCGGTTCAGTTTCTAATGTTAGTAACTCGAAATAAAAGCTACGGAATAAACGGAGACTAGCTAAAGGGCGAGGTGATGATGTGTGTTGGAAGTGTTTCCAAGGTTGATATGATCACCATCGCACGCTCCCTCTACCTTCGGGATTAGTGTTGAACCTAAATAAATGTTATTTGGTGTTTGTGTTGAGCATGAACATGATTAGATCATGGTTATTGCAATACGGTTATTCATTTAAGTCAAGAGAATAATGGTTATTATGTTTACATGAATAATACCTTCAATGGTCATGCACCAAATGTGAATGGTTTATTGAATCTCGATCATAGTGATACATGTGTTCATAATATTTATGCCAAAAGATGCAAAGTTAATAATGATAGTACCACGTACTTGTGGCACTGCCGCTAAGGTCATATTGGTGTAAAGCGCATGAAGAAACTCCATGTTGATGGATCTTTGGACTCACTCGATTTCGAATCGCTTGAGACATGCGGACCATGCCTCATGGGCAAGATGACTAAGACCCCGTTTTCCGGTATGATGCAGCGGGCAAGTGACTTATTGGAAATGATACATGTTGATGTGTGCGGTCCAATGAGTGTTGAAGCATGCGGTGGATATCGTTATTTTCTTACCTTCACTGATGATTTGAGTAGATATAGGTATATTTACTTAATGAAACACAAGTCTGAAATGTTTGAAAAGTTCAAGCAATTTCAGAGTGAAGTTGAAGATCATCATGACAAGAAGATAAAATGTCTACGATATGATCGTGGAGGTGAATATCTGAGTTACGAGTTTGGTATGCAACTTAAGACAATGTGGAAATTGTTTCACAACTCACGCCGCCTGGAATGCCATGGTGTGATGGTGTGTCTGAATGTTGTAGTTGTACTCTATTGAATATGGTGCGTACTATGATGTCTCTTACCGATTTGCCACTATGATTTTTCGGGTTATGCATTAGAGACAACTACATTCACTTTAATAGGGCACCATCTAAGTTCGTTGAGATGACACCGTATGAATTATGGTTTAGCAGAAACCTAAGCTGTCATTTCTTAGAGTTTGGAAATGCGATGCTTATGTGAAAAGACTTCAACCTGATAAGCTCGAACCCAAAGCGGACAAATGCATCTTCATAGGATACCCTAAGGAAACAGTTGGGTATACCTTCTATCTCAGATCCGAGGGCAAAGTGTTTGTTGCTAAAACGGGTCCTTTCTCGAGAAAGAGTTTCTCTAGAAAGAATTGAGTGGGAGGAAAAGTAGAACTTGATGAGGTTATTGAACCGTCACTTCAGTTGGATGGTAGCACGACGTTTTCTGTGGCGCCTACACCGAATGAAGAGGAAGTTAATGATGATGATCATGACACTTCGGGTCAAGTTACTACCGAGCCTCGTAGGTCGAAAAGGAATCGTACTGCCCCTGAGTGGTATGGCAATCCTGTCTTGGAGGTCATGTTGTTAGACAACAATGAACATACGAGCTATGAAGAAGCGATGGTGGGCCTAGATTCCAACAAATGGCTAGGAGCCATGAAATCCGAGATAGGATCCATGTATGAAAACCAAGTATGGACTTTGGTAGACTTGCCCGATGAACGGCAGGCCGTTAAGTACAAATAGATCTTTAAGAAGAAGACAGACGCTGATGGTAAATGTCACAATTTATAAAGCTCGACTCGTCGCAAAGTAGTTTCCGACAAGTTCAAGGAGTTGACTACGATGAGACTTTCTCACCCGTAGCGATGCTAAAGTCTATTGGAATTATGTTAGCAGTTGCTGCATTTTTCGATTATGAAATATGGCAGATGGATGTCAAAACAGAGTTTCCTTAACGGTTTCCGTGGGGAAAGGTTGTATGTGATACAACCAGAAGGTTTTGTCGGTCCTAAGGATGCTAAAAGGTATGCAAGCTCCAGCGATCCTTCTATGGACTGGAGCAAGCATCTCGGAGTTGGAATATATGCTTTGATGAGGTGATCAAAGCTTTTGGGTTTATACAAAGTTTATAAGAAACTTGTATTTACAAGAAAGTGAGTGGGAGCACTATAAATTTTCTGATAAGTATATGTGGATGACATATTGTTGATCGGGAATGATGTAGAAATTTCTGGAAGGCATAAAAGGTTGTTTGAAAGGTGTTTTTCAAAGGAAGACATGGATAAAAGGCTATTTAAATATTGGGCATCAAGATCTATAGAGATAGATCAAAGCGCCTGCTAAGACTTTCAATGAGTGCATGCCTTGACAAGATTTTGAAGGAGTTCAAAATGGACTAGTCAAAGAAGGAGTTCTTGCCTGATTTGTAAGGTGTGAAGTTGAGTGAGACTCAAAGCTCGACCACGGCAGAAGAGAGAAAAAGGACGAAGGTCGTCCCCTATGCCTTAGTCTATACAGTATGCCATGCTGTGTACCGCACCTGGTGTGTGCCTTGCCATGAGTCTGTCAAGGGGTACATGAGTGATCCAGGAGGGGATCACTGGACAGCGGTCAAAATTATCCTTAGTAACTTGAGGACTGAGGAAATATTTCTCGATTATGGAGGTGATAAAGAGTTTGTCGTAAAGAGTTATGTCGATGCAAGCTTTGACACCAATCCGGATGACTCTGAGTAGCAATCCGGATACGTATAGTGGAGCACCATTTGGAATAGCTCCAAGTGGAGCATGGTAGCAGCATCTACCGTATGACATAAGATTTGCAAAGTGCACACGGATCTGAATGTTGCAGACCCGTTGACTAAAAACCTCTCTCACAAGCAAAACATGATAAAACCCCAGAACTCATTGGGTGTTAATCACATGGTGATGTGAACTAGATTATTGACTCTAGTGCAAGTGGGAGACTGTTGGAAATATGCCCTAGAGGCAATAATAAATTAGTTATTATCATATTTACTTGTTCGTGATAATCATTTATTATCCATGCTAGAATTGTATTGATCGGAAACTCAGATACATGTGTGGATACATAGACACACTATGTCCCTAGTGAGCCTCTACTAGACTAGCTCGTTGATCAAAGATGGTCAAGGTTTCCTGCCATAGACATGAGTTGTCATTTGATAACGGGATCACATCATTAGGAGAATGTTGTGATGACCAAGACCCAAACTATGAACGTAGCATATGATCGTGTCAAGTTTATTGCTATTGTTTTCTGTGTGTCAAGTATCTGTTCCTATGACCATGAGATCATGCAACTCACTGACACCTGAGGAGTACCTTGTGTGTATCAAACGTCGCAACGTAACTGGGTGACTATAAAGGTGCTCTACAGGTATCTCCGTGGGTGTCTGTTGGGTTGGCGTGGATCAAGACTGGGATTTGTCACTCCGTATGATAGAGAGGTATCTCTAGGCCCTCTCGGTAATACAACATCACAAGAAGCTTGCAAGCAATGTGACTAAGGAGTTAGTCGGGGGATCTTGTATTACGGAACGAGTAAAGAGACTTGCCGATAACGAGATTGAACTAGGTATGGAGATACCGACGATTGAATCTCGGGCAAGTAACATACCGATGGACAAAGGGAACTGCATACGGGATTGTCTGAATCCTTGACATCGTGGTTCGACCGATAAAGATCTTAGTAGAATATGTAGGAACCAATATGGGCATCCAGGTCCCGCTATTGGTTATTGACCGTAGAGGTGTCTCGGTCATGTCTACATAGTTCTCGAACCCGCAGGGTCTACACACTTAACGTTCGGTGACGATTTGGTATTGTTGAGTTATGTATGTTGGTGACCGAAAGTTGTTCGGAGTCCCGGATGAGATCCCGGACATCACGAGAAGCTCCGGAATAGTCTGGAGGTAAAGATTTATATATGGGAAGTCATATTTTGGCTACCGGAAAAGTTTCGGGTTTTTCCGGTATTGTACCGGGAAGCTTTCGGAAGGTTCCAGAAGGTTCCAGAGGGTTCCGGAGGAGTCCAGAAGGGTCCCTCCAGCCTCTAGGATGTGCATGGGCTGTAAGGGGGCAACCAAGCCTTGTTGGGCCAGCCCGCAAGGGCCCATGCGGCTAGGGGGTAGGAAACCCTAAAGGGGAAGGCACCTAGGAGGTGCCTTGGGGAGGGAGGACTCCTCCCTCCTGGCCGCCGCCCCCTTCCTTGGAGGAAGGGCTAGGGCTGCGCCCCATCTACCCCCTCCTCCTATATATAGAGAGGGAGAGGGAGGGCAGTGACACCCCAAGGCATAGGTGCAGCCCTCCCTCTCTCCCTAGATCTGTTTCTCCACCGAAAACGCATCTGCAGCAGCGCTTGGCGAAGCCCTGCTGAGATTGCTCCACCACCACCGCCACCATGCCGTTGTGCTGTTGGAGAACCCATCTACCTCTCCGCCCTCGCTTGCTATATCAAGGAGGCGGAGACCTCATCGAGTTGTACGTGTGCTGAACGCGGAGGTGCCGTCCGTTCGGCGCTAGATCGGAACGGATCAAGATTGGATCGCGGGACGGATCATGATTGGATCGCAAAGACGTTCGACTACACCAACCGCGTTTCTTAACGCTTCCCACTTAGCGATCTACAAGGGTATGTAGATGCAATCTCTCCTCTCGTAGATGGTCATCTCCTAGATTGATCTTGGTGAAGCGTAGGAAATTTTTTGTTTCCCATGCAACGTTCCCCAACATGGGGTACGTTGCGCCTTAACAAATTGTGCGGCAACACGCTGTGGAAAGTGGTACTCGACGACATAGACACAAATCATGGGCACCATGCAACGCCAGAGAAGCCTGTCATGCTTGCACATGACGTTCAGCTGGAACCCCCACTCTCGTTCATTATACGGCTCCCAATTAACCTAGTACCAAAAAATGGTAAGCTCATGTGAAAGTGTTGTCGAAAAGATTCAAAATCTAGTTTGTATACCTGGTAAGGCATCAGAGCATCAATCTCGTTGGTGAAGACCTTGTACAAAGCATCGGATGTGCCCGTGTAGACGCCCACCCGGTCCCAAGCGTACGCGACGGTCGGGTAACGAGTTTCGTCGCCATCTTCGTCATAGTCATCCCATTCCCACGGTTTAAGTTTCTCCGGATGCCCCACCGGGATTCGCTCCCACATCCAAACGGAAAGGGCCCAGGCACATCCATACATACCAGATTTCGCTTCCGTCCTCTGGGTGGAGTCGTCAAGCTACAAAACACGTGTTGATGATCAGATGGCATAATTTAAAACAGCATACGTCAATAAAAAGACAGTGAGATATTCTCTTACCGAACGGTATAGGTAGGCGAGGCCGGCGGACCCCCAGCTATACCCTGCATCCCAATCCTTTAGGAAGTCGAGATACATCCATAGGGCTGTGTCCCCAGAGCAGTCTGCAAACACGACCTCTGTGAGAAGATACCACAGGTAGGCCCTGGCGTACTGCTCCACCACCCGGAGTTTGGCGTCTTCCGGGCACTTGCCCTGGTGCTTCAGGAGCCAGGGAAGCGGTACGCCGGAAGTCCGGTTAGCCTTAGTGGGAGGGCAGTCGCCGATAAGGGCGATAACCCTATCCTATGGGATCACTAGAAGAGTGTCTAGAGGGGGGGGTGAATAGACTACTAGCAGGAATTTAAAACCTAACCTTTTGCCAAGTTAATTGGTTGGCAGATTTTAACAATTATAGAAAGTCTAGCACACCCTACACATGCATGTCAACAAGTATGGCAGCAGAAAGTAAAGACATAGCACGTGGAAGTAAAGAGTTGAGATAGGGAGATCAAACGCAATTGGAGACGCAAAGATTTTTCCCGTGGTTCCGATAGGTGGTGCTATCGTACGTCCACGTTTATGGAGTCTTCAACCCACGGAGGGTAACGGTCGCGAGAGTCCACGGAGGGCTCCACCCATAAGGGTCCACGAAGTAGCAACCTTGACTATTCCATAACGGCTTCCGTCCATGAAGGACTAGCCTCACTATGGGTAGATCTTCACGAAGTAGGCGATCTCCTTGCCCTTACAAACTTCTTGGTTCAACTCCACAACACGAAGTAGGAGGCTCCCAAGCGACGCCTAACCAATCTAGGAGGCACCACCCTCCAAAAGGTAATAGGCTCGGTAATGACAATGAACTCCTTGCTCTTGTGCTTCAAGATGATAGACTCCTCAACACACAATCACTCTCTCACAGATTTGGCTTGGTGGAAGAGATGGGATTGGTGGAAAGCAACTTGGGGAGGCTAGAGATCAAGATTCATATGGTTGGAATGGAATGGCATGATCTCAACACATGAGTAGGTGGCTCTCTCTCAGAAAATATGATGGGGCAAGTATGGAATAGTTCTGAGTGCTTCACTTTCGAGTGGGTGGTGGTGAAGGGGTATATATAGGCATCTCCAAAAATCCAACCGTTACACCTTAAGTGACCAACTCGGTGACACCGATGTGTGAATCTCGGTGGTACCGAGTTGCTCCAAAGGTAGCAACTTTTGAATCTCGGTGAGACCGATATATAAATCTTGGTTGCACCGATTAGGTGACCAACGGTCAGATTGCCAAACTCGGTGACGCCAATTCAACAAACCCGGTCGGACCGATTTTGTGAAATTGGGTAACAGAAAGTTGGCAACCCAAACTCGGTGGCACCGAAGCAGAATCGGTTGCACCGAAAGGCTAGGGTTTGGCTTAGGTCTGTCTGAGTATGGGAATCGGTGGCACCGAGTGGAAAGTGTTGGTTGCACCGATTTTGGATATTTGACTTTGGACAGACTTTTGTGGAAGAGCTTGTGGGTGTTTTTGGTGACTATCACTTGTGCACGTATGAGCATTTTGTTCACCAACAGTACCTTACCCCCTTTTAATAGTATTGGCTTTCCTATGGAATCAAAGTGATTTCTCACAAAGTAAAATGTAGAGTCCTCTTGCTTGAAGCTTTGCCAATCCATTTCCTTGCATCTTGGGGTATCTCCACAATCTCCACAATCCTTTTGCCAACCCTCTCTATGGACTTTATCTGAAATACACTAGGTAAAAGTATTAGTCCAAGAGACAATGTATGTTGTCATGAATTATCAAAACCACCAAGGGAGCATGTTGTGCTTTCAATCTCCCCCTTTTTGGTAATTGATGACAACATACAATCAAAGCTTCAAATAAAGATATGCATGGATATAATGAAGACTTTGAAGGACACATGACTTAGATTTGCTCCCCCTAAATGTGTGCAATCCCTTTAAAGGATAGTTGCTTTGGAATGCATGGACACACATGTAGTACAAGGGATATAATGAGTCACGTGTATCTTGGCTATATGCATCAAATATATATATGAATGAGATGTATCCTTAATCAAGACTTCACTTTTGCAAACACTATGTGCAAGAAGCAAGAGATCATCTTGATCAAAGATATGATGCATATACTTACCTTGAGTTCTTGAGTATACTAGTAGTAGAAACACACTTGAGAAAACAATGTTAGGAAACACAAGAGTATTCTACTCATCAAGGGCAATAGAACTCAAAAGTACCAAGATATGGAGAACATATAAGAGATAATATTCCTTAAGATTGATATGTCTCCAAGATCATTTAGAACTTTCTCCCCTAGAAATGAAAATAGTAAATCATCCTCTCCCCCTGAATCTCAGCATGTAGATATTGGGATTGGATAGGGTGAGAAAAGTCTAACATGAGTAGTCAAAAGAAATAAACATATTATTCTCCCGAACATATTTTTCTCCCCCTACTTTGGTATTCTCCCCTTGTCTATGTAAGCTTTGATATTCTCCTCTCCCCCTAGATTATATCTCCCCCTTTGCATAAGCATGTATCTCCCCTTTTAGCATTGAAGCTTTGGTATTTCTCCCCCTTTGGCATTAATTTCCAAAAAGGTCATACACAGGGTTAGATACAGGGATCATTGACTAAGAAGGGATCCTTGAGAACAAGGGTCATTGAATGTAGGGTTCCCAGAAATGAGAATCATAGATAGCATTAAAAGCTGAGGGAATCATGGAAAATAATTTCTCTCCCTTTGGCTGATCTGAGATCTTGTAAGACTTCTCCTCCTTTGAGTTAGGGATCCTTGAATAAAGAATTTCTCCCCCTAATTTTTTTAAATAAGAAGGGATCATCGAAGAAACAAAGACATCACTTGTAGGATCACTAAAGAAACACATATTTGCAATTATGAACACAAATTAGAGAAGAAATCAATCGGTGACTCTGAGACAATCAAGTTGGTGGTACCGAGATGATGTTTTGCAGCTCATCTGCTAATTCGGTAGAACCGAGTTATTTGTATCGGCGGCTTCGAGGCTAAAACAGAAACTTGGCAATGTTTGGGAACTTGCAAATAAATTTAGAAAACTTTTAACAAGGTGTCAAAGGAAGTTTTCAAAGGAAACGCAAAAGATTTTACAAAGAGATATCAACTAGAGAAGATTTGAGTGGTTCCAAATAATCTTGCAAATAGAGAATGAACCAGCTCAAAATACTTAACTAGATGATGGGCGGTGACTAGGTCACCTATATTAGAGTATATTGACTTAGGAGCCAAGCAAGAATACTTGATCATAGGTCATACTCATCGTTAAGCTCAAAATGGGGTTACCATTTTTCGATTAAGCATTTTAATGTTTTCATATCACTTGAGTTGCTTTAGCTCATGACTTGGAGTAAAGCCTTTTCAAGGATATGAGTACATACCTTTGAGTGATGTTGATGACGTAGCTTGTAGGTGAACTTGTTGAGGATGCTCGAGATTGATGAAGATCATCTTGAGTTGGGAGCAATCCTTCTCGTTTTAGTACACTTGTCACCTACATAGGTTAGTCAAGCAAGGAAGAACAATATATATCCCTTTGACATGATACCAATTGAGAATTGTTAATATGTGTCAAGGATACGTTCTTGTTGTCTTCTTCCTTCCATCATCAAGAGAGATTGTGGATACTTGGTCATGACAATATTGCTTATGATTGGAGTTGATGGCAATCTTGTGGAATGAAGTTCTTCCAAGTACCTACAAAAGGTTAGATGCAAGACGAGGGAGCCTAGAATTCCATGGTATAAGATAGCATGTTAAAAGTATCATGGAAATATCAAGAAAGCTCATGCCCTTGCATGCAACCAAGTGAGTCTAGCTCAAGTTTGAAGCATCAATGATGTTCAACTCACCCCTCAAGTAACAAAACGTTTTCTCATCAAGTGGCTTAGTAAAGATATCGGCCAATTGCTTGTTAGTACGAACATGCTTAAGATCAATATCTCCCTTGGCAACATGATCACGAATGAAATGATGTCTAACTTGAATATGTTTAGTTCCAGAATGTTGCACAGGATTATGACCAATTTTAATAGCACTTTCATTGTCACAAAGTAATGGAACATTTTTAACATGAATTCCATAATCCTTAAGTGTTTGTGTCATCCATAGTAATTGTGCACAACACGATCCGGCAGCAATATACTCAGCTTCGGTAGTGGATAGAGATACCGAGTTTTGTTTCTTGGAGGACCAAGACACAAGAGATCTACCCAAAAATTGACAAGTACCCGAGGTGGATTTTCTATCAACCTTGTCACCGGCATAGTCCGAGTCGGAATAGCCAACAAGGTTAAAGGAAGATCCCTTGGGATACCAAATGCCAAAGTTTGGTGTTTGTATCAAATATCTCACAATACGTTTCACGGCCAAAAGATGACACTCTTTAGGTGCAACTTGATATCTAGCACACATGCAAACACTAAGCATAATATCGGGATGAGAAGCACATAGATATAGCAATGAACCAATCATAGATCGATAAACTTTTTGATCAACCGGTTCGTCCTCCTTGGTAAGATCAACATGTCCACTAGTAGGCATAGGAGTTTTCATACCTTTGCACTCTTACATGTTGAACTTCTTGATCAAGTCCTTGGTATACTTAGTTTGAGAGATGAAAGTTCCTTCTCTCGTTTGCTTGATTTGCAAACCAAGAAAGAATTTCAGCTCACACATCATGGACATCTCATACTTCTCGGACATCAACCTTCCAAATCTTTCACTAAATTGTGGGTTAGTAGATCCAAAGATAATATCATCCATATAGATTTGGCACACAAATAATTCACCATTAACTCTCTTAGTGAATAAGGTTGCATCAATTTTACCAATTTCAAAACCCTTTTCAATAAGAAACTTCGTTAAGCATTTGTACCAAGCACGAGGGGCTTGCTTAAGACCATAAAGAGCTTTACGAAGCTTGTAAACATGATTAGGTTTCTTAGGATTCACAAAACCAGGTGGTTGCTTAACATAGACTTCTTCTTCAATCTCACCATTTAAAAAGGCACTTTTAATGTCCATTTGATAAAGCATGATATCATGGTGATTGGCATAAGCAAGAAGAATGCGAATAGCTTCAAGTCTAGCGACGGGGGCGTAGGTCTCACCGTAGTCCATACCTTCGACTTGCGTATATCCTTGGGCTACGAGACGTGCCTTGTTGCGTACGACTTGACCGTCTTCGTCTTGCTTGTTTTGAGACACCCATTTGGTTCCGATGATGTTGTTGTAGGACCGAAAGTATGTCTAGAGGGGGGGAGGTGATTAGACTACTTGACCAAATAAAAATTCTACCTTTTCCCAAATTTTAGAGTTGGCAGTTTTAACATTCATGGCAAGTCAAGTACACCCTACACATGCAAGTCTAAGAGTATAGCAGCGGAAAGTAACAACAAGCATGAGTAGAAATAAAAGGGTTGGAAGATCAAACACAAATGTAGACACGATGATTTTTCCCATGGTTCCGATAGGTGGTGCTATCGTACGTCCATGTTTATGGAGTCTTCAACCCACGGAGGGTAACGGTCGCGAGATTCCACGGAGGGCTCCACCCATAAGGGTCCACGAAGTAGCAACCTTGACTATTCCATAACGGCTTCCGTCCACGAAGGACTAGCCTCACTATGGGTAGATCTTCACGAAGTAGGCGATCTCCTTGCCCTTACAAACTTCTTGGTTCAACTCCACAACACGAAGTAGGAGGCTCCCAAGCGACACCTAACCAATCTAGGAGGCACCACCCTCCAAAAGGTAATAGGCTCGGCAGTGATGATGAACTCCTTGCTCTAGTGCTTCAAGATGATAGACTCCTCAACACACAATCACTCTCTCACAGATTTGGCTTGGTGGAAGAGATGGGATTGGTGGAAAGCAACTTGGGGAGGCTAGAAATCAAGATCCATATGGTTGGAGTGGATGATCTTGACCTCAACACGAGGGTAGGTGGTTCTCTCTCAGAAAACTGGATGGGGCAAGTATGGAATAGTTCTGAGTGCTTCTCTTTCGAGTGGGTGGTGGTGAATGGGTATATATAGGCATCCCCAAAAATCCAACCGTTACACACAAAATGACCAACTCGGTGACACCGATGTGTTAATCTCGGTGGTACCGAAGTGACCAAAAGGTGGCAACTTTTGAATCTCGGCGAGACCGATATAGGAAACTCGGTTGCACCGATAAGGTGACCAACGGTCAGATTGCCATTCTCGGTGACGCCGATCCAACAATCTCGGTGGTACCGACATTGTGAATTTGCGTAACAGAAAGTTGGCAACCCAAACTCGGTGGCACCGAAGCAGAATCGGTTGCACCGAAAAGGTAGGGTTTGGCTTGTGTCTGTCTGAGTATGGGAATCGGTGGCACCGAGTGGAAAGTGTTGGTTGCACCGATTTTGAATATTTGGCTTTGACAGACTTTTGTGGAAGAGCTTGTGGGTGTTTTTGGTGACTATCACTTGTGCACGTATGAGCATTTGTTCACCAATCAAAACCTTACCCCCTTTTAATAGTATTGGCTTTCCTATGGACTCAAAGTGATTTCTCACAAATGTAAAATGTAGAGTCCTTTTGCTTGAAGCTTTGCCAATCCTTTTCCTAGCATCTTGGGGTATTTCCACAATCTCCACAATCCTTTTGCCAATCCTATCATTGAACTTTTCCTGAAATATACTTAGTGGAAACATTAGTTCAATGACTTATATGTTGTTATTAATTACCAAAACCACCAAGGGAGCAAATGTGCTTTCAATCTCCCCCTTTTTGGTAATTGATGACAACATATAGATCAAAGCTTCGACATATGATATAATCAAAGAATATAATCGTCGCTTTGAGAAGTATGTGATAAGCAAGAGCTCCCCCTAAATTTGTGCATTATTTTAAAATTTGCTTTTCAATGCAAATGCACAATCGATTAGGTACATGGGGCACTTCTTCCATGTCACATACAACTTGGTGGTGTGCGAGAATAATAAGAGTTAATAACATAGCACAACACAATCAAGCAAAGGTGAAAGATCATCTCATAAGTAGCATAATGATAGGAAATAGTAGCAGCACACATTAAACGTATGATCAAAACACCAACAAACGTGTATCACAAGCAACCAAAAGATCAATTGTTTTGAAAAAGCAATAAAAAACCAAACGCTCTCTCACTCGAAGCCTAAAGATCTATATACACTTCTCCCCCTTTGGCAACAAGTTACCAAAAAGTTTAAAGGCATATATCTAAGCGTTCTTGGGCTGATCGCCTCCGGTTGTTGATGAAGGAGTCGAGAGAACAGCGTCGGCGAAGATCTCTGCAGATGTCGTGGATGGAGTTGGAGTGGCAACTGGAGGAACTGGAGCTGATGGAGCTGAGGTGACAGTAGCAGGAGCTGATGAAGAGGGCCTCAAGTCTGGAGCTGGCACAATGGCTGATCTGGCCTGAGTAGTGAACTGTGTGCCTGGCCTGAGAGGTGATCCATCATCATCATCATCATCATCATCATCTGAAGAATGAGGAAGAGGCACTGAGTCAACTTCCTTCTTGAGCTCATTGACTGTCTTAGTCAGCCCATCCACCTTATCATTAAGGGTCTTGATCCTGTTTTCAAAGATTCTGACAAGACTGTTTTGGTTGTCCAAAATGTCCTTAATGTCCCTTTGCATGCCCTGAACTGATGAGATCAAGAGATCCATTTGCTCATTCCTGGATCTGGGGACTTGAGCACTAGTGTCTCTAGCTGCCTCTGCCTCTGCCTGAGCTGCAACAGATGTGGGATGTTCTGGATCCATCACCACAATGTTGTCCTCGAGATCTGGCTGTAGGGGCAAGTGGGGTCTGTCCAAAGCAAATATGTGCTTCTCCAACTTGGAATTTATGAGCATCTGGATATAGGATGCATAGCAGCAAGAGCGCTTCTGATCAGCAGCAACCCTCTTAACTGTCTCAACAATTAAGTCCATGACTCTAATCCTGGTGTGTCTGTCAAGATGGATCAGCATGTTGATGGAGTAGCCTCGGATCATCTTGTCATCTCCTGACTTGGGCATCAAAGTATGCCTCAGAATGGTGTTCATGGTACGAAGGCCAGCCTGGAGAAAGTAGATGGATCCTAACTTGTGAGACTTCACATGAGCAGCAGGGATCTCATTGTACATATTGGCCATAGCATTGTGGCTCTCCTTGGATTCTGAGTAGACATCCAAGTCACCATCCTGTACCTCTGGGACTCCTAAGATTGCAGCCCATTCATCAACAGTGGACTCATATCTTGCTCCTTCAGTCATCCATACAATCCTACCATCTCCATAGAAATGTGCAGTGGAGTAGAATTGCATGATCATCTCATCATTCCATGCTGTAAACTCTCTGCCAACAAACTCATCTAAGCCAATGAAGTGAAAGTTGTCTTGGACACTTGGAAAGTAGTCTTCATTCTCCTTGATGAACTTCCAATCCACATACCTCATGTCACTCACAGCTGGACTCTTGTCAAACAGCACAGTTTCATAGAAATCCTATTGCTCCTTGGTATAGAATCTGTAGTCCACAGCTGTCTTCCTCCTTTGGGCATATGGATCAGCAGCTCTCCATGCCCTCAAACCTGAATCCTTCCTCTTCTTCATATCTTCAGCAAGGGGATATATGGCATTATGAACTGGAAGGTGTGGCCTGACCTTCATCAAAGCAGACATAGCATCTTCATCCTCAACTCTGGAGGTAGTTCCCTTGTTCTTTTCAGAAGCAGGAATTTGCCTGGACAATCTCTTGGGCTTTTCAGCAGCAGCCTTCTTGGGTGCAGATTTGGTGCTCTTGGATGTGCCAGTCTTTGGCATAGCATCTGCCATAAGCTTCTTTTTCTTCTTGGGAAGGGCCTTCTCAACATGTTCTTCCTCCTCCTCAGCAGCAGCACCAGCAGCCTCCTCTGGATCTTCAAACATAGAAGTTTGCCTGCCAACAACATAGACAATCCTCTTCCTAGCTCTCTTCTTCTCCCCTGCCTTCTTAGGCATAGACTTCTTTGGGGGCTCAATAGTCATGGTAGCTCTAGCACTCTCAGGTGCTCTCATAGCTTCAGAGCTAGCATACTCCTTCCTGACAGCTCTCCTGGAAGAAGTGGCTTCATTTGCAGCTTTCTTGGCAGCCTTCTCTTGCTTCTTGGCAAGAATTGTTGGAAATATGCCCTAGAGGCAATAATAAATTGGTTATTATTATATTTCCTTGTTCGTGATAATCGTTTATTATCCATGCTATAATTGTATTGATTGGAAACTCAAATACATGTGTGGGTACATAGACAACACTGTGTCCCTAGTATGCCTCTAGTTAACTAGTTCGTTGATCAAAGATGGTCAAGGTTTCCTGGCCATAGACATGAGATGTCATTTGATAACGGGATCACATCATTAGGAGAATGATGTGATGGACAAGACCCAAACTATAAACATAGCATATGATCGTGTCAGTTTATTGCTATAGTTTTCTGCATGTCAAGTATCTGTTCCTATGACCATGAGATCATGCAACTCACTGACACCGGAGGAATACCTTGTGTGTATCAAACGTCACAACGTAACTGGGTGACTATAAAGATGCTCTACAGGTATCTCCGAGGGTGTCTGTTGAGTGGGCATGGATCAAGACTGGGATTTGTTACTCCGTGTGACGGAGAGGTATCTCAGGGCCCACTCGGTAATACACCATCACAATAAGCCTTGCAAGCAATGTGACTAAGTGTTAGCCACGGGATCTTGTATTACAGAACGAGTAAAGAGACTTGCCGGTAACGAGATTGAACTAGGTATAGAGATACCGACGATCGAATCTCGGGCAAGTAACATACCGAAGAACAAAGGGAACATCGTACGGGATTAACTGAATCCTTGACATAGAGGTTCAAACAATAAAGATCTTCGTAGAATATGTAGGAACCAATATGGGCATCCAGGTCCCGCTATTGGTTATTGACCGTAGAGGTGTCTTGGTCATGTCTACATAGTTCTCGAACCCGCAGGGTCTGCACACTTAAGGTTCGGTGACGTTTCGGTATAGTAGAGTTATGTATGGTGGTGACCGAAGGTTGTTCGGAGTCCCGGATGAGATCCTGGACGTCACGAGGAGCTCCGGAATGGTCCGGAGGTAAAGATTGATATATAGGAAGTCCTGTTTTGGTCACCGGAAAAGTTTCGGGTATTTCGGTAGTGTACCGGGAATGCCGGGAGGGGTACCGGGGACCATCAGGAGGGGTGTCTCGACCCAAAGGACCTCATGGGCTGTGGGAGGAGTCAAACCAGCCCCTAGTGGGCTGGCCTAACCCCCCCACTAAGGCCCATGTGGCTTTGGGTGGAAAAAATCCAAAGGAGGAAAGGTGGAAAGGGTTTCCAAGTGGAGAGGAGGAATCCTACTCCTAATAGGATTGGAGTAGGACTCCTCCACCTCCAATTTCGGCCAAACCTTGAGGGTTTGAGGCTGCCTCCTACCCTCCCTCCCTCCTATATATACTAGAGGATTTAGAGGGAAGAGCTAACCCTAATTGACACGTGCTCCCTCTACTTCATCTAGATCGGTTTCTCCTCTAGTCTAGTTTCAGCGGTGCTTAGGCGAAGCCCTGCCAGAATTGTTCCACCACCATCGCCGCCGCGCCGTCACGCCGCCGGAGAACTCTTCTACCTCTCCTCTCCCTCTTGCTGGATCAAGAAGGCGGAGATAGTCATCGAGCTGTACGTGTGCTGAACGCGGAGGTGCCGTCCGTTCGGCGCTAGATCGGAAGGACCGTGATCAGGATCGCGAGACGATTCGTGATTTGATCGCGGGACGGATCGTGATGGGATCGCGGGACGGATCGAGATTGGATCGCGAGATGGATCGTGATGGGATCGCGGGACGCTCGGCGATTTGGATCACGAAGACGTTCGACTACAGCAACCGCGTTTCTTAACGCTTCCCGCTTAGCGATCTACAAGGGTATGTAGATCCACTCTCCCTCTCGTAGATGCTCATCACCATGGATAGATCTTGCGTGTGCGTAGGAATTTTTTTATTTCCCATGCAACCTTCCCCAACAGTGGCATCATGAGCTAGGTCTATGTGTAGATGAGATCTCGAGTAGAACACAAAGGAGTTTGTGGGCGTTGATATTCAGATTGCTTCCTCCCTTGGTCTTTTCTTGATTCGGCGGTATTGTGGGATGAAGCAGCCCGGACCAACATTACTCGTACGCTTATGAGAGACCGGTTCCATCAACTGACATGTAACTTCGTTGCATAAAGATTGCTGGCGGGTGTCTGTTTCTCCCACTTTAGTCGGATCGGATTTGACAAAGGCGGTCCTTGAGAAGGTTGAATAGCAATTTTTGTTTCACCATTGTGGTTTTTGCGTAGGTAAGAATTGTTCTTGCTAGATACCCGTAGCAGCCACGTAAAACTTGCAACAACAATTAGAGGACGTCTAACTTGTTTTTGCAGGGTATGTTGTGATGTGATATGGCCAATTACATGATGAGATATATGTGATGTATGAGATGATCATGTATTGTATAGAATATCACGACTTGCATGTCGATGAGTACGGCAACCGGCAGGAGCCATAGGGTTGTCTTTAATTATTTTCACCGTTTTTTCTTTACTTTATCGCTATGAGTTAGCAATAGTCGTGGAAGCAACAGTCGGTGCGACAACCTCATGGCGACACATTGATGGAGATCATGATGATGGAGATCATGGTGTTATGCCGGTGACGATGGAGAACATGCCGGTGCTTTGAAGATGGAGATCAAAAGCACAAGTTCATGGCCATATCATGTCACTTATGATTTGCATGTGATGTTAATCCTTTTATGCATCTTATTTTGCTTAGGACGACGGTAGCATTATAAGGTGATCCCTCACTAAAATTTCAAGATAAAATTGTGTTCTCCCCGAGTGTGCACCGTTGCGAAAGTTCGTCGTTTTGAGACACCATGTGATGATCGCGTGTGATAGACTCTACGTTCACATACAACGGGTGCAAGCCAGTGTTGCACGTGCGGAACACTCGGGTTAAACTTGACGAGCCTAGCATGTACAGACATGGCCTCGGAACACAAGAGACCGAAAGGTCGAACATGAGTCATATAGTAGATATGATCAACATGAAGATGTTCACCATTGAAACCACCTCAACTCACGTGATGATCGGACTTGAGTTGGTGGATTTGGATCATGTGTCACTCGAATGACCGGAGGGATGTCAATTTGAGTGGGAGTTTTTAAGTAATATGATTAACTAAACTCATTATCATGAACATAGTCAAAATGTCTTTGCAAATTATGTTGTAGATTACTAGCTCGCGCTGTAGCTCCCTTGAATTTTTATATGTTCCTAGAGAAATAGAGTTGAAAGATGATGGTAGCAATAATGCGGACTGGGTCCGTGATCTGAGGATTGTCCTCATTGCTGCACAGAAGGCTTATGTCCTTAATGCACCGCTTGGTGCGCCACCCCCTCAAGTGTCGTCTATAGATGTTGTGAACATCTGACAGGCACGTTCTGATGACTACTTGATAGTTCAGTGCGTCATGCATTACGGCTTAGAATTGAGGCTCCAAAATGTTTTGAATGTCACGGAACATATGAGATGTTCTAAGAGCTGAAATTGGGATCTCAGGCTCGTGCCCGTGTTGAGAGGTATGAGACCTCCAACAAGATTCTTTGCCTGCAAGACGAAGGAGAATAGCTCAATCGGTGAGCATGTGCTCAGATTGTCTGGGTGCTACAATCACTTGAATCGAGTGGGAGTTGATCTTCCAGATAAGATAGTGATTGATATAGTTCTCCAAGTCACTGTCACTAAGCTACTAGAGCCTCGTGATGAACTATAAAATGCCAGGGATAGAAATAATGATCCCTGAGCTATTCGCGATGTTTGACACCGCGAAGGTAGAAATCAAGAAGGAGCATCAAGTGTTGATGGTTAGTGAAACCACTAGTTTCGAGAAGGGCAAGGGCTAGGAGGGAATCTTCATGGATGGCAAGTCAGTTGCTGCTCCAGTGAAGAAACCCAAGGTTGAACCCAAACCCGAGACTAAGTGCTTCTATTATGAGGAGAACGGTCACTGAAGCAGAACAACCCTGGATACTTGGTAGATAAGAAGGCTGGCAACGTCGATAGAAGTATATTTGATATACGTGTGTACCTTGCTAGTACTCCTAGTAGCACCTGGGTATTGGATACCGGTTCGGTTGCTAAATGTTAGTAACTCGAAGTAAAAGCTACGGAATAAACGGAGGCTAGCTAAGGGTGAGGTGACGATGAGTGTTGGAAGTGTTTCCAAGGTTGATGTGATCACCATCGCACGCTCTCTCTACCTTCGGGATTAGTGATGAACCTAAATAAATGTTATTTGGTGTTTGCGTTGAGCATGAATGTTATTAGATCATGTTTATTGCAATACGGTTATTCATTCAAGTTAGAGAATAATGGTTATTCTGTTTACATGAATAATACCTTCAATGGTCATGCACCCAATGAGAATGTTTTATTGAATCTTGATCGTAGTGATACACATGTTCATAATATTGATGCCAAAAGATACAAAGTTAATAATGATAGTACCACATACTTGTGGCACTGCCGCTAAATGTCATATTGGTGTAAAATAAAACGCATGAAGAAACTCCATGCTGATGGATCTTTGGACTCATTCGATTTCGAATCGGTTGAGACATGCGGACCATGCCTCATGGGCAAGACGACTAAGACCCCGTTTTTTGGTATGATGGAGCGGGCAAGTGACTTATTGGAAATGATACATGTTGATGTATTCGGTCCAATGAGTGTTGTAGCGTGCGGTGGATATCATTATTTTCCTACCTTCACTGATGATTTGAGTAGATATGGGGATATTTACTTAATGAAACACAAGTCTGAAACATTTGAAAAGTTCAAACAAATTCAGAGTGAAGTTTGAGATCATCTTGACAAGAAGATAAAATATCTACGATATGATCGTAGAGGTAAATATCTGAGTTACGAGTTTGGTATACAACTTAAGACAATGTGGAAGTTGTTTCACAACTCACGCCACCTGGAACACCATAGTGTGATGGTGTGTCCGAACATCGTAGTCGTGCTCTATTGGATATGGTGCGTACTATGATGTCTCTTATCGATTTGCCACTATTGTTTTGGGGTTATGCATTAGAGACAACTACATTCACTTTAAAAAGGGGCACCATCTAAGTCCGTTGAGATGACACCGTATGAATTTTGGTTTGGCAGAAACCTAAGCTGTCATTTCTTAATGTTTGGGGCTGCGACGCTTATGTGGAAAAGGTTTTCAACCTGATGAGCTCGAACCCAAAGCGGACAAATGCATCTTCATAGAATACCCTAACGTAACAGTTGGGTAAACCTACTATCTCAGATCCAAGCACAAAGTGTTTGTTGCTAAAATGGGTCCTTTCTCGAGAAAGAGTTTCTCTCGAAAGAATTGAGTGGGAGGAAGATAGAACTTGATGAGGTTGTTGAACCTTTGTTTCAACCAGAGAGTAGCGCAGCGCAGAAAGTTGTTTCTGTGGAGCCTACATTAGTTGAAGAGGAAGTTAATGATGATGATCATAAAGCTTCGGATCAAGTTACTATCGAACCTCGTAGGTCGACAAGGACGCGTACTACTCCTGAGTGGTACGGCAACCCTGTCTTAGAGGTCATGTTGCTGGACAACGATGAACCTACGAGCTATGGAGAAGTGATGATGGGCCCGGATTCCGAGAAATGGTTAGAGGCCATGCAATCCGAGATGGGATCCATGTAAGAAAACAAAGTATGGGCTTTGGAAGTATTACCTGAAGGGTGAAAGGCCATTCAGAACAAATGGATCTTTAAAAGGAAGACGGACGCGGACGGTAATGTCACCTTCTATAAAGCTCGACTTGTGGCAAAGGGTTTTTCACAAGTTCAAGGAGTTGACTACGATGAGACTTTCTCACCCGTAGCGATGCTAAAGTCTGTTGGAATTATGTTAGCAGTTGCTGCATTTTTCGATTATGAAATCTGGCAGATGGATGTCAAAACATCATTTCCTTAACGGTATCCGTGAGGAAAGGTTGTATGTGATACAACCGGAAGGTTTTGTCAGTTCTAAGGATGCTAAAATATATGCAAGCTCCAGCGATCCTTCTATGGACTGGAGCAAGCATCTCGGAGTTGGAATATACGCTTTGATGAGGTGATCAAAGTTTTTGAGTCTATACAAAGTTTATGAGAAACTTGTATTTACAATAAAGTGAGTGGGAGCACTATAGAATTTCTGATAAGTATATGTGGATGACATATTGTTGATCGGAAATGATGTAGAATTTCTGGAAAGCATAAAGGGTTGTTTGAAAAGGAGTTTTTCAAAGGAAAACCTGGAATGAAGCTACTTAAATATTGGGCATCTTGATCTATAGAGGTAGATCAAGACGTCTGATAAAACTTTCAATGAGTACATACCTTGACAAGATTTTGAAAGAGTTCAAAATGGATCAGTCAAAGAAAGAGTTCTTGCCTGATTTGTAAGGTGTGGAGTTGAGTGAGACTCAAAGCTCGACCACGGCAGAAGAAAGAGAAAGGACGAAGGTCGTCCCCTATGCCTTATCCATAGGCTCTGTATAGTATGCCATGCTATGTACCGCACCTGTGTGTGCCTTGCCATGAGTCTGTCAAGGGGTACAAGAGTGATCCAGGAGTGGACCACTGGACAGCGGTCAAGATTATCCTTAGTAACTCGAGGACTAAGGAAATATTTCTCGATTATGGAGGTGATAAAGAGTTCGTCGTAAAGGGTTACGTCGATGCAAGCTTTAACACCAATCCGGATGACTCTGAGTAGCAATCCGGATACGTATAGTGGAGCAGCTATTTGGAATAGCTCCAAGTGGAGTGTGGTAGCAGTGTCTACAGTATGACATGGAGATTTGCAAAGTACACACAGATCTGAATGTCGCAGACCCGTTGACTAAAGACCTCTCTCACATGCAAAGCATGATCGAACCCCAGAACTCATTGGGTGTTAGATTCATAACAATGTAAAACACATGGTGATGTGAACTAGATTATTGACTCTAGTGCAAGTGGGCGACTGTTGGAAATATGCCCTAGAGGCAATAATAAATTGGTTATTATTATATTTCCTTGTTCGTGATAATCGTTTATTATCCATGCTATAATTGTATTGATTGGAAACTCAAATACATGTGTGGGTACATAGACAACACTGTGTCCCTAGTATGCCTCTAGTTAACTAGTTCGTTGATCAAAGATGGTCAAGGTTTCCTGGCCATAGACATGAGATGTCATTTGATAACGGGATCACATCATTAGGAGAATGATGTGATGGACAAGACCCAAACTATAAACATAGCATATGATCGTGTCAGTTTATTGCTATAGTTTTCTGCATGTCAAGTATCTGTTCCTATGACCATGAGATCATGCAACTCACTGACACCGGAGGAATACCTTGTGTGTATCAAACGTCACAACGTAACTGGGTGACTATAAAGATGCTCTACAGGTATCTCCGAGGGTGTCTGTTGAGTGGGCATGGATCAAGACTGGGATTTGTTACTCCGTGTGACGGAGAGGTATCTCAGGGCCCACTCGGTAATACAACATCACAATAAGCCTTGCAAGCAATGTGACTAAGTGTTTGCCACGAGATCTTGTATTACAAAACGAGTAAAGAGACTTGCCGGTAACGAGATTGAACTAGGTATAGAGATACCGACGATCGAATCTCGGGCAAGTAACATACCGAAGAACAAAGGGAACAACGTACGGGATTAACTGAATCCTTGACATAGAGGTTCAACCGATAAAGATCTTCGTAGAATATGTAAGAACCAATATGGGCATCCAGGTCCCGCTATTGGTTATTGACCGTAGAGGTGTCTTGGTCATGTCTACATAGTTCTCGAACCCGCAGGGTGTGCACACTTAAGGTTCGGTGACGTTTCGGTATAGTAGAGTTATGTATGGTGGTGACCGAAGGTTGTTCGGAGTCCCGGATGAGATCCTGGACGTCACGAGGAGCTCCGGAATGGTCCGGAGGTAAAGATTGATATATAGGAAGTCCTGTTTTGGTCACCGGAAAAGTTTTCGGTATTTCGGTAGTGTACCGGGAATGCCGGGAGGGGTACCGGGTACCATCGGGAGGGGTGTCTCGACCCAAAGGACCTCATGGGCTGTGGGAGGAGTCAAACCAGCCCCTAGTGGGATGGCCTAACCCCCCCCCCACTAAGGCCCATGTGGCTTTGGGTGGAAAAAATCCAAAGGAGGAAAGGTGGAAAGGGTTTCCAAGTGGAGAGGAGGAATCCTACTCCTAATAGGATTGGAGTAGGACTCCTCCACCTCCAATTTCGGCCAAACCTTGAGGGTTTGAGGCTGCCTCCTCCCCTCCCTCCCTCCTATATATACTAGAGGATTTACAGGGAAGAGCTAACCCTAATTGCCACGTGCTCCCTCTACTTCATCTAGATCGGTTTCTCCTCTAGTCTAGTTTCAGCGGTGCTTAGGCGAAGCCCTGCCGGAATTGTTCCACCACCATCGCCGCCGCGCCGTCGCGCCGCCGGAGAACTCTTCTACCTCTCCGCTCCCTCTTGCTGGATCAAGAAGGCGGAGATCGTCATCGAGCTGTACGTGTGCTGAACACGGAGGTGCCGTCCGTTCGGCGCTAGATCGGAAGGACCGTGATAAGGATCGCGAGACGATTCGTGATTTGATCGCGGGACGGATCGTGATGGGATCACAGGACGGATTGAGATTGGATCGCGAGATGGATCGTGATGGGATTGCGGGACGCTCGGCGATTTGGATCGCGAAGACGTTCGACTACATCAACCGCGTTTCTTAACGCTTCCCGCTTAGCGATCTACAAGGGTATGTAGATCCACTCTCCCTCTCATAGATGCTCATCACCATGGATAGATCTTGCGTGTGCGTAGGAAATTTTTTGTTTCCCATGCAACGTTCCCCAACAAGAATCTCCTCTGGCACAAAGTCTGAATCCTCCTCATCTGAATTCAGCTTCTTCCTGGCCCTTGTAGCAGCCTTGGGCAACCCATGGGAACTGGGAGTGCCTGGATCTGAAGAGGAACTGGACTCAGGACTAGTGCCTGAACTCATGACAATGTTCTCCTCTTGGAAGTTGTTCTCACTGTCCTCAGCACTTGACATACTGACCCTGTGAACAGAGTATAGAGGAGCAGAAGAAGATAAGTCATCACAAAATGTGCAGCTGGTTTTTGAAAGTTTTAACAAAAGATTCTCAAGATTTACATTCTGTCATATGAAAACCGGTACAGCCGAAGCAAAAATTTCGATGCTACCGAGACTGACTTTCTCTTTAACAGAAACTTGGCACTCCTTTCGGTAAGACCGAAAAGAAGTACTCGGTTTCACCGAGATAGTTCTCAGCAGCACAGACTGGCAAATCGGTGACACCGATTTGTTTGCTTCGGTTCCACCGAGTTCCATCGGGCGGAAGGTAAACCCTAGAAAATCGATCATTCTCTAATCTATGGAGTTTTCTCGTGGATAGAAAGATGTGCAAGAGGTGGCTTATAGATAAAATCAAATCCACTGCGCGAGAATCAGACGAGGAGCGCAAGGAAAATCGAATCCGTACCCTAGCTTGGCGACGGATCCGCTACGGCGGTGACGACGGCGAAGATGCCCGTCGATGGCGAGAATCCCAGCGGCGGAGGAGCGCGGGGAGACAAGGGCGACGACCAGGGGGTCCTTTTGCGGCAGCTTTGGGTTTGGGGCGCGACGATTGAAAATTGCATTTTCGAACCGTCAGGTCCACAACTTATACACCCTTCACTGTCGGTGACGCCGATTCTAAATTTTCGATGTCACCGAGTTCCTCAACTGTCAGTTGACAGGGAAACTCGGTGTAACCGAGAATATGGAATCGGTGGTACCGAGATTGAAAACCAGATCAACCCTAGGCATTCGGTGAGACCGAGAATTTTGGGTTGGTTCCACCGAGATGCACTTGGGAGGTTTTAATGGTCAGTCCTTGTCGATACGGAACCCCGAGTGCTCCACACACAGAGGGATCGAAAAGTATTTGTTCAAATTTTGTGATGCAGCATGAATGGAATATGAGGTGAGAAAGCATAGATAGCTAAAGAGTGGTCCTAGGCATTCTTGTCCATCCAATTGGCAAAAGATAAATCAAAAGCCAAATAGCAACAATTGGATGTCCTCGAATGAGAAAATAAATGCAGACCAACATGCTCACACAATAAGATGTCAAATGAAATAATGACAAACATGCACATACATACTAGCATCTAACAAGCACTTGGGCGATGACGAAGTCATCTATATATGAGTATTTGACTTAGGAGCCAAGTAAGAATAGTTGATCATAGGTCATACTCATCGTTTAATGACAAGTGGGGTTACCACTTTTACATAAAGCATTTAATGTTGTCACATAATAAGAGATGCTTTAACTCAAGTCTTAGAGTAAAGCTCCCCCTTGATGTGACATCCCCCCATAAGAGGGATAAACTAACCTTGGGTTTTGTCGATGAAGACTTCATGTTGGTGAGGTAGTTGTGGATGCTCAAGGTTGATGAAGATCACCAAGAGTTGGGAGCATCCTTGTTGTTTCCTTACTCTTCTCACCTACATGGGTTAGTCCCAACACACAAGAGACAAATACAAGGATATCTATGGACATGGAGTGCAAAGCATGTGTTATGATGTCCATTGATTTGTTGATTACCTTGTCCCTTGCTTACCTTTGAGGGGATGTGTGACTCCTTGAACTATTGCATAGAGTTGATGTTGATTGCAAATAATTCATGCCAATAATGAATGTGAGTGAATTTTATTGGCGGAGTCACCCCTCAAGAACTCTCTAGTTCTTCTTCTTGGGGACCCACATCAAGTTGATGGGGATCCTTGGTGTTGAAGTAGCCTTTGTAGAAGTTGAGCTTGAAGTAGCCTTGGGAACCCACTCCACCATAGCTACGGATTCATCTTCATATGAGTCAATGTCCTCTTGAAGCTTGTTCTTGCCCTTGAACTTGTGGTCTTGTGGTGGAAGGTCATCTTGAGCGTTTGTTCCCTTGGGAAGAGTATTTTCATATTTCTCCTTTTGAGGAGCAAACTTGGGCTTGGGATATTGACCTTCTTCCCATTCAACTCCATTAGCGTTGAAGTAGCCAACACCATGGTTCTTTCGGTATCCTCCGTGCTTGCGTACAATTTCCTCAAATTGCTTACACCCGGCAAGACTCTTGTAGATACCTTTCTCTATAATTCCTTTCAATAAAGCATTTTCTTGCTCAAGTGTAACTTGGCTAAGAGAATCATCATTAGTGGAATCAATAGAACTACTAGAAGCAACATCATTAGGTTTAGCATTTTTATTGTTGCTACTAGATGAAGAACCTTTCTTGCCTTTGTTACTAGATTGTTTAGATTTAACTTGAGGCATGAATGTAGACAAGAGTAGTCGTTTGGCTAGATAAGATGAAGTCTTCTTTCGGAGATCGTCATTGATAGCTTTAAGAAACTTATGTTCTTGCTCCAAGTTGAGCTTCTCAAAGCGTAGCTTCTCATGAGTCCTTACAAGCTCTCTATGATCTTCAAGAGTAGATTCATGAGCTAACTTAAGAGTGTTTAGTTCTTTAGTTAGTTGTTCTATTTTCATCTTATCATCATCAATTGACTTATCTTGACTAGTATGAGAATTATCAAGTTCACTTTGACTAACATCACTAGTTTTATCAAAGAGCAAGTCATCATCACAAAGCAAATCATCTTCATCACTATTGAAATCAAGATACTCGGGGTGTGATACCTTGGGGCCTTTAGCCATGAAGCAACTTCCACTCCCTTCGTTTGGTGAGTCAAATAGATCATAGGAGTTGGTAGTCACTAGAGCAATTCCGGCAACACCATCATCTTGACTATAGTCGGAGTCGGAGTGATAGCTTCTCTCGGAGTTGTTGTCGGAGTCGGAGCCGGAAACCCATTCACCAACATGAGCTTGATGTTTTCTTCTTGTGTAGCTCTTGGTGTACTTATCCTTCTTCTCCGAATCCCTACTTCTCCTTGAGGGTCTTCGTTCATAACGATCATCTCTACTCCTTCTCTCTCTTTGAGGTGATTCATTCCTTGAGCTTCGTCTTCTAGGTGACTCTTCTCTTCGTTTGTAAGGAGCCGTGCACTCATTGGAGTAGTGTCCGGGCTTCCCACAATTGTAGCAATTGCGGTCACGACTTGACGAACGCTTCTCATCATATCTTGAGTTGGAGCTTCGTTCTTTGCCTCTATTCTTGTAGAACTTTTTGAATTTCTTGACTATGAGGCTTATCTCTTCATTGGTGACAAGGTTGTTGCTTGAAGTTGCGGGAGCATCACTTGTGGCTTTGTAAGCACCGCTAGACTGTTGTGAAGCTCTTCTTTGTCTTTGAGTGTCATCTCATGAGCAACAATCCTTCCAATGACTTCCGTAGGCTTGAGATCTTTGTAGTTGGGCATCATTTGGATCAATGTGCACACGGTGTCGTATCTCTCATCCAAAGCTCTAAGTATCTTCTTGATGATGAATTTGTTGGTCATTTCTTCGCTTCCTAAGCCGGCAATCTCATTGGTGATGAGAGCTAGCCTAGAGTACATCTCTGCGACTCCTTCACCATCCTTCATCTTGAACTTGTCAAGCTGACTTTGAAGAACATCTAACTTGGATTCTCTCACGGACTCGGTTCCTTCGTGCATATCAACCAAAGTATCCCAAATCTCTTTTGCATTCTCAAGACGGCTGATTTTGTTGAATTCTTCGGGGCATAGGCAGTTGAAGAGAATGTCGCATGTTGAGCATTGTATTGCAACATCTTCAATTCTTCCGCGGTCGCTTCACGATCCGGTTCCTTTCCATCACCAAAGAATTCACCTTGCAAGCCAACACGAACAACAGCCCAAACGGCGGGGTTATGACCAAGAATATGCATTTTCATTTTGGGCTTCCAACTAGCAAAATTAGTACCATCAAAGTAAGGACCTCTACGGTGATAGTTTCCATCACTAGATGCCATACTCTCCTAGGTTGTGAGACCAATGCAATGGAGACCAAAGCTCTCATACCACTTGTAGGACCGAAAGTATGTCTAGAGGGGGGGGTGATTAGACTACTTGACCAAATAAAAATTCTACCTTTTCCCAAATTTTAGAGTTGGCAGTTTTAACATTCATGGCAAGTCAAGTACACCCTACACATGCAAGTCTAAGAGTATAGCAGCGGAAAGTAACAACAAGCATGAGTAGAAAGGAAAGGGTTGGAAGATCAAACACAAATATAGACACAATGATTTTTCCCGTGGTTTCGATAGGTGGTGCTATCGTACGTCCACGTTTATGGAGTCTTCAACCCACGGAGGGTAACGATCGCGAGATTCCACGGAGGGCTCCACCCATAAGGGTCCACGAAGTAGCAACCTTGACTATTCCATAACGGCTTCCGTCCACGAAGGACTAGCCTCACTATGGGTAGATCTTCACGAAGTAGGCGATCTCCTTGCCCTTACAAACTTCTTGGTTCAACTCCACAACACGAAGTAGGAGGCTCCCAAGCGACACCTAACCAATCTAGGAGGCACCACCCTCCAAAAGGTAATAGGCTCGGCAATGATGATGAACTCCTTGCTCTTGTGCTTCAAGATGATAGACTCCTCAACACACAATCACTCTCTCACAGATTTGGCTTGGTGGAAGAGATGGGATTGGTGGAAAGCAACTTGGGGAGGCTAGAAATCAAGATCCATATGGTTGGAGTGGATGATCTTGACCTCAACACAAGGGTAGGTGGTTCTCTCTCAGAAAACTGGATGGGGCAAGTATGGAATAGTTCTGAGTGCTTCTCTTTCGAGTGGGTGGTGGTGAAGGGGTATATATAGGCATCCCCAAAAATCCAACCATTACACACAAAATGACCAACTCGGTGACACCGATGTGTTAATCTCGGTGGTACTGAAGTGACCAAAAGGTGGCAACTTTTGAAACTCGGTGAGACCGATATAGGAAACTCAGTTGCACCGATAAGGTGACCAACGGTCAGATTGCCATTCTCGGTGACGCCGATCCAACAATCTCGGTGGTACCGACATTGTGAATTTGCGTAACAGAAAGTTGGCAACCCAAACTCGGTGGCACCGAAGCAAAATCGGTTGCACCGAAAAGGTAGGGTTTGGCTTGTGTCTGTCTGAGTATGGGAATCGGTGGCACCGAGTGGAAAGTGTTGGTTGCACCGATTTTGAATATTTGGCTTTGACAGACTTTTGTGGAAGAGCTTGTGGGTGTTTTTGGTGACTATCACTTGTGCACGTATGAGCATTTGTTCACCAATCAAAACCTTACCCCCTTTTAATAGTATTGGCTTTCCTATGGACTCAAAGTGATTTGTCACAAATGTAAAATGTAGAGTCCTTTGCTTGAAGCTTTGCCAATCCTTTTCCTAGCATCTTGGGGTATTTCCACAATCTCCACAATCCTTTTGCCAATCCTATCATTGAACTTTTCCTGAAATATACTTAGTGGAAACATTAGTTCAATGACTTATATGTTGTTATTAATTACCAAAACCACCAAGGGAGCAAATGTGCTTTCAGTTGTGCTCATCCTCCGGCTTCTCCACGAGTGTCCACACTTCATTCCTCTCAAAGTTGTGAAGCTCTTCATGCATTGCATTCACCCAATCCGGGTCTTCAAGAGCTTGTTCTACCTTCAAGGGTTCAATGCTAGAGATGAAAGAATAATGCTCACAAAAGTTAGCTAGGCGAGTTTTAGAGCGACTGATTCTCCCGGTTTGTATGTCACCAAAGATTTGGTCTAGAGGATGGTTCTTGGTCACTCTTGCTCGAACTCGGGGTAGCTTAGGCTTGTTGGATGATGGAGCTTCTTCTTCATCATCATCTCCTTCATCTTCGTTGTTGTTGAAGGTGTCGTTCCCTTGAGGTGGTGGTGAAGGAGGTTGTGGTGGATCTTCATGATGTACTTCCTCCTCTTCATCATCTTGTCGTGTACCACTTGTGGATGCCTCCATGTCGTGTTGAGGTTCACCTTGACGTGAAGTAGGGGCTTCCACTTGAGTTGACGAAGTACTTTCCTTCACCTCCATGGGACGAATCTTGCCAATGGACAAGTCTTGGATAGCTTCCGAAGGGTCCTTATCACCTACATCATTTGGCAATTGTTCGACTTGCGAACGATTAGATTCATCAAACTTCACATCTACCGTCTCTTCAACTTTTCGAGAGAAGTTGTTGTAGACACGGTAAGTGTGAGAGTTCGATCCGTAACCAAGTAGGAATCCTTCATGAGATTTAGGAGCAAATTTAGTACGACGATGCTTATCAAGAATGTAGCACTTTGAGCCGAATACCCGAAAGTATCCAACTTGGGGTTTGTTACCGGTGAGTAGCTCGTATGCCGTTTTACCGAGAAGCTTGTGCAAGTAAAGTCGGTTTGTGGCATGACATGCTGTTTCCACGGCTTCTGCCCAAAAGTGTCTTGGCGTCTTGTATTCGTCAAGCATCGTTCTTGCCATCTCAATAAGCGTACGGTTCTTCCTCTCAACAACTCCAATTTGTTGAGGCGTGTACGTAGCCGAGAACTCATGTGAAACACCTTCTTCGTCAAGAAAGGTATCCACATGGGTGTTCTTGAACTCCGATCCATTATCGCTCCGAACCTTCTTGATCTTCACTTCAAACTGATTTTGCGCTTTGCGAATGAAGTTCTTGAAGATCTTTTGTACCTGCGACTTATCTGTTGGAAATATGCCCTAGAGGCAATAATAAATTGGTTATTATTATATTTCCTTGTTCATGATAATCGTTTATTATCCATGCTATAATTGTATTGACTGGAAACTCAAATACATGTGTGGGTACATAGACAACACTGTGTCCCTAGTATGCCTCTAGTTGACTAGCTCGTTGATCAAAGATGGTTAAGGTTTCCTAGCCATTGACATGAGATGTCATTTGATGACGGGATCACATCATTAGGAGAATGATGTGATGGACAAGACCCAAACTGTAAACGTAGTATTTGATCGTGTCAGTTTATTGCTATTGTTTTCTGCATGTCAAGTATCTGTTCCTTTGACCATGAGATCATGCAACTCACTGACACCGGAGGAATACCTTGTGTGTATCAAACATTGCAACGTAACTGGGTGACTATAAAGGTGCTATACAGGTATCTCCGAGGGTGTCTGTTGGGTTGGCATGGATCAAGACTGGGATTTGTTACTCCGTGTGACGGAGAGGTATCTCAGGGCCCACTCGGTAATACAACATCACAATGAGCCTTGCAAGCAATATGACTAAAGTGTTAGCCACGAGATCTTGTATTACGGAACGAGTAAAGAGACTTGCCGGTAACGAGATTGAACTAGGTATAGTGATACCGACGATCGAATCTCGGGCAAGTAACATACCGAAGAACAAAGGGAACAGCATACGGGATTAACTGAATCCTTGACATAGAGGTTCGACCGATAAAGATCTTCGTAGAATATGTAGGAGCCAATATGGGCATCCAGGTCCCGCTATTGGTTATTGATCGTAGAAGTGTCTCGGTCATGTCTACATAGTTCTCGAACCTGCAGGGTCTACACACTTAACGTTTGGTGACGATTAGTATAATTGAGTTATTATGGTGGTGACCGAAGGTTGTTCGGAGTCCCGGATAAGATCCCGGACATGACGAGGATCTCCGGAATAGTCTGGAGGTAAAGATTGATATATGTGATAATAGTGTTTTGATCTCCGGAAGAGTTCCGGAGTTCACCGGAAGGGGTTCCGGATGTTTACCGAAGTGTTCGGGTGCAGCAACACTTTATATGGGCCAAGGGATAAAAGCCCACGAGGTATTGGAAAGTGCAAAAGTAGTTTTGCTGCCGCGTAAGCGGTACTACCGCTTGGTGAAGCGGTATTACCGCCCGAGCGGTACTACCGCTTGTATGAAGCGGTACTACCGCCCAAGCGGTACTACCGCTTGTGTGAAGCGGTACTACCGCTTGTGCGCGGCTGTGCGCGGTTCGGCAGGGATCCGAGTTGGACTCTTTCCCTGCGGGCCAAACCGACCTTGTGCGGGCAAAACCGACCTGGAGGAGGCTTTTGCTCCAAGTTTAGACCCCAAGGCTCAACATATAAATAGAGGGGCAGGGCTAGCACACGGGATACATCAAGATTTCCCCAAGCCGTGTGCGGCAACCCTAACCCTCTAGTTCCTCCGTCATAATCTCCGTAGCGCTTGGCGAAGCCCTGCAGAGATTGTTCCTCACCACCATCACCACGCCGTCGTGCTGTTGGAACTCAACCACTACTTCACCATCGCTCACTGGATCGAGGAGGTGAAGGCGTCATCAAGCCGTACGTGTGTTGAACGCGGAGGTGCCGTCCGTTCGGCGCTAGTTCGTGATCGGATCGAGGGACGACTTGCGATTTGGATCGCGGAGACGTTCGACTACATCAACCGCGTTTCTTAAACGCTTCCGCTTAGCGATCTACAAGGGTATGTAGATTTACTCTCCCTCTCGTAGATGCTCATCACCATGGATAGATCTTGTGTGTGCGTAGGAAATTTTTTGTTTCCCATGCAACGTTCCCCAACAGTGGCATCTGAGCTAGGTCTATGCGTAGATGAGATCTCGAGTAGAACACAAACGAGTTGTGGGCGTGGGTGTATACATATTGCTTGCCGTTACTAGTTGATATTTGATTCGGCGGTACTGTGAGATGAAGCGGCCCGGACCGACTTTACGCGTACACTTACGCGAGACAGGTTCCTTCAACTGACATGTAACTTCGTTGCATAAAGATGGCTAGTGGGTGTCTGTCTCTCTCACTTTAGTTGAATCGATTTCAATGAAGAGGGTTCTTTTAGAAGATCAAAAAGCAATCACTACACCACGTTGTGGTTTTGCGTAGGTAAGAACGGTTCTTGCAAACCCGTAGCAGCCACGTAAAATTTGCAACAACAATTAGAGGACGTCTAACTTGTTTTTGCAGGGTATGATGTGATATGATATGGCCAATTACATGATGAGATATATGTGATGTATGAGATGATCATGTGTTGTATAGAATATCACGACTTGCATGTCGATGAGTACGGCAACTGGCAGGAGCCATAGAGTTGTCTTTAATTATTGTATGACCTGCGTGTCAATCATTAAGCGCTATGTAATGCTTTACTTTATCGCTAAAACGTTAGCAATAGTCGTGGAAGCAACAGTCGGCGCGACAACCTTATGGCGACACGTTGATGGAGATCAATATGATGGAGATCATGGTGTCATGCCGGTGACGATGGAGATCATGCCGGTGCTTTGGAGATGGAGATCAAAAGCACAAGTTCATGGCCATATCATGTCACTTATGATTTGCATGTGATGTTAATCCTTTTATGCATCTTATTTTGCTTAGGACGACGGTAGCATTGTAAGGTGATCCCTCACTTAAATTTCAAGATAAATTGTGTTCTCCCCAAGTGTGCACCGTTGCGAAAGTTCGTCGTTTCGAGACACGCCGTGATGATCGGGTGTGATAGACTCTACGTTCACATACAACGGGTGCAAGCCATGTTGCACACGCGGAACACTCGGGTTAAACTTGACGAGCCTAGCATGTACAGACATGGCCTCGGAACACAAGAGACCGAAAGGTCGAACATGAGTCATATAGTAGATATGATCAACATGAAGATGTTCACCATTGAAACCACCTCGACTCACGTGATGATCGGACTTGAGTTGGTGGATTTGGATCATGTTACACTTGAATGACCGGAGGGATGTCAATTTGCGTGGGAGTTTTTTAAATAATATGATTAACTAAACTCATTATCTAGAACAATAGTCTAAGTTGTCTTTGCTATATTTATGTTGTAGATCATGGCTCGCGCAGTAGCACCCCTGAATTTTAATGTGTTCCTAGAGAAAGCTAAGTTGAAAGATGATGGAAGTAACTTTGTGGACTGGGCCCGTAATCTAAGGATTATCCTTACGGCTTCCCAGAAGGCTTATGTCCTTGATGCACCGCTTGGTGATCCACCCGCTCCAGTTGAGTCTCTAGACGTTGTGAACGCCTGGCAGGCTCGTTCTGATGATTACTCAATAGTTCAATGTGCAATGTTGTATGGCTTAGAACCGGGACTTCAAAGACGTTTTGAACGTCATGGAGCATGTGAGATGTTCCAGGAGTTGAAGTTTATCTTTCAGAAGAATGCCCGGATCGAGAGATATGAGATCTCCGATAAGTTCTATGCTTGCAAGATGGAGGAGAACGGGTCTATCAGTGATCACGTGCTCAGAATGTCTGGGTACTCCACCCGTCTGGCTGAGTTAGGGATGCCCCTTCCGCCAGAGGCTATCACTGACAGAGTTCTTCAATCATTGCCACCTAGCTACAAGAGCTTCGTGTTGAACTATAACATGCACGGGATGAACAAGTCAGTCGCCGAGCTGTTTGCGATGCTGAAAGCCGCTGAGTCTGAAATTCAGAAGGAGCATCAAGTGTTGATGGTCAATAAAACCACTAGTTTCAAGAAAAATGGCAAGGGTAAGAAGGGTAACTCCAAGAAGAGTGGCAAAGCAGTTGCTCCTCTCGTGAAGAAACCCAAGGCTGGACCCAAACCAGAAACTGTGTGTTTTCATTGCAAGGGAACTGGACACTGGAAGCGGAATTGCCCCAAGTATTTGGCTGACAAGAAGGCGGCCAACAACAAACAAGGTATATATGATATACATGTTATTGATGTGTACCTTACCAACTCTCGTTGTAGTGCCTGGGTATTTGATACCGGTGCGGTTGCTCATATTTGCAACTCAAAACAGGAACTGCGGAATAGACGGAGGCTGGCAAAGGACGAAGTGACGATGCGCGTGGGAAATGGTTCCAAGGTTGATGTGATCGCCGTCGGCACGCTCGCTCTTCGATTACCGTCGGGATTAGTGATGAACCTAAATAAGTGTTATTTGGTGCCTGCGTTAAGCATGAACATTATATCTGGATCTTGTTTATTGCGAGACGGTTACTCATTTAAACCAGAGAATAATGGTTGTTCTATTTATATGAGTAATATCTTTTATGGTCATGCACCCAATGTGAGGGGTTTATTCTTATTGAATCTCGATAGTAATGATACACATGTTCATAACATTGATGCCAAAAGATGTAGAATTGATAATGATAATACCACTTTCTTGTGGCACTGCCGTTTAGGTCATATTGGCGTAAAACGCATGAGGAAGCTCCATGCTGATGGACTTTTGGAGTCACTTGATTTTGAATCACTTGACACATGTGAGCCATGCCTCATGGGCAAGATGACTAAAACGCCGTTCTCTGGAACAATGGAACGGGCAAGTGACTTATTGGAAATCATACATACTGATGTGTGCGGTCCGATGAGCATTGAGGCGCGCGGTGGTTATCGTTACTTTCTCACCTTCACTGATGACTTAAGTAGATATGGGTATATTTACTTAATGAAACACAAGTCTGAAACATTTGAAAAGTTCAAACAATTTCAGAGTGAAGTTGAGAATCATCGTAACAAGAAGATTAAATTCCTACGATCTGATCGAGGAGGAGAATATCTGAGTTATGAGTTTGGCAGTCACTTAAGACAGTGTGGAATTGTTTCACAATTGACACCGCCTGGAACACCACAGCGTAATGGTGTGTCCGAACGTCGTAATCGAACCTTATTGGATATGGTGCGATCTATGATGTCTCTTGCCGATTTGCCACTATCGTTTTGGGGTTATGCATTAGAGACAGCTGCATTCACTTTAAATAGGGCACCATCGAAATCCGTTGAGACGACGCCATATGAACTTTGGTTTGGCAAGAAGCCAAAGCTGTCGTTTCTTAAAGTTTGGGGATGTGATGCTTATGTCAAAAAGCTTCAGCCTGAAAAGCTGGAACCCAAAGCGGAGAAATGCGTCTTCATAGGATACCCAAAAGAGACAGTTGGGTATACCTTCTACCTCAGATCCGAAGGCAAAGTGTTTGTCGCTAAAAACGGAACATTTCTTGAGAAAGAGTTTCTCTCGAAAGAATTGAGTGGGAGGAAGATAGAACTTGATGAGGTTGTTGAACCTTTACTTCAACCTGAGAGTAGCGCAGCGCAGAAAGTTGTTTCTGTGGAGCCTACATTAGCTGAAGAGGAAGTTAATGATGATGATCATGAAGCTTTGTATCAAGTTGCTATCGAACCTCGTAGGTCGACAAGGACGCGTACTGCTCCCGAGTGGTACGGCAACCCTGTCTTAGAGGTCATGTTGTTAGACAACGATGAACCTACGAGCTATGGAGAAGCGATGATGGGCCCGGATTCCGAGAAGTGGTTAGAGGCCATGAAATCCGAGATGGGATCCATGTATGAAAACAAAGTATGGACTTTGGAAGTATTACCTGAAGGGCGTAAAGCCATTCAGAACAAATGGATCTTTAAGAGGAAGACGGACGCGGACGGTAATGTCACCGTCTATAAAGCTCGACTTGTGGCAAAGGGTTTTTCACAAGTTCAAGGAGTTGACTACGATGAGACCTTCTCACCCGTAGCGATGCTTAAGTCCGTCAGAATCATGTTAGCAATAGCTGCCTTTTTCGATTATGAAATTTGGCAGATGGATGTCAAAACAGTGTTCCTTAACGGTTACCTTAAGGAAGAGTTGTATATGATGCAACCAGAAGGTTTTGTCGATCCAGAGAATGCTGACAAAGTTTGCAAACTCCAGCGATCCATTTATGGACTGGTGCAAGCATCTCGGAGTTGGAATCTTCGTTTTGATGAGGTGATCAAAGCGTTCGAGTTTATACAAGTTTACGGAGAAGCTTGTATTTACAAGAAAGTGAGTGGGAGCTCTATAGCGTTTCTAATATTATATGTGGATGACATATTACTGATTGGAAACAATATAGAAATGCTGGAAAGCGTGAAGGAATATTTGAACAAGAGTTTTTCAATGAAGGACCTAGGAGAAGCTGCTTTCATATTAGGCATCAAGATCTATAGAGATAGATCGAGACGCTTAATAGGACTTTCACAAAGCACATACCTTGACAAAGTTTTGAAGAAGTTCAAAATGGATCAGTCCAAGAAGGGGTTCTTGCCTGTATTGCAAGGTGTGAAGTTGAGTAAGACTCAATGCCCAGTGACTGCAGAAGATAGAGAAAAGATGAGTGTCATCCCCTATGCTTCGGCCATAGGCTCTATCATGTATGCAATGCTGTGCACAAGACCCGATGTCAGCCTTGCCATAAGTATGGTCGGAAGGTTTCAAAGTGATCCAGGAATGGAACACTGGACGGCGGTCAAGAATATCCTGAAGTACCTGAAAAGGACTAAGGACATGTTTCTCGTTTATGGAGGTGATCAAGAGCTCGTCGTAAAGGGTTACGTCGATGCAAGCTTTGACACTGATCCGGATGACTCAAAGTCGCAAACCGGATACGTATTTATTCTAAATGGGGGTGCGGTTAGCTGGTGCAGTTCCAAGCAAAGCGTGGTAGCAGATTCTACATGCGAAGCGGAGTACATCGCTGCCTCGGAGGCGGCGAAGGAAGGTGTCTGGATGAAGGAGTTCATGACAGATCTTGGAGTAGTGCCTAGTGCACTTAACCCAATGACTCTGTTTTGTGATAATACTGGTGCCATTGCTCTAGCCAAGGAACCAAGATTTCACAAGAGGACCAGACACATAAAGCGACGTTTCAATTCCATCCGCGATTACATCGAGGACGACATAAATATTTGCAAAGTACACACGGATCTAAATGTTGCAGATCCGATGACTAAACCTCTTCCAAGGGCTAAACATGAACAACACCAGAACTGCATGGGTGTTCGATTCATTACAATGTAAATCACATAGTGATGTGAACTAGATTATTGACTCTAGTGCAAGTGGGAGACTGTTGGAAATATGCCCTAGCGGCAATAATAAATTGGTTATTATTATATTTCCTTGTTCATGATAATCGTTTATTATCCATGCTATAATTGTATTGATTGTAAACTCAAATACATGTGTGGGTACATAGACAACACTGTGTCCCTAGTATGCCTCTAGTTGACTAGCTCGTTGATCAAAGATGGTTAAGGTTTCCTAGCCATTGACATGAGATGTCATTTGATGACGGGATCACATCATTAGGAGAATGATGTGATGGACAAGACCCAAACTGTAAACGTAGCATTTGATCGTGTCAGTTTATTGCTATTGTTTTCTGCATGTCAAGTATCTGTTCCTTTGACCATGAGATCATGCAACTCACTGACACCGGAGGAATACCTTGTGTGTATCAAACGTTGCAACGTAACTGGGTGACTATAAAGGTGCTATACAGGTATCTCCGAGGGTGTCTGTTGGGTTGGCATGGATCAAGACTGGGATTTGTTACTCCGTGTGACGGAGAGGTATCTCAGGGCCCACTCGGTAATACAACATCACAATGAGCCTTGCAAGCAATGTGACTAAAGTGTTAGCCACGAGATCTTGTATTACGGAACGAGTAAAGAGACTTGCCGGTAACGAGATTGAACTAGGTATAGTGATACCGACGATCTAATCTCGGGCAAGTAACATACCGAAGAACAAAGGGAACAGCATACGGGATTAACTGAATCCTTGACATAGAGGTTCGACCGATAAAGATCTTCGTAGAATATGTAGGAGCCAATATGGGCATCCAGGTCCCGCTATTGGTTATTGATCGTAGAAGTGTCTCGGTCATGTCTACATAGTTCTCGAACCCGCAGGGTCTACACACTTAACGTTTGGTGACGATTAGTATAATTGAGTTATTATGGTGGTGACCGAAGGTTGTTCGGAGTCCCGGATAAGATCCCGGACATGACGAGGATCTCCGGAATAGTCTGGAGGTAAAGATTGATATATGTGATAATAGTGTTTTGATCTCCGGAAGAGTTCCGGAGTTCACCGGAAGGGGTTCCGGATGTTTACCGAAGTGTTCGGGTGCAGCAACACTTTATATGGGCCAAGGGATAAAAGCCCACGAGGTATTGGAAAGTGCAAAAGTAGTTTTGCTGCCGCGTAAGCGGTACTACCGCTTGGTGAAGCGGTACTACCGCCCGAGCGGTACTACCGCTTGTATGAAGCGGTACTACCGCCCAAGCGGTACTACCGCTTGTGTGAAGCGGTACTACCGCTTGTGCGCGGCTGTGCGCGGTTCGGCAGGGATCCGAGTTGGACTCTTTCCCTGCGGGCTAAACCGACCTTGTGCGGGCAAAACCGACCTGGAGGAGGCTTTTGCTCCAAGTTTAGACCCCAAGGCTCAACATATAAATAGAGGGGCAGGGCTAGCACACGGGATACATCAAGATTTCCCCAAGCCGTGTGCGGCAACCCTAACCCTCTAGTTCCTCCGTCATAATCTCCGTAGCGCTTGGCGAAGCCCTGCAGAGATTGTTCCTCACCACCATCACCACGCCGTCGTGCTGCTGGAACTCAACCACTACTTCACCATCGCTCGCTGGATCGAGGAGGTGAAGGCGTCATCAAGCCGTACGTGTGTTGAACGCGGAGGTGCCGTCCGTTCGGCGCTAGTTCGTGATCGGATCGAGGGACGACTTGCGATTTGGATCGCGGAGACGTTCGACTACATCAACCGCGTTTCTTAAACGCTTCCGCTTAGCGATCTACAAGGGTATGTAGATTTACTCTCCCTCTCGTAGATGCTCATCACCATGGATAGATCTTGTGTGTGCGTAGGAAAATTTTTGTTTCCCATGCAACGTTCCCCAACATTATCATCAAGAAAGAATACCCACGTAAATCTGGAAAAATCATCAACTATAACTAGACCATAGGAATTTCCACCGAGGCTCTTATAAGCATTTGGACCAAAAAGATCCATGTGAAGTAACTCGAGTGGTCTCCTAGTAGTCATGATATTCTTAACGGGATGACTTCCACCTACTTGCTTTCCAGCTTGGCAAGCACTACAAAGTCTATCTTTGTCAAAGATAACATCTTTAACACCAAGTATGTGATCACCTTTGATAAGTTTGTCTAAGTTACGCATGCCAACATGTCCTAGTCTTCTATGCCAAAGCCAACCTTTAGAAGATTTTGCAATTAAACAAGTACGAGGTTTGGATCTCTTAGTGAAATCAACAATGTATAGATCACCTCTACGGAAACCGGTAAAGACCATTTTATGATTATCTTGACTAAACACTTGGCAATCTACTTTCGTGAATAGCACATTAAAACCAAAGTCGGCAAGTCTAGATACGGAAAGAAGATTCTAGCCAAGAGATTCAACAAGCATAACATTTTGAATAGAGCTATCATGGGATATGGCCACCTTACCAAGACCAAGTACCTTACCCTTGGAGTTGTCTCCAAATGTTACGTACCTTCGCGGTCCATGGTTTGGTGTGATCTCTTCAAACATCTCTCTATCTCCGGTCATATGATCGGTACATCGGCTGTCGAGAATCCATTCTTTTCCTCCGGACATGTAATCCTTGAAGTTTGCCATGAGACTTAGATTCTTCATGATCTTCTCGTACTCGATGTCGAATAGCTCATCTTCATCATAGTAGCCATGTTCCACATTGTCATCATCAAGTGGGAAATCGTCGTCACAAGGAACAAGAAATTCGTTAGGGTTGTGATCATGACAATGTTCAAGATTATGAATTCGAATGGCTTCTACAATGATGTTGTTGATAGTTATGACATCTCCTTTAGCACGCATGAGGTCTCTAAGCTCAAATAGATAGTCATCAAACTTGGGATCACTAGGCGTCATTTTGTGAAAGGCAATAGTTTTATGAAGAATTTCATCAAGATTACTCAATGAATAACTCGGATATCGTTTCTCCAAGTCATTCCACAAAGTATAAGCACATTCAAAATTCTTCATTTGATTAAGCACATTCCTAGGCAATCCTCTAACGATGAGATTAACAGTTCTAAGATTGCATAGCATATCATTTTCCTCTTCATGTGTGGGATGTAAAGGATCAATGGGAGGTACATAGGGGCTCTTAACATATTTGCTCAATTGAAATTCATTAAATAGCTCAAGCATTAAAGTTTTCCATTGACTATAGTACTCTCCATCAAGAATAGGCACTCTACAACTCAAACTCCCTATACTAGACACATCCATCTTCCTCCACGGTGATTAAACCGAAGCAATGGATACCAAAGCCATGATACCAATTGTGGGATCACTAGAAGAGTGTCTAGAGGGGGGGGGGGTGAATAGACTACTACCATGAATTTAAAACCTAACCTTTTCCCAAGTTAATTGGTTGGCAGATTTTAACAATTATAGCAAGTCTAGCACACCCTACACATGCATGTCAACAAGTATGGCAGCGGAAAGTAAAGACATTGCATGTGGAAATAAAGAGTTGAGATAGGGAGATCAAACGCAATTGGAGACGCAAAGATTTTTCCCGTGGTTCCGATAGGTGGTGCTATCGTACGTCCACGTTTATGGAGTCTTCAACCCACGGAGGGTAACGGTCGCGAGAGTCCACGGAGGGCTCCACCCATAAGGGTCCATGAAGTAGCAACCTTGACTATTCCATAACGGCTTCCGTCCACGAAGGACTAGCCTCACTATGGGTAGATCTTCATGAAGTAGGCGATCTCCTTGCCCTTACAAACTTCTTGGTTCAACTCCACAACACGAAGTAGGAGGCTCCCAAGCGACACCTAACCAATCTAGGAGGCACCACCCTCCAAAAGGTAATAGGCTCGGTAATGACGATGAACTCCTTGCTCTTGTGCTTCAAGATGATAGACTCCTCAACACACAATCACTCTCTCACAGATTTGGCTTGGTGGAAGAGATGGGATTGGTGGAAAGCAACTTGGGGAGGCTAGAGATCAAGATTCATATGGTTGGAATGGAATGGCATGATCTCAACACATGAGTAGGTGGCTCTCTCTCAGAAAATATGATGGGGCAAGTATGGAATAGTTCTGAATGCTTCACTTTCGAGTGGGTGGTGGTGAAGGGGTATATATAGGCATCTCCAAAAATCCAACCGTTACACCTTAAGTGACCAACTCGGTGACACCGATGTGTGAATCTCGGTGGTACCGAGTTGCTCCAAAGGTAGCAACTTTTGAATCTCGGTGAGACCGATATATAAATCTCGGTTGCACCGATTAGGTGACCAACGGTCAGATTGCCAAACTCGGTGACGCCGATTCAACAAACTCGGTCGGACCGATTTTGTGAAATTGGGTAACAGAAAGTTGGCAACCCAAACTCGGTGGCACCGAAGCAGAATCGGTTGCACCGAAAGGCTAGGGTTTGGCTTAGGTTTGTCTGAGTATGGGAATCGGTGGCACCGAGTGGAAAGTGTTGGTTGCACCGATTTTGGATATTTGACTTTGGACAGACTTTTGTGGAAGAGCTTGTGGGTGTTTTTGGTGACTATCACTTGTGCACGTATGAGCATTTTGTTCACCAACAGTACCTTACCCCCTTTTAATAGTATTGGCTTTCCTATGGACTCAAAGTGATTTCTCACAAAGTAAAATGTAGAGTCCTCTTGCTTGAAGCTTTGCCAATCCATTTCCTTGCATCTTGGGGTATCTCCACAATCTCCACAATCCTTTTGCCAACCCTCTCTGTGGACTTTATCTGAAATACACTAGGTAAAAGTATTAGTCCAAGAGACAATGTATGTTGTCATGAATTATCAAAACCACCAAGGGAGCATGTTGTGCTTTCATATCCTCCTAGTTCCTCCTGTCCACTCGGCCAGTGAGAGCGCAACCATCGATCGGTAGGGACGTAATTATCCCCCAATCCTGGAGGGTCACCGTCATCTCCCCACATGGAAGATGGAAACTGTGCGTCTCTGGCCGCCACCGGTCGATCAACGCTGTGAGAGCTGAGTGGACGAGCGTCGGCGGCTTACGCTTGAACTGCAAGACGAAACACAGCATTCGGGCTCTCCTGAAGAACGGCGCGTAGCGCTCGTCGTACACCATTTTAAGGGTCGTCCCATGACCCCTCACCCGCAGTGGCGGGAGCATCTGCCAAAATGAATACACAAGTATTTAGTAACTTATTTTCATCAATTTGAAAGATTTGGTTCAAGAATGGTAATTACCATTCCATTCTCAATGAAACGGGCACGATGACCCTTGTCGAACGCAGGGTCAAGCATGGTATACTTAGTTCCGATGTGGTCCGCAAGAGGTCGCCTCCTAATTTTTTTTGCAAACATAAGCATATATAAGCATAAGCATAATTAAAATAGCATAATAATAAATAAATAAAAACTATTAACAATTTTTATCCATTCAATTTGAAAACATGATTCTCATAAGCATGATTGGTTTATTAATTTACCATAAGATTGTTTTAACAATAATCATTCATTTCTTCTATTTGTAAAAAATAAGTAAACAAATACAATCTTTCTCCATCATCCACTATATGCATATGGTTCATTCATATCACATCAAACAAACCTCTGAATTCATTCCTTCAATATGCATGATATCAATATTTTTTTAAACATGAACTAGGGTTCATCATGTAACTAGGGTTCATCATGTAGTTCATCATGAAAATACATATAATCTCTCAAACAAATACATAGAAGTTCATATTCCACCCCATTTAACATCTACAATCAAACTAAAACAAACTAGGATTACAAAATTAAATTCTAGTTCAAAAATATGGTGGACTATTGAATCAAATAATGCATCAAATCGGAAGTGAATGGAGAAAAACTAAATGGAGGGATCGAAGGAGCTTACTTTTCTCATTTCAGAGCCATCTCGATCCGCAAATATGGTGAAGAAACAGAAGAGATAAAAGGGGGAGAGTGGAGGGGATGAGAGAGGCTCCCCCTCTCTGTTCTTGAGCCGCCGCGGGGTGTGGTGGGGAGGAGATGGGGAGGGCGAACCGGCGCCCCGCCCTTATAAGGTCTCAGACCCTACCGCCAAACCCTGGGACGGTGGGTTATCACGTCCTATAGCCAACCTCTGTGGCGGTAGGCTCGTGCAAAGTAATGGCGACCGTCAGTTACTGGCTGACGTGGATTAGTCAGCTACCGCCAAGTCCCGTGGCGGTAGCCTGCACACCCCTACCGCCGCAGCATGTGGCGGTAGGCAAAAGGGTCAGATCTGGAAAAAAATACAACCGGGGTCAGCTCCGGCTAAACGTTCAAAAACGGTCAAAACATTGAATTTTGCCGTATGAGGTCTTATGCTTACAACCATATATTTGTGTTGGGATCATCATGATCTTAATTTGTGTCCTGGAAGTCATCCATCAAGATGTGTTTGTTATGTATCGATGTGAGGATGTGTCTAAATTACGTCATGACCAGCACGCGTCCTGCATCAAGAGTCAGTTGTCCAACCGAAGGCCCTATCCATCGCGCGAGGTGATACGTCTCCAACGTATCTATAATTTTTGATTGTTCCATGCTATTATATTATCGGTCTTGGATGTTTTATATGCATGTATATGCTATTTTATACTATTTTTTGGGACTAACCTATTAACCTAGAGCCTAGTGCCAGTTTCTATTTTTTCCTTGTTTTTGAGTTTTACAGAAAAGGAATATCAAACGGAGTCCAAACGGAATAAAAATTTACGGTGATTTTTTATGGACCAGAAGAGACCCATGGGGCATCGGAGTTGGGACAGAAGAGCCACGAGGCAGCCACAAGCCTAGGGGGCGCCCCCTAGCTTGTCGTCGCCTCGTGGCCCCCCTTGACTTGTTTCCAACGCCCAAATTTCTTATAAATATAGAAACCTCCAGAAAGAAACCTAGATCGGGAGTTCCGCCACCGCAAGCCTCTATAGCCACGAAAAACCAATCGGGAGCCCGTTTCGGCACCCTGCCGGAGGGGGAAACCATCACCGGAGGCCATCTTCATCATCCCGGCGGTCTCCATGACGAGGAGGGAGTAGTTCACCCTCGGGGCTGAGGGTATGTACAGTAGCTATGTGTTTGATCTCTCTCTCTCGTGTTCTTGAGATGACACGATCTTGATGTACCGCGAGCTTTATTGATATAGATGAATCATATGGAGTTTTCCCCTCTCTATCTTCTTGTGATGAATTGAGTTTTCCCTTTGAAGTTTACTTATCGGATTGAGTCTTTAAGGATTTGAGAACACTTGATGTATGTCTTGCGATGGGATATCCGTGGTGACAATGGGATGTTCTATTGATCCACTTGATGTATGTTTTGGTGATCAACTTGCGGGTTTCGTGACCTTGGGAATCTATGCATAGGGGTTGGCACATGTTTTCGTCTTGACTCTCCGGTAGAAACTTTGGGGCACTCTTTGAAGTTCTTTGTGTTGGATCGAACATGATGAATCTGAAATTGTGTGATGCATATCGTATAATCAAGCCCATGGGTACTCGTGGTGACATTGGAGTATCTAGGTGACATTAGGGTTTTGGTTGATGTGTATCTTAAGGTGTTATTTTAGTACGAACTCTAGGGCTGTTCGTGACACTTATAGGGATAGCTCATACGATTGATCGAAAAAGATAACTTTGAGGTGGTTTCGTACCCTACAATAATTTCTTCGTTTGTTCTCCGCTATTTGTGACTTTGGGGTGAACTCTTTGTCGCACGTGAGGTATTTACATATGATTCAACTATGTCAGTATTGTTGAGAGAACTTGCACTAGTGAAAGTATGAACCCTAGGCCTTGTTTCTAAGCATTGCAATACCGTTTGTGCTCACTTTTATCATTAGTTACCTTGCTGTTTTAATATTTTCAGATTACAAAAACCTATATCTACCATCCATATTACACTTGTATCACCATCTCTTCGCTGAACTAGTGCACCTATACAATTTACCATTGTATCGGGTGTGTTGGGGACACAAGAGACTTTTTGTTATTTGGTTGCAGGGTTGTTTGAGAGAGACCATCTTCATCCTACGCCTCCCACGGATTGATAAACCTTAGGTCATCCACTTGAGGGAAATTTGCTACTATCCTATGAAACTCTGCGCTTGGAGGCCCAACACGAGTCTACAAGAAGAAGGTTGCGTAGTAGACATCAAGCTCTTTTCTGGCGCCGTTGCCGGGGAGGTGAGTGCTTGAAGGTATATCTTTAGATCTTGCAATTAAATCTTTTAGTTTCTTGTTTTTCACTAGTTTGGCTTTATAAAATAAAACTACAAAAAAATGGAGTTTAGGTTGCATCAATTGGTTCGTCTTTTTAATGTCTTTCGTGAAAATGATGGTTTGGAAAATTGTGCTCAATTGGTAGAGGAAGAATTTATGAAAATACTTAATGAGAATTCCTTGAATGATGAGCATGATTGCAATATTGCTAGTATGAATTCTCTGAATATCCATGATGCTAATGATATGCAAAGCCACAAGCTTGGGGATGTTATGTTTGATGAAGATGATATTTTTAGTGCCCCAACTTTTGATGAGCAAAACTATTATGATGATGGCATGCCTCCTATCTATGAAGATTATGATGATGACATATATGCTATTAAGAATGATAACCATGAAACTTGTCATCATGATTTTAGTTTTCAATTGGATGATGCCACTCAAATATCTCATGATAGTTATTTTGTTGAGTTTGCTCCCACTACTTTGAATGAGAAGAAATTTGCTTATGTGGAGAGTAATGAAAATTCTATGCTTGTGCATCATGAAAAGAATGATTTATGTGATAGTTATATTGTTGAATTCCTTCATGATGCTACTGAAATTTATTATGAGGGAGGAACATATGCTTGTAGGAATTGCAATAATATCAAGTTTCCTCTCTATGTGTTCAAAGTTTTGAAGTTATGCTTGTTTTGCCTTCCTATGCAAGTTGATTCTTGCTCCCATAAATTGTTTGCTCACAAAATCTCTATGCATAGGAAGTGGGTTAGACTTAAATGTGCTTGCCATGTGATCCATGATGCTCCTTTTCATGTTTCAATTATTATTCGTACGTGAGCATCATTGAAATCATCATGCCTAGCTAAAAGGCTTTAAAGAAAAGCGCCTGTTGGGAGACAACCCAACACTTTTCCTTTCTGTTTTTGTGTGTTAACATGATTAAGATACTGTAGTAATCATGTTTTGTGTCTTTTATTTCAATAAAGTGCCAAGTAAAGCCTTTGGGATGACTCACAAGATGAGTAGAATTGATGCTGAACCAAAACAGAAACTTTTGACTCCAGTACAGGAATTGTCATTTTTTACTGGAGCGTGATAATGATCTGAAATTTTGACACAGTCTTGATATGCAAATTCTTCAGGTTGTACTAATTTTTAAGAATTTTTAGAGACAGGTAAGTATGTCTATACTACAGATCTTTACAGACTGTTCTGTTTCTGACAGATTCTGTTTTGCATGCATAGTTTGCATGTTTTAGTGTTCCCATAGCTTATATTCAGAGATATAAATTATGTGAATGATAGAATATAGTAGGTATTATGTGAGAAAAATTATGATTCTTGTCTTGACAGTACCTAAGTGAATGGTCTTTATTTATTATACTAACCCATCTCACGAAGTTCCGTTAAGTTTTGTGTGATTGAAGTTTTCAAGTTTTGGGTGAGACACCGATATGAGGAGAATAAGGAGTGAACAGAACCTAAGCTTGGGGATGCCCAAGGCACCCCCAAGATAATACCCATGGAATACTCAAGCGCCTAAGCTTGGGGATGCCCCGGAAGGCATCCCCTCTTTCGTCTTCAACACTATCGGTATATCTTACTTAGAGCTATATTTTTATTCATCACATAATATGTGTTTTGCTTGGAGCGTCATTATATTTTGTTATTTTATGTTAGGTGTTATTTATAATCTTGTTTTTCAATAAAAATTTCCAAGAATTGTCTTAGGATGCTTGCATTGCATGTTTTGATGAGTGCTGTGTAAAAACAGAAACTTTGGCTGTAGTGTTTGAATTTTCATATTTTACTGGAACGTGAAAAGTTTCTGAAATTTTTACACAGTGTTTTAATATAAATTATTTAGCATGTCCTAAATTTTCATAATTTTTTGAGTTACATAAGTACACTGGTTTAATAGATTGCTACAGACTGTTCTGTTTGGACTGATTGCAGTCATAGTTTTGTTATCTACTTATCCTATAGTTTCCATAGCCTATATTGGTAGATATAAATTGTGGAAATGATAGTAAACAGTAGATGATGTTTGAGAATTATTGTGCAACTTGTCTTGGCAGTACATGAAGTGTCGATTTATTCTTATGTGTACTAACCTATCTCACGAGTTCTTTTCGAGTTTTGTGTGGATGAAGTTTTTGAGAATAGGTGAAACCATGATATGAGAGGATCGAACGAGATACAAAAGCTGAAGCTTGGGGATGCCCAAGGCACCCCAAGTAAATATTTCAAGAAGTCTCAAGCATCTAAGCTTGGGGATGCTATGCATCCCACCTCTCTTCATCAAACAAATATCGGTTAGCCTATGTTGAGCCTAAATTTTTATTTGTCCACATGATATTTACTATTCTTGGAATGAATTTTTATTTTGTTTTGCTGTTTGAATAAAATACTTAAGATCTGAAATTCTTAGATGAGAGAGTCTTCACATAGTTATTTAATTGTTGGCTACTCATTGATCTTCACTTATATCTTTTTGGAGTAGTTTGTCAGTTTGCTCTAGTACTTCACTTATATCTTTTTAGAGCACGACGGTGGTTTTATTTTATAGAAATTGTTGAACTCTCATGCTTCACTTATATTATTTTGAGAGTCTCTAAACAGCATGGTAATTTGCTTAGGTTATGAATTTAGTCCTAATATAATGGGCATCCAAGAGAGATATAATAAAAACTTTCATATAAAGTGCATTGAATACTATGAGAAGTTTGATTCCTTATGATTGTTTTGAGATATAAAGATTGTGATATTAGAGACATGCTAGTGAGTAATTGTGGATTGGTAGAAATACTTGTGTTAAAGTTTGTGATTCCCGTAGCATGCACCTATGGTGAACCGTTATGTGACGAAGTCGGAGCATGATTTATTTATTGAATGTCTTCCTTTGTGTGGAGGTCGGGATCGCGCGATGGTTAACTCCTACCAACCCTTCCCCTAGGGGCATGCGTCTAGTACTATGTTTCGATGACTAATAGACTTTTGCAATAAGTATGTGAGTTCTTTATGACTAATGTTGAGTCCATGGATTATACGCACTCTCACCCTTCCACCTTTGCTAGCCTCTCTAGTACCGCGCAACTTTCGCCAGTGCATTAAACCCACCATATACCTTCCTCAAAACAGCCACCATACCTACCTATTATGGCATTTCCATAGCCATTCCGAGATATACTGCCATGCAACTTCCACCGTTCCGTTTATGCCACGCATCATCATTGTCATATTGCTTTGCATGATCATGTAGTTGACATCGTATTTGTGGCAAAGCCACCGTTCTTATTTTTTATACATGTCACTCTTGAGTCATTGCACATCCCGGTACACCGCCGAAGGCATTCATATAGAGTCATATTTTGTTCTAAGTATCGAGTTGTAATTCTTGAGTTGTAAGTAAATAAAAGTGTGATGATCATCATTATAGAGCATTGTCCCATGTGAGGAAAGGATGATGGAGACTATGATTCCCTCACAAGTCGGGATGAGTCTCCGGACTTTACAAAAAATAAAAGAGGCCAGAGTAGCCCAAATAGAAAAAAGAGGCCAAAGATGCCCACCAAAAGAAAAAAAAGAAAAAAAGAAAAAAAATGAGAAAAAAAGAGAGAAGGGGCAATGCTACTATCCTTTTTCCACACTTGTGCTTCAAAGTAGCACCATGATCTTCATGATAGAGAGTCTCCTATATTGTCACTTTCATATACTAGTGGGAATTTTTCATTATAGAACTTGGCTTGTATATTCCAATGATGGGCTTCCTCAAAATTGCCCTAGGTCTTCGTGAGCAAGCAAGTTGGATGCACACCCACTTAGTTTCTTTTTGAGCTTTCATACACTTATAGCTCTAGTGCATCCGTTGCATGGCAATCCCTACTCACTCACATTGATATCTATTGATGGGCATCTCCATAGCCCGTTGATATGCCTAGTTGGTGTGAGATTATCTCCTTCTTTTTTGTCTTCTCCACAACCACCATATTCTATTCCACCTATAGTGCTAGGTCCATGGCTCACGCTCATGTATTGCGTGAGAGTTGAAAAAGTTTGAGAACACTAAAGTATGAAACAATTGCTTGGCTAAAACCGGGGTTGTGCATGATTTAATACTTTGTGTGATGAAGATGGAGCATAGCCAGACTATATGATTTTATAGGGATAACTTTCTTTGGCCATGTTATTTTGAGAAGACATGATTGCTTTATTAGTATGCTTGAAGTATTATTGTTTTTATGTCAACATTAAACTTTTGTTTTGAATCTTATGGATCTGAATAATCATGCCACAATAAAGAAAATTACATGGATAAATATGTTAGGTAGCATTGCACATCAAAAATTCTGTTTTTATCATTTACCTACTCGAGGACGAGCATGAATTAAGCTTGGGGATGCTTGATACGTCTCCAACGTATCTATAATTTTTGATTGTTCCATGCTATTATATTATCGGTCTTGGATGTTTTATATGCATGTATATGCTATTTTTTGGGACTAACCTATTAACCTAGAGCCCAGTGCCAGTTTCTGTTTTTTTCCTTGTTTTTGAGTTTTATAGAAAAGGAATATCAAACGGAGTCCAAACGGAATAAAAATTTACGGTGATTTTTTATGGACCAGAAGAGACCCACGGGGCATCAGAGTTGGGCCAGAAGAGCCACGAGGCAGCCACAAGCCTAGGGGGCGCCCCCCTAGGGCACGCCCCCTGGCTTGTCGTCGCCTCGTGGCCCCCCTTGACTTGTTTCTGACGCCCAAATTTCTTATAAATACAGAAACCTCCAGAAAGAAACCTAGATCGGGAGTTCCGCCGTCGCAAGCCTCTGTAGCCATGAAAAACCAATCGGGAGCCCGTTCTGGCACCCTGCCGGAGGGAGAAACCATCATCGGAGGCCATCTTCATCATCCCGGCGGTCTCCATGACGAGGAGGGAGTAGTTCACCCTCGGGGTTGAGGGTATGTACCAGTAGCTATGTGTTTGATCTCTCTCTCTCTCGTGTTCTTGAGATGGCACGATCTTGATGTACCGCGAGCTTTATTGATATAGATGAATCATATGGAGTTTTCCCCTCTCTATCTTCTTGTGACGAATTGAGTTTTCCCTTTGAAGTTTACTTATCGGATTGAGTCTTTAAGGATTTGAGAACACTTGATGTATGTCTTGCGATGGGATATCCGTGGTGACAATGGGATGTTCTATTGATCCACTTGATGTATGTTTTGGTGATCAACTTGCGGGTTCCGTGACCTTGGGAATCTATGCATAGGGGTTGGCACATGTTTTCGTCTTGACTCTCCGGTAGAAACTTTGGGGCACTCTTTGAAGTTCTTTGTGTTGGATCGAACATGATGAATCTGAAATTTTGTGATGCATATCGTATAATCAAGCCCATGGGTACTCGTGGTGACATTGGAGTATCTAGGTGACATTAGGGTTTTGGTTGATGTGTATCTTAAGGTGTTATTTTAGTACGAACTCTAGGGCTGTTCGTGACACTTATAGGGATAGCTCATACGATTGATCGGAAAAGATAACTTTGAGGTGGTTTCGTACCCTACAATAATTTCTTCGTTTGTTCTCCGCTATTTGTGACTTTGGGGTGAACTCTTTGTCGCACGTGAGGGATTTACATATGATTCAACTATGTCAGTATTGTTGAGAGAACTTGCACTAGTGAAAGTATGAACCCTAGGCCTTGTTTCTACGCATTGCAATACCGTTTGTGCTCACTTTTATCATTAGTTACCTTGCTATTTTTATATTTTCAGATTACAAAAACCTATATCTACCATCCATATTACACTTGTATCACCATCTCTTCGCTGAACTAGTGCACCTATACAATTTACCATTGTATTGGGTGTGTTGGGGACACAAGAGACTTTTTGTTATTTTGTTGCAGGGTTGTTTGAGAGAGACCATCTTCATCCTACGCCTCCCACGGATTGATAAACCTTAGGTCATCCACTTGAGGGAAATTTGCTACTGTCCTACGAAACTCTGCGCTTGGAGGCCCAACACGAGTCTACAAGAAGAAGGTTGCGTAGTAGACATCACGAGGTTGCCCCAGTAATTAATATAGAAATAATTAGACAAAAGCATTGGGCGTTTAATGATTACACCTCTTGAATCCCTAGAGTTAGGATTTGTGTTACCGTACTAAACATTTCTATCACTGGTGTTCAAAATAACACTTAACGATCTCTCTGCCCTTAGCCTCTCCGTGGCTCGCTCTCCCTGATCCTAGGCGAAAGGATCAATGCGGGCGAGGAAGGAGAGCGGCGGCGCGAGGAGAGAGCGAGGGGGGATCTGGGGGCTAGGGTTTGCCAGAGGGGGCACGGGGGCGGCCTTATACCCACCGGGCCATCGCCGGCGAGCTGGTCCGGCGGGGACGCGCCCGGTCGCGTGCGCGCCTCGGTCGCCACCTCCTGTAGCGAGGTTGGGGACGACCGAGGGGGGCCACTGGGTCGGCCTGGGCCTGCCACTGTGGCCTAAGGCCCAGGGCAGGGGGGCTTTTCTTTTTATTTTCTTTCTGTTTTGTTTACTGTTTGTATTTTCAGTCTCATTTATTTTCTTGCAATAATTCTTTTCAGCAAAAATGTGTGACATGGTCCAATAAATATATTGCAATATTCTACATGGTCACATACACTTTGGGCATTTTTGGAAAATGTTTGATTTATCAAAATGATTTTAAGAGCACTTTAAAATGCAAAATGGTGCTGTTATTGAAGGTGGGGTCCACACCATAGCCTTGGTGATGTTGTTTTTCCCCAACACCAATGGTTTGGTGATTTACTACAAGTGTGCAACATTTTATTCTTGCAGTTTGCAATTTTATTTTATCACATAAAAAATTCAATTGGCTTTTGAAGTGGAATTTGAATTGGGATATGAATTTCAACTTGATCATATCTTGTTTAGCAAAATGATTAGGCACTGATCATGGTCATCACTGTGCTTAATTACAATGATCACTGTAGCCAAAATCCAGGGTGTCACAGACCAGTAGGTCCGTGGTAAACTACTCAAACATCATCATAGAGGCAACAATGTTGACGTAGAGGCCCTCCGTGATTGATCCCCCCTCCGACAGGGCACCGGAACAGGGCTCTAGATGGGCACACGTCGGAATAGACACTTGCAACGGCGGAAAAAGTATTTTGGCTGGCTCTCGGGTGTTTTCCTGATTTTAGAGAATATATAGAGCAGGAGTTAGGTCAGGAGGCCGTGGGAGGTGGCCCCAAGCCATCAGGGCGCGGTCACCCCCCTAGGCACGCCTTGTTGGCTTGGCGCCACCCCGTATGGCTTCCGGTCTCCCTCCGAAGCTTCCAGGTTTTATCTTTGTCCAGAAAAATCATCAAAAAGTTTCGGGGCATTTGGACTTCGTTTGGTACAGTATTCCTGAAAGGCCAAAAACAAGCAGAAAATAGCAACTGGCACCGGGGACTAGGTTAATAGGTTAGTTCATAAAAATGATATAAAATAACATATAAATACATATAAAGTATCCAAGAATGATAATATAGTAGAATGGAACGATAAAAAAATATAGATACGTTGGAGACGTATCAGCATCCCCGGGCTTAATTCTTGCTTGTCCTCGAGTAGATAAATGATAAAAACAGAATTTTTTGATGCGACATGCTACCCAACATGTAATCTCTTTTAGGTATGATCTTTGAGAAACAATGAACTAATAAACATCAACATAGTAATGTCCATAAACATAAGCAACATAATCATTAACTTTCAAAATATACGATCCTTAAAGAACGTTACTCCCCACTCATTTTATCATATTAGCATGGCGTGACTCCGTCTTCACCACATAAGTAAAAATCATGAGCACCACGGTGTCAAGTCAGGCCATTGGATCGTACTTCTACCGCGCTTCGGCATTACCTCACTCAATACATGAGCGTGAACCATGGATATAGCATATGGGTGGAATAGAATATGGTGGTAGATATCAAAAGGAGTCAAAGTGTAAAGAAAGTCACATCAACTAGGTGGACCAATGGGCTATGGAGATGCCCATCAATCGATATCAATGCGAGGAGTAGGGACTGCCATGCAACGGATGCACTAGAGCTATAAGTGTGTGAAAGATCAACGGAAGCTAAGTGGGTGTGCATCCAACTTGCTTGCTCATGAAGACCTCGGGCATTGGAGGAAGCCCGTCATCGGAATATACAAGCCAAGTTCTCTAATGAAAAATTCCCGCTAGCATATGAAAATGAAAACTCAGAGACTCTCTATATGAAAAACATGGTGCCACTTTGAGGCACAAGTGTGGTAAGGATAGTAGCAAAGTCCCTTCTCTCTATTTATCTCATTTATGTATTTTTCTCTTTTTCTCTTTTTCTCTTTTTCTCTTTTTCTCTTTTTATTTCTTTCTTTTTCTTTTCTCTCTTTTTTTATCTTTTTTCTTGGTAGGCTCATTTGGCCTCCCCCATTTTTTTTCATTTTTCGTCCGAAGCTCATCCGACTTTTGGGGGAATCGTTACTCCATCATCTTTTCCTCGCCGGGACAATGCTCTAATAATGATGAACATCACACTTTTATTTACTTACATCTCAATATAACAACTCAATGATGAAAAAGAAATGACTCTATATGAATGCCTCTGGCAGTGTACGAGGATGTGCAATGATCTAACGTAACATGTAAACAATGATGAATGGTGGCTTTGCCACAAATACTATGTCAGCTATATGATCATGCAAAGCAATATAATGATGAACACACAAGTCATGTGATGTAACGGTGGAAGTTGCATGCTAATATATCTCAGAATGGCTATGTAAATGCCATAATAGGTAGGTATGGTAGCTGTTTTGAGGAAGATATAAGGAGGCTTATGTGTGATAGAGCGTATCATATCATGGGGTTTGGATGCACCGGCGAAAGCTGCACCGATCCTCGAGGTGAGAATGGGCAATGCACGGTACCGAAGAGGCTAGCAATATGCACTGGTGCAGCGACGTGCTATACAAACAGTTTTTAAACCCTATTCGCGACGCAGTTTTAAACCGTCGACTTGCTTGTGTGGGCAATAGGGGGGTCCATCCCACACGACACAGAAAAATCGTCGGCGATGGTGGCCAACGAACGCAAACGTTTGGCAAAACTAAGCGTATGGGATGTACGCATCTATCACAAACGAGAGTCACCGGGCAACCGTTTGAGATATGATGTACTTTCCATACGGTCCATCGTTGCAACTCGTGTGAGATCACACTAACATCGCACACACTATTCTGTGGCGCACCGTTTACGATGCGAGACACATCACAAATAGTTCACAATTATAAATCGTGTATGATAAGGAGTATATCACACACACTTATATTATCCGAACCGTTTGCGATATTTAACTAAGACGATAATTTAACCGTCATACAAGTATCAGATAAGTTGAAGAAACGTCTGAATGTCATACTCGCGTCCGACAGGATAACTGTCGCACGCGCTATTCTGTGGTCCAACGTTTGCGATGCATTCTACATCACAAACAGTTTATCATTTTAAATTTTGTGCGACAGAGATTCTATCACCGATGCTGAATTCGGTTGCACTGTTTGTGATATTGTCTGAAATCACACATGGTTTGAAAACGGCAACTGTGTGCATGGGCACACACATTTTCTATCTGTGAAACATGTCGGATCATGAGGTATATCACAAACGTTGAGACTTACAAACCGTGTGTGGCACCCCGGCTCAGAGAACCGGATTACCAGTGTTTCCAGCCCAGAGATCATGTCCTCTGGAAACACACAACAACTTGGAACATAACTGAACTGACTTTATTGATAGATTGCGGTTACAAGCTCATATTTTACAGTGCTAGCGAGACCAAAGGCACCCTCGGTGCTATGACAGTATCTACATTATTTATAAAACATAGCAGGGCCTCGGAACTACTAAGTACTTCTACGGCGTAGCGTAACATAGCGGCGACTCCATCCACAGGGACACTGCTGTGGACACATCCTAGTTAGCGTAGCACGAACCATCAGGACCTCCGTCCTCGGCTTCTCCTGCATCTGGCATGATACGCCAGGTGAGTACTTTGAATGTACTCGCAAGCTCACAACAACCAAGTAATGCAGCAAACAATAGCATGGCAATCAACAAATTAAATGCTTAAGCAATTCACTTACTGTACCAGTTACCGACTTACTCTCTTCCGGGTTGTCCCACAACCCTCGGAATACTCATAAGCCATCGAGTACTTCTGATCATATGAAGAGTTCTTCCATCATTACTAACACTGTTACGGTTGACCACCTACCGAGGTCTGGACGGGCTGTCCAATTCCGTGGACGCGGCTATTCGAATAGATTTTTCACTCTGCAGAGGTTGCGCACTTTACCCACACCATGAAGCACCTGGCCTCGTGATCCCATTAGGGTGGACCAGCGTTGATTCAACGAAACTTGTCTGACCCGTGACTCTTCCATCGTACCACCGGCATTCATCCTCCCCCGGAGTCCTGCCCTGGGTGGCCCCTGTGTCCTCTTGACACCTGCCACCGTCGTGGCCAAACTAAACTGTCCCAAACGGGGACGCCGGCACAATACTCAACTGGCTCACAGGGTTATCGCCGCCTACCTGATCAGGGTAGCACGCGCGCATAACCCTCCCTCTTTGGAGGTACCGGTGAAAGAGCACGCGATCAGACCAAGTCAAGGCCGTCCCATACCGGCAAATGTGGTTGCACGGCTAAGCCCGGACAGGTGACTTAGATCAACCACTAATTTCATCTCAAATATAGTGGTTCATCACAATAGGCAACTAAATATTTAAATTAATTACTATGAATTAACCTATAGCAAATAAATAAGCATAATGTATGAAAATATGCAATACTATTGAAATGCTTCATGAAATGGGTATCATGGCTTGCCTTGCTCTGTTGGGTTGTTCAAACACTCCTGGTCTTCAAAATCACCAAAGTTCCCTTCTGAAAATATTTTTAAAATGTAAAGGGAAATGTCACATAATGCATTTTTGTTAACCAGAAATTCTGTGGATAAGAGAAAATTACCAAACTTTGTTAGAAATTAAAGGGGGTCAATACAAACACAATGCAAAAAAGAATCATTGAATTTAAGCTTATGGTTTGAAAGTTATAGCTGGTCAAAGTTCCTGGTCAAACTGGATTAAATAAATAGAAATTGGAAAAAATCAGAAAACCTCCAGCGGGCCACGTCGAAGGCGTAAAGTGGAGGGGCGCCTCCACTTATACCGCTTCGGGCGCGGGCGTGGGCCGCTGACAGGTGGGGTCAGCATCGATTTAAACAGAGAGGGAGAAGAGGGATCGAGAGGGGGCGGAGCTCCGGCGATGGTCGCCGGCGATAGAGACGGCGACGGCGCTCGGAGTTGAGAGGAATGGATCGGGCGCTCGAAGGCGAACCCACACGTACCCGCAGCGTGACGGGAGATGGCCGGACGGCGTCGTCCCCTTCCTCTCCGGCGGCGGCGGCGTTCGGGTGGTCGTCGGAGACGGCGAATTCGGCGATGGTTTGCTAGGGCAGGAGGTCGGGGAGCACCAGGGGAATACCCTGAGCTCGAGGGTGAGGTCAATTGGGGCTGGGGTGGAGTGGAAGTGCTGGCGGCGAGGTGGCTACAGACGGCGGATCTCCGATCAGATTCGAGGACAGAGGGCCTCTCGGCCGTGGCTCGCTCTTCGGGGGCCGATTGGATGATGGCTGGGAGGGTTGAGGAGCTCTGGAGGGCCGGGCATGGCCTTTTATAGGCCAGAGGCAAAGGCGGGCGAGCTCTCCCGAAGCAGCGAGGCTCGGCCATGCCACTGGAGCAAGGACGGCGAGCTGGCCGTCGCGGCGTGGAGCGAGGTGATGGAGGAGGGCAGAGGAGCGACGGGACGGGTCCGACGCCATTAATGGCTTGCGGACAACCACAGTGGCCGAAGCTCACTGTTGCGCCCGTGGCGAAGCTTGGCCGGGAGCGGCGGCGGCCTTCGCCGGCGGCCAGGAGGGTTCGGGAGGGGCCACGCGTGTGGCTGGAGCGATGTCGGCACCAAGGGACAAGGGGGGACAGTGAGGGACGGCTCGGGCGAGCTCATCAGATTCGGGCGCCGTGAAGAGCGCGCGCACTGGCATGCCAGTGCCGTGCTCACCACGGTTGCGGCCACCAGGAGGCCACGCAGGCCTGGCACACCTTGTCCAGGGGGTCTACCTTCGTCCATTTAGCCTCTCGGGGTCACTGGCTTGACTAGATACACCGTTCTGTGAAGTGTAGCTTCAGCTATAGCTTCTGCCAGCAATCTTGAGGAGGTTCTGGAGGAGAGCTGATATAGAGGTAGGGCCAATGGAGATGTCTAGTGCCATCTAGGTTGGAAGGACTACAGACTGGCAAAATTTGAGAAGGTTTGAAGAAGATTTGGATATAGTTCCTATGTAAACTACAATTCTGGTCCAGAATCTGAATCTGCTTGTGGCACTCACATAGATGATCTCCTGATGATGAAACTTGGCATAGAGGAGTTATTTGGTAGTGCACACATGCCATAAAAATTTCAGAGCAAGTGTGCACCTCTTGCTAGTACTTCCTTCACAATGGTTCTAAATAAGCAGAAACTTGTCAGAGTTTTGCTGCTGAAAAGTTGTACTGGACCAGATGATATTTTTGGATATTGTGGCTAGATAGGATCCCTAGGAGCTTGGGGAATTTATTGAGAATTTTCTGAGATAGGAAAATAGGGGTTGCTTCACAACTGACAAATTATGACCAGAAATGAAATAATTATTCTGGCCAAAACTTTGCATTGGGAAATGGAATATTTTTGAATATTATGGAATTATATGATAATAAGAAGGTGTGGAAAAAGTTTGGGAATTTGTTGATCATCCAAACTATAGGTTGCTTCACAACCTATAGTGATGACATAATTTCCCAAATAAAGAAAAGAATTATTAGGAAAATATTAAATCTTGAAAATTGATCCAAGAGGGGTGAGGAAAGGTTTTGGCAAGATGAGGTGGGTTTTGGGTTACTTGGGAAAAGATTCAAAGAATCATAGATCCAATTCAACTGATTTTTTTTGAAAATCAACCAAATTGCAAATAAAGCCCAAAATGATTTTGAAAAGAAAAAGTTGCCAAAATCAGGGTGTCACAAACCTACCCCCCTTAGGATGAATCTCGTCCTCAAGATTTGGTTGCTCAGGGAACAAGTACGGATATGCAGATCTTAAGAAATCTTCTCTTTCCCGGGTAGCCTCTTCCTCGGTGTGGTGCTCCCACATCACCTTGTAAAACTTGATCACCTTACTCCTGGTAGTCCTTTCCATCTCATCCAAGATCCTGACAGGTTTCTCTTCGTAGGTCAAATGTTTAGCCAGTTCTAGCTCACTCATATCTGCCTGCTTAATCGGTGGTGCAATGCACTTCCTTAACTGTGATATGTGGAAGAGATCGTGCACATCTGATAACTCTGATGGTAATTCTAACTGATATGCCACTCTGCCTCTTCTAGCAACAACTGGAAAGGGACCGATGTATCTTGGTGCAAGCTTTCCCCGGGTATGAAACCTCTTCACTCCCTTCATGGGGGTTACTCGAAGGTAGGCATATTCTCCGGGCTCAAAAGTCACTTCCCAGTGCTTTGGGTCATAGTAGCTCTTTTGACGGGACTTGGCTGCTCGAAGACGCTCCTGAATATCTTTGACCTGCTTCTCAGCCTCGAGCATCAAGTCCGTGCCAAAGATACGGCTATCTCCTGTCTGGGACCAATTCAATGGGGTGCGGCACTTCCGTCCATATAGTGCCTCAAACGGTGACATCTTCAAACTTGACTGATAACTGTTGTTATAGGAGAATTCCGCATAGGGTAGGCTGTCTTCCCATTTGGGTCCATGGGTAAGGGCACTGGACCGAAGCATATCCTCCAGTATCTGGTTCACTCGCTCAGTCTGTCCATCTGTTTGCGGATGGTATGCTGTGCTATGCTTCAGCATGGTTCCCAAAGCTTGGTCCAATCGCAGCCAGAATGCTGAGGTGAATAGGGAGCCCCTATCTGAGGTGATAGACTTGGGTACTCCATGAAGACTGACTATCCGGGACATGTAGAGTTGGGCAAGCTGATTTGCATTAAAAGTGGTCTTTACCGGGATAAAGTGAGCCACTTTTGTGAGTATATCCACAATGACCCAGATAGCATCATTGCCTCTCGTGGACCTGGGTAATCCAACGATGAAATCCATACATATATCGTCCCACTTCCATTGGGGAACTGGTAAAGGTTGCAGTAGCCCGGCGGGTTTCTGGTGTTCTGCCTTGACCTTGTTGCAGATGTCACAGCAGGCGACATAGTATGCTATATCCCTTCGCATTCCTGGCCACCAAAATGTCTCTCTCAGGTGTTGATACATCTTTGTGCCTCCCAGGTGGATAGAGTATGCGGACTCATGAGCTTCTCTGAGTATCTACTGTCTCAGGTTATTCTGATCGGGCACACATATCCGCTTCTCAAACCATAAGGTGCCTTGGTCATCCACGCGGAAAGACTTGGCCTTCCCTTTTGGAATCAGCTCCTTGATCTCTTTTATTCCTTCATCTGACTCTTGGGCCTTCTTAATTTCTTCCATAAGTGTTGGAGTAATTTCCAAAGTATCCGGGGTGATTGGGCCACATAGCACCATATTAAGCTCAGCGAATTCTTCTTGTAACCGTGGATGGAGACTTCCCATTAGTGCATTCACGATGCTCTGTTTTCTGCTGAGGGCATCAGCGACCACATTAGCCTTTCTCGGATGATAATTTATTCCAATGTCATAGTCCTTGACTAGTTCAAGCCATCTTCGCTGCCTGAGATTCAGGTCAGGTTGAGTGAAAATATACTTGAGACTCTTGTGGTTCGTGTATATCTCACAACGTTGTCCAATGAGGTAATGCCTCCAAATCTTCAAGGCATGAACCACGGCTGCTAACTCCAAATCATGTGTGGGGTAGTTCTCGTCATGAGGTCGTAGCTGTCTGGATGCATATGCTACAACCTTTCCTTCTTGCATCAATACGCAGCCGATTCCTCGTCTGGAAGCATCACAGTAAATGTCAAAGCTCTTGTGAATGTCTCGAAGGACTAACACAGGTGCTGTCGTTAGCCTTGTCTTTAGCTCTAGAAAGCTGCTATCACACTCCGTCGTCCAGACAAACCTTCGATTTTTCTTTAGCAATTCTGTCAGTGGCTTAGCTATCTTGGAGAAGCCTTCTATGAAACGACGGTAGTAGCCTGCCAATCCCAGGAAGCTACGGACTTCGGTCACCGAGGCTGTTGTCTTCCAATTTAACACAACAATTACTTTACTGGGGTCGACTGCTACTCCTTGTTCTGACAGAATATGCCCCAAAAATCCCACCTCTTTTAGCCAAAATTCGCATTTACTGAACTTGGCATACAGACGATGGGTCCTTAATCTTTCCAAGACAGCACGGAGGTGTTGCTTGTGCTCTTCTTCGTCCTTGGAATATATCAGGATATCATCGATGAACACCACCACGAATTTGTCCAGGAAATCCATGAAGACCTTGTTCATCATGCTCATGAAATAAGCTGGGGCATTCGTCAGTCCAAATGACATGACTGTAAACTCATACAGACCATGTCGGGTGGTGAAAGCTGTTTTGGGTATATCCTCTTTTCTGATTTTTAGCTGATGATACCCGGTTCAGAGGTCAATCTTGGAGAATACCCGTGCTCCATTCAGCTGGTCGAACAAGTCGTCAATGCGGGGGAGCGGGTACTTATTCTTGATGGTGACCTCATTCAGCTGGCGATAGTCTACGCACATTCATAGACTTCCATCCTTCTTCTTGACAAATAGCACTGGTGATCCCCATGGCGAGATGCTTGGGCGAATATACCCTTTTTGCAACAATTCATCCAACTGCTTCTTTAGTTCCGCCAACTCCGGACCTGGCATACGATAGTATTTCTTGTAAATTGGAGCAGTACCGGGAACCACTTCGATGGCAAACTCCAATTCCCGGTCGGGTGGCATCCCTGGTAATTCCTCGGGAAATACATCTGGAAATTCGCAAACTACCGGAATCAAGTTCATATCCGTGACGGTAGTTTGGTATGCCATTCCCTTCTTCGACATCATCTTGCTGGCAAGGAATTGGACTGTTTGTCCTGCCGGGTTGACTAATGTCACTGTCCTGGTGGCACAGTTGATGCACACCTGATGGGGTGTCAACCAGTCCATCCCCAGTATTACGTCCAATCCCGAAGATTCAATGGCAATGAGTGCAGCTGGAAATTTAACTCCATGTATCGAAATTTCCAGATCTCTATATATCAGATTTGTTCTGAGCAGGGAGCCAGGGGATTGTACCACCATGATTTTATCCAACAGCGAAGGAGAAAATTTGTGCAAGGTGGCAAAATTCCGCGAAATAAACGAATGGGAAGCCCCAGAATCAAATAAAATTACTGCGGGTATGTCGTTAACAGAAAACATACCGAGGACTACTTCTGGAGCTTCGCAAGCTTCCTCAGCGGAGATATGATGGACGCGTCCCTGGCTGAAGTTGTGAGCGGGGCGACGTCCAATAGTGTTGACCTGCGGCTTGACGTCAGAGGATGGCTTCCCGTTGTTGGCGGGGCACTGTTTGGAGTAGTGTCCACTTTGGCCGCAAGTAAAGCAAGTATTATTGCGGCGACAGTCCTCTAGCACTGGCTGTTTGCCGAAGGTCTTATTCTGGCCCACTGTCTTATTGTTGTTGCCATTGCTCCATGTGGGCTTGTATTCGGATGGACTTGGCTGCCAGGTGCGTTGCTTCTGCGCAAACTGCTCACGGTTGTCTTTCTTGGGTTCAAATTTCCGCTTGCAGTCATCATTCCCGGACTTATGCTCTCTTTCGGCAATGAACGCCTTATTCACCAAGGTCTGGAAGTCCGGAAAGTCCAGCATGCAGAGCTGACAACGGAGAGTGTGGTTCAGTCCTCCCAGGAACCGGTCGATCGTCCTTTCTTCAGTAGACACGTCATGGGTAGAGTACCGTGCCAAATTGTTGAACTTGTTCAGGTACTCTGCCACCAACATATTTCCTTGTATAAGCGCAAGGAACTCCCTTTGCTTTACTTTCATTATGCCCGTGGGAATATGATACTTGCCGAATAGTTCTTTGAACTTCTCCCAGGTAATTTCTTCTTCAGAAGGCCATGTTGCCTTTGTGTTGTCCCACCATATAGCTGCTGGCCCTTCCAGATAGTGAGTGGCAAAAGGAACCTTATCTGCTTCTTCACAGCGGGCTATGTCTAGCTTCTTTTCCATGGTCCTTAGCCAATCATCCGCTTCTATAGGGTCCACAGCTTGACCGAAATTGGGTGGCTTAGTGCGCTGGAAGTCAGACAACTTGGAATGTGTTCCATTATGGTGGTGATTCTGACCCACCATAGCCTGCATGCTTTTCAGAAATTCCATAAGATCTTGATTTCTTTTCTCCTCAAACATCCTCATAATCTGATCAGTGGTCGGTGCTTGAGGTGGTGGAGGTGGTAAATCTTCTGGTGGTTGTCCTGCTTGTCTGGCGGATCAACGAACGGGGGTTCCATCTCCGCCTTGACTACAACTTCTCTTCATCCTAAATTTTGTTCCCATTGCAAAATACCGAATCGATGAGCAACATCCATAAGGGAAACACAATCATATGACACCAGAAGGAAAATACGCGAAAAAGGCGAATAAAGCAAACTACATAATTATACAAGATAACCCAACATCATACATGGCAAGCTAGTAGGGGGATATCATGGCTAGACTGCTCATACGACAGTTGACATATGCAAAGATGCATGCACACCAACTCAAGCCTCCACTCTAGTGGTGCAGGTGGCACGAACACTGGCAGACTGAAGACTCCTCGTCATCTGATCCTGAGTCGGAGTCGGAACTGATGATATGAATCTCATCCTTCGGATCAAAGAAAACACGACAGCGCTGCTGCGACGGTTCTCCTTCCGGGGAAGAAGGAGCACGACGCCTCAGCATCGGAGCAGCTGGAGTGGCTAGGAGTGAGGCCCGCTCTGCCGGGGTCTCACGACGGCTACCAAACGAAAAACCTGGTGGCACAGTAGAGCTAGAAGGAGCCTCAAACCTAGGTGGAGGTGGAACTGGTGGTGGATATATAGGTGGAAAGATAGGCTGAGGTGGAGGTGGCACTGAAGTCGAGGCAGCAAGTGCCGCCTGGACACGAGACAGCTCCTCAGCCAAGGATATGATCATACGATAACTGGCGTTCAGATAGCGAGACAGCACAGCAGTCGCACGATCACACGCCAGGTCAACAGGAGCAAAAATGACTCGCCCTGTCGTAGGCGACAGGGTGGGATAGTGGAAGAAACCTAGATGAGTCTGCATCTCGACCTCGTGGAAGCGCAAGTCAGTGAGAGCCTCCATCGCAGCGAACTGGATCGCCAACTCCGGGGTGGAAGCCGTTCCGCCCTTGGAAGAGCGAGAGTAGCTACCAAGGTCTGAGCTCGCGATCAAGAAAGCCTCTGCGTGGTACTCATAGACTGACTCAGCCAGCTGCTCCCGAAACACCTGGTACACTGGATCTTCGCCGTGGGGGTACAGTCGAAGCCAGACGTCCCGGAGCAGTACTGGAAAGGTGAATGGTGCAGGCTCAAAATGGTAATGATATGGAACTGGTGCCATCTACACTCACAATGCCAACGGTTAGTGAAACAATGAATCATGATGCATGCTATTCAACAATCAAATGCAGCAAGCAATATGCACACTCATAGTCCTACACTAATCGTGGTTCTAGCGCGGTTTAGCTAGGGTGTCCTACAGTCAGCACGGCTCTGATACCAAGCGTTGTGGCACCCCGGCTCAGAGAACCGGATTACCAGTGTTTCTAGCCCAGAGATCATGTCCTCTGGAAACACACAACAACTTGGAACAGAACAGAACTGACTTTATTGATAGATTGCGGTTACAAGCTCATATTTTACAGTGCTAGCGAGGCCAAAGGCACCCTCGGTGCTATGACAGTATCTACATTATTTATAAAACATAGCAGGGCCTCGAAACTACTAAGTACTTCTACGGCGTAGCGGAACATAGCGGTGACTCCATCCACAGGGACACTGCTGTGGACACATCCTAGTTAGCGTAGCACGAACCATCAGGACCCCCGTCCTCGGCTTCTCCTGCATCTGTCATGATACGCCAGGTGAGTACTTTGACTGTACTCGCAAGCTCACGACAACCAAGTAATGCAGCAAACAATAGCATGGCAATCAACAAATTAAATGCTTAAGCAATTCACTTACGGTACCAGTTACCGACTTACTCTCTTCCGAGTTGTCCCACAAACCTCGGAATACTCATAAGCCATCGAGTACTTCCGATCATATGAAGAGTTCTTCCATCATTACTAACACTGTTACGGTTGACCACCTACTGAGGTCTGGACGGGCTGTCCAATTCCATGGACGCGGCTATTCGAATAGATTTTTCACTCTGCAGAGGTTGCGCACTTTACCCACACCATGAAGCACCTGGCCTCGTGATCCCATTCGGGTGGACCAGCGTTGCTTCAACGAAACCTGTTTGACCCGTGACTCTTCCATCGTACCACCGGCATTCATCCTCCCCCGGAGTCCTGCCCTGGGTGGCCCCTGTGTCCTCATGACACCTGCCACCGTCGTGGCCAAACTAAACTGTCCCAAACGGGGACGCAGGCACAATACTCAACTGGCTAACAGGGTTATCGCCGCCTACCTGATCAGGGTAGCACGCGCGCATAACCCTCCCTCTTTGGAGGTACCGGTGAAAGAGCACGCGATCAGACCAAGTCAAGGCCGTCCCATACCGGCAAATGTGGTTGCACGGCTAAGCCCGGACAGGTGACTCAGATCAACCATTAATTTCATCTCAAATATAGTGGTTCATCACAATAGCAACTAAATATTTAAATTAATTACTATGAATTAACCTATAGCAAATAAATAAGCATAATGTATGAAAATATGCAATACTATTGAAATGCTTCATGAAATGGGTATCATGGCTTGCCTTGCTCTGTTGGGTTGTTCAAACACTCCTGGTCTTCAAAATCACCAAAGTTCCCTTCTGAAAATATTTTTAAAATTCAAAGGGAAATGTCACATAATGCATTTTTGTTAACCAAAAATTCTGTGGATAAGAGAAAATTACCAAACTTGGTCAGAAATTAAAGGGGGTCAATACAAACACAATTCAAAAAAGAATCATTGAATTTAAGCTTATGGTTTAAAAGTTATAGATGGTCAAAGTTCCTGGTCAAACTGGATTAAATAAATAGAAATTGGAAAAAATCAGAAAACCTCCAGCGGGCCACGTCGAAGGCGTAAAGTGGACGGGCGCCTCCACTTATACCTCTTCGGGCACGGGCGTGGGCCGCTGACAGGTGGGGTCGGCATCGATTTAAACAGAGAGGGAGAAGAGGGACCGAGAGGGGGCGGAGCTCCGGCGATGGTCGCCGGCGATAGAGACGGCGACGGCGCTCGGAGTTGAGAGGAATGGATCGGGCGCTCGAAGATGAACCCACACGTACCCGCAGCGTGACGGGAGATGGCCGGACGGCGTCGCCCCCTTCCTCTCCGGCGGCGGCGGCGTTCGGGTGATCGTCGGAGACGGCGAATTAGGCAATGGTTTGCTAGGGCAGGAGGTCGGGGAGCTCCAGGGGAATACCCTGAGCTCGAGGGTGAGGTCAATTGGGGCTGGGGTGGAGTGGAAGTGCTGGCGGCGAGGTGGCTACAGACGGCGGAGCTCCGGTGAGATTCGAGGCCAGAGGGTCTCTCGCCCGTGGCTCGCTCTTCGGGGGGGCGATTGGATGATGGTTGGGAGGGTTGAGGAGCTCTGGAGGGCCGGGCATGGCCTTTTATAGGCCAGAGGCGAAGGCGGGCGAGCTCTCCCGAAGCGGCGAGGCTCGGCCATGCCACTGGAGCAAGGACGGCGAGCTGGCCATGGCGGCGTGGAGCGAGGTGATGGAGGAGGGCAGAGGAGCGATGGGACGGGTCCGGCGCCATTAATGGTTTGCAGACAACCACAGTGGCCGAAGCTAACTGTTGCGCCCGTGGCGAGGCTTGGCCGGGAGCGGCGGCGGCCTTCGCCGGCGGCCAGGAGGGTTCGAGAGGGGCCACGCGTGTGGCTGGAGCGATGTCGGCACCAAGGGACAAGGGGGGACAGCGAGGGACGGCTCGGGCGAGCTCATCAGATTATGGCGCCGTGCAGAGCGCGCGCACTGGCATGCCAGTGCCGTGCTCACCACGGTTGCGGCCACCAGGAGGCCACGCAGGCCTGGCACACCTTGTCCAGGGGGTCGACCTTCGTCCATTTAGCCTCTCGGGGTCACCGGCTCGACTAGATACACCCTGCTGTGAAGTGTAGCTTCAGCTACAGCTTCTGCCAGCAATCTTGAGGAGGTTCTGGAGGAGAGCTGATATAGAGGTAGGGCCAATGGAGATGTCTAGTGCCATCTAGGTTGGAAGGACTATAGACTGGCAAAATTTGAGAAGGTTTGAAGAAGATTTGGATATAGTTCCTATGTAAACTACAATTCTAGTCCAGAATCTGAATCTGCTTGTGTCACTCACATAGATGATCTCCTGATGATGAAACTTGGCATAGAGGAGTTATTTGGTAGTGCACACATGCCATAAAAATTTCAGAGCAAGTGTGCACCTCTTGCTAGTACTTCCTTCACAATGGTTCTGAATAAGCAGAAACTTGTCAGAGTTTTGCTGCTGAAAAGTTGTACTGGACCAGATGATATTTTTGGATATTGTGGCTAGATAGGATGCCTAGGAGCTTGGGGAATTTATTGAGAATTTTCTGAGATAGGAAAATAGGGGTTGCTTCACAACTGACAAATTCTGACCAGAAATGAAATAATTATTCTGGCCAAAACTTTGCATTGGGAAATGGATTATTTTGAAGATTATGGAATTATATGATAATAAGAAGGCGTGGAAAAAGTTTGGGAATTTATTAATCATCCAAACTATAGGTTGCTTCACAACCCATAGTGATGACATAATTTCCCAAATAAAGAAAAGAATTATTAGGAAAAGATTAAATCTTGAAAATTGATCCAAGAGGGGTGAGTAAAGGTTGTGGCAAGATGAGGTGGGTTTTGGGTTACTTGGGAAAAGATTCAAAGAATCATAGATCCAATTCAACTGAATTTTTTTGAAAATCAACCAAATTGCAAATAAAGCCCAAAATGATTTTGAAAAGAAAAAGTTGCCAAAATCAGGGTGTCACACCGTGTGCGGCGTAATGACCCGCAGAGCTTTTTTTATTTTAATCGCTACAGTTCAAAATTGTACAGAATTTGAATTTGAAAGTAGGGAATAGATTTTTACATATACATAGATAGGTTCATCAACTAATGCATTATTCCATTCACAGGTACATACGTTCAAGAATTACGTCAACGAAAGAATTACATAAGGACCAAATAAAGAACGATGAACGACGGTTGAATACTTGTATTAAAGACAGTAAAGAAAGAGACAAAAGATATTCTGGTTGCTGTAAAGAAGTGGAATCCCGGTAGTGTGCGCTCCTCCATGTCGAATGCACACACGACTCTAGCCCAATCCCTTGTGATGGACGACCGCCCATCCTTCAATATCTTCATGAGGACTTCCAGATAGTCATTCTAGTCTGGTAGGAATACATGTACATTTGCATGTCCAACAATCATGTAGTTTGAGAGGTGATTTTGGGTAGACTGCGTTGGGAACCACTGCAAATGAAAAAGATACAAAGATTGTCATCTAACAACTCATTATGTGCGGTAAAAAGGGTACAAAGTTCCGAGTTAATATACTGCATATCACTGTTGTCTTGGACAAACTGCAAATAAATAATTTAATTGCCACATTTTGACCCATTGTACTAACAATCTTTATTAGTTACCTCACATGATGCTCTCTCCGTCCCACTATATAAGATCTAATTACATCCAATGTACTAATATATTGGATGTATTAACGTCTTATATTATGGGGCGGAGGGAGTATAACATGGGAAACAAATATAGCCATGCGAACCACTACAGCAAGCATAACAACAACCAAATATAGTCATTGTCGGTGCACTAATACAGGGGTACCCAGTGCCCCTGACTTATGCACAGGCGGTAGTAGCCGAGCCCTTCAACGCTTATTCAATCACAACAAATGATCAAGACCAGACTCCGACAAACCCGACGCGGTAGCCCAAGCCTGGTCTGCAGCGCGCCAAGCACGTCCCCGACGCTTGCCGGGGACCAAGACATGCGCGCCCTTTTGAAGACCCGGCAAGCCATTTCCCGGCAGGCGTGAGCTAACCAGCCACCGCTCCACCGCATTGCTACGTCAGTCACTTATCAATGCGGTGTCGAGCCCTCAAGCGGCTAATCAGCTCTCGCTAAGCACGTGGCGGCGCGCCAGAAGACAAGTTACACCCAGTTGACACCCGCCCTGCAGCGTGTCAAGACCATAAGCAACGACCGGCCAAGCGGTGGCAAGAGCTTGCCGGGGATGCACCCCCGAGTGCCACCTAGGCTGGTAATCATGGTATTTTGTCCTAAATGCCAGAGTTAGGTATGATAGCTCTGCTAAGCTATCTAATCGATAGATAATGACTGTTTTGCCATTGTGGTAACCCCTTGCACTATAAAAGGAGGCCCAAGGCTACCTAGCTCAGGATTCGGACCCTCGAACATTTGTACTCACCTAGCAGCTCTTTCCCCGAAGGCAACCCTTGTCGGGATAGAGCGCGAGGCACCACCTGTGTTCTTCCGATCAAATCCACCAAAAGCAGGAGTAGGGTTTTACGCTTAGCAGCGGCCCAAACCTAGGTAAAAATGCTCGTGTCCTGATCGTCACGCCGTCTCACGCTCTCCGCTCTTCGTGCAACGTGACCCCCCTATCGAACCACAAGGGGCCTCTGGTCCCATAGGTGATCGCGAGCATCCGTGCCCCAACATCTTTGGCGCGCTAGGTAGGGGGTGTGCATCATTTGCGCGAACCCAAGTTCGTGAACGGCGAACCAGTCTCCATCATCATCTTCTTCAACAATGGCTCCCAAGAAGAAATCCGGTGCGGCCATGCATCCTTCCACTTCGAAAGCCCCTTCAAACGCGGCCGCCGGCGCCGTCAACGCCACGGTGGCTGCGGGTGAGGCGGGCGCCGTGGACGACGCGGCCGGCACATGCTGCGCCCCCGTACGGTCTTTCACGGCCGAGGATGGAGCAGGAGGCGCCGGAGGGGAGCGACTACAACAACAACAACTTGGCGAGCTCGGCCCCGATGCCACGGGCGAGGGAAACAACCGTTCATCACCTCCCCGTCGCGCGGACGGCCACGGCCGCCTCGGCGACGCCCGGTCCGGTGCGAGCCATGACCCTCTGGCCACACCCGCCGCTGACAAGGCTGCTGGGCGTGCACCTCGTGCGGAACGAGATGGAGCACCGAGCGGAGCCGCAGCTCCGCAGGATCGGCCCCCTACACGCCAGACAGCCCCAGCGAGTGGCGCACGGCATCAATAACGCGGCTGTGTTTCTCTTGGTCATACCAGGAGTCGAACGATGTCACGGTCCACCTCTTTTGCCATGCCGAGCACCGCAGAGGAAGCCATGGCACGGGTCCAGATGCTGCTCAACTTCATGCCAGCGGCTGATAAGATGTATGAATGGAGAGCCACCATTCAGAGTTTGGTTTCCTTCGTTGAAGCCAACAAGCCCCAGCATGCAGAGCCATCGCGACGTACGCGAACAGCAGCAGCAGCCCGGGGTGACGAGCGCGTCGAAGGGGCCACCCCAACGGTGCAATCCCCTCCGCGACAACACGCCCAGAGGCAGCCGCAGCAAACTTCGCATACTGATGAGCACGACGAGGCGTCCATAGTCTCGTCTGGCCCGCGCAACCACCGGAATCAACGGCGCGTCCTTGAAGACTGGCAAAAAGAAGACGCGCGCGTCACCATCGAGCGACGCCGGGAAGCACAGCGTCAATCCGACAAGCGCAACGGTCCAGACGTCGGCAACCCCGCGCCCAGTCCTGGCGGGTACCTTCCTTACGAGGTTGGTTGCCCTGCCTTCACCAGCGAGTTGCGACGGGTCCGCTGGCCGTCGACCCGAGCTTTCAAACCTGAGCTGCTTGAGAAATACGACGGGAAGCTGAACCCGGCAGAGTTCTTGGGCATATACATGATAGCTATTCAAGCTGCCGAAGGAAGAGATGAAAAGGTGCTTGCCAACTATTTCCCTTTGGCACTTGAGCCAAATGTGAGATCGTGGCTGATGCATCTGCTGGAAAATTCAATTTCGTCTTGGGCTGATCTTTGCAACGAGTTCGTTGGCGCCTTCACCGGTGGTCATCAAGAACTAGGCCAGCCTAGCGATCTTCAAGTCCTCCCGCAAAAGGAGGGAGAAACCCTGAGGAAGTACATCCAGAGATTCAGCCGAGTGCACCGCAACATCCCACAGATCCATCCCGCAGCTGTGATTGCCGCGTTCCACTCGAACGTGCGCAACAGGAGGACGCGAGCCAAGATGAATGTCAAGCTCCCCAAGACCGTCAATGAGCTTTACACCTTGGCGGATAAATGTGCTCGAGCTAAAGAAGGAAGGCGACTTCCCGGTGAGGAGGCGGGCGTCGAAGTGGATTCCGATGATGACGACGACGCCCCCAACCCGAAGGGAAGAAGCAGGAAGCGCAACAAGAAGCATAAGGGAAAGGCGGTATTGGCTGTCGAGAGCTCCGGAGACCTCAGCACAAGCAAAAAGGCGAAAGGCGAAACCCCCGGCAAGGGAGCTGCCTCTTGTGCTGATTGCCGGGAGGATGTTGCCGCTGAGAAAACCGGGAAGTCCGACGGGCCGTACTACAAAATTCACCGCACCAAGGGCCATGATCTCCAGGAATGCCGATAGGTGGAGCAACTTGTTGAGAAGCAGAGGGACGAGTACGAGAAGCGCGACAAGGAAAAAGGCCAGGACGGTGATCCCGGGAAAGGCCATGGCGACAGAGGGGGTCGCCGCGGCAAAACCCTGCAGCAAAAGGAAAAACCCGCCACAGGCCAAGAGAAGAAGGAAACAGACGATATGAGTGAGGATGGGGATGATGATGAGGATTCCAGCGATAGGGAGTTTCGGAAAGCAACCGAGGCCATGTGCGTTGACGGGGGTGCATCCTTGCATTCCTCTCATCGCCGGCTCAAGCAGTGGGCACGCAAGGTCAATGCTGTGGAACCAACTGCAGAATCTAGGAAGCCACTCAAATGGTCCCGCACGCCTATCATCTTCGACGAAGAGGACCATCCTGACCGTACCACTACGGTCGGATGTTTGCCATTGTTGGTTTCTCCGACAATCCACAACCTCAAGGTGTCCAAGATGTTAGTTGAAGGCGGGGCGGGATTGAACTTAATCGCCCCTAAAGTGGCTAAGAAACTGCAGATCCTTGATGAAGATCTCGAAGCCACGGGTACATTCCAAGGAATCAACCCCGGCAGGAGCCGTCCCAAGGGAAAGATCGCTCTGCCGGTGACGTTTGGCGAAGAACTGAACTTCCGGACAGAGAGGATAGTGTTTGACGTCGCCGAGATCCCGCTGCCCTACAACGAAATCCTCGGTCGCCCAGCTCTAGCAAAGTTCATGGCGGCATCCCACTATGCCTACAACACCTTGAAGATGCCAGTGCCCATTAGGGTCATTTCCATCCCATCCGACAAGAAGAACGCAGTTATCTGCGTGGACCAGATGTACCGTGACGCGGTGGCAGCTGAATCCACAGAAATCCCAGCTCCCGCCAAGGACACAGAGAAATTGAAGAAAGCTAGCAAGAACCCCGGCAAGGACTCCGGGAAGCACGCCTCTTCGGAGTGCGCTGCACCCGACGATGACCTGCCGGGGAGTTCCGCTAGCAAGAAGACCAGGGTCACCTATCCTGAGACAAAGAAAATCTCGGCAAGCCTGGACGGCACTGGTGGTACGTTCACCATCAGTGCTACCCTTACTAACAAATAGGAAAGCGCGCTCGTTACCTTCCCGCGGGAGAATGTCGATGTGTTTGCCTGGCAACCATCTGACATCCCTGGTGTTCCCAGGGAGGTAATTGAGCACCACCTTGCTGTCTGTCCTCATGCCCGGCCCGTCAAGAAAAAGGTTAGGAAGCAAGCCCTGGAGCGGCAGCAGTTCATTGCCGAGGAAATCAAGAAGCTTGAAGCAGCTGGTTTGGTCAGAGGGGTGCTGCATCCAACTTGGCTGGCAAATCCGGTGGTGGTACGTAAGGCAAATGGGAAATGGAGGCTTTGCATAGACTTCACTGACTTGAACAAAGCTTGCCCGAAGGACCCTTTCCCCTTGCCGCGCATAGATCAGATTGTTGATTCCACCTCCGGATGTGACTTGCTCTCATTTTTGGATGCCTACTCCGGATACCACCAGATATTTATGACTAAAGAAGATGAGGAGAAGACCGCATTCATAACCCCCTGTGGCACGTACTGTTTCGTGCGTATGACCTTCGGGTTAAAGAGTGCTGGTTCAACCTTTGCCAGGGCTGTTCAGATTGGTTTTGGATCTCAGCTGCACAGAAATGTGGAAGCCTATATGGATGACATCATGGTCAAGACCAAGGATGAAGCCACTCTCATACAAGATCTGGAAGAAACTTTTGCGAACTTGCGCAAGATCAACCTGAAGCTCAACCCTGAAAAGTGCATGTTCGGTGTCCCATCCGGCAAGCTGCTTGGATTCTTTGTATCTTAGCGAGGAATTGAAGCCAATCCTGACAAGATCAAGGTGATTGAACAGATACAGGCACCCAAGACTATCAAGGATATCAGACGCTTGACCGGATGTGTTGCCGCGTTGAGTAGGTTCATCTCCAAGTCTGCTGAGCACGCTTTGCCGTTCTTCAAGATCTTGAAGAAGGCCGGCCCGATGAAGTGGACCCCGGAGGCAGATGCAGCGCTGCAAGACCTGAAGAATTACCTATCCTTTGCTCCCACCTTGGTCGCTCCTAAACCGCAAGAACCGTTGCTGCTGTATTTGGCAGCGACGAATCAAGTGGTTAGTGCAGCGTTGGTGGCGCAGCGGGAAGTGGATGGAGATTCAGCAACTGCTGCTGATGCTACCGGGAATGAGAAAGAAACATCCGCGGCAAGACTCGATGCAGAGCAAGGGGGACCTCAACAAATGATCGACAGCGGATCCAAGGAGGTGGCAAAGTAGAAAATGGTGCAGCGGCCCGTGTACTTTGTCAGTTCCCTGCTGCAGGGGGGCTAGGTCAAGGTACTCTGGGGTACAAAAGCTGATCTTCAGCCTCATCATGGCCTCAAGGAAGCTGCGCCACTACTTCCAAGCCCATGAGATAACAGTTGTCACCTGTTTCCCGTTGCAACGCATATTGAGGAACCCCGAAGCCACTGGCAGGATAGTTGAGTGGGCATTAGAATTGTCAAGTTTCGGATTGAAGTATGAGAGCACTTCCACCATTCAGAGCAGGGCGTTGGCGGAGTTTATTGCAGAATGGACACCCACGCCAGACGATGAAGCTGCGGAGACAATCCTCCCCGGCAAAGAAGCACCCAAGGATTGGATCATGTACTTTGACGGTGCTGTCTCACTCCAGGGCGCTGGAGCAGGCGTGCTCCTCATTGCCCCCATCGGAGAGCACCTCAAGTACGTCGTCCAAATGTACTTTCCTCAGGAGAAAGCCACCAACAATACCGCTGAGTACGAGGGGCTCCTTGCCGGACTCAGAATCACGGTAGAGTTGGGAATAAAAAGGCTGATCATCCAAGGAGATTCTCAGCTTGTGGTGAAGCAAGTCAACAAGGATTACCAGAGCCCGCTGATGGAAGCATACGTGGAATAGGTGAGGAAGTTGGAGGAGCACTTTGATGGACTGCAAACAGAGCACGTGCCACGAGCAGAAAACTGCATTGCCGACCATCTATCAAAGTGCGCTGCGCAGAAGCTTCCTGTGGAACCAGGAACTTTTGTTCTCCACCTCACTCAACCATCAGTATCCCCATCAACGATGTCCAAAAAGAGAAGGAAGCTGAACTCGGGCAAGCATTTCCCGACAGAGCTTCCCAAAGCCACTGGTAGAGAAGCTGTCGGGGAAAACCCCATTCTGGTTGACGAGCAGCTCCCTCCCGCAGGACCTCAGGTTCTCGCGGTTGAGGCAAGCGCTCCCGGAGACGAAGAGATGCCTTTAGTCCTTGTTGTCGAGCCACAGGCTCCAACCTGGGCACAACACATAGTCCATTTCCTTCAAACAGGAGAACTCCCCGAAGAGCAAGAGGAAGCCGAAAGAGTAGCCCGTCGGTCAAGTATGTACTAGTTTGTCGATGACACCGTGTACAGAAGACGACCGAACGGTGTGAAATTAAGGTGTATCTGCCGGGAGGATGGACTGAAGCTGTTGGCAGAGATTCATGGAGGAGTATGTGGTTCCCACATTGGATCAAGGGTCCTTGCCGGGAAAGCTTTCCGACAGATTTTCTATTGGCCCACTGCTCTCCAGGACGCTACTGAACTGGTCACCAAGTGTGAAGCCTACTAGTTCCATTCAAAGAACATCCATCAACCAGCACAAGCCCTGCAAAAAATCCCTCTATCCTGGTCATTCTCGGTCTGAGGGCTCGATATCCTGGGCCCCTTCCCCCGCGCTATCGGGGGCTTTGAGTTCTTGTTCGTGGCAACCGACAAGTTCACAAAGTGGCCTGAGGTGGAACCAGTGAGAAAGGTGACCATGCAGTCAGCTACCAAGTTCATGAAAGGACTGGTGTGCCGCTTTGGAGTGCCTAACAGAGTGATCACCGACAACGGCACCCAGTTCACGAGCCGCGCCTTCATGCAATATATCCAAAGCCTTGGAAGCAAGGTCTCCTTCACCTCTGTTGCTCACCCGAGAAGCAACGGGCAAGTCGAGAGGATGAATGCTGAAGTGCTGCGAGGGCTCAAGACAAGAACTTTCGATAAGCTGCGGAAGAGCGGCAGGCGCTGGATAGATGAGCTGCCGGTGGTTCTTTGGTCCCTCTGGACGACACCAAATCGAGCTAATGGCCAGACGCCCTACTCCCTAGTGTACAGAGCGGAAGCAGTACTCCCCACGGAACTCATATACGGGTCACCTCGAGTGCTTGCCTACGATGAAGTAGAGCAACAGCAGCTACGGCATGACGATGCGACGCTCCTCGAGGAAGACCGTCTCCGGGCTGCGGTGCGTGCTGCACGCTACCAGCAAGCCCTGCGTCGCTACCATAGCCGCAGGGTCCATGCCCGGAGCCTTGAGGAAGGCGACCTTGTCCTTAGGCGTGTTCAGTCCGCCAAGGGTGTAAACAAGTTGACGCTGAAGTGGGAAGGCCCTTATCGGGTAGTGCGAGTCACCAGACCTGGCGCAGTCCGTCTGGAGACCGAAGATGGCACCAAGGTGCAGAACTCATGGAACATTGAGCATCTTCGTAAGTTCCACCCGTAAGGCGCGGCTACCGGGCTCAGTCCCCGGCAGCCACCTTTTTGTACAAGCCTTGCCGATGTTGCATGTAACCCTTTGTACAAAGCCAGGCGCAGACCCTGTGCAATAATAATAAAGCTAGGCATTGCATCATATCATCATCCTTACATGCTCATCACACATTTTTTTATGACTGCAATGTTATCGCTTTTAAGTTATAAAGATTTGCTAGAATACTTGATGAAACCGTAATCTTTGTTACTGTTCTCACCCTACATGTTTTACCATCGAGAAAACAAGGAAGGGGAACAAAGAAACAAGGATGGCGGCCCATCACTCTCGAAAAGAAGATACTGCTTGGAAAAGATAAGTATATCGCATATCTCCAGTTCAGTACTTCTCGATTTTTCAAGGAAACCCTTAGTATCTTCCTTACTGCAGGTTGTGGAGTCATCCACGTGGTGAAAACCCTTATCGGGACGAGCTGTCCCCCTGTCTTTGTTTATAGGTGTGGCAGCACCGATACCGATATGGAGCTCTGCCGGGGAACAACGCCAACATGTTGCCAGGGGCTCGTTTCCCCTCTTTGGCACTCGTGGTTTGAATCATGACCCGGCAAGTAGCTCCGTGCAGCAAAGACAAAACATACTGATGCAGTATAAATAAGGAAAGGAAAGGGATAGTACTTGCGAAAGAAAGACAACACTTTTTCTCATTCATTTTTGATACAAAGAGGATAAGAAAGTACATGCTGATCAGCTAAAATTTGGCAAACACCTACATTTTTGGCTTACAAAAAGATAAATGCCCCGTAATGCCTTTCTTGTCCCTCTCCTCTTAGGGATTAGGTGAAGAAGGGACAGAGGGCAAAAGGAGCGCCTGGCCGGAATTCGACGCTTCCCAGCCAGGACCAGAGGGACGCGACCGGCGAGCAGAAGGGCCCTGTCCCCAGGCAGGGCGGACGAAGCCGACGGAGCGGACAAGACCGACAAGGGGAAAGAAGGCGGAGGGCAGGTGCAGATGGTGGCGCTGCCGGAGCCCAGCTGGTGATGATGGTGCTGCCGGGGAGCGCGACGCGTCGGAGACCTCACCCGTGCTCCTGATGCGTCGTTGGTCCCCAACCGCCATCGTCTTCCTCATCGCCACCGCTCGAGAGAATGCCCCCGCCGTTACCCAAGCTCCAGGCGTGGCGACCCGGGGACCCCATAGAGAGCATGGTCGTCCCCAGTTGCCAAAGGCGGGGAATTCCATCCCCCGCCTTAGAAGAACGCGCGTGGATGAAGGGCTCCCTTCCGTACGCTCCATCCACAATGCTATGGAAGGAGAGCTTCACCGCGATAAGTGACGGCTCACGGCTGCAACCGTGCGCACGCCCATGGCGGCCGAGCGAGCTGTTTTTCTCCATCACCTTGAAGAAGGAATGCTGGAACCGCGAGCCGCCAGGACGCTGCACCTCCAATATGGATCCCGGCGCGATGTCGACCACATGGCGCCCGTCAAAACTAAAGAAGCGGGCAGCGCGGCGGCAGGCGTGCCGCCGCAGTCATCTCCAACACGGCCACCACGCTGCTCGCTCCTCCATCCAAGACTCCCCCCACCAGCCTTCGTCCCAGAGTCGCCTATCCATGGCGGAGACCGGGTATGAGTCCAAGGGGGAGGCCTTGCAAGCACGTTCGCTGAGCCCCTTCCCCCGAGCATCGGGAGGGGGAGCGCAGCTCAAGACAAGGAAGCAGAAGGGAAAGCTCTGTGGGTTCGGACTCAAGGAGGAATAAAGGATGGATGAGCATCACCCCTCGCGACCCCCAATTTATAGGGAAGGGCGCGGGGGCTGGCTGTCCTCCACTCCAAGGGTCGCCGCCCATCTCCACCAATTCCATCGCCCATGATCACGGGCGAACAGGTTACCGCCCCATTGCTCCAATCCATGGCGCTGCGGTTTCTTTCACGATCAGGACTTTAAGTCATGTGCGCCCGTCGCTAACTCCCCGCTATGCATGCGGTGCGTGTGGCGGAAACGGCCTGAAGTGGTGGGTCAGTGCTGACCAATAAATTGGCAGTTACTCCCTCCCATTGCGCGCCTGTGCATAGATTTTGGGCCTGACCCAACGGCACTTGGCGAGCACGTGTGGGCCAGACCCGGGGGCTCCTATCGGTGCACTAATACAGGGGTACCCAGTGCCCCTGACTTATGCACAGGCGGTAGTAGCCGAGCCCTTCAACGCTTATTCAATCCCAGCAAATGATCAAGACCAGACTCCGACAAGCCCGACGCGGCAGCCCAAGCCAGGTCTGCAGCGCGCCAAGCACGTCCTCAGCACTTGCCGGGGACCAAGACATGCGCGCCCTTTTGAAGACCCGGCAAGCCATTACGGCAGGCGTGAGCTAACCAGCCACCGCTCCACCGCATTGCTACGTCAGTCACTTATCAATGCGGTGTCGAGCCCTCAAGCGGCTAATCAGCTCTCGCTAATCACGTGGCGGCGCGCTAGAAAACAAGTTACACCCAGTTGACACCCGCCCTGCAGCGTGTCAAGACCATAAGCAACGACCGGCCAAGCGGTGGCAAGAGCTTGCCGGGGATGCACCCCCGAGCGCCACCTAGGCTGGTAATCATGGTATTTTGTCCTAAATGCCAGAGTTAGGTATGATAGCTCTGCTAAGCTATCTAATCGATAGATAATGACTGTTTTGCCATTGTGGTAACCCCTTGCACTATAAAAGGAGGCCCAAGGCTACCTAGCTCAGGATTCGGACCCTCAAACATTTGTACTCACCTAGCAGCTCTTTCCCCGAAGGCAACCCTTGCCGAGATAGAGTGCGAGGCACCACCTGTGTTCTTCCGATCAAATCCACCAAAAGCGGGAGTAGGGTTTTACGCTTAGCAGCGGCCCGAACCTGGGTAAAAATGCTCGTGTCCTGATCGTCACGCCGTCTCACGCTCTCCGCTCTTCGTGCAACATGACCCCCTTGCCGAACCACAAGGGGCCACTAGTCCCATAGGTGATCGCAAACATCCGTGCCTCGACAGTCATTCATAATGGTATTGTTGAATTTGCATAGAACAAAGCTTGTACTTAAACATCAAATTGTATAATTGAACATCACAGAGTGAAAAAAACAGGGGGTGTATTACCTACACCAGGCTTAACAGGAAACAAATATGGCCATTGAACTGGTATTAATCAAATTGTACTGCACATTATGAATAACTAAATAAACAAGGCATACTACAAACAACCAAATATAGCAATTGAAACTCGACAAATGCTAACCACAAAAAAACAAAAACCTTTAAAGGAGCCATATGCTCACTACAACAGACTTAACATCAACCAATTAGTCATTCATATCAGTATTGTTGAAATTGCATAGAACGTACTATGTGCTTAAACATCAAATTCTATGATTGAACATCACATTGTGAGAAAACCGAAATAAACAGGGGTGTGTTAACTACACCAGCTTTAATAGGAACCAATTGTGTGATTGAACAACAAAATCTAGCAATTGAAGCTGGACATATGTTCACTACAAACAACCAAAAACAGCTAAACAAGGTATATGCTCACTACTAGATAACCAAACACAGGCATTCGTGAAATTGAACTAAACAATTCATACTCCAGCATATCAAATTGCACTTTTGAACATTACATTTTGCATGACTGAATTTTTTTAACACGTCATGGTTAAAACCTAGCATGGCAAAAGCTACAAGCACGATCATATGAAGTTTTACCCCTTTGAGGAGGCACGATAAAATAAATCATGGGTTTCCTGAATTGTCACGTATGGGCTCATTCCCTTGGAAGAGCCCGGACTGTGGGTGCGCACCGTGTGCTCCCTGTTGTCGCAGTTTGGCTCCTTCCCTTTGGAAGAGAAAGGCTACAGGGTGCCCTCCCTGATGTCGTGGATGGGCTATTTCCCCTTGGAAGAGACGCATAGGGCGCACTTGTCGACGACAAGTTGTCATCGTCAATGAGGCCTGACTTGGCAGCTGACGATGCCAAAACACCGCCATAGAATGCAACTTTCATAAATGACAAAAGGGTCTCGTTGGCGATGAAGGAAAATTCCTGACAGCAAAGCAGAGTAGATGAGGCATACTACAAACAACCAAATATAGGTATATGCTCACTACAGACAACCAAACATAGGCAGTGAAATTGAACCGAACAAATCATACTCCAGCATATCAAATTGCACTTTTGAAAATTACAATTCATACTCCAGCATAGCAAATTCCTGACAGCAAAGGAGAGTAGATCAGAGGCATACTACAAACAACCAAATATAGCAATTGAAACTGGACAAATGCTAACCACAAACAACCAAAAACCTTTAAAGGAAGCATATGCTCACTACAACAGACTTAACAGCAACCAAACAATCATTCATACCAGTATTGTTGAAATTGCATAGAAGATAGAACGCACCATGTGCTTAAACATCAAATTGTATGATTCAACATCACATTGTGAGAAAACTAAAATAAACAGGGGCGTGTTAACTACACCAGCTTTAACAGAAACCAATTGGGTGTCGGGACAACCTTGGGCATCGGGACCATGTCCCCCGTGATCGCCTCGACGTCCTCTGCACGCCAACACGTCATGCCCATCCTCCCTCGCCCTCCTTCTTTCTCCATGGAGCTCACCCATGCGCTGCCCGTGACTCTGTCCATGGTGCGCCTCGGCCTGGCAATAAAAGGCACCCCTAGCTCACTCTTGCACGGATGCCACCTCTCACTCCCCCATGAAGCTCCAGGACCAAACCCCTCCCGCTCCCCGAGCTCTTATCTCCCTCCCCATGGCCGCCATGGCCGCTCCGGCTGCAGTTCAAATTCGAGCAGCCCATCGCTCCTCCTCTCACACCCACCTCTCCAGGAGATGGCTACGAACGAGGAAAAGCTCTCCCAGATCCCTTCCTCATTTTCTCGTGGCCGAAGCACTGATTCCATGCTACCGTTGCCGGTTTCCGCTGCAGCCGAGCCCCCACTCTCTCCAGCGCTCCCTGGAGATGTATTAAGGGTGCGTTGGAGATGAGGGCAAGAGTCCGTGGAACTACGGCGACGACAGCAATGGGGTGCATGAGTGGGAGGATTGAAGAAATTTTCAAAGTCCCATCCGTGCGATATATGTACACATGTGCTGTCGGTGACACCGAGTAGAAAGAATCGGTGGCACCAAAAATCATAACTGCGAGGGGCAGAGGAACTCGATGACAACGAAATTTTCTGATCGGTGGTACCGAGGTAAGAAAACCTGATCAATCTAAGTGCCTTCGGTGGAACCGGATATGCAGTGGCTGGTCATACCAGAAAGTACTTAGAAGGTTTTGGAGGTCAGCCATAGTTGAATCAATGGCTCCGAGTGATCCTGACCCGGAGGGTCCGGAAATGAGCTTGTTCAAATTTTGTAATGAAACATGAATAGAATTTGAGACAAGATATAATAGATAGCTACAGAGGGTACTTAGGCATTCTTGTACATCCAATTGGCCAGAAAAATAAAACCCAAATAAACTACAATTGAATTTCCTTGAATGATAAAAACATGCATACCAACATGCTCACACAATAAAATGGCAAATAAAAATAGGTCAAACATGCAAGATCACTCTAGTATCTATCAAGCAATTGTCAATGGCATAGTCATCTATATATGAGTATATTGACTTAGGAGCCAAATGAGAACACTTGATCCTTGTTGTTTTGATACTCTCCACACCTACATGGGTTAGTCCCACACAATGAACAATAACAAAGATATCTATGGACATGGAGTGAAATGCTCATGTGTTGATGTCCATTGATGCATTGAATACCTTGTCCCATGCTTACCAACAAGAGGGTTTGTGAATCCTTGAACTAGTGCATAAGGATGGAGTTGATTACACAAGTTCTTGCCAAGAAATGAATATGAGTGAAGTTTGTTGGCGGAGTCACCCTCAAGAACTCCCTAGTTCTTCTTCTTTGGGACCTACATCAACTTTATGGGAATCCTTGGAGTTGAAGTAGCACTTGATGAAGTAGAGCTTGAGGTAGACTTGGGAGCCCATTTGACCAAAGCTAGATGTGGTTCTTCAAATGAGCGAATCTCCTCTTGAAGCTTGTCCTTGCCCTTTAGCTTGTGGTCTTGTGGTGGAAGATCATCTTGAGCTTGTGTTCCTTTGAAGAAAGTAGGATCCTACTTCTCTTGTTGAGGAACAAACTTTATCTTGGGGTATTGATCTTCCTCCCATTCAACTCCATTGGCATTGAACTTTCGTTCAAAACCAACACCTTGATTCTTCCGATGACATCCTTGCTTGCGTACAATCTCTTCGAATTGCTTACTCCCGGCAAGACTTTCGTAGACACCTTTCTCTATAATTCCTTTCAATAAATTGTTTTCTTGCTCAAGTGTAACTTGGCTAAGAGAGTCATTAGTGGAATCAATAGAGGTACTAGGAACAACATCATTGGATTTAGCATTTTTTTGTTGTTGTTGTTGCTAGATGAAGAACCTTTCTTACCCTTGTTACTAGTTTGCTTAGATTTAACTCGAGGCATAAAAATGGACAAGAGAAGTCGTTTAGCAAGATAAGAAGAACTGTTGTTTCGAAGATCATCATTGATAGCTTTAACAAACTCATTGTCTTGCTCTAAATTTAGCTTCTCGAAGCGTAGCTTCTCATGAGTTCTTAGAAGCTCTCTATGATCTTCTTGAGTAGATTCATGAGCTAACTTAAGAGTGTTTAGTTCTTTAGTTAACCACTCAATCTCCTTCTTAGCATCGACAAACATTTCATCTTGTCTATCATGATTACTGGCAAGTTCATTTGAGCTAACATCACTAGTTTTATCAATGAGCAAGTCATTGATACTTGTGATCTGTGTTGGGTTTTTCCCCGAAGAGGAGGGGATGATGCAACACAGTATAGACAAGTATTTCCCTCAGTGAGAACCAAGGTTATCGAACCAATAGGAGTACCACACAACTCCCGTCTTCAGTGCCTACACACAAAAGAGCAAACACTTGCACCCAACGCGGGCAAGAGGGTTGTCAATCCCCTTGAACTCATTACTTGCAAGCAGATGTGTAGTGTATATGTTAGTTGATAATTATAAATTGCAAAATAAATAAAAAGTAAATAATGGAAGCAAGAAAATAAGAGTGTTTGTAAATATATATGTGAATAGACCCGGGGGCCATAGTGTTCGCTAGAGGCTTCTCTCTTAAATAAAGCATATGGTGGGTAAACAAATTACTGTTGGGCAATTGGTAGGAAAGCGCATAGTTATGCAATATTCATTCATGGCAATGATCATGTGTATATAGGCATCACGTCCATAAACAAGTAGACCGACTCCTGCCTGCATCTACTACTATTACTCCACTTCGAGAGCGCTTCTATGCTTGCCTCTCTAGGTATTAAGTTCATGCAAATAGAGTAATGCTTGGAGAACGATGACATGATGTAGACAAAATAAACTCAATTAATATGAATGAACCATGTCGTTTTATCCTTAGTGGTAGAAATACAAATACGTGTGTTGTCCCCTACTTTGTCACTGGGATATAGAGCACCACAAGATTGAACCCACAACAATGCACCCCTCTCATTGAAGATAAACCAATCTAGTTGGCCAAACTAAACCGATAGATCGGAGAGATTTACGAAGCTATGATGATCATACAAATAAGAATCAAATAAGTATTCAGAGATGACTCAAATCTTTTATCATAAATAATCTGAACATAAACACAAAATTCATCGGATCCCGAAAACACACCGCAAAACAAGATTACATCGAATAGATCACCGCGAAGATCGCGATGAATTTTGTATTGAAGATCAAAGAAAGAGAAGCAGCCATCTAGGTACTAGCTATGGACCCGTAGGTCTGTGGTGGACCACTCACGCATCACCATGGGAGCAACAGGGCACCGAAAAAGGGCTCCAGATGAGATCGTGGAGGAAAAGTGTTTCGGTAGCTCCCCTAAGGTTTCTGGAATATATGTGAATTTATAGGCCAGAGATCAGGGCTAGAGGCGTCGAGGGGCGGCCACAAGCTAACAGGGCGCTAATACCCCCCTGGGAGCGCCCTGTTGGCTTGTGGGGTCCTTGTGCAGCCTCCGGTCTTCTCCCGAAGCTTCCAGGTATTCTTTTGGTCCAGAAAAAATCATAAAAAAGTTTCGTGGCAATTGGACTTCGTTTGGTACTGTAAACCTGAGATGCCAAAAACATGCAGAAAACAACAACTGGCACTTGGCACTAGGTTAATAGGTTAGTGCTCAAAAATAATACGAATCAACAAAGAAATGCCTAAAAAGTATCATAGAATGATAATATTATAGCATGGAACAATAAAAAATTATAGATACGTCGGAGACGTATCAGTCATCGTCACCTAATAAGTCATCATCATGACTATTGAAGTCAATAAATTCAGGGTGTGATACCTTGGGGACTTTAGCCATGAAGCATATTCCAATTCCTTCAATTTGGTGAATCAAATAGGTCACATGAGTTGGAGGATACGAGAGCAGAACGGCAACACCTTCATCTTAACTATAGTGGGAGTCGGAGTGATAACTTCTCTCGGATTGGTTGTCGGAGTCGGAGCCGGAAACCCATTCACCAACATGAGCTTGATGTCTTTTTCTTGTGTAACTCTTGGTGTACTTGTCCTTTCTCTCCGAGTCCTTGCTTCTCTGGGAAGGTCTTCGTTCATATCGATCTTCTCTACTCCTTCTCTCTCTCCCCAAGGTGACTCATCTCTTCTACTCCTTCTAGGTGACTCATCTCTCTTCTTGGGAGGTGTCGTGCACTCATTTGAGAAGTGTCCGGGTCTTCCACAATTGTAGCAATTCTGGTCACGACTAGAAGAGCGGTTCTCTTTGTATCTTGAGTTGGAGCTTCTTTCTTTGCCTCCATTCTTGTAGAATTTGTTGAAGTTATTGACCATGGGACTTATTTCTTCATTGGATACTAACTTGTCATTTGAAGTTGTGGGAGCATCACTTGAGGGTTTGTATGCACCGCTTGACTTGTTGTGGAGCTCCTCTTTATCCTTGAGTGACATTTCATGGCAACTATCCTTCCAATGACTTCTGTGGGCTTGAGATCTTTGTAGTTGGCATCATTTGGATCAATGTGCACACGGTATTGTACTTTCCATCCAAGGCTTTAAGAATCTTCTTGATGATGAATCTATCGGTCATGTCTTCACTTCCTAAGATGACAATATCATTTGTGATGAGAGAAAGCCTAGAGTACATTTCCGCAACTCCTTCCTCATCCTTAATCTTGAACTTGTCAAGTTGACTTTGAAGCACATCCAACTTAGATTCCTTAACGGAGTCGGTTCCTTCATGCATATCAACCAAAGTATCCCAAATTTCCTTGGCATTTTCAGGGCGACTTATCTTGTTGAACTCCTCGGGACACAAACCATTGAATAGGATGTCGCAAGCTTGAGCGTTGTATTGCTACATGTTCAATTCATCTGTGGTTGCTTCACGATCCGGTTCTTTTCCATCTTCACAGAATTCACCTTGCAAGCCAACACAAACAATAGCCCAAACGGCGGAATTATGACCAAGAATATGCATTTGCATCTTATGCTTCCAATTGGCAATGTTTGTACCATTAAAATATGGACCTCTACGGGGGTACTTTGCCTCACTAGACGCCATAATCTCCTAGGTTGTGAGATCAATGCAATGGAGGCCAAAGCTCCTATACCACTTGTAGGATCAAAAGTATGTCTAGAGGGGGTGATTAGACTACTGAAAGCACATATGCTCCCTTGGAGGTTTTGATAATTCATGACAACATACATTATCTCTTGGACAAATAGCTTTACCTAGTTTGTCTCACATCAAGTCCAGAAGATTGCAGAGGCTAGGAATTGTGAGGAGGTGTGGGATTAGTAGAAGAGGCGTCTAGAGGGGGGGGGGGGTAAAGAGACTACTTGACAAATTAAAAACCTAACCTTTACCCAAGTTAATTGGTTGGCAGATTTTAGCAATTTTAACAAGTCTAGTGCACCCTACACGTGCTAGTCAACAAGTATGGCAGCGGAAAGTAAGACAAGCATATGTAAGAGAGTAGAGATAGGAAAATCAAACGCAATAGGTGACACGAAGATTTTTCCCGTGGTTCCGATACGTGGTGCTATTGTACGTCCATGTTTATGGAGACTTCAACCCACGGAGGGTAACGGTCACGAGAGTCCACAGAGGGCTCCACCCATGAAGGGTCCACGAAGTAGTAACCTCGTCTATTCCATGATGGCCTACGTCCACGGAGGACTAGCCTTACTCGGGGTAGATCTTCATGAAGTAGGCGATCTCCTTGCCCTTACAAACTCCTTGGTTCAACTCCACAATCACGAAGAAGGAGGCTCCCAAGCGACACCTAACCAATCTAGGACGCACCACCCTCCAAAAGGTAATAGATGTGGTAGTATGATGAACTCCTTGCTCTTGTGCTTCAAAAGATAGTCTCCTCAACACTCAATCACTCTCTCACGGGTTTGGCATGGGTAGAAGAGATTGATTGGATGGAAAGCAACTTGGGGAGGCTAGAAATCAAGATCCATATGGTTGGAGTGGATGATCTTGACCTCAACACAAGGTTAGGTGGTTCTCTCTCATAAAATTGGATATGGCAAGTGTAGATCTATTCTGAGTGCTTCTCTTCGAGTGAGAGGTGGTGGATGGGTATATATAGGCTTCTCCAAAAATCCAACCGTTACAACATTATTGCCCAACTCGGTGACGCCGAAGTGAAAACTCGGTTGCACCGACTAGTGCAAAATGTGGCAAATTTGGTGTTTTCGGTGAGACCGATATATGAATCTCGGTGGTACCGATATGGGTGACCTAGGAAGTTACCAAAACTCGGTGAGAACGATTCTCAAAACTCAGTGGTACCAGTTCCTGAAAATGGCTAACCAGAGAGTTAGTCCAAAACTCGGTGAGACCGATTCTCAAAACTTGGTGGTACCGATTCTTGAAAATGGGTAACCACAAAGTTGGTCCAAATCTCGGTGAGACCAATTCTCAAAACTCGGTGGTACCGATTCTTGAAAATGGCTAACCAGAAAGTTGGCCATTGGTTTCGGTTGCACCGAATGGAATGTTGGTAGTACCGAGATGCTAGGGTTTGGTTTGGCTTCTGTCTAGTGTAAAACTTGGTGGATCCGAATGGGAAATGTTGGTGTCACCGAATTTTGACTATTGGCTTTGGACAGAAGATTTGTGTGGGAAAGTGGGTTAGCCTTTTTGGTGGCTAATCTCTAAGCACTTGAGCAACCAGATCATCATATTTACCTCATCCCCATTTAATAGTATTGGCTTTCCTATGGACTCGAAAAGTGATTTCTCACAAAATGTAAAATGTAGAGTCCACATTCTTGAAGCATGGCCAATTCTATTCCTTCCTTTCCTTGGTGAGGTTCTCCACACAATCCTTTAGCCAATCCTCTCTGTGGACTTCATCTAAAATAAGCTAGATAAAACTATTAGTCCAAGAGATAATGTATGTTGTCATGAATTATCAAAACCACCAAGGGAGCATATGTGCTTTCAATCTCCCCCTTTTTGGTAATTGATGACAACATACAATCAAAGCTTCAAATTAAGATATGCAGGAATATGTGATACCTTTGAAGGATACATGACCGATACAAGCTCCCCCTAAATGTGTGCAATCCATTTTAAAGGATAGTTGCTTTGGAATGCATGAACACACACATAGTAGAAAGGACATGAGAAGTCATGTATATCTTGGCTATATGCATCAAGTATATGTGAATGAGGTGTTTCCATGTTCAAGACTTCACCCTTGCAAACAATATGTGCAAGAAGCAAGAGATCATCTTAACCAAGGATATGATGCATATACTTACCTTGAAGTTCTTGAGCATTTTAATAGTAGGAACACTCTTGAGAAAACAATGTTAGGAAACACAAGAGTATTCTACTTATCCAAATGCAAAAAAGATTCAAGAGTACCAAGATATGGAAGACATATGAAAAATAGAGTTTCTTAAGATTGATATGTCTCCAAAACAAGTTCTAAATGTGTTTTGGTATGTTCTCTCTCTCCCTTGAACATATATTTCTCCCCTTGGGTAAGCATAAGCTTGAATGTTCTTAGATATTCTCCCCCTTGATATATTCTTCCCTTATTTATATTCTCCCCCTTAATATTATATCTCCCCCTTTGGTATGAGCATAAGCTTTGAAGCTTTGATACCTCTCCACATTTGGCATTAATTTCCAAAAAAGGTCACACATAGGGTCATATGAAGGGATCATTGAGAGGAAAGGGATCCTTGAGAATAAGGGTCATCGAGAACAATTTAAACTAAGGGATCCTTGAGTACATTTTCTCCCCCTTCCGTTATCTCAAAGCTTTTAAGATTTCTCCCCCTTTTACATAGGGATCCTTGAAGACATTGATATTTTGCTAATTTTGACAAAGTACACAAAAGATAGCAAAATCGGGGGCTCCGAGGCAAATGAGTCGGTGGAACCGATATGTGGTTGTGCAGCCTATCTGCATGATCGATGATACCGAGTTATTCGAATCGGAGGGTCCGAAATGCAAACCAGAAACTTGGCAAAGTTTGTCAAAAGCAAATTTTTCAAAAAGTTTCAAATAGATTAAAATGATTTGCAGTGAATTTTCAGAAGAATTTGCAATGAATTTTTAGAAGGATTTGCAATGAATTTTTAGAAAGATTTGCAAGGAATTTTCAACTAGATGGAAATTGAGTGGTTCCAAGAAAGCATGCAACTATAAGATGAACCAAACAAGATAATTCATCTAGATGATGGTCGGTGACTAGGTCACCTATATTAGAGTATATTGATTTATGGAGCCAAGCAAGAATACTTGATCATAGGTCATACTCTTCGTTAAGCTCAAAATGGGGTTACCATTTTTTGTTTAAGCATTTTGATGTTTTCATATCACTTGAGTTGCTTTATCTCATGTCTTGGAGTAAAGCTATTTCAAGGATATGATCACATACCTTTGAGTGATGTTGATGACATAGCATGTAGGAGAACTTGTTGTGGATGCTCATTGTTGATGAAGATCATCTTGAGTTGAAAGCTATCCATCTTTTCTTTGAATCTAGGTCCTCCTACAAGAGTTAGTCATGCAAGGAAGAACAATGTATATATCCAAATGACAATAGCAAAATTTTCATCATATGTAAGTCAAGGATATAGTTTGTGTTGAGTTGTTCCCTCCATCATCAAAGACGGGTTGTGGATACTTGGCCATGACAAGATTGCTTGTGATATGAGCTGATGGCAATCTTGTGGAGTGTAGTTCTTCCAAGCACCTACAAAAGGTTAGATGCAATACAAGGGAGCATATATTTCCAAGGTATAAGATAGTGTCATATCAAGTGTAACATGGAATAGTCATGTAGCTCATGCCCTTGCATGCATCCGAGTGAGTCTAGCTCAAGTTCGAAGCATCAATGATGTTCAACTCACTCCTCAAGTGACAAAACACTTTCTCATCAAGTGGCTTAGTAAAGATATCGGCCAATTGCTTGTTAGTGCGAACATGTTTGAGATTAATGTCCCCTTTGGCAACATGATCACGAATGAAATGATGACGAACTTGAATATGTTTCGTTCGAGAATGTTGCACAGGATTATGAGCAATATTAATAGCACTCTTGTTGTCACACAATAATGGAACATGTCTCACATGGATTCCATAATCCTTAAGAGTTTGAGTCATCCATAGTAACTGCGCACAACATGATCCGGCGGCAATGTATACCGCTTCGACGGTAGATAGAGATACCGACTTTTGTTTCTTGGATGACCAAGACACAAGAGATCTACCAAGAAATTGACATGTACCAAGGTGGATTTTTTATCAACCTTATCTTTGGCATAGTCCAAGTCGGAAGAGGCAACAATGTTAGAAGAAGATCCCTTGGGATACCTGATAACCCACAAGGGTAGGGGATCGTTTGTAGCCTTTTTCAATAAGTAAGAGTGTCAAACCCAACGAGGAGCTAAAGGTAGAACAAATATTCCCTCAAGTTCTATCGACCACCGATACAACTCTACGCACGCTAATGCTTGCTTTACCTAGAACAAGTATGAAACTACTTTGTAGGTGATAGGATAGTTTGCACGAATAACATTAAAGTACTTAGTGGGAATAAAACTACGAGTAAAAAGCAAGATAATAAAAGTGAGTTGTTTAGTAGCAGGCTTTTGTCAAACAAGAAGGTTATTTGTCCCTAGGCAATTGATAACTAGACCAGTAATCATTCTTGCAATTTTACCCGAGGGAGAGGCATGAGCTAACATACTTTCTCTACTTGGATCATATGCACTTATGATTGGAACTCTAGCAAGCATCCGCAACTACTAAAGATCATTAAGGTAAAACCCAACCAGAGCATTAAGTATCAAGTCCTCTTTACTCCCATATGCAACAACCCACCTACTCGGGTTTATGCTTCTGTCACTCAAGCAACCCATCATAGGCAAATCATGAACACATTGCAACACCCTACAGCGGGGATCCCTCATGTTTGCGCAAGACGGAGGGAACCGTAGGACAGCACCATAATAAAATATACAATCATACCAACCACGATCATCAATTAGCCCATAGGACAAAGCGGATCTACTCAAACATCATAGGATAGCCATATATCATTGGGAAATAGTATATGGAGTTGAGCACCATGTTTAAGTAGAGATTATAGCGGGGAGAAGGGGAGTTACACCGCTGCATAGAGGGGGAGAGAGTTGGTGTTGACGGCGGCGAAGTTGTTGGAGTAGATCGCCGTCACGATGCTTGCCTCGGCGGCGTTCCGACGCCACCGGGAGAGAGGGGGAGAGAGCCCCTCTCCTTCTTCTTCTTCCTTGGCCTCCCCCTAGATGGGAGGAGAGTTCCCCCTCTGGTCCATGGCCGCCATGGCAGCGGAGGGGCAGGAGCCCCTCCTAGATTGGATCTCCCTCTCTGTTCTCTTCTGTTTCACGTTCCCATTTTCTGGCCGAAAACCGTTTCTTATATTCCCGGAGATCCGTAACTCCGATCGGGCTGAAATTTTGAGGGTATTTTTATCCAAAAATTAGCTTCCTTGCGCCCGAAGGAGAGCTCCAACCGACGTACAAGGTGGGCAGCACCCACCAGGCCACGGTTGGCCCCCCTGGCCGCGCCCTGATGTATCGTGGGGGCTGTGCGCCTCCGTTTGCATTGATTCCACTTCTCAAAATTCACAAATATTCCAAAAAAAACTCCGTAAATTTTTATCGCGTTTGGACTTTGTTTGATATGGTAATTCTGCGAAACAAAAAACATGCAACAAATAGGAACTGGCACTGGGCACTGGATCAATAGGTTAGTCCAATAAATCATATAAATTGTTGCCAAAAATATGTGAAAGTTGTATAATATTGGCATGAAACAATGAAAAATTATAGATACGACGGGTACGTATCAGCATCCCCAAGCTTAATTCCTGCTCGTCCTCGAGTAGGTAAATGATAAAAAAGATAATTTTTGATGTGGAATTCTACCTAGCATAATCTTGATCATATATCTAATCATGGCATGAATATTAAGACACAAGTGATTCAAAGCAATAGTCTAGTTTTGACATAAAGACATTAATACTCAGGCATCCCAACAAACAGTCATGTCTTTCAAAATATCAAGGCTAAAGAATGCTATCCCTACAAAATCATATAGCCTTGTCATGCTCTGTCTTCTTAACACAAAGTATAAATCATGTACTACCCCGGTGTCAGCCAAGCAATTGGGTCATACTTTTTAACGCGCTTCAGCATTTTCAACTCTCACGCAATACATGAGCGCAAGCCATGGATATAGCACTATGGGTGGAATAGAATATGGTGGTAGGTTTCAAAGGGGTAAAAGTGGAGAAGAAAGTCTCGCATTAACTCAGCGTATCAACGGGCTATGGGGATGCCCATCAATAGATATCAATGCGAGGAGTAGGGATTGCCATGCAACGGATGCACTTAAGAGCTATAAGTGTATGAAAGCTCAATATGAAACTAAGTGGGTATGCATCTAACTCTATATGAAAAATTCCCACTAGTATATGAAAGTGACAACACATGAGACTCTCTATATGAAAAACATGGTGCTACTTTGAAGCACAAGTGTGGAATTAGCATGCCCCTATTCCTTCTTCTTTCATTTTTTTTCTTTCTTTTTCTTTCTTTTTATTTTTTTCTATTTTTTCTTTTTATTTTTCTTTCTTTGTCCGGAGCCTCATCCCGACTTGTGGGGGAATCATAGTTTCCATCATCCTTTCATCATTGGGCATGCTGTAATAAAGAATAATGACGATCATCACACTTATATTTACTTACAACTCAATATTAAAACTATAGTAGGACAAAGTATGACTCTATATGAATGCAATGATCTAGCGTAGCAAAGATATCAAAAAACGGACAAGCCATGAAAACATCATGCTAGCTATCTTACGATCATGTAATGCAATATGACAATGAATGCTCAAGTCATCAAAATGGAGGCGGTGGAAGTTGCATGGCAATATATCTCGGAATGGCTATGGAAATGCCATAATAGGTAGGTATGGTGGCTGTTTTGAGGAAGATATAATAAGGCTTATGTGTGATAGAGCATATCATATCACGGGGTTTGGATGCACCGGCGAAGTTTGCACCGACTCTTGAGGTGAGAAAGGGCAATGCGCGGTACCGTAGAGGCTAGCAATTGCGGAAAGGTAAGAGTGCGTATAATCCATGGACTCACATTAGTCATAAAGAACTCACATACTTATTGCAAAAAATTTATTAGCTCTCTCGAAGCAAATTATTACTACGCATGCTCCTAGGGGGGAGGTTGGTAGGAGTTAACCATCGTGCGCCCCCGACCTACACACAAAGATAGACAATCAAGAATAAATTGTGCTCCAACTTCCTAGCATAACAGGAGACTATACGTGCATGCTTCGGGAATCACAAACCTTAACACCAATATCTTACTAAACACGATCATCCACTAGTACCTCCCACATATCATCATCTCTATATCGCAAAACTATTGCAAGGAATCAAACATGTCATATTCAGTGATCCCTAAGTTTTATGTAGGATTTTATGACTAACCATGCAAATGACCAATTCCTGTTGACTCTCTAAATAGATATAAGTGAAGCAAGAGAGTTTAATTCTTTCTACAAAATACCATGCTCTAATAAATATAAGTTAAGCAAAAGAGCATTCTACAAATAACGGTTTTCTATGTGAAGAGAAACAGGCAATCCAAACTTCAAATGATATAAGTGAAGCACATGAAGCATTCTATAAAGCCATACTCAAAAGATATAAGTGAAGTGCAATGAGCATTATATAAATCAACCATGGACTATCTCATACCAGCATGGTGCATAAAAGAAAAGTGAAAACTAAACACAAAAGACGCTCCAAGATTTGCACATGAATGAAACGAATCCGAAAACATACCGATACTTGTTGAAGAAAGATGGGATGCCTTTTGGGGCATACCCAAGCTTAGATGCTTGAGTCTCCTTGGATATTTACTTGGGGTGCCTTGGGAATCCCCAAGCTTGAACTCTTGCCTCTCCTTCTTCTCCTCATATCGAGACCTCCTCGATCTTCGAACACTTCATCCACACAAAACTTAACAGAAGACTGGTAAGATCCGTTAGTATAATAAAGCAAAATACTACTTTAAGTACTGTTGCAAACCAATTCATATTTTATATTTGCATTATCCCTGCTGTATTATAACTTTTCTATGGCTTACACCACCGATACAATCGATAGTTTCATCAAAACAAGCAAAACAATGCATCAAAAACAGAATCTGTCATAAACAAGACAGTCTGTAGTAATCTGAACTTTGACCATACTTATGTAACTCCAAAAATTCTGAAAAATTAGGAAAAATTAAAAAAAATTGTATAGAAATAATGTGTAAATAATTCAGAAACTTTTGACATTCCAGTAAAAAATGAAAATTCACGCACTACAGCCAAAGTATCTGTTTTTACACCGCACATACCAACAAGCAATCTAATCATCCTAAAGGCAAATCTTTGCACATTATTTTTATAATACAATGGATTTGTAAAAGGGGATAATTATTTTTGTTGGAAAAGTTTCCGTGATTCAAGATTCACAAAGTTTCCATGGACATGAACAAAAGTTCAAGGACGTCCCCCACTTCAACGATGCTCATCATCTCTCTCACTTTCACCTTTCCTTTTGTGAAGTTTTAGGTTCCCCCTATATTTTTTTTGTTTTTAAACTTTATAAAAGCACACAAAATAAATAAATGATTCTCTAAAACTTTCGGGTTGTCTCCCTGGCAGCGCTTTCTTTAAAGCTATTAAGCTAGGCATAAAGTGATCAAGTAATTGATCCACCCGGATCCCAAGGTATATCAAAGCCAATTTTAATTAGCAATGATTTGTAATTTAGTAGTGAGCACAAAGTGATATATATCATGTGACAACGAAGTCTAACTCTCTTCCTATGCATCGGCATGTCATAAAAGAACAATTCATGCACATCAAGTAAAGGCCAATACATAGCATAAGTAGTTTATTGCAATTTTATCGTATTGGAAACATAAAAAGGTGGAGATGTAGTTCCTCTCTCATAATAATTGCAAGTAGGAGAAGCAAGCACATGCATATTATATTCATCAAAATCATCATGCGTAGTAGCAAAACGCAACCCATCAATATAATCCTTAATAAGTGCAAACTTCTCCGATATAGTGTAGTTGGGAGAATTCAAAAGGATAATAGGACTATCATGTGTGGGTGCAATAGCAACAATTTCATGCTTAACATAAGGAACTATAGCAAGTTCATCTTCATAAGCATAATTCATATTGGCATCTTGGCCACAAGCATAGCAAGCATCAAGTTCATCAAAAAGGGATATTTCAAATGAATCAAAGGGATCATAGCATTCATAATGGCATTCGTCCTTCGGTATGTGCGAAGGGTAATTAAACAATGTATGAGTTGAAGAGTTACTCTTATTAGAAGGTGGTCATGGGTAGCTAATCCGCTCTTCCTTCTTTTGTTCTTCGCTCTCCTCCTCATCTTTTTCATCTAATGCGCTCACAATTTCAGCAATTTCTTCTTCCATAGATTCCTGCAAAATATTAGTCTCTTCCAAGGCAGCGGTCATCCTTTTGATAAATGCAATAATATCAACATTGCAATCATAATTCTCATAGCAATATTTAAGTATGGATAAAATTTCAGATTCGTAAGGAACATCATCATCATACTTTTGAAGCAAAGAAGCAATTTCATAAGCACCTTTAAAAGCAACAAATTCTTCTATTCGTTCCACATCATAGTAATCATAAATACCTTTAGCATAAGAAGCTAAGGTTTCATTATCATTAAATTTGCATTGAAAGGGAAGGTGTCGAGCTTCTATATTAGAGCAACAAGTAAAGTCACATCTCGAGCATGCATCCCAAGCAAACCATTCCAGTATTCTAATTTGATCCCATAAGTGTTTCCCTTTTTGAGATAAGCGATAATCCCTAAAGTACTCACATTGATCCAATGTGTATCCCATTATAAAGTTCCTTGAGGATTTCTGGGGATTATCGAAGGAGTAATTAACGTGTTTCACATAACTAGCATCGAGGGTTTTAGGAGGTTCCCCATCTCCATGAGTAGCAAGTACCACTAATTTTTTTGGTGTTTCGTGTTCCATATGCATAACTAAAGATATAAAACAACTAATAACAGAAAATAAAAATTACTTAGTGATAAAGCAAACAAGCACACACGAGAATATTCACCCCACGCTATTGCTCCCCGGCAACGACGCCAGAAAAAAGGTCTTGATAACCCACATGGGTAGGGGATCGTTTGTAGCCTTTTTCGATAAGTAATAGTGTCGAACCCAATGAGGAGCTAAAGGTAGAACAAATATTCCCTCAAGTTCTATCGACCACCGATACAACTCTACGCACGCTAATGCTTGCTTTACCTAGAACAAGTATGAAACTACTTTGTAGGTGATAGGATAGTTTGCACGAATAACACTAGAAGTACTTAGCGGGAATAAAACTACGAGTAAAAAGCAAGATAATAAAAGTGAGTTGTTTAGTAGAAAGCTTTTGTCAAACAAGAAGGTTATTTGTCCCTAGGCAATTGATAAATAGACCGGTAATCATTCTTGCAATTTTACATGAGGGAGAGGCATGAGCTAACATACTTTCTCTACTTGGATCATATGCACTTATGATTGGAACTCTAGCAAGCATCTGCAACTACTAAAGATCATTAAGGTAAAACCCAACCATAGCATTAAGTATCAAGTCCTCTTTACTCCCATATGCAACAACCCACCTACTCGGGTTTATGCTTCTGTCACTCAAGCAACCCACCATAGGCAAATCATGAACACATTGCAACACCCTACAGCGGGGATCCCTCACGTTTGTGCGAGACGGAGGGCACTGTAGGACAGTACCATAATAAAATATACAATCATACCAACCACGATCATCAATTAGCCCATAGGACAAAGCGGATCTACTCAAACATCATAGGATAGCCATATATCATTGAGAGATAGTATATGGAGTTGAGCACCATGTTTAAGTAGAGATTACAGCGAGGAGAAGGGGAGTTACACCGCTGCATAGAGGGGGAGAGAGTTGGTGTTGACGGTGGCGAAGTTGTTGGAGTAGATCGCCATCACGATGCTTGCCCCGACGGCGTTCCGGCGCCACCGGGAGAGAGGGGGAGAGAGCCCCCCTCCTTATTCTTCTTCCTTGGCCTCCCCCCTAGATGGGAGGAGAGTTCCCCCTCTGGTACATGGCCGCCATGGCGGTGGAGGGGCAGGAGCCCCTCCTAGATTGGATCTCCCTCTCTGTTCTCTTCTGTTTCACGTTCCTGTTTTCTAGCCGAAAACCGTTTCTTATATTCCTGGAGATCCGTAACTCCGATCGGGCTGAAATTTTGAGGGGATTTTTATCCAAAAATTAGCTTCCTTGCGCCCGAAGGAGAGCTCCAACCGACGTACGAGGTGGGCAGCACCCACCAGGCCACGGTTGGGCCCCCTGGCCGCGCCCTGATGTATCGTGGGGGCTATGGGCCTCCATTTGAGTTAATTCCACTTCTTAAAATTCACAAATATTCCAAAAAAAAATCTCCGTAAATTTTTATCGCGTTTGGACTTCGTTTGATATGGTAATTCTGCGAAACAAAAAACATGCAACAAACAGGAACTGACACTGGGCACTGGATCAAAAGGTTAGTCCAATAAATCATATAAATTGTTGCAAAAAATATGTGAAAGTTGTATAATATTGGCATGAAACAATCAAAAATTGTAGATACGATGGATACATATCAATACCATATGCCAAAGTTTGGTGTTTGTATCAAGTATCTCACAATTCTTTTCACGGCCTTAAGATGACACTCTTTAGGAGCGGCTTGATATCTAGCACACATGCACACACTAAGCATAATGTCGGGACGGGAGGCACATAGATATAGCAATGAACCAATCATTGATCGATAAACCTTTTGATCAACCGGTTTGTCCTCCATGGTGAGGTCAACATGTCCACTAGTAGGCATAGGAGTTTTCGTACCTTTACACTCTTGCATGTTGAACTTCTTGATCAAGTCCTTGGTATACTTGGTTTGAGTGATGAATGTTCCTTCTCTTGTTTGCTTGATTTGCAAACCAAGGAAAAATTTCAGCTCACACATCATGGACATCTCATACTTCTCGGACATCAACCTTCAAAATTTCTCACTAAATTGTGGGTCAGTAGATCCAAAGATAATATCATCCACATAAATTTGGCACACAAATAATTCACCATTAACTCTTTTAGTGAATAAGGTTGCGTCAATTTTACCAATTTCAAAACCTTTTTCGATAAGAAACTCCGTTAAGCATTTGTACCAAGCTCGTGGGGCTTGCTTAAGACCATAGAGAGCTTTAAGAAGCTTGTAGACATGATTAGGTTTCTTAGGGTTTACAAAACCAGGGGTTGTTTAACATAGACCTTTTCTTCAATCTCACCATTTAAGAATGCACTTTTAATATCCATTTGGTAAAGCGTGATATCATCATGATTAGCATAAGCAAGAATAATGCGGATAGCTTCAAGTCTAGCAACGGGGGCATAGGTCTCACCGTAGTCCATACCTTCGACTTGGGTGTAGCCTTGAACCACGAGACGCGCCTTGTTGTGTATGACTTGACCGTCTTCGTCTTGTTTGTTCCGAAGCACCCATTTGGTTACAATGATGTTTTGCTCGTCCTTGGGCTTCTCCACTAGTGTCCACACTTCGTTCCTCTCAAAGTTGTGTAGTTCCTCGTGCATAGCATTCACCCAATCCGGGTCCCGAAGAGCTTCTTCTACCTTCAAAGGCTCGATACTAGAGATGAATGAATAATGCTCACAAAAGTTAGCTAGTCGAGTTTTAGAGCGAGTTATACTCCCGGTTTGTATGTCGCCAAAGATTTGATCCAGAGGATGGTTTTTGTTCACTCTTCCTTGAACTTGAGGTAGCTTTTGCTTGTTAGATGGCGGAGCTTCTTCATCATCATCTTCTTCTTCATTGTTGTTGAAGGTGTCGTTGCCTTGAGCTGCTGGTGAAGGTGGTTGTGGTGGATCATCATGATGAACTTCATCGTCCTCTTCATCTTGTCGTGTACCGCTTGTGGATGCCTCCATGTCGTGTTGAGGTTCGCCTTGACGTGAAGTAGGGGCTTCCACTTGGGTCGATCAAGTACTTTCCTTCACCTCCATGGGACGAATCTTGCGGATGGACAAGTCTTGGATAGCTTCTAAAGGTTCCTTATCTCCTACATCATTTGGCAATTGTTCGACTTGCGAACCATTAGATTCATCAAACTTCACATCTACCGTCTCTTCAACTTTTCGAGTGAAGTTGTTGTAGACACGGTAAGTGTAAGACTTTGATCCATAATAGAGTAGGAAACCTTCATGAGATTTAGGAGCAAATTTAGAACGACGATGCTTATCAAGAATGTAACACTTAGAGCCGAATACTCGAAAGTATCCAACTTGGGGATTGTAACCGGTGAGTAGCTCGTATGCCGTTTTACCGAGAAGCTTGAGAAGGTAGAGTCGGTTCGTAGCATGACATGCTGTTTCCACGGCTTCTGCCCAAAAGTGTCTTGGCGTCTTGTATTCGTCGAGCATCATTCTAGACATCTCTATAAGAGTACGGTTCTTCCTCTCAACAACTCCATTTTGTTGAGGCGTGTACGTAGCCAAGAACTCATGTGAAATCCCTTCTTCGTCAAGAAAGGAATCCACATTTGTGTTCTTGAACTCCGATCCGTTGCCGCTCCGAACTTTCTTGATCTTCACTTCGAATTGATTTTGCGCTTTGCGAACGAAGTTCTTGAAGATCTTTTGCACCTGCGACTTATCATCAAGAAAGAATACCCAGGTAAATCTGGAAAAATCATCAACTATAACTAGACCAAAGGAATTTCCACCGAGGCTCTTGTAAGCATTGGGACCAAAAAGATCCATATGAAGCAATTCGAGTGGTCTCCTAGTAGTCATGATATTCTTTACGGGATGACTTCCACCTAATTGCTTTCCAGCTTGACAAGCACTACAAAGTCTATCTTTGTCAAAGATAACATCTCTAACACCAAGTATATGATCACCTTTGATGAGCTTGTCTAGATTACGCATACCAACATGTCCTAGTCTTCTATGCGAAAGCCAACCTTTAGAAGATTTTGCAATAAGACAAGTGCGAGGTTTGGATCTCTTAGTGAAATCAACAATGTATAGATCACCTCTATGAAAACCGGTAAAGACCATGCTATGATTATCTTGATGAAACACTTGGCAATCTAGTTTGGTAAATAGCACATTGAAACCAAAGTCGGCAAGTCTAGATATGGAAAGAAGATTGTAGCCAAGGGATTCAACAAGCATGACATTTTGAATGGAGCTATCATGAGATATGGCCACCTTACAAATACCAAGTACCTTACCCTTGGAGTTGTCTCCAAAAGTCACATACCTTCGCGGTCCATGGTTTGGTGTGATCTCTTGAAACATGTCTCTATCTCCGGTCATATGATTGGTGCAGCCACTGTCGAGAATCCACTCTTTTCCTCCGGACATGTAATCCTTGAAGTTTGCCATGAGACTTAGATTCTTCATAGTCTTCTCATACTCGATGTCGAACAACTCATCTTCATCATAGTAGCCATGTTCCACATTGTCATCATCAAGTGGGAAATCCTCGCCATAAGAAACAAGAGATTCGTTAGAGTTGTGATCATGACAATGTTTAAGATTATGAATGTGAATCGCTTCAACAATGATGTTGTTGATAGTTATGAAATCTCCTTTAGCACGCATGAGGTCTCTAAGCTCAAATAGATAGTCATCAAACTTAGGATTACTAGGCATCATTTTGTGAAAAGCAATAGATTTATGAAGAATTTAATTAAGATTACTCAATGAATAATTTGGATATCGTTTCTCGAAATCATTCCACAAAGTATAAGCACATTCAAAATTCTTCATTTGATCAAACACAATTCTAGGCAATCCTCTAATGATAAGATTAACAGTTCTAAGATTACGAAGCCTATCAATTTCCTCTTCGTGTGTAGGATGTAAAGGATCAATGGGAGGTGCATATGGGTTTTTAACATACTTGCTCGAATGGAATTCATTGAATAACTCAAGCATCTCATATTTCCATTGACTATAGTACTCCCCATAGAGAATGGGCACTCTACAACTAAGACTCCCCAAACTAGACACATCCATATTCCTCCAACGGTGATGAAACCGAAGCTTTGCAGACCAAAGCTATGATACCAATTGTGGGATCACTAGAAGAGGCGTCTAGGGGGGTGAATAGGCTACTTGACAAATTAAAAACCTAACCTTTACCCAAGTTAAATGATTAGCAAATTTTAGCAATTTTAACAAGACTAGAGCACCCTACACATGCTAGTCAACAAGTATGGCAGCGAAAAGTAAAGACAAGCATATGTAAGAGAGTAGAGATAGGAAGATCAAACACAATAGGTGACATGAAGATTTTTCCCGTGGTTCCGATAGGTGGTGCTATCGTACGTCCATATTTATGGAGACTTCAACCCACGGAGGGTAACGGTCACGAGAGTCCACGGAGGGCTCCACCCACGAAGGGTCCATGAAGTAGCAACCTCGTCTATTCCATGATGGCCTACGTCCACAGAGGACTAGCCTTACTCGGGGTAGATCTTCACGAAGTAGGCGATGTCCTTGCCCTTAAAACTCCTTGGTTCAACTCCACAGTCACAAAGAAGGAGACTCCCAAGCAACACCTAACTAATCTAGGAGGCACCACCCTCCAAAAGGTAATAAATGTGGTAGTATGATGAACTCCTTGCTCTTTTGCTTCAAAAGATAGTCTCCTCAACACTCAATCACTCTCTCACAGGTTTGGCATGGGTAGAAGAGATTGATTGGATGGAAAGCAACTTGGGGAGGCTAGAAATCAAGATCCATATGGTTGGAGTGGATGATCTTGACCTCAACACAAGGGTAGGAGGTTCTCTCTCAGAAAATTGGATATGGCAAGTGTAGATCTGTTTTGAGTGCTTCTCTTCGAGTGAAAGGTGGTGGTGAGGTATATATAGGCTTCTCCAAAAATCCAACCATTACAACATTATTGCCCAACTCGGTGACTCCGAAGTGAAAACTCGGTTGCACCGACTAGTGCAAAATGTGGCAACTTTGGCGTTTTCGGTGAGACCGATATATGAATCTTGGTGGTACCGATATGGGTGACCTAGGCAGTTATCAAAACTCGGTGAGACCGATTCTCAAATCTCGGTGGTACCAATTCTTGAAAATGGCTAGCCAGATAGTTGGTCCAAAACTCGGTGAGACCGATTCTCAAAACTCGATGGTACCGATTATTGAAAATGGCTAACCAGAAAGTTGGTCCAAATCTCGGTGAGACCAATTCTCAAATCTCGGTAGTACCGATTATTGAAAATGGCGAACCAGAAAGTTGGTCATTAGTTTCGGTTGCACCGAATGGAATGTTGGTAGTACCGAGATGCTAGGGTTTGGTTTGGCTTCTGTCTAGTGTAAAACTCGGTGGATCCGAATGGGAAATGTTGGTGTCACCGAATTTTGACTATTGTCTTTGGACAGAAAATTTTATGGGAAAGTGGGTGAGTATTTTTGGTGGCTAATCTCTAAGCACTAAGAAACCAGATCATCATATTTACCTCATCCCCTTTTAATAGTATTGGCTTTCCTATGGACTCAAAAGTGATTTCTCACAAAATGTAAAATGTAGAGTCCTCATTCTTGAAGCATGGCCAATTCTATTCCTTCCTTTCCTTGGTGAGGTTCTCCACACAATCCTTTAGCCAATCCTCTCTGTGGACTTCATCTAAAATAAGCTAGATAAAACTATTAGTCCAAGAGATAATGTATGTTGTCATGAATTATCAAAACCACCAAGGGAGGATATGTGCTTTCAGGAGGATCCCCAAGAAGAAAAAGAATAGGATTGGTAAAGCTTCAAGCTTCAAGACTCTACGTCTTATGTTTATGTGAGAAATCACACTAGAGTCCATAGGAAAGCCAATACTATTAAAAGGGGATGAGGCATCTATGATGATCTAATTGCTCAAAATGCTGAGAGATTAGCCACCAAAAGTCTCAACAATTCTCCCACTATCGTGGGAACGAGCCTGACAGTAGAGGCTAGGGGTACGAAAGGAGAGGGCAGAGTCCTAGCTATGGCGAGATTGTACACACGGATGTATGAGTTCAGGCCCCTCTCGTGGAGGTAACAGCCCTACGTCTCAGTGCTCTGGAGCTTCTGTCGTGTGGAATATGAGAGTTACAGGGGGTGCGAACCCTTGTGCCAGAGGGGAGGGGTGGCTTATATAGAGTGCGCTGCCCCTCATCAATACCCAGCAACAAGGGGTTCGATCATGGTAATAAAGATGAACGTTACTGATAACGTATGTAATAAATGTTACTTATGGTGATCAGCCGAACGCCTGCCTGTTGGCCTCCCTGGAGTGGCTTCTGGTCTTCTGCGGTCGACTGATATCTGGTTCTTTCGAGTGAAAGGCAACCGTCGAGTGGAGGGAGAAACCTCCGAGTGGATGTTGTCGAGTGACTCATGCGCCATGGTGATTTCAGTCAGAGACTTCCTTGTAATCCTTAAGTCCTCTGTGGTAGTGTCCTTAGGTAGGGTATGTAGGTCAGGCCTAAGACCCTACCCTAGGTACATATCCCCATCATTAGCCCCTGAATGGATCGGGGTTCGAGTGAAAAAAGGGCCGAAGCAGGCTCTGAAAAGACACAAAAATTCCAAATGCATTTTAGGGCGTCACCGAAGTCTGCGTCGATTGGAGTCTTTGTCATTCACCCTGGTCGATTCTATCTTGAAATGCGTCCGAGTGAACTAAAGCGTGGACTCAGGTCCGAGCGGTCAGCAGGGTCTCTTGATGCGACGATGACGCAACGACTGGGGCAAGTGGGGGCATGACACCTCGATTTTCACGCCGTCATTACCGCCACGTACCGCGCTTCCTCTGGAATCGGGATACCCAGAAATCTGGCGGGCCCGCATGTCAGCGACTCACTCGGGCAGCCATAAGACGCGACGGCACGAGGGCTGGTACAGTGCTCCTCCTCCATTCCCCTCTTTTCCTCCGCCTCCCCTGCTCCACGCGCGCCGCTCTGCCCCGCCTCGACAACCGCCGCCGCGATGACGAAGGGGAATACGGAGAAGCTCGAGCGCACCAAGAAGGGAGCCAAGGCGAAGAAGCCGTCGGGCGCCCGGTCGGCGGTGCCGCCGGGGTGGATCCAAGGGGATTTTCTCCGGTCGACCGTCACGGCGGAGGACGTCCAAAATCTTGTCGCCGACGGGCTGATAGCTGATGGGTCGTGGAGGCTGTCGGAGGGAGAGGCCGAGCCGGAGCCGCGCGAAGGCGAGCGAGTGCTCCTCCTCACCCACGTCGAGCGAGGTTTTTCTCTGCCTCCCCATCCATTTATCCGCGGATTCTTGAATTACTTCGGGGCACAACTTCACCATTTCCCTCCGAATGCCATTGCGTATCTCGCTGCGTTCATAACTCTGTGCTAATGCTTCTTGGGTTGTTCTCCTCACTGAGGTTTGTTCAAACACATATTCACCATCCGATCTCAGTGTGTCAAAAAGGCCAATCCTAGTGATAGTAAGACCCATGTCATCCAGCTATGCGGTGGCCTGGGACTCCAAAAGAGGGGTAGGAGTGCGTTTCCGTCGATGACCTTTCCTGAATCTGTTCGGGGCTGGCAGTCGACATGGTTTTACTGCAAAGATGTTGCATCTCCCAATATGTCGACTGGCCTTCCTCCCTTCACATTGGATCGACCCACTACTCCCAGAACACTGAACGTGACAGAGGGAGAGAAAGTCCAGGTAGGAATTTTAGTGAATGCAGTAGTAGATCTGATCCGTGGCGGAGTGACTGGTATGGACCTCCTAGAGGCATTTCTCAGTCGGCGAATCCAGCCTCTTCAAGCCAGAGACCACACTATGTGGCACTATTCGGGGCCCAAAGACACCACTCGGACACATCCAGAGGAAGTCTCCGAGGAGACTGTTGCCCAGTGGCTCAAAAGCATCACCGGAGCCTGTGACAACCCTCTGGGAGCCAAGCGAATCTTGCCCTTCTCTGCTTTGAACCCACCGACGAACCTGGTGAGTTACATCTTTGTCGAGTGCTTTCATGTTTCGTCAAGTGATTGGGTCTTCAGTCGACTGACATTACAGTTTGTATCTTGCAGGAGTTTACGAACATGTATTCGCCCGTGCCGAATGGAGAGCAGCCTGATGATGAAGAAGGGAGCGCAGGCGGCAGCGCAGACGTTGATTACGTCGAGGACAGTGAAGGTAGTGGTGACGACCCGGAGGGGAGCGAGGAAGAGATTCGGTCTCCTCCGCGCACCGAGAACCGTTCCAAGCAGCGCCAAGACCCAGCGGCTATCCCAAGCAGAACCTTGGCATCGAGCACTAGGAACCCGAAGCGCGACCGTGCTGCATCATCTGGGTCGACTGAAAAAGCTGCGAAACAGCCCAGGTCTGACGCACCAAAACCTCGGAAGGCTCTACCCCGTATGAAGATCGCCGTGCCCGTCGCCTCGACGTGAGTGTTCACTTTCCTTTTTCTGTTGTTGTGGAACTTCATGTCTTTGTTGATCGAGTGAAATTTGTTTGCCAGAGCTGCTACCTCGGTGACGTTGCCTCCGCGAGATGAAGAGGATCACATGGAAGTGGACACTGCTGACGCGGCCACCTCTCAACGAGGTATAACAAATCTTCACTCTACTCTGTTTTTTGAAGAAGAATCGTCGATTGACTAAGTTAAGGTTGTCGATTGGTAGCTGACGACGTCATCGACGTGGAAGACGATGAGGAGCCACAACAGGGAGCAGAGGATGAAGTTGTGCCCTTGGACACTCCACGCGTTCGCACTCGGAGGACATCGTCGGGACAGGCGCCTCGTAGGTCGACTGCTGTATCGTCTCAAGAACTTGGCGACTCTTCCCGAGCCAGAACTGATCTTGTGGTTCCGCTGATGAGTGCCCCGCCAGCAACTTCAACTCTTGTGGTTTCAGCGCCGATTGGCCAACCTCATGTACCTCTTGTGACCTCAGCTGAAGCACCGACTCACCCGACGCCTGCATACCCTTTGTACCACGTCCCAGAGGACCAGACTGGAGCTGCCAAAGAGGCCATGATCCAGGCTGGGCAAATGATGCTGCGTACGAAGGAGGCGTATGAGGCCAGCAAGTTGGCTTATGATGCCAGCTCAGTGCTTCGTGCCAATGTCCGAGTAAGTGCGATTGTAAGTTCATTTCCGATTGAATTCCTATCCATCTTGACTCTACACCCACTGGGTGTATTCTTTTGATGCATACTTGCTTGTTTTCTCCTCGAGTAGATCAGGTCTTAGTCGAGTGGTCTCTGGTCCAGTGGGGGCACGCTGAGTGCACCCACTGGGTGTAGTCCCCGAGACCGCTGTCGAATGACGAAGACATCGGCAGGGCTCTTAGATTTGTTTTGATAGTAGGTCCAGTGGGGGCACACTGAGTGCACCCACTAGGTGTAGTCCCCGAGACCGCCATCGAATGCTTGCATCGGCGGGGGTCTGATAGAGACAATGTTTTGTTAGTTGCTTGTCACTCGACAGCTTGGTCGAGTGATAGTAGATCCAGTGGGGGCACGCTGAGTGCACCCACTGGGTGTAGTCCCCGAGACCGCCGTCGAGTGCTTGCATCGGCGGGGGTCTGATAGAGACAATGTTTGCATGTTTGCTCTCTTCTCTTTTTATTATTATTACTCGGACAGGTCGGACCTGGTCGAGCGGTTTCGTATCCAGTGGGGGCACGCTGAGTGCACCCACTGGGTGTAGTCCCCGAGACTACTGTCGATCGTTTACGATTGGCAGTAGTCTTAAGAACTTGGACTCGGGGTCCTTTTTCGTACTTGGAGTATGCTTGTCACCTGTCCTGCAGGTTTCATGGACATCATTTCCATCAACCATGATATAACGCTTTGCAGGGGTGTGGGGTGGGGCGGCGGGCCGCCATCCAGTCGACTGAACTACTTCTTTGCTCTTTTCCACTCGGGAGTGAAAAAATATTAGTGTCAACTGAACTACTTCTTTGCTGATTTCAGAAAGCCTGTGAGCTTGGGACTAAGTATGTGGACCTGGAGAAGGAGAAAAACCAGCTTCAGCTGGATCTGGAGGTGACCAAGAATGACCTGGACTATGCACAGACTGAGCTGAAGACCCTGGGAGGTAATCCTTGCTGACCAATTGCACTATCACTTTCATCTTCTATCCTTTGAACCGAGTGTCCTCACTCGAACAGACGTACGTGATGAGAACCGTCGACTCCAAGCGCGACTCAACAATGTTATTTCTTTAGATACCATGAAGAAGGCGCTTGAAGATAAAGACAAGGCACTCGCTGAAGCTCGGAAGGTGGCGAGGGAGAAAACCGAGGCTGCTGAGAAGAAGCTTGCCGCAGCCAGTAAGTTGGAAGAAGAGAACACCAAACTCAAGGAAGAACGGGCCGATTGGATCAAAAAGGTTGAACAACTGGCCAAAAGAAGGAGCGGTCTGGAGAAATACTTGGGAGACTTCGTGAAGAAGATGTTCGGCATGCTTGAAGGTAACTTTCTTCGGTCGAGTGAATTTCTTTAATTTCTTCAGAACAGTAGCGTGACCAACCTTTCATTTCCTCTGGTGTAGAATTCTGCCAAGACTTTGACAAGGAGACTGAAGAGATCGAGCCCAATCTGGACCCCACCAAGTCACCCGTCGGGGACGTTGTGGCCATGAACATGTTTTGGCTTGACGCTCGTCTCAGAAGTGTTCAAGGGTATATCACTCGACTGAAGGCGGCGCTGGAGAAGATCGACAAAGAATTGTGGCCAGAAGATACCCTCCAGACTGACCTCGAGTCGATGATGACCCGCCTCAATGAGATTCCCGGTCGAGTGCAGGCATGGAAAAAATCTGCTGCTTGCTGCGGAGCTGGCGTGGCGCTTTCACTCGTGCGGGTCCATTGCAAGGAGGCTAAGGAGGACAAGCTGAAGACTCTTCAGGTGGCCAACACGAAGAAACTTCAATTCAAAAACTTCATGGAGACCTTCATCGAAGCAGCCACTCGGATCGCTAATGGGATTGATCTGGAAACCTTCGTCGAGCCTGCGAGCCCCACTGGTGCTTGAAAAATGCTTTGCTTGCAGTTGAAACTCTATTTGCCTCGGTATGCCGAGTGATGGTGTAACCACTTAAAACTTCGTTCAGGCCTTAAGCCTGAGTACTTCCGTTTGCGTGGGCAACTTTTATTCGCGCTAAGGATTCTGGATTTATCTGCATTTTGCTTTCCAATCCTTTGCTTAGCTAAGATTGTTTGGTTTCCGAGTGAGACGGATGCTCATTACTCGGAAGAATTTTGAACTTAGACGAAGACTGGTTCGCAGCTAAGTTTCCGAGTGAATGGGATGCTATCCACTCGGCAAGATTTTTAGCTTAGACGAAAACTTGTTCGCGGCTAAGCCTCCGAGTGAGAGGGTCGCTCGTCACTCGGAAGAGTTTTCAACTTAGACGAAGACTGGTTCGCAGCTAAGTTTCCGAGTGAATGGGATGCTATCCACTCGGCAAGATTTTTAGCTTAGACAGAAACTTGTTTGCGGCTAATCCTCCGAGTGAGAGGGTCGCTCGTCACTCGGAAGAGTTTTCAACTTAGACGAAGACTGGTTCGCAGCTAAGTTTCCGAGTGAATGGGATGCTATCCACTCAGCAAGATTTTTAGCTTAGACGAAAACTTGTTCGCGGCTAAGCCTCCGAGTGAGAGGGTCGCTCGTCACTCGGAAGAGTTTTCAACTTAGACGAAGACTGGTTCACAGCTAAGTTTCGAGTGAATAGGATGTTATTCACTTGACAGGATTTTTAACTTAGGCGAAAACTTGTTCGCGGCTAAGCCCCCGAGTGAGAGGGTCACTCGTCACTCATAAGAGTTTTCCACTTAGGCGAATACTGGTTCGCAGCTAAGTTTCGAGTGAATAGGATGTTATTCACTCGGCAGGATTTTTAACTTAGGCGAAAACTTGTTCGTGGCTAAGCCCCCGAGTGAGAGGGTCGCTCGTCACTCGGAAGAGTTTTCAACTTAGGCGAAGACTGATTCGCAGCTAAGTTTCGAGTGAATAGGATGTTATTCACTCGGCAGGATTTTTAACTTAGGCGAAAACTTGTTCGCGGCTAAGCCCCCGAGTGAGAGGGTCGCTCGTCACTCGGAGCGTTTTTGAATATGAGATTGTGCGATCGGAATCGACATAAGACTGCGGGAGTCATAATTTTGATAAACAACATTGTCTGGAGTACTCTTATTACATCAAAATAACTCAGTCGTCAGGTATAAAAACGTCGAAATAATCCGCGTTCCAAGCACGCGGTTCGTCGATATTCTTCTTGAGGTTGAAGAGGTGATAGGCTCCATTGTTCAGCACTTTGGTGACGACGAAAGGACCTTCCCACGCGGGGGCGAGCTTGTGAGGCCGCTGCTGATCCACTCGGAGCACAAGATCACCCTCATGGAACGACCGACTCCTGACGTGCCTTGCATGGAAGCGACGCAGATCTTGCTGGTACACAGTCGACCGAATCAGAACCATTTCGCGTTCTTCTTCCAGGAGATCTACATCATCCCGTCGCGCTTGTTCAGCCTCAGCCTCTGAGTAAAGATCTACACGGGGAGAGTTGTGAAGGAGATCACTCGGCAAAACGGCCTCGGCTCCATACACCATGAAGAAAGGAGTGCGCTCAGTCGACCGGTTAGGAGTCGTCCTCAAGCCCCACAGAACAGATGGCAATTCAGTAACCCAAGCTCCAGCTGCGTGTTCAAGATCTCGCATGAGTCTAGGCTTCAACCCTTGAAGGATAAGGCCATTTGCTCGCTCAGCTTGACCATTAGTCTGGGGGTGCGCAACGGCTGCGTAATCCACCCGAGTGCCTTGGGCGGAGCAAAAGTATCTGAACTCTTCCGAGTCAAAGTTTGAACCATTGTCTTTAATGATACTGTGGGGAACTCCATACCAGAACGTTATCTCTTTCATGAACTTGATAGCAGTACGCGAATTCAGCTTCTTTATGGGTTTAGCTTCAATCCACTTGGTGAATTTGTCGACTGCTACAAGCAGATGTGTGAATCCACTCTGGCCCGTTCGGAGAGGACCGACCATATCCAAACCCCACACAGCGAACAGCCAGACGAGTGGAATTGTCTTCAAGGCAGACGCGGGCTTATGCGACAAGTTTGCGTAAAACTGGCATCCTTCGCAATGATCAACAATCTCCTTAGCCATTTCGTTGGCGCGCGGCCAGAAGAAACCAGCTCGGTATGCTTTGGCAACGATCGTCCGAGAGGACGCATGATGACCACAAGTCCCCGAGTGAATTTCCTCCAGAATCAGTCGACCTTCCTCAGGGGAGATGCACCGCTGAGCTATGCCAGTTATGCTTTCTCTATAAAGCTGTCCATCTATCACAGTAAAGGCTTTAGACCTGCGGACGATCTGTCGGGCATCAACTTCGTCTTCTGGGAGTTCTTGCCTCAATATATATGCGATATATGGCACCGTCCAATCGGGCATAATCACCAGAATCTCCATGACCAGATCTATGACCGCTGGGACATCAACCTCAGCCGGATTGGAGGCGCTTATTGCTTGCGGGGGCTCTTCAGTGAAGGGATCTTCTTGCACCGAAGGAGAATGAAGGTGCTCCAGAAACACATTGCTAGGAACAGGCTTCCGAGTGGATCCGATCTTTGCTAAATCATCAGCTGCCTGATTCTTCACTCGGGGAATATGATGGAGTTCCAAACCTTCAAATTTCTTCTCAAGCTTTCTCACTGCATGGCAATATCCAGTCATGGCGGGGTTCCTGACATCCCACTCCTTCATCACCTGATTAACCACCAAATCTGAATCACCATATACCATCAAGCGCCGGACGCCGAGTGAGATGGCCATACGTAACCCATAGAGGAGTGCCTCATATTCAGCTTCATTATTGGAGGAATCAAAGTGAATCTGGAGGACATAAATGAGCTTGTCACCCTTAGGAGATACCAACACCACACCAGCACCGGACCCATTCAGCATCTTAGAACCATCAAAGAACATGGTCCAGTGCGCCGAGTGAATTTGAGTCGGCTGCTGCTGTTCTATCCACTCGGCCACAAAGTCAGCAAGCGCTTGAGATTTGATTGCCTTCTTTGCTTCAAACTTGATATCAAAGTAGAGGAGCTCAATAGCCCATTTGGCCACTCGACCAGTCGCGTCTCGATTGTTGAGGATTTCAGACAATGGAGCATCACTAACGACTGAGATTGAGTGATCTTGGAAGTAGTGTGCCACCTTCTTCGCTGATAGATATATACCATAAACGAGCTTCTGGTAATGAGGATACCTTTGCTTTGAAGGAGTCAACACTTCAGAGATATAGTAAACTGGACGTTGGACTTTATAAGCCTTGCCCTCTTCTTCTTGCTCGACAGTGAGAACCGTACTGACGACTTGGTTAGTGGCTGCAATGTACAGAAGCAGTGGTTCTTTGCTGTGCGGAGCAGCAAGCACCGGCTGGGTGGAAAGCAGGGTTTTAAGCTCGACAAACGCTGCTTCTGCCTCAGGAGTCTACTCGAACATATCGGATTTCTTCATCAGTCGGTATAAAGGCAATGGCTTCTCTCCGAGGCGAGAAATAAATCTACTCAACGCCGCCAGGCAACCCGTGAGCTTCTGTACATCGTGCACACGCTCAGGGCTTTTCATTCGGGTGATGGCGCCGATCTTCTCGGGATTGACATCGATCCCCCGTTCGGAAACGAGGAAACCGAGCAACTTGCCACCAGGAACTCCAAAAGTGCACTTGGACGGGTTTAACTTGATATCATACTTCCTTAGATTGGCGAATGTTTCTGCCAAGTCAGTCAGCAGGTCAGAACCTTTGCGAGACTTGACTACAATATCATCCATATAAGCCTCGACATTCCGAGGGATTTGTTTGAGCAGGCATTTCTGAATCATGCGCATGAAAGTAGCGTCAGCGTTTTTCAGACCAAAAGGCATGGTGATATAACAGAAACACCCGAAAGGGGTGATGAAGGCCGTCTTTATTTCATCTGGACCAAACAGACGGATCTGATGGTAACCAGAATATGCATCGAGAAAAGATAAACGCTCGCATCCCGTAGTCGAGTCGACAATCTGATCGATGCGGGGGAGCGGAAAATGATCTTTCGGGCAGGCCCGATTGATATGCTTAAAGTCAATACACATGCGGAGTGACTTATCTTTCTTGGGGACCATGACGACGTTCGAGAGCCACTCGGAGTGGTAAATCTCGCGTATGAACTTAGCCGCCAAGAGTCGAGCCACCTCCTCGCCGATTGCTTTCCGCTTCTCTGCTGCAGACCGACGCAAGTGCTCTTTGACAGGCTTGGCCTTCGGGTCAACTCTAAGTCGGTGCTCAGCCAGTTCCCTGGGTACACCCGGCATGTCAGAAGGCTTCCATGCGAAGATGTCCCAGTTCTCACGAAGGAACTGGATGAGCTCGGCTTCCTATTTGCTGTCGAGTGTTGTTGAGATGTTGGTCGGGGCAGCATTAGGATCCGTCGGGTGAACGTTCACTTGCTCCACTTCACCTACCGACTGAAAAGCAGACTCAGAGGCGGGCTTCTTGGCACGCAGCAGATCGGCAGGATCAGTATTCCTCTTGTACTCTTCCAACTCGACCACAGCCATTTGCTGGTCGGCAATCTTGGAGCCCTTCTGAAGGCACTCCTCAGCCCTCTATCGATTCCCCGTGACTGTGATCACACCCTTGGGCCCGGGCATCTTTAGTTTAAGGTACACATAACATGGACGGGCCATGAAACGTACATAAGCCGGTCGACCAAGGATGGCGTGATATGCACTCTCGAAGTCTACAACTTCAAACGTCAACTTTTCCTTGCGAAAATTCTTGTCGGTGCCGAATACCACATCCAACGCAATCTGACCGAGTGACTTGGCCTTCTTCCCAGGGATGACTCCATGGAACTGCATGTTGCTCTCACTGAGTCGGGACATCGGAATGCCCATTTCCTTGAGGGTTTCTGCATACAAGATGTTCAATCCACTCCCTCCGTCCATGAGAACCTTGCGCAGTCGAGTGCCTCCTACAACAGGATCCACCACCAGAGCTTGCCGACCGGGGGTAGCGACATGAGCAGGGTGGTCCGACTGGTCAAAAGTGATAGGAGTCTGAGACCACTTGAGGTACGTGGGGGTGGCAGGAACAGCCATGTTGACTTCCCTGTTAATAACTTTTAGTCGACTTTTGCTTTCTACATCGGCAAAAATCATCAAAGTGGCATTGACCTCAGGAAAATCCTCTTTATCTTCATCATCTTCCTTTTCAGGGGTTTTCCCTGTCATGCCCAAGATGCGATCCTATCCTTATTTTGGCATGAGGGCCTCGACAGGGATAGAAGCGCATCTCGTCGTTTCGCAAGAATGGATATCATTACAAGTACATGTAAAGAAGAGATGAGTATATGGAATTGGCTTACACTCGTCACAAGCTACATCAATATCACATCAATACAACAACATATCCAAACATCATACAGAAGAGCAGGGTCCGACTACGGACGAAAACAAACGATAAAATGACATCCATCCTTGCTATCCCAGGCTGCCGCCTGGAACCCATCCTATGATCGATGAAGAAGAAGAAGAACTCCAAATCAAACAAGCATCGCTCTCACGTCAAAGCATCGCATTAACTGTACCTGCAACTGTTGTTGTAGTAATCTGTGAGCCACGGGGACTCAGCAATCTCATTTCCAAGGGTATCAAGACTATTAAAGCTTAATGGGAGAGGTATGGTTAAGTGGTGAGGCTGCAGCAAGCACTAAGCATTTATTTGAGTGACTAACTTACGAGTACAAGAATAAAGGGGGATGATTGTCGAATAAACGGACGTGAACTAGTAATGATCTCTAAGAGATCCTGAACACCTACATACGTCAAACATAACCCCACCATGTTCTCTCTCGGATAAGGACTCGCGAGAAGAGACAGTCACGGTTACACACACGGTTGGTGTATTTTATTTGAGTTTACTTCAAGTTTGCTATGACCGGGTGTTAAACAAAGTTTCCAAGTTGCCACTTAACCGCGGGCACGGCTTTCCGAAAGATTTAACCCTGCAGGGGTGCTCCAACTTATCCATCACAAACTAACCACACGCAGCGGGAACAACCTCGACCATGAATCTCGTGATCTTCCTAGGCAATTCTGTTGGAAAACCGCAACCTCGAGATAGCCCGAAGTATTTTCGGAATTCCTCACACAAGACGTTCGAGAAAGGTAAAACAAGTCCAGCAAGGCCTCCCGACGTGTCGACGATCCCGATAGGAGCCGCGTATCTCGTTCTCAGGACACGGCGGATAAGCGACGCGTACAGTGGCCTGATAGAAATCCCCCGAGTTGCCCCGGGGTGGCCCCACACAGTGCTCTAGTTTGGACCAACACCAGCAGCACTGGCCCCCCTGTATTAGGTTGAATAACGAACCTCGGGTAGCGCTAACTCCCTATGCGTCAAATTAATTATCAGTATTATTATGTTGGGCAAATGTAGTACCAATGTTGGGCCTTGCCAGACAAGTTTTATCCTAAAACGAAAATCAAGGGGGGTCCCCATAACAACCCCGAGCATGTTAGGAGCGCTCAAATATGGAACATAACACAGGTACACAAGTAACTAGGGGCAGCAAGAGTGGAACAAAACACCAAGCAAAAGGCCAAGCCTTCCACCCTTTACCAAGTATATATGTGCATTAAATTAAATAGCAATAATCTTGTGATATAACAAAATATCCATGTTGCACATGGAAAGAGCTTGCACCTGCAACTAGCAACGCTATAAGAAGGGCTGAGCAAGCAGTAACATAGCCAAACAATGTTTGCTGGGATGTGGAGGGGTTAGAGGTTTTTCATGGCAATTTGGGAGGCTTGACAAATAGGTGGTAGGTACCGAAACAGCGATAGAAACGAGACAACTAGCATGGCAATGATAGTGGTGGTATCCAGGGAAATGATCATCTTGCCTGAGATCCTGCTTGGAAGAAGATCGAGTCCATGAAGAAGACGAGCCAACGTAGTCGAACGAATCCTCACACTCCGAAGCGGTTTCGGAACTCTATCGAGAAGAAGCAATCCGGAAACAACAATCAACACATGATAAACACCACAACATATGCATGACATGATGCACATCAAATATGATGCATGTCCATTTAATGATGCATGACATGGCAAGCACAACAATCAACTTCTACACATTAAGTGAAGCTCAATATGCAACGAGTTGCATATTGACGAAACTCCATATTTGAATCATTTAGTTCACTCTCGTTTAGATACTCATCAATATTAAATGTTGTTTAACATGGGTGGTCATGGCATAGGTTGAAGAAGGAATTAAGCAATTTTAAATGGAGAGGGAGAACATACATATAACAAAATAATAACTCTCCATGTTACGAGAAATGCGGTTAATGTTGTTTAACTAAACAATCTTTTTAAATGTTGTTTATCATGGCAAGAGGTGATGCATGAACAACTACATCAACTAGGCATTTTAAATGAGGCCGGAAGCAACATATAGCATTTCCAAATGACCCCACATGCAAGTTATTAATTTGGTCCAGATCTGTCCTAAGCATATTTTATGTTTATTCAACAGGAATATAAAGTATACCATGCAATTCTACACGTCATTCTAGTCGATTTACATATATGGAACATCTCAAACGGAGCTACGGTCTAAAAGATATGACCTTCACAAGATGAACATGACATGAATGCAAAATGCATGAAAATGACAACCACAAACATACCAAATCATGGATGCAGCAATATATTATGAAACTACATGAGATTCTAAGCAAGTTTCATATAGGACATGCTCAAAACGGAGCTACGGTTCAACCACAATCACCAAAACAAGTTTTAGTTCAAATCTGCCCAAAACAGCAACATAGCATATTGCACACATGAAAACAACAAGCTACAAGATTCTAAAATGCACAAACTAAGCATGGGGCAGTATCATATGACACACACATCATTTCATCTTCACATATCATACTCAAAATAGTTATGGAACACATGGTAGGAAGCTCACAACATGGCAACAAAATATAGCAGATTAGGACTTAGTGAAAATAACAGGTTTTAGCATAGCAGATTTTCATGGAGGCATATTGGCAGCAGTAAAACTATATGCTACAGGGCATATTATGGCATGAAAATTAACAGCATGGTAGTAGACATGATGCACTACAATTCATTACATGGTGGCAAGGTCTAATTATGCCTAGAAACATGGCTAGCATCAACACAACATGGCATTATGAAGAAAACAGATTCTCAGACTTAGTGAAAAATAGGCTAGTCATGAGCAGCAGTTTTTAACAGATTGACATATTGGACAGCAGATTTAATTATTATGCAAAACCTATTCATGCAAACTATTGACACAACATGGTAGAGCATAACATGCTTAACAAAAGACTCCATGGTGACATCACCAAAAGACTCCTAGAACACTAGCAAATCACATCGCAACACAGCAACAAAATAACAGATTTCCAGACTAATAAGATATGCCGATAATATGAACATTTTAATATATTGTTGGATTAAATCCCAATGCACGTTAACTAAATATGACAATGCAAAATGATGGCAATTATGCAAAATGGTGCAAACACCGAGTGTAAGTATTTTTTATCATGGATGAAAATGGCATAATATTAATCTACGCATATATCTGAGCATTTTACATATATAAAATATATCGATCCGGTGCACGGTTAAGTAAATATGAGCATTTTAAAATCATGCACTTCATGTAATTAAAAATGTCTAGATTATTGCCAAATTCACAGAAATAAGTAAAAAAACGCACATAGGCCGAAACTAGCCACTGGGGTGGCCTCACCTTCGTGGGCCTTGGCCCATTCGGAGAGGAGGCCGGGCAGAGGCTGGAAGAGGCCCACGCGGGCGAGCGCTCGAGGCGGGCGAGCAGCTCCTCTGCTCGTCCCCGAGCAGAGCCATGGCGGCGGGCAACTCCGGCGCGGATCTCGGCGAGCAAGGTGAACGGGACGAGGAGGTGACCGGATCTGGAGGCGGGATGACCGGATCCGTCCGTTCCCAGCGACGAATGACCTTGGGGGCGCGGATGGGGACTCCATGTCCGGCGGCTCCATGGGTGCTCCCTGGAGCAACGGGAGAGAGAGATTAGGGGACAGGGAGAAGATTAGGGAGAGAAGAGAGAGGCAGTGCGGGGCGCGGCCTGGGTGGCCGACGGTGCTCCGGCGGCGTCGGGACTCCGGCGGCCGGTGCAGTGGCCGACGAGCGGCGGGGCTCCCTGGCCGGCGAGGAAGCGGGGCATTGGGCGACGGGGACGGGGCCTTGGGCGCGGGAGGCGCTCGAGCGGGAGCTCGGCTGCGAGCGGCGGCTCCCCTCGGGCCCGATTCGGCCCGGGGCGGGCCTGCTTCGGGCCCCAGCGGGCCGCGGCGGCGGGGAGAGCCAGGGGCCAACGTGGCAGCCCCCGGTTGGCTGCGGGCAACGGCGCGGCGGCGCCAAGTGGCGGCGGTGGAGCGGTCTGGCGCGGAATTTGAGGTGGGAGGTAGGGGAAGACCATTTTAGGCCGGGGAGGCATACCTTTTATAGGTTGGGGCTAGGGTTAGGGGGGTTTAGTCTGGTTTTCGACCCTCCGATCGAAATCGGACGGCTCCGGTCGCGGGTAGGGGCTAGGATGGGCTTGTGGGCTGTGTAGAAGAGGCTAGGTAGGGAAGAGAGGGAATATGGTGGCCCATGACACGAGGTTTTAAACACCGTAAAACATCCGACAATAAACCGACGACGGTGCCGTTACGGTCGATCATTCGGGTATCAAATGACCTCTGATTGCGACGAAATTTGGCAGGCGGTCTACCTACAACATAACAAGACCGCATGCCAACTTTCGACCCAATCCGAGAATGTTTTTCGCGCACTTTTAAAACAACATTTTATCGATGCCGCGGGCGCGTGCGAGTGTGGTTGGTCTCGAAACGGTCGCCAACGTGAACGGAGAGAACCGGCAACTACGAACGGATGCAAGTTTTTCAAAAATGAGTGACGATGCTATGCAGATGATGTGAATGATGCGTTGATGAATGCGACAACCAAACGAATCACACGCCGACAGCGGAATAAAAGGGAAATCTACTGGGGCGTCGGTCTCGAGCTGTTACATTCCCACTCGACTATCCTTCCTTGAACTGTTGGATCAATAGTCTACATTGTCGAGTGGTGTGCTTGGGCAATATCAAATTGCCTTCCTCATCTTTCTTCGTGTGAATTGCACACAGCAAATCTAGGACATCCGTTCCTGACTGATTCTTTGACTTCTTGGGGGTAAACTGCGCTTTGGATTTCCCCTTATTCTTTCCTTGTGCCGCCAGAGCGGCTGCCTCTGCCTGAGCAGGACCATCGGGCTTGCGCTTTTGTTTCCGACTGGAATTGCCAGCGCCAGCATCATTGTCGACTGCCTTTCCCTTGCCGTTGCGAAGGCGGTCTTCTTCTTCGCCATTGGCATACCGAGTGGCAATCTCCATCATCTTGCTCAGGGACATATCTCCTGACCGACCATACTTCAGAATAAGCTCTCTGTACCTAACACCAGCCTTGAAGGCGCAGACGTCTTGGTGCTCGAAAACATTTTCCACCATGTGATGAAGGGTGGTCCAACGCTGAATGTAATCTCTCAAAGTTTCATTCGGTTTCTGCACACAGTGTTGCGGCTCAGACAAACCAGCGGGACGCTTGCATGTGCCCTCGAAAGTTCTGATGAACACTCGGGCAAGATCCTCCCAGCAATAGATGCTAGAAGGGGCCAATTGATTCAGCCATGCTCGGGCCGAACCATCCAACATCAGAGACAAATGCTTCATGGCTATATTGTCATTTCCTCCACCAATCTGCACCGCCACTCGGTAATCGTCTAGCCATGTTTCCGGCTTCGACTCACCAGAGAACTTGCTTATTCCAGCCGCCAACCTGAAGTTGGGGGGAATCTCAGCAGATCGAATGGCTCTGCTGAAACACTCGGGACCAGAGACAACGGCACCACTTCCACTCGGATGATCTCTATCATTACCATCCCTGTGAAATCTTCCTCTGTCAATCCGATTCTGTACGAGGACAGACCTCGCGTCGAACCCAGGAGCCCGCTCATCACCGTACGGGCGCCGATCATCGTAGTGCCGGGGCACATATGAACCACCCCGCGGAGGAGTAGGCACTCGACGGCGGTCATCACGGTGATAACGAGGAGCAAACCGATCTCGCCCCTGATCTTGGTGCTGATCTTCACGGTAACCTCCGCCCCTGCGATGCAGAGGTGACCCCGGGCTGTGCGCCGACTGAACAGTATCTGCTCTGGGCGAATTACTGTGCAACCTGTTGCGCGACTGAGAAACAGCCGAATTCTGTTGTTGCGCTGCCCCAAGCAACGCTCGGATCTGCTGCAAACCTCTGCCAGCCTCTGAACGTGACGGTTGAATGGATTCTGCAATCCTAGCAGCGGCTGCAACATTCAGAATTGGAGTACGGTATACCTCAACGTTGTTCCGAGATCCACTCGGAAACAACTGTCACTGACGTCGGTTGGAAGCTTGTGGACACTGGCGGGTACGCTCGTCGAGTGCCCTCTGCATCTCTTCGAGCCGAAGGCGCGTGGCCTCCAAGGCCTGGGCCTCGGCAGTCGCACCGACGATGGGCGTATGGAGAACCTCCTCATCTCGGCGCTGCTGCTCATTCGACGGCCCTCCAACCTCGTGCCCGCCGCGGCCGTAGCCAGGCGGGCTTTGATGTGAACCCGCCATAAGAACCTCAGCCGCTGGATCGCAGCTCTCGCACTCGGAGGGAACATCAGACTGATCCGACGCCGAGTCGAACACGCCGTGAAGTGACTCAGCGGGCTCGATAGTCGCAATCTGCGGAGATGACGCTTGGCGAGCTGCCGCATGCCTCACCCAACGCTGGAGCCGCGAGCGACCAGATCGCTTGCAGCGACGAACAGCGGGGGGAGCGAATGATACCGGAGACGACGGCTGCCAAAGAAGAACGCCGCAGGAGCTTGCACGGAAGTGCGTCGCCCCGCGGATCGGGAGCGCCTCAACGTCCAGAGGCACTTCCTGAAGCCATGCCGAGTCGTCGGCGACGAAGGTGAGCGCACCGAGACGGATCTCGTGGCCCAGGAACAAATCGCCGCCGGAAGACATGACGAAGAGGAAAATTGCAAACTCGCCGGAAGTCGCTTAGACGCCTGCCCCATGGTGGGCGCCAACTGTCGTGGGAACGAGGCTGACAGTAGAGGTTAGGGGTACGAAAGGACAGGGCAGAGTTCTAGCTACGGCGAGATTGTACACACGGATGTATGAGTTCAGGCCCCTCTCGTGGAGGTAACAGCCCTACGTCTCAGTGCTCTGGAGCTTCTGTCGTGTGGAATATGAGAGTTACAGGGGGTGCGAACCCTTGTGCCAGAGGGGAGGGGTGGCTTATATAGAGTGCGCTGCCCCTCATCAATACCCAGCAACCAAGGGTTCGATCGTGGTAATAAAGATGAACGTTACTGATAACGTATGTAATAAATGTTACTTATGGTGATCAGCCGAATGCCTGCCCGTTGGCCTCCCTGGAGTGGCTTCTGGTCTTCTGTGGTCGACTGATATCTGGTTCTTCCGAGTGAAAGGCAACCGTCGAGTGGAGGGAGAAACCTCCGAGTGGATGTTGTCGAGTGACTCATGCGCCATGGTGATTTCAGTCGGAGACTTCCTTGTAATCCTTAAGTCCTCTGTGGTAGTGTCCTTAGGTAGGGTATGTAGGTCAGGCCTAAGACCCTACCCTAGGTACATATCCCCATCACCCACAAAATATTATGTCCAAACCCTAAAGTCAAATTTGGTGCCACCAACATTTCCCACTTTGGCCCTACTGAGTTTTCCTTAGACAGATCCCAAAGCCAAACCCTAGAAAATCAGTGCAACCGAGTTTTGCTTCGGTACAGCCGAAACGCAGTGACCACCTCTCTGGTATCTAATTGACAAAAACCGGAATTGCTGAGTTTTTCATTTTGGTGCCACCGAGTCACTGGAACTGCCTAGGTCAACTGAATCGGACTCACCGAGATGTTGTATATCGGTCTCACCGAAAAGCCTAAAGTTAGGACATATTGCACAAGTCGGTGCAACCGAGCTTTACTCCGGTTCCACCGAGTTGGAAATAATGTTGTAACGGTTGAATTTTCGGAGATGGCTATATATAGCCCTCCACCTCCCTCTCATTCATAGAGAGAGCACCCAGAACAAGCAAACACTTCCACTGTTCATTTTCTGAGAGAGAACCACCTACTCATGTGTTGAGATCAAGATCGTCCACTCCAACCATATGAATCTTGATTTCTAGCCTCCCCAAGTTGCTTTCCACCCAATAAATCTCTTCTACCAAGCCAAATTCTATGAGAGAGTGATTGAGTGTTGAGGAGACTATCTTTTGAAGTACAAGATCGAGGAGTTCATCATCCATACCACATCTATACCTTTTGGAGAGTGGTGTCTCTTAGATTGGTTAGGTGTCGCTTGGGAGCCTCCAAATTGTGTGGAGTTGAACCAAGAAGTTTGTAAGGGAAAGGAGATCGCCTACTTCGTGAAGATCTACCCTGAGTGAGGCTAGTCCTTAGTGGACGTAAGCCATGGTGGAATAGATAAGGTTGCTTCTTCATGGACCCTTTGTGGGTGGAGACCTCCATGGACTCGCACAGCTGTTACCCTCCATGGGTTGACGTCCCCATCAACGTGGACATACGATAGCACCACCTATCGAAACCACGGGAAACATCTTCGAGTCCCTATTGAGTTTGATCTTCCTATCTCTACTCTTTACTTACATGTGCATGTCTTTACTTTCTGTTGCTATACTCGTAGAATTGCATGTGTACGGTATGCTGGACTTGATGGAATTGCTAAAACTTGCCAACCAATAAAATTTGGAAAATGTTAGGTTTTTATTTGGTCAAGTAGTCTATTCACCCCCCCCCCTCTAGACGCCTCTTCTCGATCCCACAATTGGTATCAGAGCTTTGGTCTCCATAGCTTTGGTTTTATCACCATTGGAGGAAGATGGATGTGCTTAGTTTGGGGAGTCTTAGTTGTAGAGTATTCTCAATGGGGAGTACTATAGTCAATGGAAAAACAAAATGCTTAATCTATTTGATGAATTCCATTTGAGTAAGTATCTTGATAACCCCTATGTGCCTCCCATTGATCCCTTACATCCTTCTCACGAGGAAGAAATTGATATGCTTCGTAATCTTAAAACCATCAATCTTATCATTAGAGGATTACCGAAAATCGTGTTTGATCAAATGAGAAAATTTGAATGTGCTTATACTTTGTGGAAAGATTTGGAGAAAAGATATCCAAACTACTCTTTGAAAAATCTTGATGTCATTCTCCATAAAACTATCGCCTTTCACAAAATGAAGCCTAGTGATCCTAACTTTGATAAATACCCGTTTGAGCTTCGTGACCTCATGCATGCTAAAGGAGATGTCATAACCATCAATAACATCATTGTTGAAGCCATTCGCATTCATAATCTTGAGCATTGTCATGTACACAATTCTAACGAGTCTCTTGATCTTTGTGACAAGGATATTCCATTTGATGATGACAATGTGGAACATGGCTACTATGATGAAGATGAGAAGTTCTACATTGAATATGAGAAGACTATGAAGAATCTAAGTCTCATGACAAACTTCAAAGACTACATGTTCGGAGGAAAAGAGTGGATTCTCGATAGTGGAAGCCCCGATCATATGACCTGAGATAGAGACATGTTTCATGAGATCACACCAAATCATTGACCATGGATGTCGGGGCTGGATGCACATGATCACCTATGGGACCAAGGGTCCCTTTGTGGTTCGGCAGAGGTGAGGTCACGTTGCACAAAGAGCAGAGGTCATGAGATGGTGCGGCGATGAGACACTGTTGTTTTACCCAGGTTCGGGCGCTGAGAAGCATAAAACCCTACTCCTGCTTTGGTGGATTGATCGGAGGAACACGAAGCACACGCAGCGCTCAAACCCCGCAAGGTCGCCTTCGGGGGAGCTGCTACGCAAGTACAAGTGTCCAAGGGTCCGAATCTTGAGCTAGGTTTCCTTGGGCCTCCTTTTATAGGACAAGGGGCAACCACAGTGGCAAAAAAGACATTATCTAGCGATTAGATAGCTAACAGTGCTATCATACCTAACTCTGGCATTTAGGACAAAACGCCATAAATGCTAGCCTAGGTGGCGCGCGAGGATGCATTCTCGGCAAGCTCTTACCACCGCTTAGCTGGCTGTTGCTTAGTGTCTTGACACGCCTCTGGACGGGTGTCAAATGGAGGTAATGTGTCTCCCGGTGCATCGCCACGTGCTTAGCGAGGGCCACTTAGCCACCTGAGGGCTCGACACCGCATCGATAACTGACCGGTGTTGCTATGCGGTGGAGCGGTGGCCGATCGGCTCGCGCCTGCCGGGGGATGGCTTGCCGGGTCTTCTGGAAGGTGTGCGCGCCTCGGTCCCCGGCAGGCACTGGGGACGTGGCTGGCGCGGCTCGGGCCCGTCTTGGGCCATTGCGCTGATCTTGCCGGTGTAGCTAACCAGCGTAGGCTGCTCCTGCCGGGGTCTTGGATGATGGCGTTGTCTTCTTGATGCGCTCCTTGATCTCATGAAGAGCGGCTTCTTTGTCTTGGGTTGGTGTTGATGGGGTCATGCTACTACTGCCTATGCATAAGTCAGGGGCACTGGGTACCCCATTTCTAGTGCACCGACAGGAGCCCCCGGGTCTGGCCCGAACGCGCTCACACATCTCCGTTGGGTCAGGCCCAAAATTTATGCACAAGCACGCAATATGAGGGAGTAACTACCGATTTTTAAGCCATCACTTACTTGCTACCTCAGGCCGTTTCAGCCACGCGCGCCGCATGCATTGCGGGGAGTTTGCGGTTGATGCGCATGGCCCACAGGCGTAGGAGTGGTAGAAATTGCAGCGCCTGGGATTGGAGTAATGGGGCAGCTACATGTTCGCCCGTCATCGCGGATAGTGGGATTGGTGGAGATGGGTGGCCGCCTTGGAGCGGAGGAGAGCCAGCCTCCGTGCCCTTCCCTATAAATTAGGGGGTCACAGCGGTGATGCTCATCCATCCCCTTCTCCTCCTCAACCTCAAGTCCACATTGCTTGCCCTTCTTCTCTGGTTTGTCTTTGGATGCGCTAGTCTTCACCATGATGAGGGGGCGAGGACGACTCTCAGCTTCCGCCGCGGCGATGAGAGCTTCCCTTCGGGATCATGCCGCTGCTTCCGCCGTGGCGACGGGAGGTGGTTCCAGCGCGCGCGGTGGGAGCGCTGGAAGAGGTCGGGGCCAGCGCGGGGCTCATGGCCAGGGGAGGCGGAGCACCGCACCCGGCCCTCCTCCAGCGGCGGTTCCTTCCCCAGCGACGGAACACACTGAAGGCACGGTGCTGGAGTTCGTCGTTGGGCTGCGTGGCCCTCCTTGTAGCCGCTTGCGACTCCCTTGTCCTTTCGCCAGGGTGATGGAGGTTGACAAGCCGCACACGATGTGGTTGCGCGTGCACGGCTGCTGTAACGGCGTCGTGCGGGCTGACGTTGAGTTCCCGGCGCCCTGTGTCATGTTCCTCAGGCGCAGGTGGAAAACCTTCGCACGTGCTCACAACTTCACGGGCGGGTACATCCTCCGCTTCAAGCTGGTGGAGGACGACACGCTCTCCATCAAGATTTATGGGCGTTCAGGCGCTCGTCTCGGCTGCTGCAAAGAGAGCTCGAGTGACGACGAAAGCTCCTTCTCGAGCAATAGCGATGAGGAGGACAGTGTCGGTGAAGTCGGCAACAACGAGCTCTAGGCCGTCAAGTCGGAGTACGACGACCTGGACTCCAGCTGACCGCCGGTCGCACCGTCACCGTCAGCGAGCCCCCCCCCCCCCCGGCAGAGCGATTTGCCGGGGGTTCTTGACTTGGGCGTCGCCTCCTCCCCTCAGCTGGACCTTGGCAGGCTCGTGGACTTTGGCTTCGTCTTCCTTGTCGGTGGTCCTACCGAGCCATACCTCGTCAGCCCTGACGGGGTCAGGCTGGGCTTCTGCTTAGGTCCTCCTTCCGCCCTTTTTCTTTTTGTAGCTCGCTCCTAGGGGAGAAAGTCAAATAAATATTTATTAAAAAGGCACCCTCCAATGTATCTTTATCCATTTTGTATCAGAAAATGAATGAAAGAATGCTATTTCTCTTCCTTAAGTACTATCCTTTTCTTCCTTCTTGTTTATACCGTGCCAGTATGTTTGTCCTTGCTGCGCGGAACTACTTGTCGGGTCAGTACTAACCGCGAGCGCCAAAAGGGTAGAGAGCCCCCGGCAGCAGGCTGGTATCGTCCCCTGGCAAAGCTCCTTGTTGGTATCGTCGCGGCCCCCCAGAGCTGATGATCAACAGGAGCTGGGAGGCGACTCGTCCCAACAAGGGTTTCCGTTGCTTGATGAACTTTGTGGCACGCAGTCAAAAGGAACAAGGAGGTGCTTCCTTAAGGGAGTAAATAGCACCGAACTTGGGATACGCGATTAGACTTATCTTTTCAGGCAGTATCCCTTTCTGGAGTACGACGAGCCGCCGTCCTTGTTCCCTTGCCCTTCTTCTTTGTTTTCCTGGCGGTAAAACATGTAAGGCAATAGGTCTCTATCCTCTGGGGAGAGAATACAGTGACAAGGAACACAGGCTCATCAAGTACTCTAGTAGATTTCTAAAACTTAAGAGCAATAACATTGAAACATAAGAAAATGCATAGTAAACATGCAGTTTGATGATATGATGCAATGCCTAGCTTTATTACTGCATGCACAGGGTCTGCGCCTGGCTTTGTACAAAGGGTTACATGCAACTGCGGCAAGGCTTGTACAAAAGGTGGTTGCCGGGGACTGAGCCCGGCAACCGCGCCTCACGGGTAGAACTTACGAAGATGCTCAATATTCCATGAGTTAAGAATTTTAGTGCCATCCTCGGTCTTCAGACGGACTGTGCTAGGTCTGGTGACTCGTGCTACCCAGTAAGGGCTTTCCTACTTCGGCGTCAACTTGTTGGTACCCTTGGCGGACTGAACGCGCCTAAGGACAAGGTCACCTTCCTCAAGGCTCCGGGCATGGACCCTGCGGCTATGGTAGCGACGTAGGGCTTGCTGGTAGCGTGCAGCACGCACAGCGGCCCCGAGACGATCTTCCTCGAGGAACAAGGCATCGTCATGTCATAGATGCTTTTGCTCTACTTTGTCGTAGGTAAGTACTCGAGGTGACCCATATATGAGTTCCGTGGGGAGAACTGCTTCTGCCCCGTATACCAGGGAGAAGGGTGTCTGGTCGGTAGCTCGATTTGGTGTCGTTCTGAGTGACCAAAGAACCACCGGCAGCTCATCTATCCAACGCTTGCCGCATCTCCGCATTCTATCAAAAGTTCTTGTCTTGAGTCCACGCAACACTTCAGCGTTCATCCTCTCAACTTGCCCGTTGCTCCTTGGGTGGGCAACAGAGGCGAAGGAGACCTTGCTTCCAAGGCTCTGGATGTACTGCATAAAGGTGCGGCTCGTGAACTGGGTGCCATTGTCGGTGATCACCCTGTTGGGTACTCCAAAACGGCCCACCAGTCCTTTCAGGAACTTGACAGCTGACTGTGCACTCACCTTCCTCACTGGTTCCACCTCAGGCCACTTTGTAAACTTGTCGATTGCTACGAACAAGAATTCAAAGCCCCCGACAGTGCGGGGAAAGCGGCCCAAAATATCGAGCCCCCAGACCGAGAATGGCCAGGATAAAGGGATCGTCTGGAGAGCTTGCGCTGGTTGATGGATGTTCTTGGAATGGAATTGGCAGGCTTCACACTTGGTGACCAGCTCAGTTGCATCCTGGAGGGCAGTGGGCCAATAGAAACCCTGCCAGAAGGCTTTCCCGGCAAGGGCCCTTGATCCAATGTGAGATCCACACATGCCCCCGTGTATCTCTGCCAACAGCTTCAGTCCATCTTCCCGGCAAATGCACCTCAATTTCAGACCGTTTGGTCTTTTTCTGTACAGAGTGTCATCGACAAACTGGTACATACTTGACTGTCGGGCTACTTTTTCGGCTTCTTCTTGGTCTTCGGGAAGTTCTCCTGTTTGAAGGAAATGGACTATGTGCTGTGCCCAAGCTGGAGCCTGTGGCTCGACAACAAGGACTAAAGGCATTTCCTCGTTCGTGGGAGCGCTTGCCTCGACCGCAAGAACCTGGGGTTCCGCAGGAGGGAGCTGCTCACTAGGCGAAACGAGACTGTCCCTGGCAGCTTCTCTACCAGTGGCTTCAGGAAGCTCTGCCGGGAAATGCTTGCCGGAGTTCAGTTTTCTTCTTTTCCTGGTCATCGTTGACGGGGATACTAATGGCTGAGTGAGGTGGAGGACAAAGGTTCCTGGTTCCACAGGGAGCTTTTGCGCAACGCACTTTGATAGATGATCGGCGATGCTGTTTTCCGTACACGGCACGTGCTCTGTTTGCAATCCATCAAAGTGCTCCTCCAGCTTCCTCACTTCTTCCACGTATGCTTCCATCAATGGACTCTGATAATCTTTGTTGACTTGTCTCACCACGAGTTGAGAATCTCCTCGGATGATCAGCTTTTTGATCCCCAACTCCACCGCGATCCTGAGCCCGGCAAGGAGCCCCTCATATTCAGCAGTGTTGTTGGTGGCCTCCTCCCGGGGAAAGTGCATTTTGATCACATATTTGAGATGCTCTCCGGTAGGGGTGATGAGGAGCACGCCTGCTCCGGCGCCCTGAAGTGAGAAAGCACCGTCAATGTACATGATCCATTCTTTAGGTGCTTCCTTGCCGGGGAGAATTGTCTCTAGAACCTCTTCGTCTGGCGTGGGTGTCCATTCTGCAATGAATTCCGCCAACGCCCTGCTCCAGATGATGGAAGTGCTCTCATACTTCAGGCCAAAACTTGACAGCTCTAGCGCCCATTCAACTATCCTGCCAGTGGCTTCGGGGTTCCTCAAAATGCGCTGCAGTGGAAAGCGGGTGACAACAATGATCTCGTGGGCTTGGAAGTAGTGGCGCAGCTTCCTCGAGGCCATGAGAAGGCCGAAGATCAGCTTTTGCACTCCAGAGTACCTTGACCTAGCCCCTTGTAACAAGGAGCTGACAAAGTACACTGGCCGTTGCACCACCTTCTTCTTCGCCACTTCCTTGAAACTGCCCTCGCTTGCCGGCTTAGGTTCCCCTTGGTTAGTATCTGGTCCTGCTGCGGATGTTTCGGTCCCACCCCCGGTGACGTGAGTCGCAGTAGCTGCATCTTCGTCCACTTCTCGCTGCGCCACCAGTGCTGCACTAACCACTTGATTCGTTGCTGCCAGGTATAGCAGCAACGACTCTTGCGGTTTAGGCACGACCAAGGTGGGAGCGAAGGAAAGGTAAGCTTCAGGTCTTGCAGTGCTGCTTCTGCTTCCGAGGTCCACTTTATTGGGCCAGCCTTCTTCAGAATCTTAAAAAACGGCAGAGCACGCTCAGCAGATTTGGAGATGAACCTACTCAATGCGGCAATGCACCTGGCCAAGCGCCTTACGTCCTTGACGGTCTTGGGTGCTTGTATCTGCTCAATTGCTTTGATCTTGTTGGGATTGGCTACTATTCCTCGCTGAGACACAAAGAAACCAAGCAGCTTGTCGGATGGGACACCGAACACACACTTTTCAGGGTTGAGCTTCAAATTGATCTTGCGCAAGTTCACAAAAGTTTCTTCCAAGTCTTGTATGAGAGTTGCTTCATTTTTCGTCTTGACTACTATGTCATCCATGTAAGCTTCCATGTTCCTGTGCAATTGAGGTTCAAATCCGATCAGCACGGCCCTTGCAAAGGTAGAACCCGCGCTCTTTAACCCGAAGGGCATACGTACAAAGCAGTACGTGCCACACGGAGTTATGACCGCGGTCTTCTCCTCATCTTCCTTGGCCATGAATATCTGGTGGTATCCGGAGTATGCGTCCAAGAAGGAAAGCAAGTCACACCCGGAAGTGGAATCAACAATCTGATCGATGCGCGGCAAGGGACAAGGGTCCTTCGGGCATGCTTTGTTTAAGTCAGTGAAATCAATGCAAAGCCTCCATTTCCCATTCGCCTTGCGCACCACCACCGGGTTAGCTAACCATGTCGGATGCAACACTCCTCTGACCAAACCAGCTACTTCGAGCTTCTTGATTTCTTCGGCGATGAACTGTTGCCGCTCCAAGGCCTGCTTTCTAACTTTCTGCTTGACGGGCCTGGCATGAGGGCAGACAGCAAGGTGGTACGCAATTACCTCCCTGGGAACACCGGGGATGTCAGATGGTTGCCAAGCAAACACATCGACATTCGCCCGCAGGAAGGCAATGAGCGCGTCTTCCTATTTGTCATTAAGGGTGGCACTGATGGTAAATGTACCACCAGCGCCATCCTGCCCTGCCGGGACCTTCTTCGTCGCAGGATAGGTGACCTTGGATCTCTTGCTAGTGGAACTCTCCGGCAGGTCATCGACGGGTGCAGCGCACTCCGAAGAGGCGCGCTTCTCGGAGTCCTTGCCGGCGTCGCTGCTAGACTTCTCTCCCTTCTTTGATTCCTTGGCGGGAGCTGGTGCTTCCGCGACTTTAGCTGCTACCGCGTCTCGATACATCTTGTCCACACATATGACTGCGTCCTTCTTATCAGATGGAATGGAGATGATTCCCATGGGCCCTGGCATCTTCAAGGTGTTATAAGCGTAGTGGGACGCTGCCATGAATTTTGCCAAAGCTGGGTGGCCAAGAATTCCATTGTAAGGCAGAGGGAGTTCGACCACATCAAACACTACCTTCTCAGTATGGTAGTTCAACTCCCTGCCAAACGTCACAGGCAAAGTGATCTTTCCCTTTGGTCGGCTCCTGCCGGGGTTGACTTCTTGGAATGTACCCGTAGTCTTGAGCTCTCTGTCAGGGATTTGTAGCCTCTCTGCCACCTTAGGGGAGATTAAGTTCAACCCTGCCCCGCCATCAACTAACATCTTGGTTACTTTGAGGTTGCGGATTGTTGGGGAGACCAACAACGGAAAACATCCGACCGCAGTGGTGCGATCAGGATGATCCTCTTCATTAAAGATGATAGGCATGCGAGACCATTTGAGTGGCCTTTTGGACTCGGCAACTGGCTCCACGACGTTGATCTCACGTGCCCACTGCTTGGGCTGGCGATGAGAGTAATGCGAGGACGCACCCCCGTCAACACACATGGATTCAGTTGCCCTCTGGAATTCTCGATCACTAGACTCTTCATCATCCCCATCATCATTCATATCATCTTCTTCTTTCTTCTCACGGCCTCTAGCAGGTTTTTCCTTCTGCTGCGGGGCCTTGCCGCGGCGGCCTCCTCTACCACCATGGCCCTTCCCGACAGCACCATCTTGGCCTTTCTCCTTGTCACGCTTCTTGTACTCAGCCTTCTGCTTCTCAGCAAGCTGCTCAACTTGGCGGCATTCTTGGAGATCATGGCCCTTAGTGCGGTGGATCTTGCAGTACGACCCATCGGACTTTCCGGTTTTCTCTGCTGCTGCGGCCTCTCTGCAATCAGCTTATGCGGCAGCTCCCTTGCTCGGGGTCTTGGCCTTGGCCTTCTTGCCAGCAGCGAGATTACCAGCGCTCTCAACGGCCAACACTACTTTCCCTTTGCACTTCTTGTTGCGCCTTCGGCTTCTCCCTTTCGAGCCAAGGGCATCGTTGTCGTCGTCGGAGTCGACTTCGACACCAGCCTCCTCTCTGAGGAGTCGCCTTCCTTCCTCAGCACGAGCACACTTCTCCACCAATGTGTACAGCTCATTACGGTCTTGGGGTGCTTCACATTCATCTTGGCCTGCATCCTCCTGTTGCGCACGTTCGAATGGAACGCGGCAATCACGGCTGTGGGGTTTATCTCCGGAATATTGCGGTGCACTCGATTGAATCTCTGGATGTACTTCCGCAGGGTCTCTCCTTCCTTCTGTGGGAGGACTTGCAGGTCGCTGGGATGTCTTGGCTACTGGTGGCCACCCGTGAAGGCGCCGACGAACTCGTTGCACAAATCAACCCATGATGAGATAGAGTTCTTCGGCAGGTGCATCAGCCATGATCTCACATTTGGCTTGAGGGCCAAAGGGAAATAGTTGGCGAGCACCTTCTCATCTCTTCCTCCGATGGCTTGAACGGCTATCGTATAGATGCCCAGGAACTCCGCCAGGTTCAGCTTCCCGTCGTATTTCTCTGTCAGCTCAGGCTTGAAGGCTCGGGCCGATGGCCAGCGGACCTGTCGCAGCTCACGAGTGAAGGCAGGGCACCCAACCTCATAAGGCAGGTACCCGCCAACACTGGACGCGGGGTCGCCGGCATCTGGGCCGTTGCGCCTATCAGATTGGCAGTGTGCTTCCCGGCGTTGCTCTATGGTGATGCGTGCGTCTTCCCTCCGCCGGTCGTTCAGGACACGCCGCTGGTCCCGGTGATTGTGCGAGCCGGACGAGACCATGGATGCCTCGTCGGGCTCGTTGGCACGTGGAGCTTGTTGTGGCTGCCTCAGGGCCTGTTGTTGCGGAGGGGATTGCACCGTTGGCGCGGCCCCCTCGACGTGACCGTCAGTCCGGGCCACCGTCGCCGTCCACGGGTATCTTGACATCTCTACATGCTGCGATTTGCTGGCTTCGACAAAACCGATCAAACTCTGGATGGTGGCTCTCCACTCGTCCATCTTGTCAGCCGCTGGCGGGAAGTTTAGCAGTAGTTGGGCCCGTGCCATTGCTTCTGTTGTCGTGGCTGGCATGGCTAAGGAGGCGGACCGCAATGTCGCTCGACTCCTGGTGGAACCAAGAGGAGCGTCGCTGCGTCCCTGTCGCCATGCACCGGTCGCCGAGGCAGTCTGACGTGGAGGAGGTCGAGCTTGTGGGTCTACGGCTCCGCTTGGCGCTCCGTCTTGCTCTGGGCGAGGCGCGTGCTCAGCAGCCGTGCCTGCAACAGGTGCTGCTGGAGGATCACGGCTGCCCCCAGATTGGGCGCCACCGTTGCCGCCGCGGCCACCAGCACGGCGGGGAGGTGGAGACCGAACGTTTCCTCCTCCCACGGCGCTAGGGTCGAGCTTGCCAGAATGTTGTTGTTGTTCTTCTTCGGCGTCCCTTGCTCCAGCTCCGGCCGCGGGAGACACGACAGTGGCGCCGCCTGCGCCAGTCGTGTCGCCCACGACGCCTGCCTCATTCGTCGCCGCCGCGGTGCCAATGGCGTCCGCGGCCGCATGCGAGGGGGCCTTCGAAGTGGAGGGATGTGTCGCCATGCCGGTCTTCTTCTTGGGAGCTATGGGTGAAGAACACGGCGATGAAGATCGACGTGCTGCCCACGATCTCAGGTTCGCGCAAATGAAGCTCGCGCCCCTACCTGGCGTGCCAAAGATGTCGGGGCAGGATGCACATGATCACCTATGGGACCAAGGGTCCCTTTGTGGTTCGGCAGAGGTGAGGTCACGTTGCACAAAGAGCAGAGGTCATGAGACGGCGTGGCGATGAGACGCTGTTGTTTTACCCATGTTCGGGCCGCTGAGAAGCGTAAAACCCTACTCCTGCTTTGGTGGATTGATCGGAGGAACACGAAGCACACGCAACGCTCAAACCGGGCAAGGTCGCCTTCGGGGGAGCTGCTACGCAAGTACAAGTGTCCAAGGGTCCGAATCTTGAGCTAGGTTGCCTTGGGCCTCCTTTTATAGGACAAGGGGCAGCCATAGTGGCAAAAAAGACATTGTCTAGCGATTAGATAGCTAACAGTGCTATCATACCTAACTCTGGCATTTAGGACAAAACGCCATAAATGCTAGCCTAGGTGGCACGCGGGGATGCATTCCCGGCAAGCTCTTACCACCGCTTAGCTGGCTGTTGCTTAGTGTCTTGACACGCCTTTGGACGGGTGTCAAATGGAGGTAATCTATCTTCCAGTGCGTCGCCACATGCTTAGCGAGGGCCACTTAACCACCTGAGGGCTTGACACCGCATCGATAACTAACTGGTGTTGCGATGCGGTGGAGCGGTGGCCAATCGACTCGCGCCTGCCGGGGGATGGCTTGCCGAGTCTTCTGGAAGGTGTGCGCGCCTCGGTCCCCGGCAGGCACCGGGGACGTGGCTGGCGCGGCTCGAGCCCGTCTTGGGTCGTTGCGCTGATCTTGCCGGCGTAGCAAGCCAGCGTAGGCTGCTCCTGCCGGGGTCTTAGATGATGGTGTTGTCTTCTTGATGCGCTCCTTGATCTCATGAAGAGCGGCTTCTTTGTCTTGGGTTGGTGTTGATGGGGTCATGCTACTACTGCCTGTGCATAAGTCAGGGGCACTGGGTACCCCATTCCTAGTGCACCGACAACGGAGGTATGTGACTTTTGGAGACAACTCCAACGGTAAGGTACTTGGTCTTGGTAAGGTGGACATATCTCATGATAGCTCTATTCAAAATGTCATGCTTGTTGAATCCCTTGGCTACAATCTTCTTTCCGTATCTAGACTAGCCGATTTCGGTTTCAATGTGCTATTTACTAAAGTATATTGCCAAGTGTTTCATCAAGACAATCATAACATGGTCTTTAGCAGTTTCCGTAGAGGTGATCTATACATTGTCGATTTCACTAAGAGAGCCCAACCTCATACTTGTCTTATTGCAAAATCTTCTAAAGGTTGGCTATGGCATAGAAGGCTAGGACATGTTGTTATGCGTAATCTAGACAATCTCATCAAAGGTGGTCACATACTTGGTGTTAAAGATGTTATCTTTTACAAAGATAGACTTTGTAGTGCTTGTCAAGCAGGAAAACAAGTGGGCGGAAGTCATCTTGTAAAAAACATCATGACGACTAGGAGACCACTCAAGTTGCTTCACATGGATCTTTTTGGTCCCAATGATTAGCCTCGGTGGAAATTCCGGTCTAGTTATAGTTGATGATTTTTCTAGATTTATGTGGGTATTCTTTCTTGATGAGAAGTCGCAAGTACAAAAGATCTTTAAGAACTTCGCTCGAAAGTTCCAAAATCAATTTGAAGTGAAGATCAAGAAAGTTTGGAGTGACAACAGATCGGAGTTCAAGAACACTAATGTGGATACTTTTCTTAACGAAGAAGGTATCTCACATGAGTTCTCGGCTACGCGCACACCTCAATAAAATGGAGTTGTTGAGAGCAAGAAGCGGACTCTCATAGAGATGGCTAGAATGATGCTCGACGAATATAAGACGCCAAGACACTTTTGGACGGAAGTCGTGGAACAGCTTGTCATGCTACAAACCGACTCTACCTACACAAGCCTCTAGGTAAAATGGCATACGATCTACTCAGCGGTAACAAAACCCAAGTTGGATACTTCCGAGTATTCGGCTCAAAGTGCTACATTCTTGATAAGCATCGTCGTTCTAAATTTGCTCCTAAATCTCATGAAGGTTTCCTACTTGGTTACGGATCGAACTCTGATACATGTGATCTGCATTGGGTTTTCCATGAAGAGGAACGGGTGATTGTAGCACAATATAGATAAGTATTTCCCTTAGTTAAGACCAAGGTTTATCGAACCAATAGGAATACCAATCAACAACCGTCTTCAGCGACTGCACACAAAAGAGCAAACACTTGCACCCAACGCAGCAAGAGGGTTGTCAATCCTTTTGGTCTCGTTATTCGCAAGCAAATGAAGTGTGTAGATGATAGTAGATAATTGTAAATTGCAAAATAAAATAAAAGAAAATAAATGGCAGCAAGGTATTCAAAGCGTTTGTAAATATATAAGTGAATAGACCTGGGGGCCATAGTTTTCCCTAGCGGCATCTCTCATATAGGAAGCATATGGTGGGTAAACAAATTACTGTTGGGCAATTGATAGAAAAGCGCATAGTTATGTGATACTAGTAGACTGCCCGTGTGTTGCCACGGGCCAACAAATAAATTTGTAACCAATGCTCATTTTCCTCCCCCATGAACAAGCACAGCACATGGAACAGCCACAACACAAATGCAAGCACCATCTTCTCTCTATTCTTACAAAGACCAAGCACCCCCCCCCCCCTAGCTGGTCTTTCTCGCTGAACTTGTCGTCCATCAACTTCTCTGTTCTTACATCACTCATCCTCTCATCTATTGCCTCTTGACTCTACATTAGCTTCCATATCGTTGTTTTGTTGTCTCGAAAGGTTAAAAAACATTCCGACCACGTCACCTTCTTCCCCGTCTATTCCTAATACAAGGAAGCTAAATCTAGTTGAATGCATGTGTGTTGCCAAGAAACAACAAACTTATATATGGAAACATATATCAGAATATCATTATATGCAGTGTGTACATCGCATACTTATGACTATGTTGTCACAAGTAGTTCTTGTCTATCTCTTGCTTTCCTCTAAATATATTTCTCCAAGCACGCATTTCAGTTTCCAACGTCACCAACATATATACTTTCATGTGCTCCTTCAACCCCACAAATATGTCTTATTCTCCATCCTCCATCAAGATTCCCTTTGCATTAATGTGGTGCACATGTGTTGTTTAGAAACAAGGCAACTGAATCGCATCGTCAACATTAGTCATCTGTATTATGCACCCGGGAAGAAGGTACAATCGGCTTCTCCAAACAGATTTGATTCTGTCTATGTGCTACTTTTCTATATTGACAAGTTTTGTCTTCAACGCGAATTTTAGGCTTCCGCGTGTTCAACACAAGTACTAAAATTGAGATGCAAAAAATTCTAGATGTACACATTTTTTGCACAAATCCTCTTGACAAATCATCGAGCTTCAAATTTTCTATCAACAAAATCATCCGAGTGCAGCGTACTCCAATGCCCTAGCAATACTGGATAACGAAATAGCATCACCAATGGTAGAAACAAAAAATTAAGTTGGTATCATGAGATATATTAGCATACATGAATTATTTTTCAACCCCACATGGAATAGTAAGTAGTTATCTACCAGCTTTGCTTCTCAAGAATCCATAGTGAGCAGGGTTAATAGTCAATGCAAGAGCAAACAATTGAGAACCATATAGCCAGATCAAGCAATTCTATATTTGAACCATGTATAAATTAGACATGAGAATTGCCACAACTGACAATGCCAACAAATTTGAGCATCAATTTGAAAGGACCCAAACCTGATAGCACACTTAGTAGATAATTGATTTTATTTACCTCTAGGAATGTATGTCAAGTCACTAATCTGGAATGAAATGAGATGGCAGTGGTTTCTTTTTCCGTAAAAGAACTATGACACAACATCTAGAAAACAAGAAACTACTCCACAATTTATCTATATTAACTAATCATCATGATCCTAACATATAAATCAAAATACTCTGTCCAATCCATACTAAAGTTGTACTCCCTCTGTCCCAAAATAAGTGTCGTTGATCCAGTACAAAATTTGTACTAAGCTAGTACTAAATCGGTGACACTTGTTTTGGGACAGAGGGAGTACTAAACCAGCGAGAAGTAATATGGATCAGAGGGAGTAGCATCATTCTTCCACCTAGTAAATTTAAAAAAATTGAATATTGCAAATCTTCATCTGCATTATACTAAAACAGCATGGGATAAATCTTCCCCTGGACAACTAGCTTAATTTAATATAAATGACAAGAACCTCGAAGCTAGAGGAGCCTAGAGCATCATGAAATATGTTTGCCCATACATAAGTAAACGATATCATGCCATCTTACAATCAAACAATTAGTCTAAATTTTATTCTTAACAATTGAAACAGTGGAAAAAAATGGCAAGTGGTATAGTCCTATCTATCTAATTGGCAAGAAAAATAAACAAATATGAATATGTTTTGTGTTGCAAAATTCAAAAACTTGAGTAAAGATGCAACATTGGACCCTAGTATCTAAATCTTACTCTAGCTACAAAGATAATAGTCTTAGGAGATTAGGATTTGACATATACATCTAAAGTTGGCCTTATACACCAAGCACATGCAACAAGTGTACCCTTTTTTTACTTTCCACACGAGTAGCATGAGTATTTAAATATGTCAGCAACTACAACAAAACTCTCAAGTAAACATGACGTGTTACAACACCCATATATATATGACCAAACCTGCACTTTGTGACATGCAACTATGCAAGTCCTTCCAACGAGCTCTTGAGAAGGCTTGACCTGCTTGTAGTCCTCCTACAAAGAATTGAAGAACCGGAAGTGGTCAGATCAGCAATACAAGAATATACCATCGTGCGGGTTGTACTGAAATATTTTTCCCAAGTACCTCACCAAAGGTGGGAAACAGATCTGCACAACCCAGCGAAGGAACAGAGAAATCTCCATTTGTGCTTGTATCAGAGGCAGGCATACGGGCCTTCATTTCCCCATCACCACCCACCAACTCATCATCTCCCTTTTTGGATCATGTGGTCGGCGTGATCTTGTGGTGCATTTGGAAGTCTCGGAACATCATGGTCTTCGACATTGTATGTTCGACCGACATTGAGCTGCATAGGACGATAGTTAACCACCTACGTCTTTGGGTGGTTAGATCTCCCTGTCGTGTTGATCTCTCCCCCCCTCAACCTCTGGTGTGATTCTTTTGCTTGAACCTAATGTGTGATCCCTGGCTGCAATCACTTGTAAACCAACCTGTAACCATGCCAAAATAAAATGTTAATACAATTTCAAGTAGGCGATCACACTTTGTTGCATGCTCAAAAAAAGTGTGCCACTAAATCTACGAGAATGTCATGTATATGTGCTAGCATGCAAGACAAGAGAATGGTGAGAATTTGGTAAAAGTACAACAAACCATGACAATTTCACCCGGTTCATCCTCTGTGCAGTTCTTGTGCTTCGACTTCAAGTTCTGGTCGTTCCTATCAAATCGTTGGTGTGTTTGTAAAGCGAGACGACTTCCCAAGCTTTACTTTTCTCACAGCCTGTGATGACTTCACCGTGTATATATATGCATCTTGTGCAACATAGGAAGACTGCTTAATTTTACACTTATTCCATTCCCATCGCTCAAGCTGCAGTGAAAAAGGTTTCTGGCATTTAAGATTCAACAGTAGCTAGCTAACAAAGTTTGAGATGTTAAGCCCAGATTGGTACTAACTTTCATTTCAATTGGGCTTGTCTGGACAATAAATCTAATCCACATATCAAATGTATATACATATTCTTAGAGTTTCATATGGAAACACATAATGTTTCACTTCAAAGAAAATAAGAAAGGACACATTTTATCAATCGTGTCGCCAAACTGACACACGTGATGAGAACCTGTAGGGTCATGGCTAACTTTTTAGTACTTTCTTTCCATTTTGCTAGAATATGTTTGTATGAGTTGGCACATAACTGAAAGCACATATGCTCCCTTGGTGGTTTTGATAATTCATGAGAACATACATTGTCTCTTGGACTAATATCTTTACCTAGTGTATTTCAGATAAAGTCCATAGAGGAAGATGGGTTGGTTAAATGGATTGTGTGGTGAATCCCCAAGTAGATGAAGAGAAGAAGAAGCAATAGGATTGGCCAAGCTTCAAGCATCAAGACTCTACATTTTACATTTTGTGATAAATCACTTTGAGTCCATAGGAAAGACAATACTCATAAAAGGGGGTGAGGAAATATGATGATATGGTTGCTCAAGTGCTTAGAGATTAGACACCAAAAATACTCACTCATTTTCCACACAAAATCTTCTGTCCAAAGCCAAACTTGCAAAATTGGTGCCACCAACTATTTCCACTCGGCCCTACCGATTTTCAACTCAGATAGATCCCTGCCAAACCCTACCTTCTCGGTGTAATCAAGTTTTCATTTTCGGTCTCACCGAAGTCGTGACCAACTCTCTGTTAGGTCGATTTTAAGAATCGGTCCCACCGAGTTCTGCAAATCGGTCTCACCAAGTTGATGTCCAAGTCTCTGGTTAGCCGTTACTCCATTGTCGGTACCACCGAGATTTATATATCGGTCTCACCGAAAACGCCAAAGTTGCCACGTTTTGCACTAGTCGGCGCAACCGAGTTTTTGCTTCGGTTCCACCGAGTTGGGAAATAATGTTGTAACGGTTGGATTTTTGGAGATGCCTATATATACCCCTCCACCACCTATCACTCGAAAGAGAAGCACTCAAAACCATTCCACACTTGTCATATCCAATTTTCTGAAAGAGAACCACCTTCCCTTGTGTTGAGGTCAAGATCATCCACTATAACCATATGGATCTTGATTTCTAGTCTCCCCAAGTTGCTTTCCATCCAATCAATCTCTTCTACCCAAGCCAAATCTGTGAGAGAGTGATTGAGTGTTGAGGAGACTATCTTTTGAAGCACAAGAGCAAGGAGTTCATCATACTACCACATATATTACCTTTTGGAGGGTGGTGCCTCCTAGATTGGTTAGGTGTTACTTGAGAGCCTCCTTCTTCGTGATTGTGGAGTTGAACCAAGGAGTTTGTACGGGCAAGGAGATCGCCTACTTCGTGAAGATCTACCCATAGTGAGGCTAGTCCTTCGTGGACGGAAGACGTTATGGAATAGTCAAGGTTGCTACTTTGTGGACCCTTATGGGTGGAGCCCTCCATGGACTCTCGCGACCGCTACCCTCTGTGGGTTGAAGACTCCATAAACGTGAACGTACGATAGCACCACCTATCGGAACCACGGGAAAAAATTTCGTGTCATCTATTGCGTTTGATCTTCCTATCTCAACTCTCTTACATATGCTTGTCTTTGCTTTCCGCTGCCATACTTGTTGACTAGCATGTGTTGGGTGCACTAGACTTGTTAGATATGCTAAAATCTGCCAACCAATTAACTTGGGAAAAGGTTAGGTTTTAATTTATGCAAGTAGTCTATTCACCCCCCCCCCCCTCTAGACATACACTTCTAGTGATCCCTCAATTGGTATCAGAGCTTTGGTCTCCATAGCTTCAGTTTCATCATCGTTGGAGGAAGATGGATGTGTCTAGTTTGGGGAGTCTTAGTTGTAGAGTGCCCGTTCTCGATGGGAAGTACTATAGTCAATGGAAATATGAGATGCTTGAGCTATTCAATGAATTCCATTTGAGCAAGTATGTTAAGAACCCCTATGTACCTCCCATTGATCCCTTACATCCCACACATGAAGAGGAAATTGATATGCTACGCAATCTTAGAACTGTTAATCTTATCATTAGATGGTTGCCTAGAATTGTGTTTGATCAAATGAAGAATCTTGAATGTGCTTATACTTTGTGGAGTGATTTGGAGAAACGATATCCAAATTATTCATTGAGTAATCTTGATGAAATTCTTCATAAAACTATTGCTTTTCACAAAATGATGCCTAGTGATCCTAAGTTTGATGATTATCTATTTGAGCTTAGAGACCTCATGCGTGCTAAAGGAGATGCCATAACTATCAACAACATTATTGTAAAAGTCATTCGCATTCATAAACTTGAACATTGTCATGATCACAAATCTAACGAATCTCTTGTTTCTTATGACGAGGATCTCCCACTTGATGATGACAATGTGGAACATGGCTACTATGATGAAGATGAGTTGTTCGACATCGAGTATGAGAAGACTATGAAGAATCTAAGTCTCATGGCAAACTTCAAGGATTACATGTCCGGAGGAAAAGAGTGGATTCTCGATAGTGGATGCACTGATCATATGACCGGAGATAGAGACATGTTTCAAGAGATCACACCAAACCATGGACCGCGAAGGTATGTGACTTTTGGAGACAACTCCAAGGGTAAGGTACTTGGTCTTGGTAAGGTGGCCATATCTCATGATAGCTCTATTCAAAATGTCATGCTTGTTGAATCCCTTGGCTATAATCTTCTTTCCGTTTCTAGACTTGCCGACTTCGGTTTTAATGTGCTATTTACCAAAGTAGATTTCCAAGTGTTTCGTCAAGACAATCATAGCATGGTCTTTACCAGTTTTCGTAGAGGTGATCTATACATTGTTGATTTTACTAAGAGATCCAAACCTCGCACTTGTCTTATTGCAAAATCTTCTAAAGGTTGGCTTTGGCATAGAAGGCTAGGACATGTTGGTATGCGTAATCTAGACAAGCTCATCAAAGGTGATCATATAGTTGGTGTTAAAGATGTTATCTTTGACAAAGATAGACTTTGTAGTGCTTGTCAAGCTGGAAAGCAAGTAGGTGGAAGTCATCCAGTAAAGAATATCATGACTACTAGGAGACCACTCGAGTTGCTTCATATGGATCTTTTTGGTCCCAATGCTTACAAGAGCCTCGGTAGAAATTCCTCTGGTCTAGTTATAGTTGATGATTTTTCCAGATTTACATGGGTATTCTTTCTTGATGATAAGTCGCAAGTGCAAAAGATCTTCAAGAACTTCGCTCGCAAAGCACAAAATCAGTTTGAAGTGAAGATCAAGAATGTTTGGAGCGACAACGGATCGGAGTTCAAGAACACAAATGTGGATTCCTTTCTTGACGAAGAAGGGATTTCACATGGGTTCTCGGCTACGTACATGCCTCAACAAAATGGAGTTGTTGAGAGGAAGAACCAGACTCTTATAGAGATGGCTAGAACGATGCTCGACGAATACAAGACGCCAAGACACTTTTGGGCGGAAGCCGTGGAAATAGCTTGTCATGCTACGAACCGACTCTACCTTCACAAGCTTCTCGGTAAAACGGCATACGAGCTACTCACTGGTAACAAGCCCCAAGTTGGATACTTTCGGGTATTCGGCTCCAAGTGTTACATTCTTGATAAGCATTGTCGTTCTAAATTTTCTCCTAAATCTCATGAAGGTTTCCTACTTTGTTACGGATCAAACTCTCACACTTACCGTGTCTATAACAACTTCACTAGAAAAGTTGAAGAGACGGTAGATGTGAAGTTTGATGAATCTAATGGTTCGCAAGTCGAACAATTGCCAAATGATGTAGGAGATAAGGAACCTTCAGAAGCTATCCAAGACTTGTCCGTCGGCAAGATTCGTCTCATGGAGGTGAAGGAGAGTACTTCATCAACTCAAGTGGAAGCCCCTACTTCACGTCAAGGTGAACCTCAACACAACATTGAGGCATCCACAAGCGATACATGACAAGATGAAGAGGAGGAAGAAGTTCATCATGATGATCCACCACAACCACCTTCAACACCACCTCAAGGCAACGCCACCTTCAACAACAACGAAGAAGAAGAAGATGATGAAGAAGCTCCACCATCCAACAAGCAAAAGCTACCCCGAGTTCGAGCAAGAGTGGACAAAAATCATCCTCTAAATCAAATCTTCGGTGAGATACAAACCGGGAGGATAACTCGCTCTAAAACTCGACTAGGTAACTTTTGTGATCATTATTCATTCATCTCTAGTATTGAGACTTTGAAGGTATAAGAAGCTCTTCAGGACCCGGATTGGGTGAATGCTATGCACGAGTGTAACATCCCAAAATTTTCTAAATTTTGGAATGTTAATAAGTAAGTAATATTGTGTGTGTTTCTTCGATTTTTAGAAGGAATTAAAACTTTTGAGCACTTATTCAAATTTTCCAAACCATGTCATGCAAGTTGGATTAACATAACTATCCAACATAATTAATACTTGGTTTGGAAATTTATTTAAACTCAAAAGGATTTAAAATCCTTCATTTGGATATTTTCAAACCATATTTAAATGAGTGAGAATAATATGACTTTCTCGAATATGGTGTTTGGATTTTAATTTGAATCTTGGTCCTAATCAAACTATAGAGAGGAGATAAAATGAATTCTCCAAATAAAAATGTTCAAAATATTGAATAGGGCTCATTTGAATATTTAGATTTTCTAACAACAAACATTTGGGTATTTGTAAAATAATTTTACGGCTTTGTAATGATCTTAAATGATTATGTAAAAAAAAGTATTAAATTTATATTGGAGAGGGAAATATCTTTCCTACACTCTCTATATTTTATTGAGCCTATGTACGTATTTTTAGTTAAGGTTTGGCAATTATATAAGGCCACAATCCTTTTCCTGTAATTATTTAAATACAAAATCATCAGAAATTATAGAAATTCGAATTGGGCCATCTCTATATTTCTAGCCCATCCTAATCTCTCTTCCCACTCTCTAATCCGAATTGGGCTAAGCTCCACTATTTTTCTGTAAAAGAAAAATCCCTTCCATTGGCTATGGGCCTATTTTTCCCACTAAGGCCCATACCTCTCATCTTCTTCCTCTGTACGTTCCTCCACGATCACGAAGAGGCAACACAGCCATGATGCCAGTACCTCTTCTTCTCCCTCTAGCACTTGACCCGCTCGCCGTTTACACTTCTCGTCAACACGAATAATCTTAGGAATTCCATGAAGAACCCATTCAGAGAATTAAAACGTCACTTCATGCGTTAATTGTTCAGATCAACTTCACACACCGAGCTACCATTAATGGCCAAACTAAGCCTGCTTGATCTTCTCGTGGTGACTCCCTGTGCTCCTATAAATAGCACACCGAGGAGAGCCTTCGACCCTACTCTTCCAAAGCCTGAAACCCCTCTCCAATTCGTCCTCACCCGTAAGTAATTGCTCGCCGGAGCTCCATGAACTCCGGCGGCTTCTCGCGGTCGCTACAGGAAGAAGCCGAGTGCCCCGTCTTGCCTCCTGGGTCAGCCCAGACGCCGTCTACCTCGTCCCACGCTCGCATCTGTCCGGAACAAACTCCGACACTGGATTCCGGCGAACCAGAGCCGCCGCCGCCGCACTCCGGCGACCGGACCACCTCTCCCCGGTGAGCCATCTCCCTTCCAACTGCTCGATCCAACAGATCGCTTCATGTGTTTTGTTCTGTTAAAAAAAACGAACAGGTATCAGCCAGTAGGAAGTTGACACATGGCGACTCTAAGTAAATCCCGTAATTCATTCCAGAAAAATACCCAAACTTCGGAAAATCGTATCTCTCAAACCGTATGTCGGATTTCAACAAATAAGATATCCACGGATTCGTTAGAAGCTGTAGTTTATGATAAAATTATGAAATTTGACTTTTGAATAAACTAAACTTTCGTTTTTATTTAGATACAAATTTGAGTAATTTTGCTATATCTTTTATTCTGTAAATCATATTAAAATGTTTAATATACGAAAATTGCTCCTTAGAACCCTATCCTTCTGTTAGAGAACTTCACATAAATTCTCATCCATGTATAGATACTGTTTTGACCTCAACACTCCAAATTGACTTTCTTTTATCATGGTTCAATCCCATCTTTAGTTTAAATTTTATTCTTGAGTCAATCCTCTTGAGGAGATCGTCAGGATTCTTTCCGACCATATATTATCAAGTTAAAAATTTGAAGTGACAAGATTAAGAATTTAATTCTTTTATCTTGAAACTTATGCCATATCCATTCCATTAACCCATATTCAAATATTTCGATCAAACCCATTATAGGATTTGCCGTAGGATCTTGACTCACAACCTTCAAATCATCATATCCACTTTGTATCCATATGGTCCAACACTAGAACATTACTATGTCAATTTCTTCACACATCAAACTTGATCCTATATCAACCTTAACCATGCACTAAAAAATTTCGCAGTGGCAATCGAATAGCGTGTGTTAATATTTGGATTTCATTTGGATTTTGTTGTGTGTTGAATTATTTTTCCTTTATAGTTAGATATATCGTAAGGTGAAGGAGAGACAACTAAGAGTAGAACATTTCATCTTCAAGAGACCCAGGCAAGTTGCAACTTGATCATATTTTGTCCTATGTTTTTGAAATATGCATGATCTCTTTCAAATTTACTAGTATGCATGTTTTTGAAATTTACTAGTAAGCAAATTGGAACTTGTTTAAGCAACCATGCCACATAGGAACAAGATAATCTATAATATCAACTCTAAGTGGCACAACCTCAATTGTACACATTTTCTAGGCTTGTAATATACACATAGCATATTACTCCCCCATAATGTGATAATCCATATTTAACAAGTGGCAAACAAAAACCAACTAGAGATGATTAATGGACACTTTAGAATTTGAATTTCTCATGAATAAGACATACCACATAGAGACTAGATAATCTTGCAATATCAATACTAAGTGGTATTCCTCATGTTCACTCATTTTAGGATTGTGAAGTGCCCAAGGCACATCACTCCCCCAAAATGGGATGATCCATTAATCTCTCACAAGAGCCAACTAAGAAACAAAGAAGATGCGAAAAGGCTCAACACAAGACTCACACATACATGATGTGCAAACCAATCATACACATACTTGATTACTCAAGATAAGCAAATCAGAAGCACAACATATACAAACACATGCAAGATACAAAACCAAAACATGCAAAGGGGCAAGTAACTTTCAATGTAAACAATTTAAGTACAAGTTACCGCAAGGAGGCACATTGGATATAAGATAGATACTTGATAATCCAAATGACTTGGCTTGAGAAAATATAAATGATGAAGATCCCTTAATTCTTCATGAGGTAGCCAAGTCTCCAATGCCCTCCATCAACACCTATTGATCAAGTTTGAGCTTGTTGGTCCCCAACCAAGTTGGGTCCTAAGAGGTTAGTCACAATAGGCTTGGCTACCCAAATGGTTCTTTTCTTGACACCACTTTGAGTACCAATAAATTTGGCAAACACATTGCCAACCTTATCCTTCCGAAGAGAATAAACATCATCAATTAAAATATGGTTGGATAAGGTACCATTAGTGCATGAAGAAGCAAGGTGACCCTTCTCACGACATAAGTAGCAACATCTACTCTTTTCTTTCTTCTTAATTGATTTCTCAACTTGAAGATCATTAACTTGAGTCTTCTTGGGAAGTGGCCTTTCTTCAACTTGAGTTTGGACTTGAGGCCTCTTCCCTTGTTGCTTGTCACTATGAGGCTTCTTCTTCAATGGGCAAGATCTAACATGATGCCCTTCAATTTTGCACTTGAAGCAAATAATCTTGGCCGAATTCTTGACTTGTTCTTGGCCCTTCTTCTTGTTGGTCTTGGACTTCTTCTTCTTATTGGAGTTGAATCCAAGTCCACCCTTGTCATTGGGGGATTTTTGCCCACTCAAAATATTGTCAAGTGTGGACTTCCCTTCATGACTCTTTTCCAAGTCTTTCTTCAAAGAAGTGACTTGGGCCTTGAGCTCTTTGATTTCCTCTACATGGTTAGTGACAACACAAGTACTAGAGGAAATATAAGCATCATTGTTAGAGCAACAAGGAAGTGAAAGCAATTCATCACAAGATGTACCAATGTTATGCATAGATGAATTACGAGGACTAGCACATGTCAATAAAGCATTTCTACTAGATTTAGTGCTAATGTCCACATGAGGCTCACTAGATGTTACCTTAGTAGTACTAGCCTCATGAGCTATTTTTAGCACATTATGGGATACTAGAAGATCATCATGAGAGCTCGAGAGCTTTACATGACTTTCTTCCAATTTCCCATAATTGCTAGATAGCAACTCAAGTTGAGCCCTTAGCTCAACATTCTCCTTCAATATGGATGCTTCACAAGAAATAGAGTTAGTAGCACAAGCATCATCATTAACAACAAGAGGAGAAGACAATTTGGCAAGCTCTTTAGCATATGAAGCTTGAAGTTGAGCATGAGACTCGGTGAGTTCAATGAGCGAACTCTTAACGACCCTTGAGCCATTTTCGAGGTGCTCAAAGTCCTCAAGGAGTTTAGCATGCACAAATTCAAGCTTATCATTTTTAGTTTTAAAATCATTAGCCACCTTGAGAGCTCTTTCATGGGATTCCTTTAATCTAGATAATTCTAGAGCAAAGGTCTCCTCAAGAGATTCCTTGGTGGTTTGTTCATTTTCAAGAGCTTCAGATAGCTCCGCGATCTCATTAGCGTAATCACGCTCATGACCTTCCATTTTCTCAATGGTGGCCTCATGCTCCTCGAGACGAGTTTCCAACTCCTCGATGTATTTATTGCCCTCAATGGCAATAGTCATGATTTCAAAGAAGTTAGAGCTAGCAATTTTATTCCTCTGAAGAGCTTTAAAAATCATTTCACCCTTAATATTTAAGGATGCAACATTATCATTCTCTTCATCATCAACATCATCATCATGAGATATATTGGGATTCAACGTAGGAGATACCTTTGAAGCCTTAGCCATAAGGCAAAAAGCAATAGATGATGGTGTAGGATCCCTTGAGGCACCATTCAAGGCCACATCTTGTTCCATGGAGTGTTGGGTTTCCTTTACATTGTTAGCACAACAACTCGAGGAAATAGATACATTTTTATCATGGCAACAAGACATAGCAAGCATATCATCATGACATTTAGTAAAGTAATTTCTACATGATATGCAAGGACTATCAACACAAGCATGTGAAGCTTTTAGAGTGCTCGAAGTGTTAAAGTCCAAAGATGGAGCATTGCAATAAGATAGTGATGAACGATCATCAATAATGAGCCCACTATCATCATTGCAATGACCAACACTACTCACCATATCATTACCTTGTGGCAAACCACATGTAGGTGAAGTAGAAGAAGTTGAGAAGACAACACGACCGGAGGTGGAGGGAGAACAATCATCCCCACAAATCTTGGACACACCATATTTGTCTTGAAGCTTTGTTCACAACTCATGAGCATCCCGAAACGACATGAGTTGAAATATAACTACATTGCTCAAAGCATCAAAAAGCACATTAGAAGCTTGAGCATTGAGATAAGAGTTTTTCTCATCCTCTAAAGATATGTGTTGAGAATCCTTTGGAGGAGAAAAACCCATATCTACAATTCGCTCTAAATTTGGGTCCATGACCCTAAAGAGATTAAGCATGCGAATTACCCAAACATCAAAATTTGTACCATTGAAACTAAGAGTGTCAGAGAATCCTAATCCCCTAGTCGACATCTTTACTCTCTAGGCGGTGAAGCCTAATAATGAGAGACGAGGCTCTAATACCAATTGAAAGATCGTGGATGTCGCCTAGAGGGGGGGTGAATAGGCGCTTTAAAATAATTACGGTTTAGGCTTGAACAAATGCGGAATAAACCTAGCGGTTAATTTGTCAAGCACAAAACCTAAATCGACTAGGCTCACCTATGTGCACCAACAACTTATGCTAAGCAAGATAAACAACTAAGTGATAGCAAGATATATAACAAGAAACAATATGGCTATCACAAAGTAAAGTGCATAAGTAAAGGGCTCGGGTAAGAGATAACCGAGGCACGCGGAGACGACGATGTATCCCGAAGTTCACATCCTTGCGGATGCTAATCTCCGTTAGAGCGGTGTGGAGGCACAATGCTCCCCAACAATGCCACTAGGGCCACCGTATTCTCCTCACGCCCTCGCACAATGCAAGGTGCCGTGATTCCACTAAGGGACCCTTGAGGGCGGTCACCGAACCCGTACAAATGGCAACCCTTGAGGGCGGTCACCGAACCCGTACACTTTGGCAACCCTTGGGGGCGGTCATCGGTACCCGTCAAATTGCTCGGGGCGATCTCCACAACCTAATTGGAGACCCCGATGCTTGCCCGGAGCTTTGCACCACAATGATTGAGCTCCGAGGCACCACCAACCGTCTAGGGCACCAAAGCACCCAAGAGGAACAAGCTCTAGGGTGCTCAAACACCCAAGAGTAATAAGCTTCTCAACTACTAACTTTCACGTATCACCGTGGAGAACTCAAACCGATGCAACTAATGCAATGGCAAGAACACACGAAGTGCTCAAGTCCCTCTCTCTCAAATCCCACCAAAGCAACAAAAGCTATGGAGGAAAGTGAGAGGAAGAACAAGGAGAACACCAAGAACTCCAAGATCTAGATCCACAAGGTTTCCCTCACATAGAGGAGAAAGTGATTGGTGAAAAGATGGATCTAGATCTCCTCTCTCTATTCCCTCAAGAAGGAGCAAGAATCATTGGAGGGATGGAGAGATAGCAAAGCTCTAGAAGGTCAACAATGGAGGAGAGAGAGCTGCAAGGGGATTAAAGAACCGTTGGGGGCAAGGGGGAAGAAGACCCCCTTTTAAAGGCCACCCCAAATCCAACCGTTACCTGTCTCAGCCCGCACAGAGCGGTACTACCGCTCCTCGGAGCGGTACTACCGCTTAGGCGGTACAACTAAACACTGGCCTGAAACACACTAAGTGTACCACGGTAGTGCCGCCGGAGCGGTACTACCGCTGCCCCTGGCGGTACTACCGCTTAGGGGGTTTAGACCAGGAGAGGCAGCAGTAGTAGAGGCAGCCAGGGCGGCAGTACCGAGCGAAGCGGTACTACCGTCCTAGTACCGCTCTACTACCGCTAAAGGGAAAAAGGAAACAGAAGCGTGCACTGAGGAAAACCCCGCAAGCGGTAGTGGCGGCGGTAGTAAGGGCGGTAGTACCGCCAGAGCGGTACTACCGTGCTACTACCGTGCAACTACTGTGAATGGCAAACTGGCAACAGAGAGTTGCACGCTCGGGGAAACCCCAAGCGGCAGTGCCACGGAAGTACCCAGCGGTACTACCGCATAAGCGGTACTACCGTGGGCACCAGCGGTACTACCGCTTGCATGCCACAGAAAATCGACAGAAAACAGAGGAAACAAATAAAACCAGAACTGCCATAACTTCTGCAAATGAGCTCCAAATCGAGCAAACTCAAGCTTGTTGGATAGATGATGACAAATACTATCCAACAATGACTGGTTATAAGAAGAAGTGACAGGGGAGATATGCCTAACATATAGAGATGAGAAACCTCTATGAATGAAGAACCGGCATAAACTCCAACACCGAAAACATCATAGAAGATGCATAGATGAACTCCGTTTTCGATGACCTCGAGCTTGTCATGAAGATGAGAAAAAGCTCAAAGACTCACCAAGAGAAACACCGAACAAGAACCAAGAAAGATGATGCAAGGATGCAAAGGTTTGAGCTCTCGACGAACGATACGATAAAGCTACTCACTTCAGAGCCCCCCTTGATAGTACGACTATCGATCCTATAACCCGGCTCCCAACTACCACTATGAGACCGGTAAAATAGAAAACCTATCAAGGGCAAACCTTTGCCTTGCGCACAGTCCACTTGAGCTAGATGATGACGATCTTGACCTCCTCAAGTTGGACCACCTTTTTTGAATGCGCCGGCTCGATGAAGACTAGTTGATTGCTCCCCCATACTCCACTATGGGTGAGCAGCTCTTCGGCACATCTTCACAAGTCCATTGTCACCACAATGGACGGCAAGCTTCAAGCAGTGATCTCTTCGTGATGCTCCACTTGAACTTGCACACCGCAATCTTGATGACGATCACCACTTGACGTCATCCTCCAAGGGTTGTGTGATATCTTCCTTTTGATGCACGCTCATGGAAACAAACCTAACCCCACAAAGAACTCTCGCATAGAACACGGGTTAGTACACAAAGCGTAATGGACAATGCTTACCATACCATGAGATCACTTGATCTCGCTTGGTACATCTTCTACGCTTTGTGTGTTGATCAACTTGAATCACTCTTCATATGTAGTCTTGATCAACCTTGAATCTTTCCAACTCTCTTCATTAGGATGATGTCTTGAAGGTAAACATGAATGTTCACACAATCTTCTTCTTCAAGACATGCTTGCAATAGGCTCAACACTCACATGACCAATCTTTGGATAAATCCTTGAATAGCACCTTGGTCAACACATATTCTTCTTCTAATAACCTTAAAACCAACAAATGGTCTTCAAGCAATGCCTATGGACAAACCCTTCAAATATAACTCAAGGCAACCATTAGTCCATAGAGATTGTCATCAATTACCAAAACCAAACATGGGGGCAGCACATGTTCTTTCACTTGCCCTCTTTTGGGGCAACGTTTTGTGATAACTTTTGAAAAACAAAACTATATATTAATTTACTTCTACTCCCTGGGCGGAATGGTATGATGGGAGCGTCTACAAGTGATTGCGCCCATCGGGGTCTTGCAGTGAATGTGCCCTACTGGGGTCTTGCACACAGGTTTTTGGTGGGGACCGCCGTCCACGAGACCGAGATCTTCCAAGTATAGTTTGATGTAGCTTCCAGTACAGTCGCATGCTATTATGGCTCTGGCTTAGCTTAGTACTAACGGGAAACCCTTACCTCAGGACCGCCATCGGAGAGGGGCTTTCATTGCCTAAGTTGCGGGCGGCTTGGTCAAGTATAGGGGGCTGCTACGGAAAGGCTTCGTCGCAATCTCCTCCCGGTCACACACCCAAGTGGTGTCACGACAAAAGGGTTGATTGTGTCATGTGGGGAACGTGTACGACCTCTGCAGAGGGTTAAACCTAATCGATTAGTCGTGCCCCCAGTTACGGGCAATTTTGAGCAACTGAAGACTTGGACTGAAGAAGAATCTCCCCTCTCTTTTCTAAAAGTGTGTTTTAAGGGTTAAAGTTGAGGAATGAGCACAGCGAATGTGTTTCATTTCAACCTTATGTATGTTTTTTTATAATAAAATTTGGAGAATGAGCACTGGTGCGTATATCCAAGTGTTTCACTCCTACCTTTTATACTAAAAACCATTCTTATTTCAAAAGAAGTTTACAAAATTTAGTGTAGGAGAAAATTGGCTTTATGCAAAGGAAACCTCCACCAATACTTACCCTGCATATATATTATGTTAAATCTTCCTTTGCAACTTGCGAGTACATTCACGTACTCATCTGCACTTGTCATGTGCAGATCTTGACAAAATAAGAGACGATAGGGTTATGGCCTACACTCAACGAGCCCAGTGGCGTTGATGAAGCCCTAACTTAGTGCCTGCATATTATCCGCTGTAATATGTGCCAACATTGAGCTGTGCCAACGGTATGTATTTGCCTAACTCTGGATCTATCGTTGTAGTAAAATGATGTATGTCTTACTGATATTCATTCTTGTTACTGTGTGTGCTAGCTACGATCCAGGGATAGCACAGTAAGCACAGAAACTTGGATTTTACCAAATCCGGGTCGTCACAAAATGGTATCAGAGCATACGTTGACTGTAGGACGTGGCCCTAGAAAATGGATTAGAAAATAAGAAGACCTTGATAGGAAAAACTTATATTTCCAGTAGTACCAATAAAGCATTCTCGTATCCTCTTCTTTATTTTCTAAGTTCTCATCTTCTTTCAAAAAAAAACTTAGATCACCAGCCTTCTAAACTCCAAGGACCTTGACACAAATATGAGATATGGATTTTCAAGAACACTAAAGGACACTTCATGGAAACGATGATAAAACAAAGGCATCTCAAAGAAGTTTACATCCTAGAAGTCGAAGAAGTGGTGAAGACAATCAAGACTAAGATGGTTTTGAATAAGCTGAAGATTACCCTGTCCTGGAATATCCCACACGATTCAAATAGTATCTAAGCCCACCATGAGAGTTGTGAAATAAATGAAAGAGTGCGAGTAGTGTACCCGACCATGCCAACTCATGTTGATGAGGGTACCATAGGAATTGTTTGTTTGAAATCTATGAGTGAATTTGGAGTTTTTTTTGGAGTTCTTCGCAATTGATTTGATTTTTGTTGTCATTTGAGTTGTGTGATTTAGAATGTTGCGTTATTAGGATACGAACTCCATACGTTTGTAGTACTCAGTCAACCTTGAGAGGTGCAAGTTACGGATGATAACAGAAGACCTTCATACGAGTGAAGCATCACACACTGAGGACTTTCAATAACTGAAGGATTGAAGATTTCATGATGAAACCATAGTAAACGAGCCTATTATAATCATTAGAAAATGATGATATATGAGTTGTTAATTGATTGATTGTATGTGTATTCTTCCTCCTTGCTATCTAAAAATATATGTTCTCTCTGACCAAACCTTAAACCCCATAGATGGACGGGATCATTTTAATGGGACCAGTGACATGTTCAGAAGTGGAAGCGTGGATTCAAAATATAGAACGAGTAATGGAAGATACCAATGTAAATCTAAAGGAGAAGGTGAATTATGCTTCTCAGTATTTCATCCAAGAGACTCACACTTTGAAAGAACATGTGCTGCCCCCATGTTTGGTTTTGGTAATTGATGACAATCTCTATGGACTAATGGTTGCCTTGAGTTATATTTGAAGGGTTTGTCCATAGGCTTTGCTTGTAGGCCATTTGTTGGTCTCAAGGTGATTTGAAGAAGAATATGTGTTGACCAAGGTGCTATTCAAGGATTTATCCAAAGATTGGTCATGTGAGTGTTGAGCCTATTGCAAAGCATGTCTTGAAGAAGAAGATTCAAGACATCATCCTAATGAAGAGAGTTGGAAAGATTCAAGGTTGATCAAGACTAAATATGAAGAGTGACTCAAGTTGATCAACACACAAAGCGTAGAAGATGTACCAAGCGAGATCGAGTGATCTCATGGTATGGTAAGCATTGTCCATTACGCTTTGTGTACTAACCCGTGTTCTATGCGAGAGTTCTATGTGGGGTTAGGTATGCGTCAAGAGGAAGATCTCATTCAACCCATGGAGGATGATATCAAGTGGTGATCGTCATCAAGTTTGCGGTGTGCAAGTTCAAGTGGAGCATCACGAAGAGATCACTTGCTTGAAGCTTGCCGTCCATTGTGGTGACAATGGACTTGTGAAGATGTGCCGAAGAGTGGCTCACCCATAGTGGAGTATGGGGGAGCAATCAACTAGTCTTCATCGAGCCGGCGCAATCAAGAAAGGTGGTCCAACTTGAGGAGGTCAAGATCGTCATCATCTAGCTCAAGTGGACTATGCGCAAGGCAAAGGTTTGCCCTTGATAGGTTTTCTATTTTACCGGTCTCATGGTGGTAGTTGGGAGACCGGGTTATAGGATCGATAGCCGTACTATCAAGGGGGGCTCTCAAGTGAGTAGCTTGATCGTATCGTTCATAGAGAGCTCAAACCATTGCATCCTTGCATCATCTTTCTTGGTTCGTGTTTGGTGTTTCTCTTTGTGAGTCTTTGAGCTTTTGGTCATCTTCATGACAAGCTCGAGTTCATCGAAAACGGAGTTTATATGCATCTTCTATGATGTTTTCGATGTTGGAGTTTATGCCAGTTCTTCATTCATAGAGGTTTCTCATCTCTATATCTTAGGCATATCTCCCCTGCCACTTCTTATTATAACCAGTCGCTGTTTGGATAGTACTCGTTGTCTTCTATCCAACAAGCTTGAGTTTGCTCATTTCGGAGCTCATTTGCAGAAGTTATGGCAGTTTTAGTCTCTGGGCAGTTTTCTTGTCACCCAAGTGGTAGTACCGCTCGGTACCACGGTAGTACCGCTGTGGTCTACCGCAGCGATTACCGCTTGTGGGAATTTCTTCTGTTGCCCATTCTTGGTGAGCGGTAGTAGCACGGTAGGACCGCTTATGCGGTACTTCCGCTTTATACTACCGCTTCCAGTACCGCTTGCTGAAATTCTTCTGGTGCCCTGTTTTTCCTTAGCGGTAGTTGAGCGGCTGTTGGGTGGTAGTACCGCTTGCGGCGGTAGTACCGCTCTAGTACCGCTCCACTACCTCTTTTCTGAGCTGTTCTGCGAACCTTTGCGGTAGTACCGCCTGTGGGTGCGGTAGTACCGCTTCGTGCGGCACTACCGCGCTCCTGTGCTTACTGTACTCACTGGCTTCGGCTGGTAGTACCGCTCTAAGCGGTAGTACCGCTCCTTGGAGCGGTAGTACCGCTTGAGTGCGTCCAGCACAGGTAACGGTTCGATTTGGTGGGGGCTATAAAAGGGGTCTTCTTCCCCAACGGTTTTCTTATCCTTAGAGCTCGTTTTTGCCCCCCATTGCTGATCTTCTTGAGCTTGCTAACTCTCAATCCCTCCAATGATTCTTGCTCCTTCTTGAGGGAAAAGAGAGAGGAGATCTAGATCCACATTTCCACCAATCACTTTCTCCTCTAAGTGAGGGGAACCCCTTGGATCTAGATCTTGGAGTTCTTGGTGTTCTCCTTGTTCTTCCTCTCATATTCCTCCATAGCTTTTGTTGCTTTGGTGTGATTTGGGAGTGAGGGACTTGACCACTTCGTGTGTTCTTGCCATTGCATTAGTTGCATCGGTTTGAGTTCTCCACGGTGATACGTGGAAGTGAGAAGTTGAGAAGCTTATTACTCTTGGGTGTTTGAGCACCCTAGAGCTTGTTCCTCTTGGGTGCCTTGGCGCCCTAGACGGCTTGGTGGTGCCTCGGAGCTCAATCATTGTGGTGTAAAGCTCCGGGCAAGCGTCGGGGTCTCCAATTAGGTTGTGGAGATCGCCTCGAGCAATTTGTCGGGTACCGGTGACCGCCCCCAAGGGTTGCCAAAGTGTACGGGTTCGGTGACCGCCCTCAAGGGTTGCCATTTGTACGGGTTCGGTGACCGCCCTCAAGGGTCCCTTAGTGGAATCACGGCACCTTGCATTGTGCGAGGGCGTGAGGAGAATACGGTGGCCCTAGTGGCTTTGTTGGGGAGCATTGTGCCTCCACACCGCTCTAACGGAGATTAGCATCCGCAAGGGTGTGAACTTCGGGATACATCGTCGTCTCCGCGTGCCTCGGTTATCTCTTACCCGAGCCCTTTACTTATGCACTTTACTTTGTGATAGCCATATTGTTTCTTGTTATATATCTTGCTATCACTTAGTTGTTTATCTTGCTTAGCATAAGTTGTTGGTGCACATAGGTGAGCCTAGTCGATTTAGGTTTTGTGCTTGACAAATTAAACGCTAGTTTTATTCCGCATTTGTTCAAGCCTAAACCGTAATTATTTTAAAGCGCCTATTCACCCCCCCCCCTCTAGGCGACATCCACGATCTTTCACACTTGGTGGAAGATGCGTATAGCCATCGATGAATCCCAAAGGGAAATTTCTTGGGAGCAATTCAAAAAGTTTCTACTTCAATCTCGTCTTGTCATACGGGGTCATAAGGAAATAAGAGAAGATGCAAGGAAGTTTTGTAGAATTTGTGGAGAAGGACACCTTACCGAGGAGCATAATGATCAATGCCCAAATTGTGAAGGGAACCATCCAACTGAAGAATGTCCTACCATTCATGTGACTTGTTTCTTATGTGAAGGAATCGATCACTATCCCGCACAATGTAGGATTTACCCAGAAGTACAAGGGAAAGTCCGGTAGAGTATGAAAAGAAAGCAAGTAATGCTCAAGAAATCCTCACAAGAGACCACCCTATCATCGAAGGTCGTGGATGAAGAGCGATTCCCTGGAGAACCAGTTATGTCGGCATCCTGGGAACGGAGGTACCCAGAACTGCCAGCCTGCGACCCAGGGTGTGGCCCACTACGGAGACTCGGTACGGCCCAACGCAGCCCAGCTCAAGTCAAGGCCCTCGCGAGAGCCCCGCGCTCGCGAGGGAGACATCGCCAAGGCCCTCGGAAGGAAGAGGCCTCCCTAGGCCCCCTTCCGAGCAGCGGAGATCTCCATGCGACACTCGGCATCGGGAGGTCAAGAATGACACAAGCCGGGCCAGGCAGGCGCTAGCGCGTGCAGGGGAGATAGTTTCCTCTTTGGTGCAAAGGAGGCAAAGGCGTATGCCGGTCCCTAAAGCACCCCCAAAGGTTTCCACTCCGGTGCAACGAGACCAAGACCACGAGCCCAGCAGGACGAACGTCATCACCGAGCCCACCTCTGCATCACCACCGGTTACTTTGCAGGCGAAGACCACCTTTCGTCAGGATAAGGCATACTCCTTGTCCCCCTTTGAATTTGGCCGTTGTGGGATCCCTTCCCGCCATTGCGATAAGGGAAGAGGACCCGGGCCGCTATAAATAGAGGCGAGACCGCTCCGTAGAGAGGGAGATCCAACACCACCCGAGCGCCCTCGCGAGGCAACTCACCACTGTACTAGTTCATCCACAAACCTCCTCGTGAGGCAATCCACCAAAAGCAGGAGTAGGGTTTTACGCTTCGCAGCGGCCCGAACCTGGGTAAATCCTTGTGTGCTAATCTCTTTCCCCCTCGATCGTGCGAGCTCATCGGGCTAGGCTGTCGAGCTGTGAGCTAGAGGGCGAAGCTGGTGGAGATCTTCGCACACGCCCCTGAGTTCGAACCTCTTCGGGTTTTGCGGAGCCCGAAATCCGACATTTGGCGCGCCAGGTAGGGGGCGTGGCGGAGTCTTCAGCAAGCTTCGCTTCTTCTTCGCCCGACAAGCTCCCTTCGGCCCCGGCGGATCCGCCTTCGCCAACCTCGCCGTTGCCGCCCAAGACGCATGCCCCGGCAGCTCGGTGCTGGGCGGTCGTTACCAGGCCACCAGCGTCGTCTCCACCACCATCGTTGCTCGTGCCGGCCAGGCGCGGGGCGGGCGCGCGGCGCCCACGGGACCGACATCGTCCTGTACCCACGTGGGAGACCTCAATGCGCATGACGCGCTGCTGATGGCGAGTGAGATGCTTCGTCATCGCTCGACGCACGGGGGCTTCGATGCCTGGGCCGACCACATCGCCGAGTTGGTCACCGTCGTGAGGAGGGCCTGGGTTCCGCACCCCTCTCCTCGACAACCGACGCTGGGCGCCGGGGGCTCGCTCGCCGTGCCTCTCACCTCATCTGCAGACGACGTGCCCGCCCCATGCTCAGGCGAGACCGGGCAGGGCCCGCTGCACGCCGTGCTCCTTCTCCTCCGGATCCCGGTGACCGGCTTCGGGGCGCCGTCCGGCCCCGCAAGTGGAGCTTTCGAAGGGGGTGACGGGGCGCTCTGCACGCGCCTCAACGCGCGCACACATGCCCCGGTGGATCATCAACAGCCTAGATCGTCTCGGCGGGAGCGTGCCAACCGGCGTAGGGACCAGGCGGCTCAGGCTTCTGGGCAGGCAGATAACCTGGGAGGCAACCCACGTCAAGGCACGTGCGACCAACCCCACGGCGACGGCAAAGGTAAGCAACTTCGGGCGGAGGCTCGCCGCAGGAGGGTCTGTGGGCCGCGCGCCCAGGACGGCGTCGCCTTGCCGCCCAGGGAGGCTGACCATGGGGCGCGCAGAGACGGTTCAGGAGGAAGCCAAGGCCTTTACACCGAGGCCTATGTTCTGAGTTATGTTGTACCTGTGGATGGCGCGGTGGATCACGCGCCCCCCGCGGATGCCAGCATCCTCCCGGAGTAGGGAGATGTCCCGGACGTCCCCTCCAAGCCGGGTCTGGGGGCTTCCGCTGAGGGGGCACCGGGCCAGTTCGTGTAAGCGGGAGGGGGCGTCCCGGGATGCGCGGGGGCGCGGCGCAGCCGCCACCCTCGCGAGCAAGCAACACGCAGCCGAGCCCTCCGGGCCACATGAGCAACCGCCTGGGGGGATCGGCAGGATACGAGAATCGCGAGCCACCCACGGTAACGGGGGCGCCGGCACGGCCCTCAGGAGGCAGGGCCTAGCGAGGTCCTCAAGCCGCAGTCTGGCCGGCGCCCCGACACCTCACGAGGCGGCTTCACCGACACAACACCCCTATGGCTGCGCTGGGTGCATTGTACTCATGTTTGGGCCGCGGGAGCGCAATCCCGCGGCTATGCGGGGAACAATGCACTCAGGTTTGGGCTGTAGGGGCGCGCAACCGCGCAGAAATGCGCGGGTTGGCTCTTGACTGAGTTGGGAGCACCTGGGCCATGCGCCTGGGGGCTTGCCCAGCTATCTCCGGCCGTGACACTCTCACGTAATAATGAGTGGGCTGTATACGCCCGGAGCCCCCCGAGGACGCGGAGGGGTTCCCACCCACGCCCAAGTGGAAGCCCCATGCTCCGCGCTGGCGGACAACACTGTCCTCCAATGACTATGCCCACGCAACGTGGATGCCCTATGCTCCGCGCTGGGGGAAGACGAAGACTAGCCTAGGTGCCAGACGCGGCTGTTCTTTGCTTTTCTTGTATTCGAATTTGCCATTTTCTTGGAATGAAACTCGAGGATTTTTGACTCTATTTAAAGAAAAGGGGCGAGAATTTTTCTCCTTGCAGTTTTTTATCTTGAAGTTTCTTTCTCCGGGTTAATGCCTGCCAGCCTCTCCCTCTCGCGCCCCGCGAGCGGGGGCTATGAGGCACGGTGCGCACACCTCGCCAAGGCCTTGGCATCCTGGTCCCCACGTGGCCTTGGCGTCCTGGTCCTCGCGTGGCGCTCTCGAGCGAGCTAGCAGGCGTGTGCCGCCTCACCCTCGCTCGGGGGCTCCGCCGTAGCCCGGCGCACTGTCTTAGAGCCTCTGGAGGCTCAAGCCTCCTGGGGCAAGAACCGGCGGAAAGGAATGGTTGCCGCTTGAACGTCAAAGGGGGGGTTCCTGAGCAACACGCCTCAGGAGCCTCACCGATCGCGTAGTTCCTCGCCCCTTGGTCTCATCCTGGTGATCCGGACGCCCCAACGGGGCCCAGGCCTCGCCCCTTTGGTCTCGTCCTGGTGATCCGGACGCCCCAACGGTGGTCGGGGCATGCGCGGGATCAGGCCCTGCCGACGTAGAGCACCGCTTGAGCCTCAAGGGGGGCTCCTGAGCATCGCGCCTCAGGAGCCTCACTGATCGCGTGGCTCCTCGCCCCTTGGTCTAGTCCTGGTGATCCGGACGCCCCAACGGCGGTGGAGGCCTCGCCCCTTGGTCTCGTCCTGGTGATCCGGACGCCCCAACGGTGGTCGGGGCATGCACGGGGTTGGGCCCCGCAGACGTAGAGTGCCGAAAGGGCCCCCCAAACCGCCTCACTCGCAGGAAGAAGGAACCCCCAAGCTCCCCAGGTGCCACTGCCTCCCCAGGTGCCACTGCCAGACCTCACGACGCGGAGACTCGCCGCGGACGCATCGAGCTAAGTACCCTAACCAGGACCAACAGGAAGTCTCGATTAACAGTAACGCAGGGACCGCAATACATGATGAGAATGCCGATAAAAGGGCGCAAGCGCCAAAGTTCATTACACACCCAGAAGGGCCCCCATGTTTTTTTTGGTTACAGGAAGAGGAAAAGAAAAAAGAAGGCCAAGGAGCCCCCCTCCCGGGGGCTACCGCTCCTGAGGCCCCGGCCCCGGCGCGCCGGCGCTCAGTCGGAGTCCTCCTCCTCCTTGACGGGGCCGTGGCGGCACGCCAGCGTAGCCGCTTCCCGGGCAGGGGAGCGGCGCCGTCGTGGCTGGCTACCCCCCGAAGTCCGAGCGCGCTGGCGCGGCGGGGTGTCGTAGTTGTCATCGCTCGGGCTCTCCTCCTCGGAGGTGTCGCTGCTGCTGGAAGCATGGCGGCCGTCGCCAAGGGCAAGCTCACCTCCAAGATAGTCGCTGCCGCCGTCCTCCTGGCAGCACCCCAAGCGCCTACCGTCCTCCCCGAAGATCTTGACGAAAAGCGTCGCGGTGCCGTCGTGCTTGAAATGGAGCGTGGGCCTCCCCTCCAGGCCGTGGGCGCGGGCGAAGGTCTACCACCCACGGCTCAAAAAGGCGTTGCCTGCACAGGTAACCTCGACCTCCACCCACAACGCGCCGCTGCAACAACCATCGGCCTGCAGCCATAGACCTGCGGGCTCAATAACCTGCAACGTCTCCGCAAAGAAGCGGGGGAGCTGCAACTAGGTGCTCGCCGGCCTCTCCACCAGCACCAGGAACTCCAGGCCCATGTCGGCCGTGCGGGCTTGCGGGCGCGGTGGCTGAGCACCAACTGCCGGTCTCCTTCCCCGGCCACGGTCGCCGTGCCCGCCACCTCCGGCTGCGCCAACAGAAGCACCGATCCCTGCGGAGGGATGCCCACTCCCACGGGGCGCCGCCAACGACGCCTCAGTGTACTTGCGAGGACAACCCCGGCTCCCCTTGGGAGGTTGTTGGTCCGGCACCCCTTGGCAGGCTTTCCCCTTCTCGGCGGCGGAAAACCTCCTCACCGGCGTCATGATAGAGGAGGCGAAGGACGAAGGCGGGGGAGCAAGGAGTAGGAATGGGCTGGGGTCTTCGTTCCCCCCGCCCATTTATAGCCGGGTGGAGGCCAACCGGCACCTTCCCCCATCCCAGGCAATGATGGCCCTGCGACGTGCGCCGGTTGCTGGTCAAACAGACCGGTTGCCGAGGCGCCATGGGGAAGTGGAGGCGTCCGTGCTTCATTGTTTACCATGCGACAGGCTGGGCTCGCAGGCCTTTGGGGCCCGCGGCGCTTCAGGCCATCTTCTCCGGCTTCGCCCCGAAGCCAGCCCGGGCGCGCCTTGGGCCCGGGGGCTACTGTCGGCGTCCTGGGAGCGGGGGTACCCAGAACTGCCAGCCTGCGACCCAGGGTGTGGCCCACTACGGAGACTCGGTACGGCCCAACGCGGCCCGACTCAAGTCAAGGCCCTCGCAAGAGCCCCGCGCTCGCGAGGGAGACGGCGCCAAGGCCCTCGGAGGGAAGAGGCCTCCCTAGGCCCCCTCCCGAGCGGCGAAGATCTCCATGCGACACTCGGCCTCGGGAGGTCAAGAATGACGCAAGCCAGGCCAGGCGGGCGCCATCGCGCGCAGGGGAGACAGTTTCCTCTTTGGTGCAAAGGAGGCAAAGGCGTACGCCGGTCCCTAAAGCACCCCCAAAGGTTTCCACTCCAGTGCAACGAGCCCAACAGGACGAACGTCATCACCGACCCCCCTCTGCATCACCACCGATTACTTTGCAGGCGAAGACCACCTTTCGTCAGGATAAGGCGTACTCCTTGTCCCCCTTCGAATTTGGCAATTGTGGGATCCCTTCCCGCCATTGCGATAAGGGAAGAGGACCCGGGCCGCTATAAATAGAGGCGAGACCACTCCGTAGAGTGGGAGATCCAACACCACCCGAGCGCCCTCGCGAGGCAACTCACCACTGTACTAGTTCATCCACAAACCTCCTCGTGAGGCAATCCACCAAAAGCAGGAGTAGGGTTTTACGCTTCGCAGCGGCCCGAACCTGGGTAAATCCTTGTGTGCTAATCTCTTTCCCCCTCGATCGTGCGAGTTCATCGGGCTAGGCTGTCGAGCTGTGAGCTAGAGGGCGAAGTTGGTGGAGATCTTAGCACACGCCCCTGAGTTCGAACCTCTTCGGGTTTTGCGGAGCCCGAAATCTGACAAGTTAGTCTTCTCAGATCACGTCACTCATGTGGTAAGGAAGGGCACAAATCTAACTCTTGTTCTCAAAAGGATAAGAAGAAGGAATATTTATATGAAGTTGAATCGATTGAAATAGAGTACAATCCCCGGGAGATAGCTGCCATATTAGCTAAGGAAAAGCCAAAGATGAAGAAAATCAAGTCCAAGAAGAGGAAGAGGCCTTACATCAACGAGCTCACTAGATGCACCATGGATCCCAAAGATTCCACTCAGACCAACCAAGAAGCCTCGACCAGCAGTACAATAAATAAGGAGAAGGACATGTCAAAGGTGATCTGTTATAAATGCAAGGAACCTGGACATTACCAAAATCAATGCCTCAATGAGAAGAAGGCCAAAAGGGGAAAGTGAAGGTAGAGAGGAGTTCGAAGCTAGTTTTATTTCATTAGTCATCGAATATGTAACCATGGATACTATGTTATGGAATAATAAAGACAATAAAGTGTGGTTACATTTTTTTTAATATGGTGTATTCTCAACGCTCAGTATAATCCATGTGAAGTTAGTTGGATAACATGATTTGAGACTTAAGAGCGGAAGACCATTCTAGAGATCATGTGATTAAGGATCACCACATGCACCATTCATAGAGGCATCATATCATATCTTCTAAGAAGAGACTCGCCATTTGCAAGGACAACACAACTCTTTTACAAGGTAATTTCACTATTTCATGGATTCAAGTTTTTAGCACAAGCTGTGTGGTCAACGTCACCCAAAAGCGTTTTACTAGATTTGCAGGTGAAGACCTCTTTAAGAGGAGTGAGAAAGACCGAGTGTTAGAATACGTGATTCACCTGTCTACATATGAAGCAATGGTTTGAGTACGGGATGGATTGGCCCCCATACCGAAGACTCTTATTATATACTTTCATATGTTTGATTGGTAAATCAGAGAGACTTAAAAACCTAGAAGAGAGTCAATACGACAAGCCTAAAACCATAGAATGGTAAGATGTATTACCCTTATAGATAGGCAGTTGTGCCTAACGTAGGCTAAACGGTGAGGATGAAACCTGAAGAATCTTCTGGAATTCCATCGAAAGTTATTTAATTTGACCACCATGAGGGTCTCGGTAGTATTTTCGGAATCTAGGGATTTCGAGAAAGACTTTTCTTTTGAGGAAAATCCCAGTTGTAACCCATAGAAGCTTGATGAAGAACCATCATGGAGTATGGACATTGTGAAACACGCCACAAGTATTTTTAAGGGTGGTAGTACCCTCAGAACACCCTGGGAGAATAAACGATGCAATCAACAGTTGGCTAAGAGCAAGGATGGTGTATGTTGAAGTGACAGCGGTAAAAGGAATTGCACCAATGGAAGACATTCCTACAAGCTGGAGGTGAAGAATAAAACACAAGCCTACGCATGCTAAGAAATAACCATGGGGAAGTAACCCAAGAGACCCCAACCCTAACCTATTTCTTGCTAGCCTCTGCAAATCTCGAGGACGAGATTTCTTTTAAGGGTGGTAGTTTGTAACATACCAAAATTTTCTAAATTTTGGAATGTTAATAAGTAAGTAATATTGTGTGTGTTGCTTCGATTTTTAGAAGGAATTAAAACTTTTGAGCACTTATTCAAATTTTCCGAACCACGTCATGCAAGTTGGATTAACATAACTATCCAACATAATTAATTCTTGGTTTGGAAATTTATTTAAAATCAAAAGGATTTAAAATCCTTCATTTGGATATTTTCAAACCATATTTAAATGAGTGAGAATAATATGACTTTCTCGAATATGGTGTTTGGATTTTAATTTGAATCTTGGTCCTAATCAAACTATAGAGAGGAGATAAAATGAATTCTCCAAATAAAAATGTTCAAAATATTGAATAGGGCTCATTTGAATATTTAGATTTTCTAACAACAATCATTTGGGTATTTGTAAAATAATTTTACGGATTTGTAATGATCTTAAATGATTATGTAAAAAAAAGGTATTAAATTTATATTGGAGAGGGAAATATCTTTCCTACACTCTCTATATTTTATTGAGCCTATGTACGTATTTTTAGTTAAGGTTTGGCAATTATATAAGGCCATAATCGTGTTCAAAAAAAAAAAAAAAAAAATATAAGGCCATAATCCTTTTCCTGTAATTATTTAAATACAAAATCATCAGAAATTATAGAAATTCGAATTGGGCCATCTCTATATTTCTAGCTCATCCTAATTGCTCTCTTCCCACTCTCTAATCCGAATTGGGCTAAGCTCCACTACTTTTCCGTAAAAAAAAATCCCTTCCATTGGCTATGGGCCTATTTTTCCCACTAAGGCCCATACCTCTCATCTTCTTCCTCTGTACATTCCTCCAGGATCACGAAGAGGCAACACAGCCATGGTGTGTGTACCTCTTCTTCTCCCTCTAGCACTTGACCCGCTCGCCGTTTACACTTCTCGTCAACACGAATAATCTTAGAAATTCCATGAAGAACCCATTCAGAGAATTAAAACGTCACTTCATGCGTTAATTGTTCAGATCAACTTCACACACCGAGCTACCATTAATGGCCAAACTAAGCCTGCTTGATCTTCTCGTGGTGACTCCCTGTGCCCCTATAAATAGCACACCGAGGAGAGCCTTCGACCCTACTCTTCCAAAGCCTGAAACCCCTCTCCAATTCGTCCTCACCCGTAAGTAATTGCTCGCCGGAGCTCCATGAACTCCGGCGGCTTCTCGCGGTCGCTACAGGAAGAAGCCGAGTGCCCCGTCTTGCCTCCTGGATCAGCCCAGACGCCGTCTACCTCGTCCCACGCTCGCATCTATCCGGAACCAACTCTGACGCTGGATTCTGGCGAACCAGAGCCGCCGCCGCCGCACTCCGGCGACCGGACCACCTCTCCCCGGTGATCCCTCTCCCTTCCAACTGCTCGACCCAACAGATCGCTTCCTCTGTTTTGTTCTGTTAAAAAAACGAACAGGTATCAACCAGTAGGAAGTTGACACATGGCGACTCTAAGTAAATCCCGTAATTCATTCCAGAAAAATACCCAAACTTCGGAAAATCGTATCTGTCAAACCGTATGTCGAATTTCAACAAATAAGATATCCACGGATTCGTTAGAAGCTGTAGTTTATGATAAAATTATAAAATTTGACTTTTCAATAAATTAAACTTTCGTTTTTATTTAGATACAAATTTGAGTAATTTTGCTATATCTTTTATTCTGTAAATCATATTAAAATGTTTAATATACGAAAATTGCTCCTTAGAACCCTATCCTTCTGTTAGAGAACTTCACATAAATTCTCATCCATGTATAGATACTATTTTGACCTCAACACTCCAAATTGACTTTATTTTATCATGGTTCAATCCCATCTTTAGTTTAAATTTTATTCTTGAGTCAATCCTCTTGAGGAGATCGTCAGGATCCTTTCCAACCATATATTATCAAGTTAAAAATTAGGAGTGACAAGATTAAGAATGTAATTCTTTTATCTTGAAACTTATGCCATATCCATTCCATTAACCCATATTCAAATATTTCGATCAAACCCATTGTAGGATTTGCCGTAGGATCTTGACTCACAACCTTCAAATCATCATATCCACTTTGTATCCATATGGTCCAACACTAGAACATGACTATGTCATATTTCTTCACACATCAAACTTGATCCTATATCAACCTTAACCATGCACTAGAAATTTTCGCAGTGGCAATCGAATAGCGTGTGTTAGTATTTGGATTTCATTTGGATTTTGTTGTGTGTTGAATTACTTTTCCTTTATCGTTAGATATATCGTAAGGTGAAGGAGAGACAACTAACAGTAGAACATTTCATCTTCAAGAGACCCAGGCAAGTTGCAACTTGATCATATTTTGTCCTATGCTTTTGAAATATGCATGATCTCTTTCAAATTTACTAGTATGCATGTTTTACTAAAATAAATTTTTGCAAAGTATTATTGCTAGCTAAATCCCTAGGAACTTATAGCTATGCTTAGCCTTGCTTACAAAGAAAGGGGTTGGGAATCAAACAAGTTTTAAACGAATAAACTTGTCCTCTTTTGGGGCAACGTTTTGTGAAAACTTTTGAAAAACAAAACTATATATTAATTTACTTCTACTCCCTGGGCGGAATGGTATGATGGGAGCGTCTACAAGTGATTGCGCCCATCGGGGTCTTGCAGTGAATGCGCCCTACTGGGGTCTTGCACACAGGTTTTTGGTGGGGACCGTCGTCTAGGAGACCGAGATCTTCCAAGTGCAGTTTGATGTAGCTTCCAGTACAACCGCATGCTATTATGGCTCTGGCTTAGCTTAGTACTAACGGGAAACCCTTACCTCGGGACCGCCATCGGAGAGGGGCTTTCATTGCCTAAGTTGCGGGCGGCTTGGTCAGGTATAGGGGGCTGTTACGGAAAGGCTTCGTCGCAATCTCCTCCCGGTCACACACCCAAGTGGTGTCACGACAAAAAGGGTTGATTGTGTCATGTGGGGAACGTGTACAACCTCTGCAGAGGGTTAAACCTAATCGATTAGCCGTGCCCCCGGTTACGGGCAATTTTGAGCAACTGAAGACTTGGACTGAAGAAGAATCTCCCCTCTCTTTTCTAAAAGTGTGTTTTAAGGGTTAAAGTTGAGGAATGAGCATAGCAAATGTGTTTCACTTCAACCTTATGTATGTTTTTTATAATAAAATTTGGAGAATGAGCATTGGTGCGTATATCCAAGTGTTTCACTCCTACCTTTTATACTAAAAACTATTCGTATTTCAAAAGAAGTTTACAAAATTTAGTGTAGGAGAAAATTGGCTTTATGCAAAGGAAACCTCCACTAATACTTACCCTGCATATATATTCTGTTAAATCTTCCTTTGCAACTTGCGAGTACATTCCACGTACTCATTTGCACCAGTCATGTGCAGATCTTGACAAAATAAGAGACGATAGGGTTATGGACTACACTCAACGAGCCCAGTGGCGTTGATGAAGCCCTAACTTAGTGACTGCGTATTATTCCGCTATAATATGTGCCAACATTGAGCTGTGCCAACGGTATGTATTTGCCTAACTCTGGATCTATCGTTGTAGTAAAATGATGTATGTCTTACTGATATTCATTCTTGTTACTGTGTGTGCTAGCTACGATCCAGGGATAGCACAATAAGCACAGAGACTTGGATTTTACCAAATCAGGGTCGTCGCAACGAGGAGCTACACAACTTCGAGAGGAACGAAGTGTGGAGACTAGTGGAGAAGCCCAAAGACGAGCAAATCATCATCGGAACCAAATGGGTGTTTCGGAACAAACAAGACGAAGACGGTCAAGTCGTACGCAACAAGGCGCGTCTCGTGGTTCAAGGCTACACCCAAGTCGAAGGTATGGACTACGGTGAGACCTATGTCCCCGTTGCTAGACTTGAAGCTATCCGTATTCTTCTGGCTTATGCTAATCACCATGATATCACTCTTTATCAAATGGACATTAAAAGTGCATTCTTAAATGGTGAGATTGAAGAAGAGGTCTATGTTAAACAACCCTCTGGTTTTGTGAACCCTAAGAAACCACGTTTACAAGCTTCATAAATCTCTTTATGGACTTAAGCAAGCCCCATGTGCTTGGTATAAATGCCTAACGAAGTTCCTCGTTGAAAAGGGTTTTGAAATTGGTAAAATTAACGCAACCTTATTCACTAAGAGAGTTAATGGTGAATTATTTGGGTGCCAAATCTATGTGGATGATATTATCTTTGGATCTACTAACCCACAATTTAGTGAAAGATTTGGAAGGTTGATGTCCGAGAAGTATGAGATGTCCATGATGTGTGAGCTGAAATTTTTCCTTGGTTTGCAAATCAAGCAAACGAGAGAAGGAACCTTCATCTCTCAAACCAAGTATACCAAGGACTTGATCAAGAAGTTCAACATGCAAGAGTGTAAAGGTATGAAAACTCCTATGCCTACTAGTGGACATGTTAACCTCACCAAGGAGGACAAACCGGTTGATCAAAAGGTTTATTGATCAATGATTGGTTCATTGCTATATCTATGTGCCTCCCGCCCCAATATTATGCTTAGTGTGTGCATGTGCGCTAGATATCAAGCCGCTCCTAAAGAGTGTCATCTTAAGGCCGTGAAAAGAATTGCGAGATACTTGATACAAACACCAAACTTTGGCATATGGTATCCCAAGGGATCTTCCTTTAACCTTGTTGGCTATTCCGACTCGGACTATGCCGGAGATAAGGTTGATAGAAAATCCACCTCGGGCACATGTCAATTTCTTGGTAGATCTCTTGTGTCTTGGTCATCCAAGAAACAAAACTCGGTATCTCTATCTACTACCGAAGCGGAATACATTGCCGCCGGATCATGTTGTGCTCAATTGCTATGGATGACTCAAACTCTTAAGGATTATGGAATCCATGTGAGACATGTTCCATTGTTGTGTGACAATGAGAGTTCTATTAAAATTGCTCATAACCCCGTGCAACATTCTCGAACTAAGCATATTCAAGTTCGTCATCATTTCCTTCATGATCATGTTGCTAAAGGGGACATTAATCTCAAACATGTTCGCACTAACAAGCAATTGGCCAATATCTTTACTAAGCCACTTGATGAGAAAGTGTTTTTTCACTTGAGGAGTGAGTTGAACATCATAGATGCTTCAAACTTGAGGTAGACTCACTCGGATGCATGCAAGGGTATGAGCTTACATGACTATTCCATGATACACTTGATTTGACACTATCTTATATCTTGGAAAACTATGCTCCCTTGTATTGCATTAACCTTTTGTAGGTACTTGAATGAGCTACACTCCACACGATTGCAAACAACTCTAATCATAAGCAATCTTGTCAAAAGCCAAGTGTCTACGTCCCTTCTTTGATGATGGAAGGAAGAAGACAACACAAACTATATCCTTGACTTACATATAATGAAAATTTCACTCGAGTCATTTGGATATATCTTCCTCTTCCTTGCATGACTAACCCATGTAGGTGAAAAGAGAACCAAAACGATTAAGTATTGCTCTCAACTCAAGATGATCCTCATCAACTTCGAGCATCCACAAGAAGCTCTCCTACATGCCATGTCATCAACATCACTCAAAGGTATGTGATCATATCCTTGAAATAGCTTTACTCCAAGTCATGAGATAAAGCAACTCAAGTGATATGAAAACATTAAAATGCTTAATCGAAAAATGGCAACCCCATTTTGAGCTTAACATAGAGTATGACCTATGATCAAGTATTCTTGCTTGGCTCCTTAAGTCAATAAACTCTAATATAGGTGGCCTAGTCACCGCCCCTCATCTAGATGATTTATCTTGTTGGTTCAACTTTTAGTTGCATGCCTTCTTGGAACCACTCAATTTCCATCTAGTTGAAAATTTCTTGTAAATTCTTTTTCAAATTCATTGCAATAAATTTCTTCCATTCGAGACTTTCTAAAAAATTTACCCTTGCCAAAATTTGACAAGTTTCTGTTTAGTACTTCCGAGCCTTCGACTCAAAATTCTCGGTGTCACCGATATTGCAGATAGGTTGCACAACCACTTCTCGGTTCCATCGATGTATTTTCTTCGGAGTCATTGACGTGCTTGGACTGGGTCGGTATTTCCCCAAAGAGGAAGGGATGATGCAGCACAACGACGGTAAGTATTTCCCTCAGTTATGAAACCAAGGTTATCGAACCAGTAGGAGGATCACCACCACCCAATAAGCAGCACCTGCACACAAACAACTAATACTTGCAACCCGACGCGAAAGAGAGGTTGTCAATCTCTCTACGGTAATAAGATAGATTAGGTAGTGATAGATAGGAGAGATAGATCTCTCAAGAACACAAATAAAAAGAGTAAATATGCAGCAATATATTTTTGGGTTTTTGGTTTTGTAGATCTGAAAACAAAGATTGCAAAAACGTAGATCGGAAAGCAATATGATGGAAAAGTAGACCCGGGGGCCGTAGGGTTCACTAGTGGCTTCTCTCATGAGTATAGCGCACGGTGGGTGAACAAATTACTGTTGGGCAATTGATAGAAAATCGAATAGTCATGACGATATCCAAGGCGATGATCATTATATAGGCATCACGTCCAAGATAGATAGACCGACTCCTGCCTGCATCTACCTCTATTACTCCACACATCGACCGCTATCCAGCATGCATCTAGTGTATTAAGTTCATGGAAAAACGGAGTAATGCAATAAGAACGATGACATGATGTAGACAAGATCTATTCATGTAGGAATAGACCCCATCTTGTTATCCTTAATAGCAATGGTACATGCGTGTCTTGCTGCCCCTTCTGTCACTGGGAAAGAACATCGCAAGATCGAATCCATCACAAAGCACCTCTTCCCATGGCAAGAAAAATCGATCTAGTTGGCCTAACTAAACCAAAGATTCGAAGAAGAAATACGATGCGATAAGCAATCATGCATATAAGAGATCAAAGAAGACTCAAATAATATTCATGGATAGAAACTGATCATGAACTCAAAATTCACCGGATCCCAACAAACACACCGCAAAAGTTTACATCAAATAGATCTCCAAGAGACCATTGTATTGAGAATCATAAGAGAGAGAGAGGAAGCCATCTAGCTACTGCCTACGGACCCGTAGGTCTATGGTGGACTACTCACGCATCATCGGAGAGGCACCTACGAGGAAGATGAACCCCTCCATGATGGTGTTTAGATTGGATCTCGCGATTCTGGAACTTGCGGCGGCTGGAATTGTGTTTCGTCGACTCCCCTAGGGTTTTCCGAATATTTGAGAATTTATAGGCATCAGAGGCGGTGCGGAAGGGGGACGAGGAGGGCACAACCCATCAGGGCGCGCCCTGGTGCGTTGTGGTCTCCATGGCCCACCTCTCCGGCAGTTCTTTGGCCCACTGGGTGTCTTCTGGTCGAGAAAAAATCTCCAAAAAGTTTCGTCGCGATTGGACTCCGTTTGGTATTGATTTTCTATGAAGTAAAAAAACAAGCAAAAACAGCAACTGGCACTTTGGCACTATGTCAATAGGTTAGTCCCAAAAAATGGTATAAAGTTGTAATAAAATGATTGTAAAACATCCAAGAATGATAATATAACAGCATGTAACAAGCAAAACTTATAGATACGTTGGAGACGTATCAGCATCTCCAAGCTTAATTCCTACTCGTCCTCGAGTAGGTAAATGATAAAAACAGAATTTTTGATGTGGAATGCTGCCTAACATGTTCATCATATTCTTTTCTTTTGTATAGCATGGACATTTGGACTTATAATGATTCAAAGCAATAGTCTAGTTTTAAGATAATGACTTCAATACTCAAGCATGTCAACAAGCAACCATGTCTTTCAAAATATCAACGCTAAAGAAAATTTTCCCTAGGCGATCATGCTCAATCATTGATCCATTCATGAAACACACTCAAATATTAGCTATGCCCAATGCTCAAGTACGATCATAGTGCCCCTTAGTTGGTGCTTGTAAGAGAAGATGGAGACTCAAAGCAAAAAATAAAAATTGCATAAAGTAAATATATATGCCCTTCGCAGAGGGAAGTAGGGATTTGTAGAGGTGCCAAAGCTCAAGGTTTAAATTGAGAGAGAAAAATATTTTGGGTGGCATGCTTTTCCTGTCAACGAAAACGACAAAGTAGCTCACAATACTTTCCATGCTAGATATATCATAGGCGGTTCCCAAATAGAAAATAAAGTTTATTCCTTTTTCCACCAAACTTTCACTTTCCATGGCGGGCCGTATCCACGGTTGCCTTCCATACCAACACTTTCCAAGGAATTTATTATTTGACAACATAAAGTAAATATTTTTTCTTTTTCATTTCGGGAATGGGCATCCCTATTACCGCTGCACTCTCGTGCAATGACAAGTGAATAAACACTCATCTTGAGAATAACACATCTAGCATGGAAAAATATTGGACACTCCCCACCGTTTCATGAGCGGTACGGGCACACAAAACAGAAAATTTATTTTGAAAATTTAGAGATGGCACATACAAATTTGCTTGGAAAGGCATGGAAATACCGCATATAGGTAGGTATGGTGGACTCATAAGGCAAAATTTGGTTTAAGGATTTTGGATGCACAAGTAGTATTTCTACTTAGTACAAATGAAGGCTAGCAAATAGATTGGGAAGCAACCAAACCAAGAAACGAAAAATCACATAAGTGAGAATTGAACATAACTAACACCAAATAATGCACCACAAGTAGGATGTAACTTCATTGCATAACTATTGACTTTCGTGCATGCATAGGGAATCACAAACCTTAACACCAATATTCCTACTAAGCATAATTACTCACTAACATGACTCACATATTACTATCATCATGTTTCAAAACTATTACAAGGAATCAAGTTTAATTTGTCCAATGATCTTCATGAAAGTTTTTATTATATCCTCCTTGGATATCTATCACTTTGGGACTAGTTTCATATATTGCCATTGCTTTTTGGCAAGCTCAAACAAATTTAAGTGAAGCACATGAGCATAAAGATTTCATCTCTCAAAAAGGTATAAGTGAAGCATGAGAGGATTTCTTCAAAATTTACCTACTCTCAAATTAATCTAAGTGAAGCATGAGAGTATTTCTACAAAAGTTTCCAAGTACACCGTGCTCAAAAAGATATAAGTGAAGCACTAGAGCAATTCTATAGCTCAAAAAGTTTAAGTGAAGCACATAGAGCAATTCTAACAAATCATAGCATGATTGTGGCTCTCTCAAATAGGTGTGTACAACAAGGATACAAAGGAAAAACTAACAAAGAAAGCAAGCAAAGATACAAGACGCTCCAAGCAAAACACATGATATGTGACGAATAAAAATATAGCTCCAAGTAAAATACCGATGGTCGTTAGAAGAAAGAGGGGATGCCACTCGGGGGCATCCCCAAGCTTAGTTGCTTGTTTCTCTTTGGATATATCTTGGGGGTGTGTTAGCATCCCCAAGCTTAGGCTCTTACTACTCCTTATTCCTTCATCCATCGTGATCTCACCCAAAACTTGAAAACTTCAATCACACAAAACTCAACAAAATCTTCGTGAGATCCGTTAGTATAACAAAGCAAATCACTACTTTAGGTACTGTTGCAAACCCATTAAAATTTTATAATTGCATTATACCTACTGTATTTTAACTTTACCATGGCTTATACCCCCCAATACAAACCATAGATTCATCAAAACAAGCACACAATGCAATGAAAACAGAATCTGTCTTAAACAGAACAGTCTGTAGTAATCTGTACTCTACCCATACTTCTGTAACTCTAAAAATTCTGAAAAATTAGGAAAACGTAAGGAAATTGTATAGAAACACTGTGTTAAAATTTCAGCTCAAGATCACGTTCCAGAAAAAAAATGAAAATTCATATACTGGACGTAAAGTTTCTGTTTCAGATTCAGCATCACTTCTACTTATCCTATGAATCATCCTAACGGTTCTACTTGGCACAAACACTAAATAAACCAAAAAAACACAAGCATAACAGAGGCATAATTGTGTCAACACTCAAAAACAGAAAGGAAAAAAGAAAACATTTATTTATTCATTGGGTTGCCTCCCAACAAGCGCTATCGTTTTACGCCCCTAGCTAGGCATAACGCATAGATTCAAGTATTGTCATCTTTGGTTTTGGATCCATAGGATGCCCTCATGATTGATTCATATGGTGGCTTAATTCTTGTTCTAGGGAAGTGTTCCATACCCTTTCTCAAGGGAAATTGAAAACGAATATTGCCTTCTTTCATATCAATCACGGCACCTATAGTGCGTAAAAACGGTCTACCAAGTATAATGGGACAAGGCGAATTGCAATCAATATCAAGCACAATAAAATCAATGGGCACATAATTCCTATTTGCAAGAATAAGAACATCATTAATTCTTCCCAAAGTTTTTTTAATAGTAGAATCTGCCAAGTGCAAATTAAGAGAACATTCTTCAATGTTGGTAAGACCAAGCACATCACATAGAGATTTCGGAATCGTGGAAACACTAGCACCCAAATCACACAAAGCAAAGCATTCATAATTTTTAATCTTCACCTTAATGGTAGGTTCCCACTCATAATGTAATTTTCTAGGGATAGAAATCTCCAACTCTAATTTTTCTTCAAAAGATTTCATCATGGCATCAACGATATGTTTAGTAAAAGCTTTATTTTGCTCATAAGCATGGGGTGAATTCAACATAGATTGCAACAAAGAAATACATTCAATCAAAGAGCAACTATCATAGTTAAAATCATTGCAATCCAAGATAGTGGGCACATCACTAGTTAAAGTTTTGACCTCTTCAAACCCACTTTTAGCAAAATTTTCATCAAGATTTTCACCCTCCAAATTATTGGGACGCCTTCTAGATAAAGTTGACTCTACTTAAGTCCCTTCATTATCAATTTTAATATTAATAAACAAGGAATCAATAGAAGAAACACCAATCACTTTAAGATCTTCATCGTTTTTATAACAGCAATCACTAGAAGACGATTTTTCTAAGATTTCTCTTTTAGCTCTAAGCATAGCGGTTCTTTTCTTACTTTCATCCATAGAGACATATAAAGCTTTAATAGATTCATCAATCTTAGGCACAAAAGCTTTCAACTTGAGATTTTCAACATCATGAGAAATTCTATCAATGCTTCTAGACATATCATCAATCTTATTCAACTTTTCTTCTATCATAGTATTGAAAGCCTTTTGCGCATTGATAAATTCTTTAATATTACTCTCAAGATCAGAGGTGTTCCTATTATTATTGTAAGAAGAATTACCATAGGAATTACCATAATTATAAGAGGAATTTCCAGGAAAAGGCCTAGGATTAAAATTACCTCTATAAGCATTGTTATTGAAATTGTTGCGCGAGACAAAATTCACATCTACGGATTCACTATTTTGCTCAATCAAGGTAGACAAAGGCACATCATTAATATCAATAGGAGCATTTTTACTAGCAACCAATTTCATCAAAGCATCAACTTTATCACTCAAAGTACTAATTTCCTCTACCGAATTAACCTTTTTACTAGTAGGTGCTCTTTCGGTATGCCATTGAGAGTAATTAGACATGATATTATCTAGCAATTTAGTAGCTTCACCCAAAGTAATCTCCATAAAAGTACCACCCGCGGCGGAATCTAAAAGATTTCTAGAGACAAAATCCAATCCCGCATAATTTTTTTGGATGATCATCCAAAGATTTAAACCATGAGTAGGACAATTTCTTAGCATCAACTTCATTCTTTCCCAAGATTGTGCAACATGTTCATGCTCAAGTTGCTTAACCACTTCCCGGTGTCACCGATATTGCAGATAGGCTGCACAACCACTTCTCGGTTCCATCGATGTATTTTCTTCGGAGTCACTGACGTGCTTGGACTGCGTCGGTATTTCCCCAAAGAGGAAGGGATGATGCAGCACAATGACAGTAAGTATTTCCCTCAGTTATGAAACCAAGGTTATCGAACCAGTAGGAGGATCACCACCACCCAATAAGCAGCACCTGCACACAAACAACTAATACTTGCAACCCGACGCAAAAGAGATGTTGTCAATCTCTCTACGGTAATAAGATAGATTAGGTAGTGATAGATAGGAGAGATAGATCTCTCAAGAACACAAATAAAAAGAGTAAATATGCAGCAATATATTTTTGGGTTTTTGGTTTTGTAGATCTGAAAACAAAGATTGCAAAAACGTAGATCGGAAAGCAATATGATGGAAAAGTAGACCCGGGGCCGTAGGGTTCACTAGTGGCTTCTCTCATGAGTATAGCGCATGGTGGGTGAACAAATTACTATTGGGCAATTGATAGAAAATCGAATAGTCATGACGATATCCAAGGCGATGATCATTATATAGGCATCACGTCCAAGATAGATAGACCGACTCCTGCCTGCATCTACCTCTATTACTCCACACATCGACCGCTATCCAGCATGCATCTAGTGTATTAAGTTCATGGAAAAACGAAGTAATGCAATAAGAACGATGACATGATGTAGACAAGATCTATTCATGTAGGAATAGACCCCATCTTGTTATCCTTAATAGCAACGATACATGCGTGTCTTGCTGCCCCTTCTGTCACTGGGAAAGAACACCGCAAGATCGAACCCATCACAAAGCACTTCTTCCCATGGCAAGAAAAATCGATCTAGTTGGCCTAACTAACCAAAGATTCGAAGAAGAAATATGATGCTATAAGAAATCATGCATATAAGAGATCAAAGAAGACTCAAATAATATTCATGGATAGAAACTGATCATGAACTCAAAATTCATCGGATCCCAACAAACACACCGCAAAAGTTTACATCAAATAGATCTCCAAGAGACCATTGTATTGAGAATCATAAGAGAGAGAGAGAGAGGAAGTCATCTAGCTACTGCCTACGGACCCGTAGGTCTTTGGTGGACTACTCACGCATCATCGGAGAGGCACCTATGAGGAAGATGAACCCCTCCGTGATGGTGTTTAGATTGGATCTCGTGGTTCTGGAACTTGCGGCGGCTGGAATTGTGTTTCGTCGACTCCCCTAGGGTTTTCCGAATATTTGAGAATTTATAGGCATCAGAGGCGGTGCGGAAGGGGGCCGAGGAGGGCACAACCCATCAGGGCGCGCAGGGCCCCCCTGGTGCGCCCTGGTGGGTTGTGGTCTCCACGGCCCACCTCTCCAGCAGTTCTTTGGCCCACTGGGTGTCTTCTGGTCCAGAAAAAATCTCCAAAAAGTTTCGTCGCGATTGGACTCCGTTTGGTACTGATTTTCTGCGAAGTAAAAAACAAGCAAAAACAGCAACTGGCACTTTGGCACTATGTCAATAGGTTAGTCCCAAAAATGATACAAAGTAGTAATAAAATGAGTGTAAAACATCCAAGAATGATAATATAACAGCATGGAACAAGCAAAAATTATAGATACGTTGGAGACGTATCAGTCACCGATTTTGCTATCTTCTGTGTTCTTTGTAAATTTTAGCTAATCTCCATTTCTTCAAGGATCCCTTTATAAAAAAAACTTTTACTCTAAAGGGAGAGAAATACTTATTCAAGGAACCCTATGAAAAAGGGGGAGAAGTCTTTAATGCTTTCAGATAAAAGAAAGGGGGAGAAATTCTACTCAGTGATCCCTTAAAACTCAAATGTTCTCAATGATCCCTTCCCTCTCAATGATCCCTTTGTCTGACCCTTCGTGTGACCCTTTTTGGAAATTAATGCCAAAGGGGGAGAAATATCAAAGCTTCAAAGCTTATGCTCATCCCAAAAGGGGAGATATACATACCAAAGGGGGAGAATATCTAAGCTTATGCTTACCCAAAGGGGGAGAAAATTTTGATTTGATTGCCTATTTATGCTAGACTTGTGTCACCCTACCTACTCCCAATATCTACATGCTAAGATTCAGGGGGAGAGGAAGATTCACAATTCCATACTTAGGGGAGAAAGCTCTACATATTCTATTGCGGGAGACATATCTATTGAAACTCTATTCTTCATATGTCTTCCATATCTTGGTACTCTTGAATCCTTTTGCATTAGTTGAGTAGAATACTCTTGTGTTTCCTAACATTGTTTTCCCAAGTGTGTTTCTACTACTAGAATACTCAAGAACTTCAAGGTAAGTATACGCATCATATCCTTGGTCAAGATGATCTCTTGCTTCTTGCATATATTGTTTGCAATGGTGAAGTCTTGAACATGGGAACACTTCATTCACATATATATGATGCATATAGCCAAGATATACATGACTTCTCATGTCCTTTATACCATGTGTGTCTTCATGTATTCCAAAGCAACTATCCTTTAAAATGGATTGCACACATTTAGAGGGAGCTTGTATTAGTCATGTATCCTTCAAAGCTATCACATATTCCTACATATCTTAACTTGAAGCTTTGATTGTATGTTGTCATCAATTACCAAAAAGGGGGAGATTGAAAGCACATGTGCTCCCTTGGTGGTTTTGATAATTCATGACAACATACATTGTCTCTTGGACTAATATTTTTACCTATTGTATTTCAGATAAAGTCAATAGAGGAAGATCGGTTGGTTAAATGGATTGTGCGGTGAATCCCCAAGGAGATGAAGAGAAGAAGAAGCAATAGGATTGGCCAAGCTTCAAGCATCAAGACTCTACATTTTACATTTTGTGAGAAATCGCTTTGAGCCCATAGGAAAGCCAATACTATTAAAAGGGGGTGAGGAAATATGATGATCCGGTTGCTCAAGTGCTTAGAGATTAGCCACCAAAAATACTCACTCATTTTCCACACAAAATCTTCTGTGGAAAGCCAAACTTGCAAAATCGGTGCCACCAACTATTTCCACTCGTCCCTACCGATTTTCAACTCAGACATATCCCTGCCAAACCCTACCTTCTCGGTGTAACCAAGTTTTCATTTTTGGTCTCACCGAAGTCGTGACCAACTCTCTGTTAGGTCGATTTTCAGAATCGGTCCCACCGAGTTCTGCAAATCGGTCTCACCGAGTTGATGGCCAAGTCTCTGGTTAGCCGTTACCCCATTGTCGGTACCACCGAGATTTATATATCGGTCTCACCGAAAACGCCAAAGTTGCATTTTGCACTAGTCGGTGCAACCGAGTTTTTGCTATGGTTCCATCGAGTTGGGCAATAATGTTGTAACGGTTGGATTTTTGGAGATGCCTATATATACCCCTCCACCACCTACCACTCGAAAGAGAAGCACTCAGAACCATTCCACATTTGTCATATCCAATTTTCTGAGAGAGAACCACCTTCCCTTGTGTTGAGGTCAAGATCATCCACTCCAACCATATGGATCTTGATTTCTAGCCTCCCCAAGTTGCTTTCCATCCAATCAATCTCTTCTACTCAAGCCAAATCTATGAGAGAGTGATCGAGTGTTGAGGAGACTATCTTTTGAAGCACAAGAGCAAGGAGTTCATCATACTACCACATCTATTACCTTTTGGAGGGTGGTGCCTCCTAGATTGGTTAGGTGTTACTTGGGAACCTCCTTGTTCGTGATTTTGGAGTTGAACCAAGGAGTTTGTACGGGCAAGAAGATCGCCTACTTTGTGAAGATCTACCATAGTGAGGCTAGTCCTTCGTGGACGGAAGCCGTTATGGAATAGTCAAGGTTGCTACTTCGTGGACCCTTATGGGTGGAGCCCTCCGTGGACTCTCGCGGCCGCTACCCTCCGTCGGTTGAAGACTCCATAAACGTGGACGTACGATAGCACCTCCTATCGGAACCACGGAAAAAATCTTCGTGTCATCTATTGCGTTTGATCTTCCTATCTCAACTCTCTTACATATGCTTGTCTTTACTTTCCGCTTCCATACTTGTTGACTAGCATGTGTAGGGTGCACTAGACTTGTTAGATTTGCTAAAATCTGCCAACCAAATAACTTGGGAAAAGGTTAGGTTTTAATTTATGCAAGTAGTCTATTCACCCCCCTCTAGACATACACTTCTAGTGATCCCTCAATAACTACCAAACTCTGTTTGTATCACTTATTTAGCAACAATTGTGTATGAGAGAAGTGTATGCCCCATGTCAACGGCCGAAAGAATCGATTGAAAACAAAATCAGTTTCATTCAAAAAAGTTGTGAAGTATGCAAGCACAACTTTTATGTCATTCACAACCCCCATTACCTAGCCCCTGTATAGAAGCACATCGATAGGAAACAAACCTCTACTATCTAACCAAAAAAAAGAAAAGAAAGATGGAAGAAGAAGAAGAGGGGGAGGAGGAGGGCGAACCTACAAAATAGGAAATTACAAGGAGATCTAGAAGATAAACCTGCAACGAAGCATGGCAGATCAATCCAGGTTAAATCCCTAGCAATCAAATCTCCTGAATTTCACATGATTGTGTCCTGCAGATCACTACTTCTCGAGTAATGCTAATGCTCACCGGATCAACATAATTTGGATAACACTAAAAATAAAAGAAAAATATCATAATAATTAGAGCCTCTTATGACTAATAAAGCTTAGAATCACATCTACATCACAGTTACACTGAACCTTTTTTGTTCGCTAATACAATTACACTGAACTTTCCATACAAAACATGGGGAAAATCTACTTCTGGCTAGCGTGAATCATTTTCATTTCATATGTACTGTAAAACATGGGAAAGTTACTAATAAAGCTTATAATTATCGTTACAGTGAATGTTCTATATGCATTAAAAGGCAAATCACGATGCACCAAGATTAGAGATTACAACACATGAAGAGGCAAAACTTACACTAAATTTTGTAAGAAAATACAACCACTGAATACTATAAATGAAGAAGATGTACACTGCAAAAGAACGTAAGCTAGACTGTAAAACAACAAGTATTGCTTAATAATACTTTTGATTGCTGAGTTTATAGATTACAACCTGACACATGGTACACGGTAAATTGAAGTAGAAAAGCAAATCCTAACTACTGTAACTTCAGAGTGCCGCAAATGTGTAAAACCAAAAACAAAATTACAGAGAGATCTGAATGACAAACCTCTGGTTTATTTGCTTGAGGACTTTAAGTTTTTCATCTTGTAGATCAATTCTGGTTAAGAACTGTGTGTGCCTAATACATCATCAAGATTTTGGGTATCCTGTGATACTTCAGAAGCAAAAAAAATGCAGCCATTCGGGAAGTACATTGAAACCAAGAAGTCACTCAGAAGGGGGTTGAAGCCAAGAAAACAAAAAAAATACACCTACACTATTGTGTTCAGTGTTCTGTTCTTGCATGTGCCTAACCCAACATACACTACACAAAAAGGCATCGTCATCGTCATCCTAATTTCTAGTTCAGATATTTCAAGGTAACCTAACACAATTACACCAAAAAATCAAGAATAAATGCAAGCCCTAGTAACTGTAACTTTAGTGTTGCTGTAGTAAAATCGAACTATAGCCTTAAAGAATGTAATACCAAAATTCAAGCAGAAAAACAATACTACACAGAAAGGCACGACGCGACGGAGCATCGAACGGAGCTGGACTGATCGTGCAGTGCCACCACCTCATCGGCGGACTACCATCTACGAACAGCCGTGCATGGTGCCTTCTGCCTAGGCATACACACGCGGAGCTCGTCCCAGTAAGAACACGTCACACTCCAGGAAGATGATGCGGAGCCTGTTAAGAAGCTGCCACACAGTGGAGCAGTTGTCGAAGGTCTTGCGCACCCCGCGCAGCACAACATGGTGTTGAGCACCATGCCGCGCTTCGCACTGACTCTCGATCCCGACCAGGGGATCTACCTTGCTGCCGCCATCTAGCGCAGTGGGGATATCGTCATTGTCGTCGCGGCGATGGTCTTCTTGAGAGCCTGGGTGTACGCGTAGACAACGGCGGCAAGACGGCGAGGAGGTCCGGTTTGAAAAGGCTTGCTGATTCAAACTCTGGGCGGCGATAGCACCTACCTGCCTCCTCAGGAGACACTCTCTCGTGGTTGGAGTTCGCCTTCATCTTCTTGGCCTTCCGCGGTTCGGCCTCCAACGAAAAGTTCTCGCTGTCGTCGTCGTCATTGCCACCTGGGCTGCCGACATCGGGACGGAGCCAGATCGCGCGCAACCTCCAATGGGCGGCACTGGAGGCAGGGGAGGGCGTTGGATTGCGTGGCGACGCATTAGGGACGGACTGCAACTCTTGAAGGTAAGGATCCGCGATCTGAGGCCTTTCATCCTCCTCCTTTCCCATTAATGTTCGCCTCTAACGTTAGCAGAGGAGGAGATCGACGGCTACAACTGGGAAAGGAAAGAGAACGGGAGAGGGGAAGGGAATTGACGTCCAGTCTATGGGTTTCCTTTTCTTGATTATTTGCCTTCCATTTTTTGAGTGCGTGTAGGAGACGAGAGAAAGAAAGGAACTTGTTTTTTTGGGCGCTGTGTGCGGGCGAGGAATTGATCGATAGGTGGGGCTTTCTTTCGATGGGAGGGAACAAAAATGAACGACAACCTACGGAATGAGCCTTTAGAGATTTGGCAATATAAAAAAGGACATGTAAAAAATCTGTATTAGGAAAATTGTGATTGTGATTCCATAGTATAGATAATGATAGAAAATAAATGCCATAATAATTGTTATTGTTGACTATTTGATTTATTTTGGAAGGTTATTAAGAAAAATCTTCGGTCTATGTTTTAGGAAGGTGATCTCACATACATGGGCGGCTTTTAAATTCTCAATTAACTTACATGATTTAATTGAATCATCACTTACCAAAGAAAACACATAAAAATGGAAGGAGGATCATACGAATTGATTTGGTTTTTAGTGGGAGGGAAAAATCCAGTGGGGGTGATGGTGGGAGGTAAGACGATAATAAACCAGTGGGACGGAGTGATGAGAGGTGAGACAAAAAAACCAGGCGGTGGTGGGAAGAGAGATGAAAAAACCCCGCTGAACGTCGGCTACCAACTCCCCCTTTAGGAGTAGAGATTCATGACAATGTTCATGTATATATAGGCATCATGTCCATAAGAAAATAGGCCGAATCCTGCCTGCACCTATTACTATTGCTCCATCCATCAACCGCTATCCAGCACGCATCTAGAGTATCAAGTAAAACAGAGTAATGCTTGGAGAACAATGACATGATGTAGACAAAGAGAATTCAATTAATATGAACTAACCCCATCGTTTTATCCTTAGTGGCAACAATACAAAGATGTGTCTTGTCCCTTTCTGTCACTGGGATATAGAGCACTGCCAGATTGAACCCACTACAACGCACACCTCTCACTAAAGAAATATCAATCTAGTTGGACAAACTATTACAATAGATCGGAGAGAATTACAAAGCTATAATGATCATGCAAATAAGAATCATAATATTCAGAGGTGACTCAAATAGTTTTCAGGAATAATCTGAACATAAACCCACAATTCATTGGATCCCAAAAAACGCACCGTACAAAAGAATTACATCGGAAAGATCAAAGCGAAGATGTGATGATCATTGTATTGAAGATCAAAAGAGAGACAAATAGCCATCTAGGTACTAACTATGGACCCGTAGGTCTGTGGTGAACTACTCACACATCACCATGGGAGCAGCAAGGATGATGAAGAGGCCCTCCGTGATTGATCCCCCCCTCCGGCAGGGCACCGAAACGGGGCTCCAGATGGGATCGCGGCGGAACAGAGGCTTGCGGCGGCGGAAAAAGTGTTTCAGGACGCTCCTTAGGGTTTTTGGAATATATGTGAATTTATAGGCCAGAGAACAGGGTCAGGAGACCCACCAGTGAGGGAAAAGCCATCAGGGCACACCGACCCCCCCTGGGCGCACTGTGACGCCCTGGATTTGTGCTACCGTAATCTCTGTAATTAAGGTACAGTTATCCCACGCTAATGATGCCACGTCACCACGTTTACTGTTGCCAATCTCGTGATGATTCAATCTCGTGCGATTCGAAATTCAAAACCGAGTCGAACGATAAATTTTTCAAATATCAAAACTAAAATGTTCAAGTTGTGACAAATAATTCATAGTTAATTATGGTGGAGAAACCACATTTTTATAAAGTGTTTAGAATCATAAAAATAATTAAAACAGTGACTTAAGCAATTAATTTTAGAGCTTTTAAATTGTAGGCAATTGCAAACTAAATATTTAAGTGCCAAAATTGGTTATGGCAGTAGGTTAATTTAAAACATTATTTTAGGTACTATTTATGTATTTTAATAAAACTAAATTAAATAGAAACTAAAAATAAAACAGAAAAGAAAAATAAATAAAAAAGACAAAACAAAATTAAAAATAAAATAAAAAGAAAAGCCCCTACTGGGCCTAAAACGGGCCGGCCCAGCCGGCTCCTATAAGGGAGCCAGGGGATCGAACCCTAGCGCCCCAGCCGCTCCTCCCGATCCCCCCCCCCCCCCCCCGACGGCGTCGCGCGCCCCCAGCCCCTCGCCCGCGCCCGTCCCCGTCCCCCCCCGGGCGCTCGATTCGCCCCCCCCCCCCGACGACGCCTCCCTGGGCGCCAGTGTAGGAGATATGCCCTAGAGGCAATAATAAATGTTATTGATTATCTCCCTGTTCATAATTATGTTTATGTTCCATGCTATAACTGCAATGATTCTCGAGTCTGCAAATAAAACGAGGCTTGGAGGGAAACTCATGTGCACGTGTGGGATAATAAACGGTAAAAAGTATTCCTAGTCAAGCCTCTATGACTGGCTCAAGTATTGCATGATGATCCTGTTTTCCTGATCATGGGCATGACTATGCCGGCAATTTTGAGGGCACAATTGTTAGTAGAACACTTGTGTTGAATCGACCCGATTGATGTTATGCTATGAGATTCATTCGTCATAAGTTAATGGTTAATAACACAGAGAAGTTAATGTTTGCATAATTCCTTAGACCATGAGAGTGTCGAGTTTCTTCATGCTTGCTTCATGAACTTTGGGGTTTGTTAAACGTCATCCGTAAATGGGTGGCTATTACGGCGGCTTACGGGTTCATGGAAAAGTATGTTAAGTAACTTGATAGCTCAAGATTGGGATTTGCTCCTCCGACGATGGAGAGATATCTCTGGGCCCTCTCGGTGTTACGGTATCCATCATCGTCTGGCCAGACACAAGTGTGATTTGATCACAGGGATGCCGGAACACGGAAACGAGAAAAGAGAACAAAACCGGTAACGAGGTAACTGGCATTGTGGACAAGTGTTGATCCACGAGGATGCCGATGTTTTCTCACCTCGGGTATTTGTAACATATCGTGAAGCAACAGGAATAGCACACGGCAACTGGAGGTTCACTCGAATATTCATTCGTGTGGGTATAGGGGTCAATATGGGTGTCCACGGCTCCGATGTTGATCATTGATCGGAAAGTGTTCCGGGTCATGTCTATACTTCACCGAACCTATAGGGTCACACGCTTAAGGGTCATCTATCTGCTGAATACTAGACGGGGAGTCTGAGAGAAATTCACCGAAAAAGTTTCGGACGAAACGGAAACGTTCCGGAGAGGATATCGGAATAGTTCCGGTAAAACTGAAAAGTTGTTTCAGAGGATACCATAAAGTCAGATTGGTTTCGGCACATGCCTGATAATTCTTGGAGGGTGCCAGAATCATTCTGGAAACTTTCTGGAATTTTCCGGGATGAAAACCGGAAATGTTCCGGAGCTGCCGGAACCGCTTCAGATGCTTTTCGCAGATGAAAATCACTAAACCGGAATTGTTCCGGATCGCATTGAAACTTATTTTAGTGGGTACTGGAATTGTTCTAAGCCCACATAAATATTTTTAGTTCGACCGGACGCTGAAAAATGTCGTCGTGAATAGTGAAATCAGATTTATGGATATGGTTGGAAGTTGGCTTTCCACAAATATCTTCCCAAGATATTTTGGGATGACATGGCATTTTGGATATGCCCATCCTACCCCTTGTTTTTCCTATAAATAGAGGGGAGGAGGCAGCCCCATATGCTTCATCCTTGCTCTCACATACACATGCCATGACATTTCTGGCTTCTCTCTCCCTCCCAGCGAAATAGTTTCGTAGAGCCGAAAGGCTGTCTGGGTTCCGGTGGGAACTAGTTCTGGACGGCGAAGCCCTGCCGGATAGATGACACCGTATGTGTGCAACTCTGTAGAGAGATCGTAGTTTCGGTCTTAGTTCGAGAGTGCCTCCCGAAGGGCTGTCCGAGTTACAGTTTGAGTTTCGGGTGTCCTCCCGAAGGGCTGTCCGAGTGACCCGCCCGAAGGGCTGTCCGTGAGGCCTCCCGGAGGGCTGTCCGAGGATCCGTCCGGTGGGACTATCCGAAGGACTGTCCGTGAGGCCTCCCGGAGGGCTGTCCGAGGATCCGTCCGGTGGGACTATCCGAGGGACTGTCCAGGGGCCTCCCGAAGGGCTGTCCGAGGATCCGTCCGGTGGGACTATCCGAGGGACTGTCCCGATGCCTCCCGAAGGGCTGCCCGGAGATCCGTCCGGTGAGCTGACGTGGGAGTACATCCTCGCGGTTGGGAGGTTGTAAATCCTAGCTGCGGGGATCTGCACCGCCGTTCGTCATCGACTCTACTTCCGCTGCGCTACGAGTCGGTAACAAAAAAGATCAAACCTTGTATGCAGTCTCCATAGTGATCCTGGGCTGGTACGTAGGTCGGAAAAATTTTGTTTTCTGCTGCGTTCCCCTACAGCCAGACCCGGTGCCGCCCGAACCGTCCCCCCCCCGCCGACCGGATCTGGAGGCCGGCCGGCCACCAGCGCCCGCGGCCCCGTAGCCCCCCCGACGCGACTCCGGCCGGGCCCGCGCGCCGCCGCCGCCACGCCGCCTCGTCCACGCCCGCGCCGCGTCGCCACCTCGCCTCCCCGTCGCCTGCACCGCCCGCCGGAGCTCGCTGTCCGCCTCACCGGACTGCCTCCTCCTCGCGCCCACCTCACGCCCACTGCCACCCCGTCCGGTTCCCGGTGAGCCGCCTGCCGCTCGCGCGCGTCCGCACGCGTTGTCGCCGCCGCGCCTGCGATCTGCTGCTGCTGCTTACTACTGCCAGCCTAGCACGTGTGTGCGTTCGTAGTGTATGTGTGTGTAACCTATGTGTGTGCGCGTAGCGTTTTGTGTGTGCGGGTATGTCCCTAGGACAAACGGGACCCGCCCCAAAAATTAAAATTAATAATAATAATAATAATGAATTTCTAAATAATAAATAAATATTAATATTAATAATTAATTAATTAGGTAAATTAATTAATTAAACAGTATTTTACTGTTTAGGATAATTCGAATTTATTAATTAAAGAATTTAGAATAATGTTAAAATCTTTATTAATTAATATAAAATAAACCGTAGCTCAGCTGAAAAAGTTTTGAACATGAAAGTTGCTCAGAATAATTCTACGAATCCGAATACGCAGTCCGTTAGTCTGTCACGTGCTCCTAGCATAGCGAACATGGAACTTTTTCTATCGATTTCGTCTGTCCGGTAATAGCCACAGACCCGGGAAATATCGTCAGATATTCTTCCGACCCGTCTGCGACGTATAATACAGCGTTAGTGCATGCCTAGCCCTGCATATTGCCATGTCATGCATTGTGATTGCGTCTGTGCTTTATATTTATTGTTTCTTCCCCCCTCTTCTTACCGGTAGACCCTGAGACTGACGGTGTTGCCGGGTACGACTACACCGTTGACGATCAGCCTTTTGCCGTAGAGCAGCAAGGCAAGCAACTCCCCCCCTTGAGCATTCCTATATCGCCCATTTCTTTCCCTCTCATCCTTGCATTAGATTTTTGCTACTGTATTAGTTAGCTCCTATTATGATGCATAGCCTGTTTCTGATAAACTGCTACCATACCTGCAATCCTATCAACTGCTTAGTATAGGTTGATCAGTGAATCCCCTGTGACCCCTTAGTCCCAGTTGCCCCTGCTTCTTCATCGACGACTCGATGACTCGAAGACCCGAAGACTCGGTCAACCGACCGACGAGCCAGGCCCCTCACATCACCGCACACCCCTTAAGTATGGCACTGCAGAGCTACTATCGAGTGTCGAGGGTGATACCTCACTTAGCACTCCTGGTGTAAATTCTGTAGCGTAGCTAATCGGTCGTGGGTATCGAGGGTGATTCCTCCTTCCCATTTATCGATAGCGACTCTTGCCATACACATACCTCGAGTGGGATCCATCGAGGGTGATTCCTCGGATTTCCACTTGGTGTATAAACACACGGTTACTTTAACTTGACATTGTTTACATGTGAAAGACGGGACTGGAGGGACAGGCGGTACCACCCTGGTTGAGGTGGACCTGAGTTCCCGACAGTCTTGAGACGGGTCGGCCCCAAGGGTACCCGTGTGTGAGATGTGGTGGGATGCGCCGGTAAGGCATCCAAAGGGTTATTATGAGGCGTGGACGGGCAGGAGAGTCCCTTGCCACACATCCTCGAGACGGGGCGACGGGACCGCACTTCATGGGTCGCGCTTGTCCCGCATTAATAAAATGCTAATGGGTTGGGTATTTGATCTGAGTTGGGTCGTTGGCCTTTTTACGCACCAAACCATCGCGTGGGAGAAGTTATGGGTACTCAGCGTCGTTGTATCAGCCGAAGCTCTTCGGACGTCAGCAATGGAGCGGCGCGCGCCGGATTGGACTGGACGGTACAGCTCTTGGACTGGAGTGTGCTAGGTCTGCTTCCGGCCGCGTACGCATCGTGCAGGAGCGCGTAGGGCAAGTGGGCCCATGACCCCTGTGTGCTTAGGATTTAGACCGGCGGGCTGGCCTGTCTGTTGAGCCTAGGTGGGGCGACGATGTGCTGCTATCCCGAGGCCAGGCATGACCCAGGAAATTGTGTCCGGCCGGAGGTGACCAGGCGTGTTGGAAATGCGGTGCACCCCTGCAGGGATGAATTATCTATTAGAATAGCCGTGTCCACGATAACAGGACGACTTGGAGTTGTACCTTGACCTTATATAACTATAATTGTGATTTAATTTGAAATGAATGTGGCTCTGAGATTGCTTCCTCACAGGGAGTCGAGGAAGAATCTCTAGGCGTGGTTACTTAATAAAATTGCTACAATAATATGACTATATATGAGATACCAGTCTACTCTCTTCTATTGCTGCAAGATGTTGAAGATGCTAGTCTTTGATAGGACTAGGCCTTCTCCCTATCCTTGCTTTCTGCAGTCAGTCCAGATATAATCCCTCCCCTTGATAATGATGCATACTTAGCATAGTTCTGATGTCAGTCTTGCGAGTACTTTGGATGAGTACTCACCGCTGCTTTGCTTCCTCTTTCCCCCTCGATACGATTCTGCGTTCAGACGATGGAGCCCAGGAGATGGAGTACGCCGGAGACGACTACTACACCACCGCTGGAGCCTACTACTACGTGGAGAGTGCCGACGCTCAGGAGTAGTTAGGAGGTTCCCAGGCAGGAGGCCTCGCCTCTTTCGATCCGCTGCTTATGTTTGTGCTAGCCTTCTTAAGGCAAAACTTGTTTAACTTATGTCTGTACTCAGATATTAATTGCTTCCGCTGACTTGTGCTTGTCGAGCTTTGTATTTGAGCCCTCGAGGCCCCTGGCTTGTAATATGAAGCTGTATGACTTTAAATTTGTGTCTAGTGTTGTGTTGTGATATCAATCAGTGAGTCCCTAAGCTTGGTCGGACGCATTGTGTATATGATTAGCGTACGGTCGAAATTGGGGGCGTCACAAGTTGGTATCGGAGCCGACTGCCTGTAGGTAGCCCCCTTTCCAACTCCTTGGCCGAAGTTGAGTCTAGTACTTGAAATAAAACTTTTACTAACATTGTTGTGTGGCTTACGGGCCCACATCTCAATCGGGTGGTATTAGGATCTTTTATTCCTCGTCTATACTCTGGGTTCTGATCTCTCTTCTCTTTCGGGTTAATGATTTTGCTAACTCTAACTCTAGGTTCTCGTAACTACTTCCCCCGGAGAGCCCCCCAGTCCAGACGATGGCTTGATTCATCAGAAGGCTTCGAAGCTACCCTCTGATGTTCTTCCGAGAACTTGCTCATCGCTTTTGCGATTCCCTTCCACTGTCAACCCCTATGGATGATTACATACAATTGTCGCTCATACTTTCATATCCAGTTGTTCTTGTTATTACAAGGTACATCGAATTATCTTACCAGTGATTCGTTCGTCCTCAGTTGTCATGGGTTTCACAAAATCCTTTCAATTGCTATTCGATCTTCCGAAAATCCTCATTAGACTTTTGCTCTTGACCCTTCTCTTCTGCTTGCATTATGGTTAATTCCATATGGCTAGCAATATTCATTAAATCCTTTGTGTTTGTCATTTGATTTTTTTGATTCCACCTATGTGCGAATGCATGCAGTCATCAGTCGTTTCTCATAATTATCTTTCTGGCTCAGACGTCCTTCCAAACATGAATTGGTTCTCGACAAATCAACCTTGTTTGATTGTCCATCTAAGTCCGCTCATCTTACTTGTATTTGATCGGAGCATCCGATTCTGATACACAATTGGGAAGTCTTAATTCCTTTGGTTATTTAAGCATCAAATTATTTGGATGTTCTATGATCTGATGCCTTGCATTCTTTCTCCCTCCGATTGAGTACCGATACTCACATCAGGTACTTTGTGGACCGCCAGACCCATTGTTGGGTTATTATCCGGTAGCATCCTTCACATTCAAAATTCTTGTGATGTTCTTCCCCTGATACATGATGCCATTGGTAAAATGTGTCTTCTCCCTCTGATGAGTTGTTTACTATGCTTTCGTCAGTCATGCTCTGTTCGCAAGCATGTGTTAATTACTCTTGAAGCTTGTGGTATATGTTCCTAAGATGCCCCGATGGGTTGAACCTATGCCTTCCTTACTCCGTGTGAACCCGAGGGTTTTCACGCCTACTCTTCTGGTGTTTTGCCGAATAATCTTTCAAAACTACAACTTCATCAAAGGTGAGGTATAAATGGAAGGTGATGCGTTGATGAAGTGGGAGTCGACCTTGAACCTTGTGTTCATGCCCATGGAAACAATGTTGATCTTATCATAGTAGCTTCTCGTAACGATAAATTTCTCTTGGTATAATTTGATCCGGTATCTGTGATCTTGTCCTTTACAATCGTGGCTCCGCCCATGATGTTCTACTTTGTCTTCGTTCTTGGACAAGTTAAGGTGCTTGTCCTCCACAGATCAATACGCTAGTCTAACCTCTATTCTGATCTACCTCCGAGTATTATCCCTGGTATCTTGATAAATATCATGGGGCTTTATAACTTCTTATGAGCTCCTAATCAACTATGATGTTTCACTAATTCCAGTTTCCTCGCGTTCTGAGTTGTTGGACAATCAAGGACACTGATATCTGAATCGAGTATGCATTGCGATTCAACAACTCTTAGTAATCTTCTTTGATTATGAATTGTACTCGAGCATGTCATTCCAAGCTGTTAGATGCTGAAGCCCGACTATATGCCTTGAATGCATTAAATGAGTCACCTCTTGAAGGGATTGAAAACATTCCAGTTGTCCGGGACTTCCAAGATGTCTTTCCAGAAGAACTTCCAGGGATTCCCCCTGTAAGAGCTGTCGAGTTTGTCATCGACTTGGTACCTGGTACCACTCCTATAGCCAAGCGTCTGTATAAGATGCCACCACATGAACTCCTTGAACTTAAACAAGAAATTGACAATTCGCTTCGTCTGGGTTTCATTCGTCCAAGTTCCTCTGCTTGGGGAGCACCTTCTCTCTTTGTCAAGAAGAAAGATGGTATGAATCGATTGGTCCAAGATTACCGTCCCATCAACCAAGCAACGATTCAAAACAAATATCCGCTTCCTCGGATCAACGATCTGTATGATCAACTTGCTGGTTCATTAGTGTTTTCAAAACTCGACTTGAGGTTGGGTTACCATCAGATCCGGGTTCGCGAAGAGGATATTCCCAAGACTGCATTTGTTACTCGCTATGGTTCATACGAGTACACCGTCATGTCCTTCGGCTTAACCAATGCTCCAGCAACCTTCTCTCGCCTGATGAACTATATATTCATGGATTACCTCGATAAATTCGTCGTGGTTTATCTGGATGATATCCTGGTTTACTCCAAGAATAAAGAAGAGCATGCTGAACATCTTCGTCTTATACTGGAGAGGCTTCGGGAACATCAACTTTATGCAAAGTATTCAAAGTGTGAGTTCTGGATGGACGAAGTAACCTACCTTGGTCATGTGATCTCCAAGGACGGTATTGCGGTCAACCCTGAACGAGTTCAGGCTATTCTTGACTGGACTCCCCCGAAGAATGTCAAGCAAGTCAGAAGTTTTCTCGGACTCGCCAGCTATTGCCGTCGATTCGTCGAGAACTTCTCCAAGATTGCAAAGCCCTAAATCAATTTGCTTCACAAAGGTGTCAAATATGAGTGGACAGAAAAATGTCAGGAGAGCTTTCAGGCACTCAAGTACAAGCTGACATCTGCTCCAGTGCTTGCTCCTCCGGATACTCGTAAGGACTTCGTCATTTATTGTGACGCTTCGCGTCAGGGAATAGGTTGTGTCCTAATGCAAGAGCGCAGAGTGGTTGCTTATGCATCTCGTCAATTGCGTCCTCATGAAGAGAACTACCCAGTTCATGACCTTGAACTTGCTGTAGTAATTCATGCACTGAAAGAGTGGCGACAATACCTTGTTGGTAATCGTTGCGAGATCTACACCGATCACCAAAGTCTGAAGTACCTGTTTACCCAGCCAGATCTGAACCTCCGTCAGCAGAGATGGATGGAGCGCATAACAGATTACAACGTGGGTATTTCTTATACACCAGGCAAGGCTAATGTGATGGCTGATGCCTTGAGCCGCAAGTCCTATTGCAACCACCTCCAGGTTCACAAGGTTCACCCCCTTCTTCAAATGGAATTCTGCAAGCTGAACCTCCATATTGTTCCTCAGGGTTATCTCGCTCCCCCTCCTGAAGGGTCCTACAAAATGAACCTCCACGTTGTTACCCAGGGTTCTCTTAATACCCTGATTGCTAAACCAGATCTTGTGGACGTCATCAAGTGGATCCAGAAGTGTGACAATGAAGTCGAGAGGATTAAATTCGATCTCGCAGAAGGAAATCCCTCACCCTTCACTATTGCTGAGGATGGCGCTTTGTACTTCAAAGGCCGCCTAGTGGTACCGAGTAAGGAGGAAAACAATGATTTGACTCGGGAGGTCATGAGGGAAGCACATGACACTCTGCTGTCTATTCATCCTGGTAGTACCAAGATGTACCAAGACATTCGTCAAAGATTCTGGTGGTCTAACATGAAGCAAGACATTGCTCGCTATGTTGCTGAATGTGATGTTTGCCGTCGTATCAAAGCAGAACATCAAAGGCCCGCCGGAACTCTGCAACCTATTACGGTTCCTGAATGGAAATTGGACCATGTTGAAATGGACTTCGTCACTGGTTTTCCCAGATCACAGAAAGGTAACGATGCTATTCTTGTCGTCATTGACCGACTGTCCAAAGTTGCACATTTTCTGGCTGTCAAGGAAACTATTACTGCTAGTCAGCTAGCAGATCTTTACATGTCCAGAGTTGTTTCACTCCACGGTATTCCATTGGTGATTAGTTCAGACCGTGGCAGTTTATTCACTTCAAGATTCTGGGCAAGTTTCCAGGAAGCTATGGGAACTCATTTGTCATTCAGCACCGCTTTTCACCCTCAATCCCAGGGACAAGTTGAAAGAGTCAATCAGATTCTCGAAGACATGCTTCGAGCTTGTGTCATTTCTTTCGGCAAGAAATGGGAGGAATCTCTCCCGTATGCTGAGTTCTCCTACAACAATAGCTATCAAGCTAGTCTGAAGATGGCTCCCTTTGAAGTGTTATATGGACGTAAGTGTCGGACTCCTCTGAATTGGTCATAAACTGGGGAACATACACTTATCGGTCCGGATATTATCCAACTTGCCGAAGATCAAGTCCGCATTATTCATGCAAATCTGAAAGTTGCTCAGTCTCGTCAGAAGAGTCAGTATGACCGTCATCACAAAGATATGGTCTATCAACCTGGCGAAAAGGCTTATCTTCGAGTCACGCCAATGAGAGGTACACACCGTTTTGGAATCAAGGGCAAGCTGGCTCCTCGATATATTGGTCCTTTCACTGTTCTCGAGAGGCGTGGTAAGGTGGCATATCAACTGGAACTACCGCCAAACCTTTCTCAGGTTCACGATGTGTTCCATGTGTCACAGCTTTGTCGCTGCTTCAAGGATCCTATCCGAGCAGTGGATCATGATATGCTTGAGCTGCAACAAGACCTCTCTTACAAAGAGCCGCCAGTCCGCATTCTCGATGAAACTGAACGTCGGACTCGTCAGAAGGTTACCAAGTTCTTCAAGGTGCAGTGGGCAAATCATTCTGAAGATGAAGCCACTTGGGAACGCGAAGATCATCTTCGTGCAGAATACCCCGGGCTCTTTCCTTCTACTTCTTAATTCTCGGGACGAGAATTCGTTTTAGTAGGGGAGAATTGTGACGCCCTGGATTTGTGCTACAGTAATCTCTGTAATTAAGCTACAGTTAACCCACGCTAATGATGCCACGTCACCACGTTTACTGTTGCTAATCTCGTGATGATTCAATCCCGTGCGATTCGAAATTCAAAACCAAGTCGAACGATAAAAGTTTTCAAATATCAAAACTAAAATGTTCAAGTTGTGACAAATAATTCATAGTTAACTATGGTGGAGAAACCACATTTTTATAAAGTGTTTAGAATCATAAAAATAATTAAAACAGTAACTTAAGCAATTAATTTTAGAGCTTTTAAATTGTAGGCAATTGCAAACTAAATATTTAAGTGCCAAAATTGGTTATGGCAGTAGGTTAATTTAAAACATTATTTTAGGTACTATTTATGTATTTTAATAAAACTAAATTAAATAGAAACTAAAAATAAAAGAGAAAAGAAAAATGAATAAAAAAGACAAAACAAAATTAAAAATAAAATAAAAAGAAAAGCCCCTACTGGGCCTAAAACGGGCCGACCCAGCCGGCTCCTATAAGGGAGCCAGGGGACCGAACCCTAGCGCCCCAGCCGCTCCTCCCGATTCCTCCCCCCCCCCCCCGACGGCGTCGCGCGCCCCCAGCCCCTCGCCCGCGCCCGTCCCCGTCCCCTCCCGGGCGCTCGATTCGCCCCCCCCCCCGACGCCGCCTCCCTGGGCGCCGGACCCGCCGCCGCCCGTCCCGTCCCCCCCCCCCGCCGACCGAATCTGGAGGCCGGCCGGCCACCAGCGCCCACCGCCGCCACGCCGCCTCCTCCGCGCCCGCGCCGCATCGCCACCTCGCCGGGCCGCCCTGTCAGCCGCGCCGCCTCGCCTCTCCGTCGCCTGCACCGCCCGCCGAAGCTCGCCGTCCGCCTCACCGGACTGCCTCCTCCTCGCGCCCACCTCACGCCCACTGCCACCCCGTCCGGTTCCCGGTGAGCCGCCCGCCGCTCGCGCGCGTCCGCACGCGTTGTGGCCGCCGCACGTGCGATCTGCTGCTGCTGCTTACTACTGCCAGCCTAGCGTGTGTGTGCGTTCGTAGTGTATGTGTGTGTAACCTGTGTGTGTGCGCGTAGCGTTTTGTGTGTGCGGGTATGTCCCTATGACAAACGGGGCCCGCCCCAAAAATTAAAATTAATAATAATAATAATAATGAATTTCTAAATAATAAATAAATATTAATATTAATAATTAATTAATTAGGTAAATTAATTAATTAAACAGTATTTTACTGTTTAGGATAATTCGAATTTATTAATTAAAGAATTTAGAATAATGTTAAAATCTTTATTAATTAATATAAAATAAACCGTAGCTCAGATGAAAAAGTTTTGAACATGAAAGTTGCTTAGAATAATTCTACGAATCCGAATACGCAGTCCGTTAGTCTGTCACGCGCTCCTAGCATAGCGAACATGGAACTTTTTCCATCGATTTCGTCTGTCCGGTAATAGCCAGAGACCCGGGAAATATCGTCAGATATTCTTCCGACCCGTCTGCGACGTATAATATAGCGTTAGTGCATGCCTAGCCCTGCATATTGCCATGTCATGCAATGTGATTGCGTCTGTGCTTTATATTTATTGTTTCTTCCCCCCTCTTCTTACCGGTAGACCCCGAGACTGACGGTGCTGCCGGGTACGACTACACCGTTGACGATCAGCCTTTTGTCGTAGAGCAGCAAGGCAAGCAACCCCCCTTGAGCATTCCGATATCGCCCATTTCTTTCCCTCTCATCCTTGCATTAGATTTTTGCTACTGTATTAGTTAGCTCCTATTCTGATGCATAGCCTATTTTTGATAAACTGCTACCATACCTGCAATCATATCAACTGCTTAGTATAGGTTGATCAGTGAATCCCCTGTGACCCCTTAGTCCCAGTTGCCCCTGCTTCTTCATCGACGACTCGACGAATCGAAGACCCGAAGACTCGGTCAACCGACCGACGAGCCAGGCCCCTCACATCACCGCACACCCCTTAAGTATGGCACTGCAGAGCTACTATCGAGTGTCGAGGGTGATACCTCACTTAGCACTCCTGGTGTTAATTCTGTAGCGTAGCTAATCGGTCGTGGGTATCGAGGGTGATTCCTCCTTCCCATTTATCGATAGCGACTCTTGCCATACACATACCTCGAGTGGGATCCATCGAGGGTGATTCCTCGGATTTCCACTTGGTGTATAAACACACGGTTACTTTAACTTGACATTGTTTACATGTGAAAGACAGGACTGGAGGGACAGGCGGTACCACCCTGGTTGAGGTGGACCTGAGTTCCCGACAGTCTTGAGACAGGTCGGCCCCAAGGGTACCCGTGTGTGAGATGTGGTGGGATGCGCCGGTAAGGCATCCAAAGGGTTATTATGAGGCGTGGACGGGCAGGAGAGGCCCTTGCCACACATCCTCGAGATGGGGCGACGGGATCGCACTTCATGGGTCGCGCTTGTCCCGCATTAATAAAATGCTAATGGGTTGGGTATTTGATTTGAGTTGGGTCGTTGGCCTTTTTACGCACCAAACCATCGCGTGGGAGAAGTTATGGGTACTCAGCGTCGTTGTATCAGCCGAAGCTCTTCGGACGTCAGCAATGGAGCGGCACGCGCCGGATTGGACTGGACGGTATAGCTCTTGGACTGGAGTGTGCTAGGTCTGCTTTCCGGCCGCGTACGCATCGTGCAGGAGCGCGTAGGGCAAGTCGGCCCACGACCCCTGTGTGCTTAGGATTTAGACCGGCGGGCTGGCCTCTCTGTTGAGCCTAGGTGGGGCGACGACGTGCTGCTATCCCGAGGCCGGGCATGACCCAGGAAAGTGTGTCCGGCCAGAGGTGATCATGCGTGTTGGAAATGCGGTGCACCCCTGCAGGGATGAATTATCTATTCGAATAGCCGTGTCCACGGTAACAGGACGACTTGGAGTTATACCTTGACCTTATATAACTATAATTGTGATTTAATTTGAAATGAATGTGGCTCCGAGATTGCTTCCTCACAGGGAGTCGAGGAAGAATCTCTGGGCGTGGTTACTTAATAAAATTGCTACAATAATATGACTATATATGAGATACCAGTCTACTCTCTTCTATTGCTGCAAGATGTTGAAGATGCTAGTCTTCGATAGGACTAGGCCTTCTCCCTATCCTTGCTTTCTGCAGTCAGTCCAAATATAATCCCTCCCCTTGATAATGATGCATACTTAGCATAGTTCTGATGTCAGTCTTGCGAGTACTTTGGATGAGTACTCACCGCTGCTTTGCTTCCTCTTTCCCCCTCGATACGATTCTGTGTTCAGACGATGGAGCCCAGGAGATGGAGTACGCCGGAGACGACTACTACACCACCGCTGGAGCCTACTACTACGTGGAGAGTGCCAACGCTCAGGAGTAGTTAGGAGGTTCCCAGGCAGGAGGCCTCGCCTCTTTCGATCCGCTGCTTATGTTTGTGCTAGCCTTCTTAAGGCAAAACTTGTTTAACTTATGTCTGTACTCGGATATTAATTGCTTCCGCTGACTCGTGCTTGTCGAGCTTTGTATTCGAGCCCTCGAGGCCCCTGGCTTGTAATATGAAGCTGTATGACTTTAAATTTGTGTCTAGTGTTGTGTTGTGATATCAATCAGTGAGTCCCTAATCTTGGCCGTACGCATTGTGTGTATGATTAGCGTACGGTCGAAATTGGGGGCGTCACACGCACCCTGTTGGCTTGTGCCTCCCTCGTGCGGCCTCCAGTATCCTCTCAAAGCTTCCAGGTCTTCTTTTGGTCCAAAAAATCATAAAAAAGTTTTGGGGCAATTGGACTTCGTTTGGTACTGTAAACCTGAAAAGCCAGAAACATGCAGAAAACAACAACTGGCACCTGGCACTGGATCAATATGTTGGTGCTCAAAAATAATATAAATTGGTAAATAAATACCCAAAAAGTACCCTAGAATGATTATATAATAGCATGGAACAATCAAAAATTATAGATACGTTGGAGACGTATCAGCATCCCCAAGCTTAATTCCTGCTCGTCCTCGAGTAGGTAAATGATAAAAACAGAATTTTTGGCGTAACATGCTACCCAATATGTAATCTTTTGCATTTATGCTCATTGAGAAACGATGAATTAACAAACATCAACATAGTAATATTTATAAGCACAAGCAACATAATCATCAATCTTTCAAAATATACGAACCTCAAAGAATGTTTACCCCCCATTCATTTTATCATATTAGTAAGGCATGGCTTCGTCTTCACCACATTAATACAAATGTCAAGCACCACGGTGTCCATGTCAGGCAATTGGATTGTACTTTTTCAATGCCCATCAACTTTTTATTCTTCACGCAATACATGAGCGTGAACCATGGACATAGCATAAGGGTGGAATGGAATATGGTGGTAGATATCAAAGGGGTAAAAAGTGGAGAAGAAAGTCTTGCATCAACTAGGCATATCAAAGGGCTATGGAGATGCCCATCGATAGATATCAATGCGAGGAGTAGGGATTGCCATGCAAATGATGCACTAGAGCTATAAGTGTATGAAAGCTCAACTGAAGATAAGTGGGTGTGCATCCAACTTGCTTGCGCATGAAGACCTCGGGCATTTGAGGATGCCCTTCATCGGAATATACAAACCAAGTTTTTAATAATGGAAAATAATTCCCACTAGCATATGAAAATGACATAACATGAGACTCTCTATATGAAAAACAAGGTGACACTTTCAGGCACAATTGTGGTAAAGGATAGTAGCAAATTCCCTTCCCTCTTTTTCTCTTTTTTTTATTATGATGGGCTCATTTGGCCTCCCCCATTTTTATTTCCTCACTGGGACAATGCTCTAATAATGATGATCATCACACTTATATTTACTTACAACTCAATATGAAAACTCATGAAGAACTATGAAACAATATGACTCAATATGAATGCCTCTGGCAGTGTACCAGGATGTGCAATGATCTAGTGTGACATGTATCAAAAAATGATGAACTGTGGCTTTGCCACAAATACTATGTCAGCTTTATATGATCACTCAAAGCAATATGACGATGAACGAACTAGTCATATGATGTAACGGTGGAAATTTGCATGGCAATATATCTTGGAATGGCTATGGAAATGCCATAATAGGTAGGTATGGTGGCTGTTTTGAGGAAGATATAAGGAGGTTTATGTGTGACAGAGCGTATCATGTCACGGGGTTTGGATGCACCGGCGAAGTTCACACCGATCCTCGAGGTGAGAATGGGCAATGCACGGTACCGAAGAGGCTAGCAAAATATGAGGTGGTGAGATTTCGTATGTCCACGGTTTCACATTAGTCATAAAGAACTCATATACTTATTGCAAAGTTTTATTAGTTTTATCACAAATCAAAGTACTACTCGCATGCCCCGAGGGAGGAGGTTGGGAGGAGTTAACCATCGCGCGCCTCCGGCCCAAAACAACACTAGGATTTCAACGAGGAAAAGAAATGCTCACACATCCCCACCATGCCTTTTTCTAATATTTAGACAAACGGGAAATTAACACCTCTTAATACATATACTTCTATGAACTGACAACCATGCACTCACACCCTTTCACATTACCACACCAATATCATTAACCCAAAATTTCTCTTTAATGTGCTACATGATGGTTTTGATTATCACTCATTGAATACCTATTATTTTCTGACTAGTATTATGACCCATACAAATTACCGTCACTATTTATTAACTCTCAAACAAATATAAGTGAAGAATGCGAGTGCAATCTATTTCTATAAAATCTATACGCCACCGTGCTCAAAAAGATATGAGTGATGTACTAGAGCAACTGCTAAGCTCAAAAGATATAAGTGAAGCACATAGAATATTCTAATAAATTATGATGAAGGTGTGTCTCTCTCAAATAGGTGTGTCCATAAAATTATGATTGTGTCAAACTAAAAACAAAAGCAAACAAAAGCAAACGATGCTCCAAGCAAAACTCATATCATGTGATGAATAAAAATATAGCTCCAAGTGACATACCGATGGATTGAGACGAAAGAGGGGATGCCTTCCGGGGCATCCCCAAGCTTAGACGCTTGAGTCTTCCTCGAATATTACCTTGGGGTGCCTTGGGAATCCCCAAGCTTAGGCTCTTGCCGCTCCTTATTCCTTCATCCATCGTGATAACACCCAAAACTTGAAAACTTCAATCACACAAAACTCAACAAAACTTCGTGAGATCCGTTAGTATAAGCAACATATCAAATACTTTAGGTACTGTTATAAATTGATTCATATTTTATTATTGCATAATAGGTACTGTATTCTAACTTCTCCATGGCTTATACCCCCCGATACATCCATAACATCATCAAAACAAGCAAACTATGCAAGCAAAAACAGAATTTGTCTAAAATAGAACAGTCTGTAAAGATCTGTGAAGATCCTATACTTATGTAACTCCAAAAATTCTGAAAAATTAGGACAACCTGAATAATTTTTATATAAATACTGTGTAAAAAAATTCAGATCAAAAATACGTTCCAGTAAAATCATAGAAATTCTGCACTGGCCGCTAAAGTTTCTGTTTTTTGCACCGTATCAATTCTACTCATCTTGTGAGTCATCCCTAAGGCTTTACTTGGCACAAACACTAATTAGAACATAAAAACACAATCATTACAGACACAATAATCATGTTATCACACACAAACACAAAGTAAAAAAGCAAAAATAAAGATAACTATTGGGTTGCCTCCCAATAAGCGCTATTGTTTTATGCCCCTAGCTAGGCATAATGCATAGTTTCAAGTGTTGTCATCTTTACCACTCCACCCATAAGTAGAACTCATGATTGATTCATAATGTGGTTTAATTCTCTTCCTAGGGAAGTGTTCCATCCCTTTCTTTAATGGAAATTGGAACCTTATGTTTCCCTCTTTCATATCAATAATTGCACTTATAGTCCGTAAGGTCTTCCAACTATTATTGGACAAGTAGGATTGCATTCATTGTCAAGCACAATGAAATCTACAGGCACAGAATTTTTATTTGCAACAATTATAACATCATTGATTCTACCTAAAGGTTTTTTAATGGTAGAATCCGCAAGATGCAAGTTAAGGGAACAATCTTGAATGTCGGTGAGACCAAGCACATCACAAAGAGATTTTGGTATTGTTGAAACACTAGCACCAAGGTCACACAAAGCATTACATTCATATTTATTTAGTTTTATTTTTATAGTAGGTTCCCACTCATCATGCAATTTTCTAGGAATAGAAACTTCTAGTTCAAGTTTCTCATCGTAAGCTTTTATCATCGCTTCCACTATATGATTAGTAAAAGCCTTGTTTTGTTCATAAGCATTGGGTGAGATAATAATGGTTTGCAACAAGGAAATACATTCTACTAAATAGCATCTCTGATAATTAAAATCCTTGTAATCCGAGATAGTGGGCACATCACTAGTTAAAGTTTTAACCTCTCCAAACCCACTTTTTCAGTTTTAGCATTAGAATCATCACCCTCCAAGCAAACGGGACGCTCTCTAGCTAGAGTAGACTCATCTTCAGTCCCTTTAACATTTAATTTCAGATTAGTAAATAAATATTCAATAGGATAAGTATCAATCATTTTAAGATCTTCATCATGATTCTGGTAAAAACCGGGTGGAAGAGCTTTTTCTAAGAATTCCCGCTTAGCTTTTAACTTAGCGGTCCTCTATTTACTTTCAGTAATAGATATTTGGATAGATTAATAGTTTCATTAAAATCATGCTTGGGTGGCAAAGTTTTAGTTTTAAGAGTTTCAACATCAAGAGCAATTCTATCCATGTTTTTTAGGCAAAGCATCAATCATATGCAACTTTTCTTCTACCATAGTACTAAAAATCTTTTAAGAACTAATAAATTATTTAATCGTGTTATCAATATCAGAGGGTATCCTATTAGAATTTCTAGAAGAATTTCCATAAGAATTACCATAAGAATTGCCATAATTATTAGAGGCATTACCGGAATACGGCCTAGCATTGAAATTTCCTCCATAGCCATTGTTGTTGAAATTGTTTCGCGAGATAAAGTTCACATCAATAGCATCATTATTTTGCTCAATCAAAGTAGACAAGGGCATATCATTTGGACCAACATGAGTATTTTTCCTAGCAACCATATTCATAAGAGCATCCACTTTTTCACACAAAGTAGCGATTTCCTCAACAGGATTTACCTTCTTACCAGTTGGAGCTCTTTCGGAATAACATTGAGAGTAGTTTGTCATGATGGTGTCTAGAAGTTTTGTGGCCTCTCCTAAGGTCACATCCATAAAGGTACCACCTGCAGCAGAATCTAGAAGATTTCTAGACACAAAGTTTAGTCCAGCATAGAAATTTTGGATAATCATTCACAAGTTTAAACCATGAGTAGGGCAATTTCTAATCATCAATTTCATCCTCTCCCAAGATTGTGCAACATGCTCTTGATCATGTTGTTTGAAATTCATGATTTGATTTCTAAGGGAGATGAACTTAGCAGGAGGAAAATACTTGGCAATAAAAACATCTTTACACTTATCCCATGTTCCAATACTATTACGTGGTAAGGATGAAAACCAAGCCTTAGCTTTATCACTTAGTGAAAAAGGAAATAATTTTAAGGGTTTTAATCACTTTTGCCACTAGTTGTGCCACACTACTCACTTTTGCCACTAAAAAAATTCACTACTAAAAAATGCCACTGTTCCGTTAGAGACACACTCAAAAATGCCATTTTCTCACGTTACCTTCAGTCAAAGGCTCGTTGACCGCGCTATAGGACCATAATACCCCTGGTTCCATTTATCAGATTTTTTTCTATATCTTCCCGAAATGTGGGCCCCACATGTCAGGGGGCAGGGAAATAATTTAGAGGATGTATAAAATAGGCACTACAAGGAGTTCGAACCCCAGATCTCAGGGGTGCGCTCGCACGAGCTAGCCACTTCACCCATGGTCAATAGTTGACAAATGAATGGAGTTATACTAATATATCCTGATACGTAATATCCAGGCATAGCTTTTAACAAGCCAAGTAAACTTGAGTTGTACACGCAACAACAGGAACATATGATTCTCTAAATTTCTCTGAAAATTTTAGCATGACACATGTTCATAAGGTTCTAAATATTCAGTACACAAGCAAACATAAGGTTCAAAAAATCCAACACACAAGCATACATATGGTTTATTTCCTAGATTTTCAGCACACAAATGTCTCAGGTTCACAAACATACATTAAGTTCGATGAACATCGACTTGTTGGTTTGAAGTAAAAGGTCCACATTATCAACATAAGGTTCAAAGTAAATAGGTCCAGGTTCACAATCTTATAAGGTCACAATCACACAAATGTTCACATGTGCAGCCTCTTTTTGCTTCTTGTGTTTTGTGCAGGGCTGTCTGGCGCTTTGTGTGCAACTCGGATATGCATGGGAGATGCAACAGATCCACTTGTAGAACCTTCAGTTCTGGTTGAAGGTTCATCTTGCGTTTTCTTCCTTTTATTGGTTTTCTTCTCTGTTTTCTTCTTCACGCTTTTCCTTGAGATGTATAGAAGTTTGTCATGTTGCAAAAAAATGGAAATATAAACCATCAATTTTGTATAGAAGATAGTCATAGCTTACATGTAATCAAATTCTTTAGGAAGTGGAAAGTAAAATTAGTCTTTGACAACTCAGATTTTAGGACAGAATGTTGAAAATGCATGAATGTAACAATGTAGCCATGGATGTTGAAAATACATATAGAAAGCACATGTTTTGGAGTTACCCAGCAGAACTTGCAACCATGGATGACTCAGGGTCGCCTTCTCCGGCCACAAAAGGGGCATCTTCAGCATGTAGGTCAGCCTCATCTTCTCCAAATGCTGGGTCAACTGGATTTTTGCAACCTCTCGCTATGTGGCCGAAGCCTCCGCAACGCTTGCACTTCCTTTTCCTAGGGCCAAGGCCAGCACCTTCAGCACTAGATCCGATTCTAGTCTTCCTCGGTCGTCCTTTCGGCCTCCTCAACACTGGAGCTTGTAGTTTGAAGCCAGGGTCAACAATGTCCCATTGTTGCTTGCCAACCATTGCAGGTATGTTGTCTGCATATGAAGCCTTGAATTTTGCAACGGAGTAGAACTCATGTACATAAGGTTCAATTTCTGATACCGGACCTCTAAGTAAAGTAATGAAATATAGAGCATGGATACATGGCAAGCCCTTGACTTGCCATTGCCTGCAGCTACATATTTCCTTGGCTATGTCAACAGGGTACCTCCATTCCCTATTTTCTTTGTCGACTGCGGTAATTTCTGCCTCAACATCACTGCGTCTAACTACCTTCATCTTCAGTCCTGAAAAGAACACCAAATATTAAACATTTAATTTAGTTGGTTATGAAATTAATCGGTTGAAAGAAGACAAGATGTTTGCTTACCTTTGGATTTGGTATGGAGTGCCTTTATCACACTTGGTATTATGAGATGGCCGAGCCATTTTTCTAATGCTATCCTCATCCGCAAATCAAACTTCTCCATTATCATCTGCCTAATCTTGTCCAACATGTCAACAATAAGAAGAGCCTTAATTTTCCTGACTTTGCTATTAAACGACTCTGCGAGGTTGTTATTGACGTAATCAACCTTGCAGATTTCATTGAACTTGCTTCTATACCATATCTTTGTGTGGTGTTCAGCCATATATTTTTGAACACTCTTCTTAGCAAGGATCTGCTTCATATGCCAATTGTGCTTCCTAGAACTGTAAGTCAAGCTTGCTGGCCAAAGATTATCATCATAGACCTTGCCCTTGAACTTTTTTTCTAAAATTTGCAACAAGATGCCTCATACACTCCCTATGCTCCACTCTAGGCCACACTTGTTCTACTGCTATTTCTAAACCTTTGCAAGCGTCAGTTTGTATGACTAGTCCTTCAGGATGCCCAATAGGATTACGTAGATTTTGCAGAAACCAAGCCCAACTATCTGATGATTCTGTCTCTATCACCCCGTAGGCAACCGGGTAAAGCCAATTACGACCATCAATGGCACAAGCAGAAGCTAGCTGCCCTTTGAATCTCCCATTTAGTGCAGTTGAATCCACGGCCAAGTATGGTCGACACCCATCTAAAAACCCATGCCAACATGCCTTGAAAGAAACGAACACTCTCCTAAAGCATTCCTTCTCCCTGACTTTTCCTTTGATTGTGTACTTCACAATCTCTCTGTCTATTTCCACTACACTACCAGGAGAACACTTATCCACCTCAGCCTTGAAACTATAGAGAAGATGGAAGCTATCTTTCCATTTTCCACTAATCATATCCATTGCTTTCTCCTTACCACGAGATACACGCATGTACGGTACCGTGAAGTGATACTTCTCCTCGATCTTCTCTTGAAGAGTAGTAGAGCCAATGTCTGGGTTCTTTCTGACCCAATCTAGGATAACATCAGCAACCCACCTGCTCTTAGCTGGCTTGAACTTCTCACTTCTCAGCTTAGTTGGGCATGTATGCGAGAAAGGACACACCTTGATCTGCATTTAAAAACAACAAAATCAATTAGTATGTTGCTAGTATTTTAAACTTGCCACATTGTATTTCTACCAGTTGCACAAAATAAAGGGCACAACAAACAAATCAATTAGATGTTAGCAAGTTATACCTGAAATATTGTGCTATTCCTCATATAAGAACCATGTATCCTCCACTTACACCTCTTATATGCACAACAAACTCTCAACCTATTTGGATCACTCTTTTGGACCGTATAGTCAAATTCACTTTTAATTGCAAAAGTAGAAAGTGCATTCTCGCAATCCAACAAAGAGGGGAATGTCGATCCTTCTACAAATGATGGTTCCTCCTTATCATACACTACAATAGGTCTGTCCTCCTCCTCCTCCTCTTACTCCTCATCAACTAAACCCATGTCTCTATTCTCTTCTTCCTCATCAGTGTCAGTGGATTCATATGGTGGAGGATCATCTTCCTCTTCTATATCTGCTGAATCATCTTCTTTCGTAGACTTCTTGACTAAGTCAGGATACTCCCTCTCATCATCATTATCTGAGAGTATAGCATCATCAGGTATAACATCATCAGTTATGTCTCTGTTAGGATCATCAATACTAGTATACTATCTGACTCCCTGTATGTTGACTATATCAACATCAATTGCCTGACTCCCTGTATGTTGACTCTCACTATAACAACGCTGTGTAGGTGGACTGCGGTTAGGTGTGCCGGGAGTTGGGGATTTCTGAAGAACCTCAATTAGCATAGATATTTTCTTCGAATCTTGATGCTTTCCAAACATCAAAGCTGCATCATCATCACATGCTACATCAACCCATATATTCTGTTCCCTGTCATAGTACTTCAACTCCACAGAATCACGGCACCCCCAGGGATAGGTATCACGCAACTTGCACAACAATGTTTTGTGTGTGATACTGGATCCGACAAACAGAGGATAATCAAAGCCACCAACATATCGCTTGCGGCCATTGCTACTAAGACGACTTGTTTCCATCCTAACAGTCAGCATGCAAGTAGTTTTCTCATCCATCCTAAACCATCATGAACACACAACCAAATTGCGTGCAGTTAGTTACTATGAATTATACACAACAAATTCGACCGCTACATGCTACTATGAACACACACGCATCATCCTAATAATTAGCATACTCACCCTGCTGGAATATCAGAGGTTGCGACCTGTAGAATTAGCGCCATCTCGTGGCCGAGGCAAGCCTCTAATTCGGCCCTGCTGTTCGTCGCCATTGCCGTGGAACAACCTCTCTTCAAACAATCACGGGCGGAGGCAGAACTAAGGAGTCAGATGGGAGTCATGTGGCGATGCTGGTCGGGAGGGAAGCCGGAGCTGCGGCGAGTGGAGGTGCGCGGAGCGGGAGGAGTCGGAGCTGCGGGGTGGGAGGTGCAAGACGGGAGGCGTCGGAGCTGCGGGGAGGGAGGTGCGGATGGGAGGCGTCGGAGCTGCGGGGAGGGAGGTTCGGATGGGAGGCGTCGAAGCTGCGGGGAGGGAGGTGCAAATGGGAGGCGTTGGAGCTGCGGCGAGTGGAGGCGCGTCGGAGCTGCGCAGGCCGCCCCGGCGACCGGTCGTACCTGAATGGAGGAATACGGCCGGCGGCGGCGGTTTGTGGCTGCGGCTGCTAGTGGATAGGAAAGGTACGAGTAGTTTAGGGATATGATTAGGTGTAGTCGGTCAGCTTAGTCAAGTCAAAACAATTATATTATAAGCTGTAGATCTCTAGAATTGACAAATAAATGCGTTGTTTTATATGGTTATTAGCACACGCGTGTGTATTAGCTGCCCTGATTGAAGGTACGAGGTTCGATCCCCCACCCCCTCCATGCTTTTTCTTTTCTTTTCTTGCTCACTATTAATGAGCCCACATGTAATGGAACCAGGGGTATTCTGGTCATATAGCGCGGTCAACGAGCCTTTGACTGACGGTAACGTGAGAAAATGGCATTTAGTGTGTCTCTAACGGAACAGTGGCATTTTTGAGTAGTGAAATTTTTTAGTGGCAAAAGTGAGTAGGCACAACTAGTGGCAAAAGTGATAAAAACTCTAATTTTAATTTCACAACATCATTATCCATGTCCTTTTTCTTTTGCATATCACAAAGTTCAACAAAGGTATTAAGAAGAGCAGCGGGATCCTCATTATGACTTCCCGAAAATTGATCTTTCATCACCGTCGGCGTCCTGAGAACAGGGGTATCCAGACTTGCCTGCCTGCGGCCCAGGGCATGGCCCGCTTCGGTCAACGAGCCTTTGACTGACGGTAACGTGAGAAAATGGCATTTCTGAGTGTGTCTCTAACGGAACAGTGGCATTTTTGAGTAGTGAATTTTTTTAGTGGCAAAAGTGAGTAGTGTGGGACAACTAGTGGCAAAAGTGATAAAAACCCTAATTTTAATTTCACAACATCATTATCCATGTCCTTTTTCTTTTGCATATCACACAGTTCAACAAAGGTATTAAGAAGAGCAGCGGGATCCTCATTATGACTTCCCGAAAATTGATCTTTCATCACTGTCGGCGTCCTGGGAACGGGGGTATCCAGACTTGCCTGCCTGCGGCCCAGGGCGTGGCCCGCTTCGACGGTCCGCACGGCCTGGCACAACTTCACTCAAGACAAGGCCCTCGCGAGAGTCCTGCCCTCGCGAGGGAGACAACGCCAAGGCCACCGGAAGGAAGAGACCTCCCCAGGCCCCCTCCTGAGCGGCGAAGATCTCTATGCACTGCTTGGCCTCGGGAGGTCAAGGATGACGCAAGGCGGGCTAGACGGGCACCAGCGCGCGCAGAGGAAACAGTTTCCCCTTTGGTGCAAAGGAGGCAAGGGCGTGCGCTGTTGGGGAACGTTGCATGGGAAACAAAAATTTTCCTACGCACACGCAAGATCTATCCATGGTGATGAGCATCTACGAGAGGGAGAGTGGATCTACATACCCTTGTAGATCGCTAAGCGGAAGCGTTAAGAAACGCGGTTGATGTAGTCGAACGTCTTCGCGATCCAAATCGCCGAGCGTCCCGCGATCCAATCACGATCTAGTACCGAACGGACGGCACCTCCGCGTTCAGCACACGTACAGCTCGACGACGATCTCCGCCTTCTTGATCCAACAAGAGGGAGCGGAGAGGTAGATGAGTTCTCCGGCAGCGCGACGGCGCGGCGGTGGTGGTGGTGGAACTATTTCAGCAGGGCTTCGCCTAAGCACTGCTGAAAACTAGAGGACTTGATCTATTGGGGAGAGAGGGCTGCACCGTGGCTTAGGGTTTTCTGGTGCGGCTGCCCTCTCTCCCCTCCAGTATATATAGGAGGAAGGGGAGGGAGGCCGGCGCCCCTAGGGCTGCCCCTAGGTGCGGCCGAAGTGGGAGAGGTGGAGGAGTCCTACTCCAATCCTACTCCAAGTAGGATTCCACTTCCACTTGTTTTTCCTTATCTCCACTTGGACTTTCCCACCCCTAGCCGCATGGGCCTTGTGGGGCTGGTTTGGCCATCCCACTAAGGGCTGGTGCATCACCCCTCAGGCCCATGTGGCCTCCCGGCGTGGGTGGCCCCTCCCGATGGCCCTCCGGCACTTCCGGTACACTACCGGAAATACTGGAAACTTTTCCGGTGGCCAAAACAGGACTTCCTATATATCAATCTTTATCTCCGGACCATTCCGGAGCTCCTCATGATGTCCGGGATCTCATCCGGGACTCCGAACAACCTTCGGTCACCACCATGCATAACTCAATACTACCGAAACGTCACCGAACGTTAAGTGTGCAGACCCTGCGGGTTCGAGAACTATGTAGACATGACCGAGACACCTCTACGGTCAATAACCAATAGCGGGAGCTAGATGCCCATATTGGTTCCTACATATTCTACAAAGATCTTTATCGGTTGAACCTCTATGTCAAGGATTCAGTTAATCCCGTACATTGTTCCCTTTGTTCTTCGGTATGTTACTTGCCCGAGATTCGGTCGTCGGTATCTCTATACCTAGTTCAATCTCGTTACCGGCAAGTCTCTTTACTCATTCCGTAATACAAGATCCCGTGGCTAACTCTTTAGTCACATTGCTTGCAAGGCTTATTGTGATGTTGTATTACCGAGTGGGCCCTGAGATACCTCTCCGTCACACGGAGTAACAAATCCCAGTCTTGATCCATGCCCACTCAACAGACACCCTCGGAGATACCTGTAGAGCATCTTTATAGTCACCCAGTTACGTTGCGACGTTTGATAAACACAAGGTACTCCTCTGGTGTCAGTGAGTTGCATGATCTCATGGTCATAGGAACAGATACTTGACATGCAGAAAACTATAGCAATAAACTGACATGATCATATGCTATGTTTATAGTTTGGGTCTTGTCCATCACATCATTCTCCTAATGATGTGATCCTGTTATCAAATGACATCTCATGTCCATGGCTAGGAAACCTTGTCCATCTTTGATCAACGAGCTAGTCTATTAGAGGCATACTAGGGACATGGTGTTGTCTATGTATCCACACATGTATCTGAGTTTCCGATCAATACAATTCTAGCATGGATAATAAACGATTATCATGAACAAGGAAATATGATAATAACTAATTTATTATTGCCTCTAGGGCATATTTCCAACATGCGCGGGTTCCCAAGGCGTCCCGCCAAAGGTTCCCATTCCGGTGCAACGAGACCAGGCCAGCGGGCACGACAGGACGGATGTCACCAGCGAGCCCACGACCGCGTCACCACCAGCTACTTTGCAGGCGAAGACCACCTTTCGTCAGGATAAGATGTACCTCCTGTCCCCTTTCGAATTTGGCCGTTGTGGGATCCCTTCCCGCCATTGCGATAAGGGAAGAGGACCCAGGTCACTATAAATAGAGGCTAGGCTGCTCCGTAGAGAGGAGGGATCGAACACCACCAGAACATCCTCGCGAGGCAACTCACCACTGTGCTAGCTCATCCGAGAAACCTCCTCGTGAGGCAATCCACCAAAAGCAGGAGTAGGGTTTTACGCTTCGCAGCGGCCTGAACCTAGGTAAATCCTCGTGTGTTGGTTTTCTTCCCATGAGTGCGCAAGCTTGTTTGGCTAGGTTGTCGAGCTGAGAGCCAGAGGTTGAAGCTGTTGGGGATCTTCGCACACGCCCCTGTGTTCGAACCTCTTGGGTTTTGCGGAGCCCGAAATCTGACATTTGACGTGCCAGGTAGGGGGCGTGTCAAGGTCTTCCTCAAGCTTCGCTCCTTCTCCGCTCCACCGCTCCGATGGCTGACGCTCGCCGAGCCAGTGCCGAGCGCCGTGCTACCCGTGTCGCCCAGACAGCGCCGGTGGGCCGCACCGCCGCGCGTCGCTCCGCCTCTCCTATGGCCGACGCCGCCACGGGCCCGGATGCCCACAAGCAGTAGGACTCGTCACAGCCGGTCACCGTGCGGCGCGATGGCCGCACCGCCACCCCGTCGATCGTTCCAGCTACTGGGTTGTCCTCCCACGCTCGCCCCAGGCCAGCGCGCGGGTCGGGCGCACTCCTCATGGCGTGCGAGCTGCTGCATTACCGCCCTGCCCCCAACCGCTACGACAACTGGCTCGGGCGCATCGCGGAGCTCGTCAGTGCTGCCGACGACTACCTCGACGCTTCATCGGTACTGCTGCCAGGTGACTTTTTGGTTCGTACCAGGTAACTTTTGGGTTTGCTCAGTTTGAGGGCGCCCATTGGGCCGCACTATCCTCAGACGGTTAGGGCCCGTCCCCGCAGCCGCTTCGTTACGCATGTAGCAGAACTTTTTATGCATTTGGTTAGTTTCTTAAACATTCCAACCTGCATGCTCGGTGCATCGCCACCATGAATGTCGTCGCGCCCTAACGAACCTGCCTTTGATCGCCTCATGATTAAGGACTGGCACGACGTCTGTGCTCGGGTCCGTCCCTACAGCGTTGACAAATCCGAGTGGTAGAGCTCTGTCTCGCGGGCAGCCCCGTGCACGTCACCTCTCGTGGCCCTCGGTGCTAGGTCCTCGCATGAGCTAATCGAAGGTGGATGAGTCAGGGCGCGAGGCATGGTTCCTGCAACCATGGTCGGCCTTCTCGCCGCCACGGGAGCCACGCGCCGGGTGTTTGCTCCTCGGAGTTGTCGCATGAGAAGACTGGGCACGGCGTCTGTGCTCGGGTCCGTCCTAGCAGCGTCGATAAATCCAATGGCTGAGCTCTGTCTGGCGGGCCGGCCCCATTCACGTCACCTCCTAGGGTCATTGGTGTTCGGCCTTCTCATGCGTTGGCCCTTGGAAATCCATTCGGTGCAGGTTCCTCCAAAATATACAGGACTTGCAGTGGCGCCCTCTACCGGAAGACTCAGGCGCAACCCGCCTTTGAGGTAGGGCCTCGTGAGACCCGCGTTGGCTCACGAGTGCCCAGATACACCTCCCAGTTCTACCATGCAGGCCACGCGTACGAACTTAATGGGTTGTACACGCCCGGGGGGCTCAGGAGCCGGGGCCCCCCATTCCCACGCCCAAGTGGAAGCCCCATGCTCCGCGCTGGCGGACAACACTGTCGCTCAGCGGCTATGCCCACGCAATGTGGAAGCCCCATGCTCCGCGCTGGTGGATAAACAACTGAGGGCGCCCTAGCGGCTGCATCCAACCTCAGGACGGACCCTCGCGGCCCCATATCGCGGCGTTCCTCTGGGATGCCCGCGTGAGGGGGCTGCATGGAGGCTACGCTCAGGCCGGGCCTGGCGCATGCCACCTTCCCAGGTCTCTGATACCTGATCTTCACGCGTCCCTCTCAGACAAAAGCTGGCGAGGAAAGGTATGGGAGCCACTCGTACGTCAAGGGGGACCCCTAAGCATCACGACTCAGGGGCCTCACTGGTCACGTAGCCCCTCACCCCTTGGCACCGTCCTGGTGATCCGGACGCCCCAACGGCGGTTGAGGTATGCGCGGGACCGGGCCCTGCCGACGCAGAGCTCAAGGCGCTCCAAATCTCCAAGTCAACCCCATCTTCGCCGCATTCCCTTCATGAGGGTTGCTCGTACGTCAAGGGGGACTCCTGAGCATCGCGACTCAGGAGCCTCACTGGTCACGTAGCTCCTCGCCCCTTGGCACCGTCCTGGTGATCTGGACGCCCCAACGGCGGTCGAGGTATGCGCGGGACCGGGCCCTGCCGACGCAGAGCGCTACAGCAAGCAGGAAGGAAACAAGGCGAGGAAAGAAACCACGCAATTTAGCAGTCATTACAAGCATTAAAATGTCTTCAGGAATACAAACAAGTCTAACGCCTCCACGAGGCACGATGAACGTTACAGGAAAAAACCCAGGAAGAGGAGCTAGGAGGAGCTGGTGCTACCGCACGTTCCGACCACGGGGAGCTCGCCATCGACATCGTTGATGTTGTCGTCGTCGCCACTAACCCTTGCAGCTGCAGGAGGAGGTGGGGGAACGGTGACGCAAGCAAACTTCTTCATCAGCGCCTCCACGGCGCCCTCCACGGCCGTCGCCGTAGAGGCGCGAACCCCAGGATCAACCGGGCGGATCACGGAGCCGAAGTCGAAACTCGGCTCGCGAAGGTAGAGGTGGCTGAAGACGCGCGTCGCGGGCGCGGAGAAGAGGTCGCGGCACTCACTCTCCAAGACGTTCTCCACCCTGGCGACGGCACCCTCAAGCACCTCGACGAGCTTTGAAGAGAGCACCGCGAAGCCGCTCTCAGAAGACACCAGGGGCTCCGCGAATCCCCCCCGACAGATGGAGTTCAGCGCCTGACGAAGCCTGAGCTCGACGGAGGGGAGGGCACCAAGCTCCGCAGCCTTCCTCTCCTCAGCTGCGATAAGGGTCTTCTCCCTGGAGTCAAGCCGGGCCTTTTCCGCAGCTACCTCCTCCTTCAGCCTGTCCAGATGCTTGCGCTCCGCGTCTTGGTCGGTCGACGCCTTGGACAGCGCGGAGTCACGGTCGGCAAGCTTGGCCTCGCAGGTCTTGAGGTCTTCCTCCCGCTAGCAAAGCTGTTCCGCGAGCACAGTCCTTTCCTCCTGAAGAGCCTTCAGGCGGACCTCCGCCTCGTCGCAGCGCTTCACGACGGACGCTGCGTCGGCCAGCGCCGCATCACGGGCTGCCTTGGCTGACGTGGCTTCCTTCCTGCCCTCAGCCGCGGTGGCCTCGGCCTGGCTCCAGACTGCCATGGCAGAAGCGTCGGTCTGGAGCCACCCAGACAGAAGCCCCAAGCGCTCCTTCGCGAGGCGACCGTCGGCGCTCCCGAGGGCATCCCGGACCTGATCCAGAGCGGCGTAGGCCCCATCCAGGGCGCCTGACTCGACCAGAAGGCCACAAGTCAGAGGCCCCAGGGCCCGTCCCGGGGGTGGCGCCTGCGTGACGGCAGGAGCCGCCTCCAGGGGGGCAGGAGCATGGAGAGCAGAAGGCGCCGGAAGCTGCGGTGCCACCACAGGCAGGGCCGGGGCGGATGGTCCCACAGCTGGCTGGGCCTCGGGGGCTGGCCTCCCAGGCAGTAGCATGGATGCGCCCCCAAGGGCAGGAGCAGCCTCTCCGATGGGCGTCGGGGGCTCCGCGGCCGTGACAAGGAGAGTCGCCCCGCGAGCCTCCTCGCCCACGACGTCCGGCGCCTCGTCAGGCATCGGTAGAACACCGGAACGGACATCACGTCAGAAGACATCTTTGACTTGACGCCCGCCTTCTTCTTCTTCGCCTTTAGCATGGCAGTGCTCCTGGTTACCAAGTAAAGGAGGGACCATCAGCACGCAGGCCACCGGCAGGTGGCCAAAAACCAAGCGGGACTACTTACTCTTCGACGTCGACCCACTTCCTCTTCCTCTCCACCTCGGCGAAGGCGGGAGTGCCCTCGCCCTTCTCCGGGGAGGCGCCACCGCGCGGAGGAACAGAGCCACCGCCCACAGGGGCCGCAGCTGGGCGAGCCGCACCAGCCCCAGACGCAGCCACCTCGCCCACAGGCTGCAGCTCGGGCAGGGGCGAGGCGGGCGCCTCAACCACCTTGCTGGCACGAGCTGGCACTCCGGAGGAGGCCCAGCCTCGCGCTTCCTCGGGGTCGCCCAGCCGGCGGTCCGTGCGGCCCGAGGCATGGGCCTCGACCCCCTGAGGACCTTGGTGAGTCGCGGAGGACTTGCAGCAGGGGGCTCGCCGGCATCGTCGTCGTCTTCAAAGCCATGGAGAAGAGCGTTCCGCGACGGAGGGAACACTTCCTCCAGTTCATCATCCGCGGTCCCCTCCGAGTCTTCCTCATCCGCGGTGTCGCCGGAGGACACCGCGATAGGGGCGCCAGGGCACTCGGCCGGAGAGAACCCCAGTTCGTCGAAGGTGGGCATCGCAGCGACCAAGTTGGCCTTGTCGTCGCGGCAGTACAGCGGGGCGTAGGCCTCAGGAAGGCCCCCGGGGTCGCCGTTAAGCAGGGTCGCCATAGCCCTGTTCAGCTCCCCGGGGGTCAGGCGTGCGGTCCGAAGCCTGATGTCATCACCACCGCCCTGGTAGTCCCACATGGGCCACGAGTGATACTGAAGGGGCGCCAGGCGTTGCGTCAGGAACTCTTTCACTATCATTCCCCCGGTCAACTTCCCGGCGTTGATGTCTCGAGAGATCCGCTCCAGGACGGGCTTGGCCCGGGGGTCGGAGAGCTTCGCGGAGGTCCATGCGGGAGTCTTCTTCGGCAGCCCTTTCGGAAGCTCCAGGCGGGGGTTGAGGCTCTTGAGATCCAAGAAGACCCAGCGGTGCCTAAAGTTCTCCACCTTCTTTCCGGCCTTTAAGAGCATGTTCCCGCTCTGGACCGTGACGAAGGAGACACATGCTGACCGCTGAGCGCCGTCATGAACCCGCAAGCTAAAGAATTGACGGAAGAGGGCCACCGAAGGCTTCACGCCCACGAAGGCCTCGCAGTAAAAGGCGAAGACGGACAAGAGCAGGATGGAATTAGGTTGAAGGTGAAGGGCCTGAACCCCGTAGTGCTCAAGGATGGCGGTGAAGAACTCAGAGAAAGGAGGAACGAGCCCAGAGGAGATGCTATGGAGGAAGAAAGGGTAGGCCGACTTGGCCAGGCGGTGCTTCTCCGCGGAGCCGCACCATATCAAGGTCCACCCCCACTCATTGGTACCATCCGCCATCGACAGAAGCACGGGGGCGAGGTCCCTGTCCTTGGCTATGGTGGACTCCGAGAGCGCCGGCGAGATGGAGGCGGAGGCTGAGCTCTGAGCCTCGGGTTTTGACTTACCGGCGGGAGCCATCGGGAAGTCCTTGAGGCCGAGGAAGCAAGGAGGAGGACGGTGCGGCGTTGAGATCTAGAGAGGCTCTTGCAAAGGATGGGGATCTGGGAGAAGGAGCAGGAGCGTAGAGAAGGAAGGCAATAATGGCTAGGCGCTAGACGTCAGGATTTTGTCAGTTCGAGTAGTTGCCGAGGAGACACGGGAGCAGGGACGTCCGCATCCAACCACGCATCGCGCGCCAGGCCTGGCCCGCAGGCGATAAGGGGCCGCGGTGCTTCGGGCCATCTTCTTCGGCTTCGCCACGATGCCAACTCGAGCGCGCCTTGGGCCTGAGGGCTACTGTCGGCGTCCTGGGAACGGGGGTACCCAGACTTGCCTGCCTGCGGCCCAGGGCGTAGCCCGCTTCGACGGTCCGCACGGCCCGGCACAACTTCACTCAAGACAAGGCCCTCGCGAGAGTCCCGCCCTCGCGAGGGAGACAACGCCAAGGCCACCGGAAGGAAGAGACCTCCACAGGCCCCCTCCTGAGCGGCGGAGATCTCTATGCACTGCTCGGCCTCGGGAGGTCAAGGATGACGCAAGGCGGGCCAGACGGGCACCAGTGCGCGCAGAGGAGACAGTTTCCCCTTTGGTGCAAAGGAGGCAGGGGCGTGCGCGGGTTCCCAAGGCGTCCCGCCAAAGGTTCCCATTCTGGTGCAACGAGACCAGGCCAGCAGGCACGGCAGGACGGATGTCACCAGCAAGCCCACCACCGCGTCACCACCAGCTACTTTGCAGGCGAAGACCACCTTTCGTCAGGATAAGATGTACCTCCTGTCCCCTTTCGAATTTGGCCGTTGTGGGATCCCTTCCCGCCATTGCGATAAGGGAAGAGGACCCAGGTCACTATAAATAGAGGCTAGGCTGCTCCGTAGAGAGGGGGGATCAAACACCACCAGAACATCCTCGCGAGGCAACTCACCACTGTACTAGCTCATCTGAAAAACCTCCTCGTGAGGCAATCCACCAAAAGCAGGAGTAGGGTTTTACGCTTCGCAGCGGCCCGAACCTGGGTAAATCCTCGTGTGTTGGTTTTCTTCCCGTGAGTGCACAAGCTTGTTTGGCTAGGCTGTCGAGCTGAGAGCTGGAGGTTGAAGCTGTTGGGGATCTTCGCACACGCCCCTGTGTTCGAACCTCTTGGGTTTTGCAGAGCCCAAAATCCGACAATCACAAGATTCAGCAATGCAGCATTAATATCAAAAGCCTCCGCACTAGTAGCGGGTGGTATAGGAGTACTAATAAAATCATTGTTATTAGTATTTGAGAAGTCACACAACTTAGTAGTATCTAGAGACATGGTGACCGAGCAAGCAAAGTAACAAGCAGGACAAGTAAACTAGCAAGCAAAAAAGTAAACTGGTAACAAGCAAAGATAATTATTTTTGTTTTTTTGTTTTTTAGGAAGCAAACTAAATATAACAGAAAATAAAAAGAAGAACAAGTGAATGATAATTTGTGCGGAAGTCACTTGATAGTTGGTTGATGATATTCCCCGGCAACGGCGCCAGAAATCCTTTCTGATACTTGTGATCCGCGTTGGGTTTTCCATGAAGAGGAACGGGTGATTGTAGCATAATACTGGTAAGTATTTCCCGAGGTTAAGAACCAAGGTTTATCGAACCAATAGGAATACCAATCAACAACCGTCTTCAGCGACTGCACACAAAAGAGCAAACACTTGCACCCAACGTGGCAAGAGGGTTGTCAATCCCCTTGGTCTCGTTATTTGCAAGCAAATGAAGTGTGTAGATGATAGTAGATAATTGTAAATTGCAAAATAAAATAAAAGCAAATAAATGGCAGCAAGCACCATCTCTCATGTAGGAAGCATACTGTGGGTAAACAAATTATTGTTGGGCAATTGATAGAAAAGCGCATAGTTATGTGATATTCACGACAATGATCGTGTATATATAGGCATCACGTCCATAAGCAAATAGGCTGACTCCTACCTGCACCTATTACTATTACTCCACCCATCGATCGCTATCCAGCATGCATCTAGAGTATTAAGTAAAACAGAGTAATGCTTGGAGAACAATGACATGATGTAGACAAAGTGAATTCTATTAATATGAGCTAACTGTTGGAAATATGCCCTAGAGGCAGTAATAAAATGGTTATTATTATATTTCCTTGTTCATGGTAATTGTTTATTATCCATGCTATAATTGTTTATTTCCGTGTCCCTAGTGAGCCTATATAGGACTAGCTTGTTGATCAAAGATGGTCAAGATTTCCTGGTCATAGACATGAGTTGTCATTTGATAACGGGATCACATCATTAGGAGAATGATGTGATGGACAAGACCCAAACTATGAACGTAGCATATGATCGTGTCAGTTTATTGCTATTGTTTTCTGCATGTCAAGTATATGTTCCTATGACCATGAGATCATGTAACTCACTGACACCGGAGGAGTACCTTGTGTGTATCAAACGTCACAACGTAACTGGGTGACTATAAAGATGCTCTATAGGTATCTTCGAGGGTGTCTGTTGAGTTAGCATGGATCAAGACTGGGATTTGTTACTCCGTGTGACAGAGAGGTATCTCAGGGCCCACTCGGTAATGCAACATCACAATGAGCTTGCAAGCAAAGTGACTAAAGAGTTAACCACGCGATCTTGTATTACGGAACGAGTAAAGAGACTTGCCGGTAACGAGATTGAACTAGGTATGGAGATACCGACGATCGAATCTCGGGCAAGTAACATACCGATAAACAAAGGAACTACGTACGGGATTAACTGAATCCTTGACATGGAGGTTCAACCGATAAAGACCTTCATAGAATATGTGGGAACCAATATGGGCATCCAGGTCCTGCTATTGGTTATTGACCATAGAGGTGTCTCGGTCATGTCTACATAGTTTTCGAACCCGCAGGGTCTGCACACTTAATGTTCGGTGACGTTTCGGTATTATTCGGTTATGTATGTTGGTGACCGAAGGTTGTTCGGAGTCCCGGATGAGATCCCGGACGTCACGAGGATCTCTGGAATGGTCCGGAGGTAAAGATTGATATTTAGGAAGTTGATGTTCGGGCACCGGAATAGTTTCGGAGTTTGCCCGGGTTTCGTCGGGAGTGCCGGAAGGGTTCCGGAGGTCCACCGGGTGGGTCCACCTACCCGGGAGGGCCCCATGGGCTGTGAGAGGGTGCGCACCAGCCCCTAGTGGGCTGGCCGCGCCTTCCACAAGGGCCCATGCGGCTGAAGGGCATTGGGGGAACCGTAGGGGGACCGACCACCACTTGCCTTGGGGGCCAAGGCACCCCCTTGGCCGCCGGCCCCATCTAGGCCGCCGCACCCCTAGGGGTGGGAAACCTAGGGCGCCGGGCCCCTCCTCCTCTCCCCCTATATATAGTGGAGGTTTTGGAGGGCTGCCACACCTTAAGCCACGGCGCAGCTCTCCCTCTCCCCTAGATCGTTTCTCCTCCAGATTAGATTGGTTCGGTATTGCTTAGCGAAGCTCTACCGGATCAGCTCCACCACCACCGCCACCATGCCGTCGTGCTGCCAGAGAACCCATCTACCTCTCCTCCCTCGCTTGCTGGATCAAGGAGGCGGAGATCATCATCGAGCTGTACGTGTGCTGAACGCAGAGGTGTCGTCCGTTCGGCGCTAGATCGTGATTGGATCGCGGGACGACTTGCGATTTGGATCGCGAAGACGTTCGACTACATCAACCGCATTTCTGAACGCTTCCCGCTTAGCGATCTACAAGGGTATGTGGATCCGATCTCTCCTCTCATAGATGCTCATCTCCATGGATAGATCTTGCGTGTGCGTAGGAAATTTTTTGTTTCCCATGCAACGTTCTCCAACACTAACCCCATCATTTTATCCTTAGTGGCAACAATACAAAGATGTGTCTTGTCCCTTTCTGTCAATGGGATATAGAGCACTGCTAGATTGAATCCACTAGAACGCACCCCTCTCACTGAAGAAATATCAATCTAGTTGGCCAAACTGTTTCAATAGATCGGAGAGATTTACGAAGCTATGATGATCACGCAAATAAGAATCATAATATTCAAAGGTGACTCAAACACTTTTCATGAATAATCTTAACATAAACCCACAATTCATCGGATCCCAACAAACACACAATCTGTCAGAATGTAGACGAGCACATGCATGCCCCCTTAAGTGTAGCTATTAATTTTAGACAAAGATTTACCTTTTATTACTCACCATTTTTACTAGTAACATACATGCGTTCTTAGACTACCCGCAGTGGGAGTAACATAGGTAGTAACATAGATGTCACCTAAGCGAAAAATATGATGTGGCGGCTAATTAATGAGAAGAGAGAGAAATTGAGTAACATAGCTAGTTACTCAGACCACCCACAATGGGGAGTAACATAGAGTAGTAACATGCATATGTTACTAGTCTAAGTTACTACCTCCATAGTGGGTAGTAACATAGGGGTTACGTCGGATAGATCAAAGCGAAGATGCAATGATCATTGTATTGAAGATCAAAAGAGAGAGAGAGATAGCCATCTATCTACTAACTACAGACCCGTAGGTCTGTGGTGAACTACTCACACATCACCATGGGAGCAGCAAGGATGATGAAGAGGCCCTCCGTGATCGATCCCCCCTCCGGCAGGGTACCGGAACAGGGCTCCAGATGGGATCACGGTGGAACAGAGACTTGCGGCGGCGGAAAAAGTGTTTCAGGATGCTCCTTAGGGGTTTTGAAATAAATGTGAATTTATAGGTCATAGAATAGGGTCAGGAGACCCACCAGGGAGGGACAAGCCATCAGGGCACGCCGACCCTCTGGGCGCGCCCTGTTGGCTTGTGCCTCCCTCGTGCGGCCTCCGATCTCCTCTCGAAGCTTCCAGGTCTTCTTTTGGTCCAGAAAAAATCATAAAAAAGTTTCGGGGCAATTTGACTTTGTTTGGTACTATAAACCTGAAAAGCCAAAAACATGTAGAAAACAACAACTAGTAGTGGGCAGTGGGTCAATAGGTTAGTGCTCATATAAATTGGTAAATAAATACCCAAAAAGTATCCTAGAATGATAATATAATAGCATGGAACAACAAAAAATTATAGATACGTTGGAGACGTATCAAACTCTCACACTTACCGTGTCTATAACAATTTCCCTCGAAAAGTTGAAGAGACGGTAGATCGGAAGTTTGATGAGACTAATGGTTCGCAAGTCGAAAAATTGCCAAATGATGTACTCCCTCTGTCCCAAAATAAGTGTCGATGATCTAGTACAAAATTTGTACTAGTTTAGTACAAAATCTGCGACACTTATTTTGGGACGGAGGGAGTAGGAGATAAGGAACCTTCGGAAGCCATTCAAGACTTGTCCATCAGCAAGATTTGTCCCATGGAGGTGAAGGAAAGTACTTCATCTGTACAAGTGGAAGCTCCTACCTCGCATCAAGGCAAACCACAAAATGACTTGGAGGCATTCACAAGCGGTACATGCCAATATAAACAGGAAGAAGAAGTACATCAAGATGATCCACCTCAACCTCCTTCACCACCTCCTCAAGGAAACGACACCTTCAACAACAATGAAGAAGAAGAGGATGAGGAATCTCCTCCGTCCAACAAGAAAAAATTACCACGAGTTCGAGCAAGAGTTGACAAGAATCATCCCGTAGAGCAAATACTCGGCGACATAAAAACTGGGAGAATCACTCGCTCTAAAACTTGTTTACCTAACTTTTCTGAGCATTACTCATTTATCTCTAGTATCGAGCCTATGAAGGTAGAAGATGCACTTGAAGACTCGGATTGGGTGAATGCCATGCATGAAGAGCTACATAAGTTCGAGAGGAATGAAGTTTGGACACTAGTAGAGAAACCCAAGGATGAGCACAACATCATTCCAACAAAATGGTTGTTTCGCAATAAGCAAGATGAAGATGGTCAAGTGGTACGTGATCTGTCTCTAATGTATCTATAATTTTTTATTGTTCCATGCTATAATATTATCGTTCTAGGATACTTTTTGGGCATTTATTTACTGATTCATATTATTTTTGAGCACTAACCTATTAACACAGTGCCAAGTGTCAGTCGCAGTTTTCTGCATGTTTTTGGTTTTTCAGGAATACCATAACAAACAAAGTCCAAATACCCCAAAATGTTTTGACGGTTTTTTCTGGACAAAATAAGGACCTGGAAGCTTTAGAGGGAGACCGGGGGTGATAACCCACAAGTATAGGGGATCGCAACCGTCTTCGCGGGTAGTATTTCACCCTGATTTATTGATTCAACACAAGGGGAGCCAAAGAATATTTATCGGCCTTAGCAGTTGAGTTGTCAATTCAACCATAACTGGGATATCTCTCTGTAGCAAAGTTTTAGTAGCACGACAAATAATAGTAGTAATAGTAACAACAGTAGTGACAACATCAATTTTGTAGCAGTTGTGACAGTAGCAGTGACAGTAGTAACTTAGCAAGATATTAAGGCCTCCTTTTAATAGAGAACCGGAACAAAGCATTAACACATGGTGAATGCATGAACTCCTCAAACTACGGCAATCACCGGAAAGAATCCCAATTATTGTCACCTTGGGGTATGCAGATCAAGACACGTAATAGGTGGATACAACTTGCAAGATAGGATCCAAATCACTCTTATGTTGATGAAAACATAATAGGTTCAGATCTAAAATAACGGCACTCGGGCCCTAGTGACAAGCATTAAGCATAGCAAAGTCATAGCAACATCAATCTCAGAACATAGTGGATACTAGGGATCAGGCCCTATCAAACTTAACTCGATTACATTATCAATCTCATCCAATCCCATCACCGTCCAGCAAGCCTACTGATACGTCTCCAACGTATCTATAATTTTTTATTGTTCCATGCTGATATATTATCATTCTAGGATACTTTTTGGGTCATTATTTACCAATTTATAATATTTTTTAGCACTAACCTATTGACCCAGTGCCCAGTGCCAGTTATTGTTTTCTGCGTATTTTTGCCTTTGCAGGTTTACTGTACGAAACGAAGTCCAATTGCCACGAAACTTTTTGATGATTTTTTCTGGACTATATGAAGACCTAGAAGCTTCGGAAGGAAGCCGGGAGGCACACGAGGGCCCCACCACACATCAGGGCACGCCCTTGGGGGCTGTGCCCTGATATGTGGTGGCCCCCTCGGGCACCTCCTGATGTCCCTCTTCGGCCTATAAATTTTCTAATATTCTGAAAAACCTGGAGGCAGTCCCGAAACCCTTTTTCCGGCGCCGCAAGTCTCTGTTCCATCGCGAGGCCATCTGGAGGTCCATTCCGGCACCCTGCCGCAGGGGGGGTCGATCACGGAGGGCCTCTTCATCAACCTTGCTACCCTTATGATGATGTGTGAGTAGTTCACCACAGACCTACGGGTCCATAGCTAGTACCTAGATGGAAATCTCTCTCTCTTATGATCTTCAATACAATGATCATCGCATCTTTGCTTTGATCTATCCGATGTAATCCTATTGTGCGGTGTGTTTGTTGTGATCCGATGAATTGTGGGTTTATGTTCAGATTATTCATGAAAAGTATTTGAGATGCCTATGAATTATATTATCTCTTATGTGCATGATCATTATAGCTTCGTAATGCTCTCCGATCTATTGATATGCTTTGGCCAAGTAGATTGATATTTCATCGGTGGGAGTGGTGCGTTGTGGTAGGTTCAACCTGGAGAGTTTCTATATCCCAGTGACAAAGTAGGGGACAAGATGCGTCTTTGTGTTGTTGCTACTAAGGGTAAAACGATGGGGTTCATTCATATTGTTTGAGTTTACTTTGTCTACATCATGTCATCGTTCTCCAAGCATTACTCTGTTTTACTTAATACTCTAGATGCATGCTGGATAGCGGTCGATGAGTGGAGTAGTAGTAATAGGTGCAGGCAGGAGTCGGCCTATATGCTTATGGACGTGAGGCCTATATATGCATGATCATTGCCGTGAACATCGCATAACTGTCCGCTTTTCTATCAATTGCCCAACAGTAATTTGTTTACCCACCGTATACTGCCTACATGAGAGATGTCGCTAGGGAACACTATGGCCCCTGATAACCCACAATTATAGAGGATCGCAACAGTTTTCGAGGGTAGAGTATTCAACCCAAATTTATAGATATGGCTGTTGACTTGTCAGCCATTTGCAATGATATCTCAGTAGGTGTGAGTTTATTCAAATCAAGTCTTTTATATAAGGAGAAAGGCATAACACTAACACCGGCTCCCAGATCACACAAAGTAGTTTTGACATAGTTTCTTTTGATGGAGCAAGGTATAGTTGGTATTCCAGGATCTCCAAGTTTTTTAGGTACTCCATCCTTAAAAGAATAATTATCAAGCATGGTGGAGATTTCAGCTTCAGGTATTTTTCTTTTATTTGTGATGATGTCTTTCATATACTTTGCATAAGGGGCGATCTTTAGGATATCGGTTAAGCGGGTACGCAAAAAGACTGGCCTAATCATTTCAGCAAAGCGCTCAAATTCTTCATCATCCTTTTTCTTAGATGGCTTAGGTGGAAATGGCATGGGTTTCTGAACCCATGGCTCTCTTTCTTTACCATGTTTCCTAGCCACAAAATCTCTTTTATCATACCGTTTATTTTTAGGTTGTGGGTTATCAAGATCAGGAGCAGGCTCTATTTCAACATCATTATCTGGTTCTTTATCATTACTAGGTTGAGCATCATCGTGAACATCATCATTATCATTTTCATTATCACTAGGTAAATGTTCACTACCAGATTGAGTTTCAGCATCGGAAATAGAGACATCATTATTATCAGGAGGTTTTTGTGTCTCAGGTTCACTAGAGGTATGCAAAGCCCTATCATTTTTCTTTTTCTTTTTCTTCTTAGAAGGACTAGGTGCATCGGGATTAATTCTCTGAGAATCTTGTTCAATTCTCTTAGGACGACCCTCAGGATAAAGTGGTTCTTGGGTCATTCTACCTCCTCTAGTTACTACTCTAGCAGCAAAATCATTCATATTATTATTCATTTCATCAAGCAATTCTTTTTGAGACTTAGCAACTTGTTCTAACTAAGTTTGAACCATATAGGCATGCTTTCCTACACCTCTAACTCATTACTGATTCTAAATAGCAAGTCACTCAAGCGAGCAACCATATCAGAATTATATTTCAATTGTTTCAGAACATGAGCATTGAAATGATCTTGCTTCATAATATAGTTGTCAAACTCATATAAGCATTGAATAGGATGTTTATTGTGAGGGATGTCACTTTCATTAAACTTTAATAAAGAATTTACCTCTACCACCTGTGGAGGTGGTGGTGTGTCAAGGCCATGTATTTCTTCAATAGGTGGCAAATTCTTAACATCCTCAGCTTTAATACCTTTTTCCTTCATAGATTTCTTTGCCTCTTGCATATCTTCAGGACTGAGAAATAAGATACCCCTCTTCTTTGGAGTGGGTTTAGGCGGTGGTTCAGGGAGAGTCCAATCATCATAATTCTTAAATATGTTATTTAATAATTCCTCAGCTTGTTCAACAGTTCGTTCCCTGAAAACACAACCAGCACAACTATCTAGGAAGTCCCTAGAAGTATCGGTTAGTCCATTATAAAAGATATCAAGTATTTCATTTTTCTTGAGAGGATGATCAGGCAAAGCATTAAGCAACTGGAGAAGCCTCCCCCAAGCTTGTGGGAGACTCTCTTCTTCAATTTGCACAAAATTAAATATTTCCTGTAAGGCAGCTTGTTTCTTATGAGCAGGAAAATATTTTTCAGAGAAGTAGTAGATCATATTCTGGGGACTACGCACACAACCAGGAGCGAGAGTATTGTACCATGCCTTAGCATCACCCTTTAATGAGAACGGGAATAACTTAAGGATATAATAGTAGCGAATCTTCTCATCATGAGCAAAGAGAGTGGCTATACCATTCAACTTAGTAAGGTGTGCCACTACAGTTTCAGTTTCATATCCATGGAAAGGATCAGATTCAACCAAAGTAATTAACTCTAGGTCGACAGAGAACTCATAATCCTTATCGGTAACAAAGATAGGTGAAGTAGCAAACTTAGGATCACATTTCATTCTAGCATTCAAAGTCTTTTCCTTATACTTGCATAGCAATTTCTTAAGATCGTCTCTATCCTTGCAAGAAAGAATTTCTCTAGTTATCTCCTCGTCCATAACATAACCTTTAGGTATCTTAGGCATTTCAAACTTAGGAGAGCTAGGACTAATAGGAGTTTCATAATTATCATCAGTTTCATAGGCTTCATCAGTTTCAGCAGTCTCAACAATTTTAGTAGTTTCATTCTCTTTAGCTCTAGCAATTTGTTCATCAAGAAATTCTCCTAGTGGCACATTATCATCAAGCATGGTACTAGAATCATCATTAGCATAATTCATAGCAGAGGTAGCATCATCAATAACTTTCGACATATCAGGATTACTAGCATGTGGTGGTGTTGCAAGCTTACTCATAACAAAAGGTGAATCAAGTGCAGAGTGTGATGGCAGTTCCTTACTTCCCCTCGTAGTAGAGGGGAAAATCTTGGTCTTAGTATCCTTCAGATTCTTCATAGTGATAAATTGATATAAATCCCAAGTGACTCAACAAATATTGTTATGCTCCCCGGCAACGGCGCCAGAAAAAGGTCTTGATAAACCACAAGTATAGGGGATCGCAATAGTTTTCGAGGGTAGAGTATTCAACCCAAATTTATAGATTCGACACAAGGGGAGCCAAAGAATACTTGAGAGTATTAGCAGTTGAGTTGTCAATTCAACCACACCTGGAGATTAAATATCTGCAGCAGAGTGATCAGTAGCACAATAATATGATAGTTTGATAGCAATAGTGACATTAATAGTAGCAGTAATTTTGTAGCAGTTGGAACAGCAGCAACAGTAATAGTAACTTAGCAAGAACAATAAGTGGAAAGGTCGTAGGCACTGGATCGGTAACTCGTTGGATGATATTCGTCAAGTAACAGTCATAACCTAGGGCGATACAGAACTAGCTCCAGTTCATCAATGTAATGTAGGCATGTATTCCGTAAATAGTCATACGTGCTTATGGAAAAGAACTTGCATGAGATCTTTTGTCCTACCCTACCGTGGCAGCGGGGTCCATAACGAAACTAAGGGATATTAAGGCCTCCTTTTAATAGAGAACCGGAACAAAGCATTAACACATGGTGAATACATGAACTCCTCAAACTACGGTCATCACCGCGAAGTATCCCAAATATTGTCACTATGGGGTTGACGGATCATAACACGTAATAGGTGCATATGACTAGGCAAGATCAGATCAACAACATGGATATAGAGATAATAACATAAACGGTTCAGATCTGAAATCATGGCACTCGGGCCCTAGTGACAAGCATTAAGCATAGTAAAGTCATAGCAACATCAATCTCAGAACATAGTCGATACTAGGGATCAAGCCCTAACAAAACTAACTCGATTACATGATGAATCTCATCCAACTCCTCACCGACCAGCAAGCCTACGAAGGAATTACTCACTCCCGGTGGGGAGCATCATGGAATTGGCGATGGAGAAAGGTTGGTGATGACGAAGATTGAAGATTCCCCTCTCCGGAGCCCCAAACGGGCTCCAGATCTGGCCTCCCGGTGAAGAACAGGAGGTGGCGGCGGCTCCGTATCGTAAAACGCGATGAAACTTTCTCTCTGATTTTTTTCTCCAAAAATAGGAATTTATAGTGGCGGAATTAGGGCAAGTGGGGCCACGAGGTGGGCACAACCCACCAGGGCGCGCCTAGGGGGCCTGGCGCGCCCTGGTGGGTGATGCTCACCCTGGGCCCCCTCTTCGGTGGATTTGGCTCCAACAATTCTCATTTATTCTAAAATAATTCTCCAAAAAGTTTCGTTCCATTCCGAGAACTTTTATTTCTGCACAAAAACAACACCATGGTAGTTCTGCTGAAAATGGCGTCAGTCCGGGTTAGTTCCATTCAAATCATGCAAATTAGAGTCCAAAACAAGGGCAAAAGAGTGAGGAAAAGTAGATAAGTTGGAGACGTATCAGCCCCCGGGTCTATTCACTTATATATTCGCAAACGCAATATTTACCTTGCTCCCTTTATTTAATTTTTATTTATTTTGTAATTTATATTTATCAACAATTATCTACAAAACTCATTTGCTTGCAAATAACGAGATCAAGGGGATTGACAACCCTCTTACCCGCGTTGGGTGCAAGTTGTTTGTTCATTTGTGTGCAGCCGCTGAAGACGGTTGAGGATTGATATTCCTATTGGTTCGATAAACCTTGGTTTCATAAATGTGGGAAATACTTATCCGCTTTGTGCTGCAATTACCCGTTCCTCTTCACGGAAAACCCAACACAGATCACAAGTATCAGGAAGGATTTATGGCGCCGTTGCCGGGGAATATCATCATCAACTACCAAGTAACTTCACACAAATTTTCATTCACTTGTTCTTATTTTTATTTGCTGTTATATTTAGCTTGTCACATAAAAATCAAAAATACAATAATATTTACCTTTGCTTGTTACTACTTTACTTCTTCGCTTGCTAGTTTACTTGTCTTGCTTGTTACTTTGCTTGCTCGGTCACCATGTCTCAAGATACTACTAAGTTGTGTGACTTCTCAAATACTAATAATAAATATTTTATTAGTACACCTATACCACCCGCCATTAGTGCGGAGGCTTTTGATATTAATGCTGCATTGCTAAATCTTGTCATGAAAGATCAATTTTCGGGAAGTCCTAATGAGGATCCCGCGTCACATCTTAATACCTTTGTTGAATTATGTGACATGCAAAAGAAAAAGGATATGGATAATGATATTGTGAAATTAAAATTATTTCCTTTTTCACTAAGAGATAAAGCTAAAGCTTGGTTTTCATCTTTACCTCGTAATAGTATTGGAACATGGGATAAGTGTAAAGATGCTTTTATTGCCAAGTATTTTCCTCCTGCTAAGATCATCTCCCTTAGAAATCAAATAATGAATTTTAAACAGGAAGATCAAGAGCATGTTGCACAAGCTTGGGAGAGAATGAAATTAATGATAAGGAATTATCCAACTCACGGTTTAAATATGTGGATGATTATCCAAAACTTCTATGCTGGACTAAACTTTGTGTGTAGGAATCTTCTAGATTCTCCTGCAGGTGGTACCTTTATGGATGTGAACTTAGGAGAGGCCACAAAACTTCTGGACAAAATCATGACAAATTATTCTCAATGGCATACCGAAATGGCTCCAACCGGTAAGAAGGTAAATTATGTTGAAGAAATCGCTACTTTGAGTGAAAAAGTGGATGCTCTTATGAATATGGTTGCTAGTAAAAATGCTCATGTTGATCCCAATGATGTTCCCTTGTCTACTTTGATTGAGAAAAATAATGATGCTATTGATGTGAACTTTGTCTCGCGAAATAATTTCAATAACAATGCTTATAGAGGAAATTTCAATTCTAGGCCGTATCCAGGTAATTCCTCTAACAACTATGGAAACTCCTATGGCAATTCTTCAAATGCTAATAGGATACCCTCTAATCTTGAGAACACAATTAAAGAATCTATTAATTCTCAAAAGGTTTTCAACACTATGGTAGAAGAAAAATTGCATGTAGTTGACACTTTGGCTAAAAGCATAGATAGATTTGCTCTTGATGTGGAAACTCTTAAAAATAAAGCTTTGCCACCCAAGCATGATTTCAATGATGCTATTAAATCTATCAAAATATCTATCGATGAAAGTAAGGAGAGGACCACTAAGTTGAGAGCTAAGCGGGAATTCTTAGAAAAAGCTCTTCCACCCGGTTTTTACCGGAATCATGATGAAGATCTTAAAATGATTGGTGTTTATCCTATTGAACCTTCATTTACCTCTATTAATATGAATGATAAAGGGACTAGAGATGAGTCAAATTTAGTAGAGGAGCGTCCCGTTTGCTTGGAGGGTGATGATTTAATGCTAAAACTGAAAAATGTGGGTTTGGAGAGGTCAAAACTTTAACTAGTGATGCACCCACTATCTTGGATTACAAGGACTTTAATTATGATAATTTCTCTTTAGTAGAATGTAATTCCTTGTTTCAATCCGTTATTAGCTCACCCAATGCTTATGAACAAAACAAAGCTTTTACTGAACATATAGTAGAAGCTATGATAAGAGCTTATGATGAGAAACTTGAGCTTGAAGTTTTTATTCTTAGAAAATTGCATGATGAGTGGGAACCTACTATCAACATAAAGATCAATAAATATGAATGTAATGCTTTGTGTGACCTTGGTGCTAGTGTTTCAACTATTCCTAAAACTCTTTGTGATGTACTCGGTCTCACTAATATTGAAGATTGTTCCCTCAACTTGCATCTTGCAGATTCTTCCATCAAGAAACCTTTAGGTAGAATTAATGATGTGCTTATTATTGCAAATAAAAATTATGTGCCTATAGATTTCATTATGCTTGATATTGATTGCAATCCTTCTTGTCCCATAATACTTGGAAGGCCTTTCTTACGAACTATAGGTGCAATCATTGACATGAAAGAGGGAAACATAAAGTTCCAATTCCCATTAAAGAAAGGGATGGAAGACTTCCCTAGAAAGAGAATTAAACCACCTTATGAATCAATTATGATATCTACTTATGGGTGGAGTGTCAATGATGACAATACTTGAAACTATGCATTATGCCTAGCTAAGGGCATAAAACAATAGCGCTTGTTGGGAGGCAACCCAATAGTTATCTTTAAATTTTTGTTTAGAACTTTATGTTTATTTTTAATAACACGATTATTGCCTCTGTAATGATTATGTTTTTGTGTTTAAATTAGTGTTTGTGCCAAGTAAAGCCTTTGGGATGACTCACAAGATGAGTAGAATCGATGCTGAAATAAAACAGAAACTTTTGACTCCAGTACAGGAATTTTCATTTTTTGCTGGAGCGTAATAATGATCTGAAATTTTTACACAGTGTTGCTATACAAATTTTCGAGGTTGTACTAATTTTTCATAAGTTTTAAAGTTACAGAAGTATAGGGTCTCTACGGATTGCTACAGACTGTTCTGTTTTAGACAGATTCTGTTTTTGCTCGCATAGTTGCTTATTTTGATTAAACTATGGATTGTATCGGGGGTATAAGCCATGTAGAAGTTATAATACAATACCTATTATGCACTTATGAAATTTGAATCAATTTACAACAGTACTTAAAGTATGCAATATGTTTCTTATACTAACGGATCTCACGAGGTTTTGTTGAGTTTTGTGTGATTGAAGTTTTCAAGTTTTGGGTGTTATTTTGATGGACAATGGAATAAGGAGTAGCAAGAGACTAAGCTTGGGGATGCCCAAGGCACCCCAAGGTAATATTTGAAAGGATAATAGAGCGTCTAACCTTGGGGATGCCTCGGAAGGCATCCCCTCCTTCGTTAATAACTTCTCTATGAATATCATGATTGGGGCATGAATATAACATTGACTTAAGCCTCCCCCAAGCTAGAGCGATGCTTTATCCTTCACAAGGCCAAAAATTATATATATACGATGAACTAGATGCATGGGATAAAACTTTTGATGGAATTCCAATTGCAATCGATTCCAGTTCCATGATCCAATATCATGACATAGCCTATACCATGTCAATGCTTTTCCCTTCAAAGATAAAGGGAAAACCTTATTCTTAGATTCATCTCTGGGTAAACCTGCAAGCTTAGATAATCCACAAATTTCGTTCACATATAATAGGTGCATATCAGGATGTTCAGTTCCATCTCCTGCATAAGGTTTAGCAAGCAATTGTTCTACCATACCCGAAGGAATTTCATAAACAACAATTTCAGTAGATGCAATAGGTTGAGGGGCAACTAATTGTGGTTCCGGTCAAGGTGAAGATACCCCGAACAAACCCCTCAAAGGATTGTTTTCCATAGTAACAAGTGACAATAAATTTCAGCACGTAGTATAAGGTTTTCCTTACCGATTTCCACTTACCAAGAGTGCTTCACTCCCCGGAAACGGCGCCAGAAAAGAGTCTTGATGACCCACAAGTATAGGGGGTCAATCGTAGTCCTTTCGATAAGTAAGAGTGTCGAACCCAACGAGGAGCAGAAGGAAATGACAAGCGGTTTTCAGCAAGGTAATTTCTGCAAGCACTGAAATTGTAGGTAACAAATAGTTCGATAACAAGATAATTGATAACGAGCAAGTAATGGTAATGGTAAATAAAGTGCAGAAACATAGCCCAATCCTTTTGTGGCAAAGGACAGGCTAGAACAGTCTCTAGTAATAGGCAAAGTGTTCTTGAGGGTACACGGGAATTTCGTCTAGTCACTTTTATCATGTTGGTTTGATTCGTGTTCGCTACTTTGATAATTTGATATGTGGGTGGACCGGTGCCTGGGTGCTGTTATTACTTGAACAACCTCCCACTTAGTATTAACCCCCTCACAAGCATCCACAACTACGAGAAAAGTATTAAGATAAAATCTAACCATAGCATTAAACGTTTGGATCCAAATCAGCCCCTTACGAAGTAGCGCATAAACTAGGGTTTAAGCTTCTGTCATTCTAGCAACCCATCATCTAATAACTACTCCACAATGCATTACCTAGGCCCAAGGATGGTGAAGTGTCATGTAGTCGACGTTCACATGACACCACTAAGGGAATCACAACATACATATCATCAAAATATCGAACACATATCAAATTCAAATGATTACTTGCAACATGACTTCTCCCGTGACCTCAAGAACAAAGGTAACTACTCACAAATAATATTCATGCTCAATATCAGAGGGGTATTGAATAGCATAATGGATCTGAACATACAATCTTCCACCAAATAAAACATATAGCAGTCAACTACAAGATGTAATCAACACTACTAGTCACCCACAGGTACCAATCTGAGGTTCCGGTACAAAGATTGAACACAAGAGATGAACTAGGGTTTGAGAGGAGATGGTGTTGTTGAAGATGTTGATGAAGATTGGCCTCCCAAAGATGAGAGGGGTGTTGGTGATGACGATGGCTTCGATTTCCCCCTCCGGGAGGGAAGTTCCCCCAGCGGAATTGCTCCGCCAGAGGGCAAAAGTGCTCCTGCACAAGTTCCACCTCGAGACGGTGGCGTTCTCTCCCGAAAGTCCTCTCTCTATTTTTTCTAGGTCAAAAGACCTTATATACCAGAAGATGGGCACCGAAGGTGGGCCTGGCTGGGCACAACCCACCAGGGTGCGCCTGGGAGGCCTGGCGCGCCCTGGTGTCTTGTGCCCGCCAGGGTGGCCCCCTCCGGTAGTTATTTGCTCCAGTATTTTTAATATAATCCAAAATAATTCTCCATAAAGTTTCAGCTTATTTGGAGATGTGCAGAATAGGTATCCCTGATGTACTTTTTCAAGTCCAGAATTCCAGTTGCCGGTATTCTCCCTCTTTGTGTAAACCTTGCATATTATGAGAGAAAAGGCATTAGAATCACTCCCTAATGCATTATTATTCATCAAAACATTATAAAATAACAGTAGGAAATCATGATGCAAAATGGACGTATCAACTCCCCCAAGCTTAGACCTCGCTTGTCCTCAAGCAAAAGCCGATATTGAAAAGCATGTCCACATGGTTTGAGAGAGAGGCGTCGATAAAAACAAAAATATGGACATAGTAGCATCATGCTTATTATCATAACAGCAATATACTTTAACATAAAACTTATTCACATAACTTCATCATATAACTTCTCATGAGCAAGTAACAATTCATCGCAACATAGAGGTATAAAGCATAAACCTTATTGGAAACCAACAAACTATGTTCTCAGTCAACTTTGCAACTACAATTCATCATATTTTCAAGAAGGGTCTCTTGTCGGAGCCTTTTGGCAAGTCCACATACTCAACCATCATTTAGGCTTCTATGATTGCTAACACTCACAGCATACCCATGAGCAAAAAGTTTCAACTGGACACATAGAAAGATAGGGGCTTATAGTTTCGCCTCCCAACGTATTCACCTCAAGGGTGATGTCAACAATAATAACTCATGCTCACTCACATCCAACTGGATATATGTGCCTAGATCTTTCCTCACCACATGATGCTTGCAAAAATAAAAAGTAAAAAGGAATAGGGAAGAATACTTTGACTCTTGCATAAAAGTAAATACATAAAAGTAAAAGATAGGCCCTTCGCAGAGGGAAGCAGAGGTTGTCATGCGCTTTTTGGTTTGTGTGCCCAATCCCTTAATGTAAAAGAACGTCACGCTATATTGCCCCCTATGATAGCAACCTTTATTATGAAGTTCGTCACTTTTATTACTTTGCCATCATAAGTTCGATAGCGCTCAATTTTCTCTTACACTAATTGATCAAAACACATTTAGAAGCAATTTTTATTGCCTTATTGCACCGATGACAACTTACTTGAAGGATCTTACTCGATCCATAGGTAGGTATGGTGGACTCTCAAAACATGAATTTGGGTTTTGGGTTTTTGGATGCACAAGTAGTATTTCTACTTGGTGCGGAATTTTTGGCTAGCAAAGATATTGAGCAAGCACCACATGTTGAAGGATCTATGACAATATAACTTCTATTTGAATATGAACAAACATAAATCATCACGTTGTCTTCCTTGTCCAACATCAACAATTTTGACATATAATATTTAATGGGGGCTCACAATCATAAAAGATTTCCAAGATAGTGTATTTGCATGTGAATCTTCTCTTCCCTTATTAATTCTTTCATGAATTGCATCATTGACCAATGCTATGTTTGTCAATCTCCAATAAATTTTACCACTTATACTTTTCCTTATGTGATGTCATTACTTATCATAAGATTAGCATATAATTCTTTTCATTTATTTCTCTTTCTCTTTATTTTGATTGCAACAAGGAAATAAAGAAGCAAAAGCTCAAACTAACTTTATTATATAAATCTCAATCGATTACATAGATAGATAGATCACGAAACTAACACTCGAAAATAGATCATACTAAACTTTTATTCAACTAAATCAAGAAAAAGCTAAGGATCAAACTAAAAAGGTAAAGGTGAATAAAAGTGATGGTGATACGATACCGGGGCACCTCCCCCAAGCTTGGCTCAAGCCAAGGGGAGTGCCCATACCCGTGTGCTCAAGTCTCCTTTGGTGGTGGTGATGAAGAAGGTAGATGAAGAAGGTGGTGGTGATGATGTGGCCTTATTCTTCAACTTATATTTGAGCATAAAATTTTCCTCCCTTAGATCATCATTCTCCAACTCGAGCTTTAATATCTTTTTGCATAGTGTCGCCTTGCTCTCCTGTAGAAAACGACATGGAATAAATTGAACCTCAGGTTTGTATCCTCTAGGGAGGCTTGACTTCTTGAATTCCACATGCATGTCTCCAGGTTGAGGAAGTGGGTCATCCTCTTCCTCAGAGCTATCATCCTTTGTTTCCTTCATGGAAGCGTCTTCCTCCTCGTCTGAGGTCCATCCATAATGCTCCACTTCTCCATAGATCTTGGGGTTTGCAATATAGTCAGCAACATAGCTCTCCCCCTCGGAATCTTGAGACGACATATTCTTAGATCTGTCAGGAAAACAGCACGAAACAAGAACAGAGGATTTTTCTGTGATGCGGTGGTCAAAACAGTCGGGGGTATATATAGAGAATTTTTATTCTTGGGAAACAAGCTTATGAAAGGAAAACGGAGTCGGGAAGGTGTCCGAGGTGGGCACAACTCACCAGGGCGCGCCTGGCAGGGCTGGCGCGCCCTGGTGTATCGTGCTCACCTCGGTTGCTTTCCTGTTTATTTCTTATTTTCCTAATTTTTGTAATATTCCAAAACTGACAAAAAATATTTTTGCGGATTTTTTGGAGTCCGTTTACTTACCGTATCACGTACCTCCTATTTTTCAGGATTCTGGAGTGTTCCGGAAGGTTTCATTTATGTGTTCCTCCGGTATCATGGTTTGGATAACATTGCTTTCAACATTAATAGGCATACCTGAGATATAGTGTTTAATTCTTTGTCCATTGACCACCTTCGGGTTAGTACCTTCGGCATTATTAATCTTGATAGCTCCAGAACAATAAACCTCTTCGATAATATACGGTCCTTCCCATTTGGAGAGAATCTTACCTGCAAAAAATCTTAAACGAGAGTTGTACAGAAGAACATAGTCTCCTATTTTGAATTCCCGCTTTTGGATTTTTTTGTCATGCCATCTTTTTACTTTTTATTTGAATAGTTTGGCATTTTCATAAGCTTGGGTTCTCCATTCATCTAGTGAGCTAATATCAAATAGCCTCTTCTCACCGGCAAGTTTGAAATCATAATTGAGTTCTTTAATTGCCCAAAATGCTTTATGTTCTAACTCTAGAGGCAAATGACAAGCTTTTCCATATACCATTTTGTATGGAGACATACCCATAGGATTTTTATAGGCTGTTCTATAGGCCCAAAGTGCATCATCTAATTTCTTAGACCAATTCTTTCGAGACCTATTGACAGTTTTTTGTAATATCAAATTTATTTCTCTATTGCTAAGTTCAACTTGACAACTAGATTGAGGATGATAGGATGATGCAATTCTATGGTTAACATCATATTTAGCAAGCATCTTACGGAAAGCACCATAGATAAAGTGTGAACCACCATCGGTCATTAAATATCTAGGGACTCCAAACCTCGGGAAGATAACCTCTTTAAGCATTTTAATGGAGGTGTGGTGATCAGCACTACTAGTTGGAATAGCTTCTACCCACTTAGTGACATAATCAACAGCAACCAAAATATGAGTGTACCCGTTAGAGGAAGGAAAAGGTCCCATATAATCAAAACCCCAAACATCAAATGGTTCAACAACAAGTGAATAATTCATAGGCATTTCCTGACGCTTACCGATATTACCAATTCTTTGACATTCATCACAAGACAAGACAAACTTACGGGCATCCTTGAAGAGAGTAGGCCAATAAAAACCAGATTGCAATACCTTATGAGCAGTTCTGTCTCCCGCATGATGTCCTCCATAAGCTTCGGAATGACATTTCCGTAGGATTTGTTCCTGTTCATGCTTAGGTACACAACGTCTAATAATACCACCTACTCCTTCTTTATAAAGATGTGGGTCATCCCAAAAGTAATGTCTCAAATCATAGAAGAATTTTTTCTTTTGCTGGTATGTGAAACTAGGTGGTAAATATTTAGCGACAATGTAATTAGCATAATCAGCATACCAAGGAGTGTTTTGAGAAACATTTATTGTAGCTAACTATTCGTCAGGGAAGCTATCATCAATAGGTAGTGGGTCATCAAGAATGTTTTCTAATCTAGACAAGTTATCAGCTACAGGGTTCTCAGCTCCCTTCCTATCAACAATATGTAAGTCAAATTCTTGAAGCAAGAGAACCCACCTAATGAGTCTAGGTTTAGCATCTTTGTTTTCCATAAGATATTTTATAGTAGCATCATCGGTGTGAACAATAACTTTGGAGTCAACAATGTAGGATCTAAATTTATCACAAGCAAACACAACTGCTAAAAATTCTTTTTCAGTAGTAGCATAATTTCGTTGGGCACTGTCTAGAGTTTTGCTAGCATAATGGATAACATTTAATTTCTTATCAACTCTTTGTCCTAGAACAGCACCAACAGCATAATCACTAGCATAATTTCAAAAGGCAAGTTCCAATCAGGTGGTTGAACGATAGGTGCGGAAGTTAAGGCTTTCTTGAGTGTTTCAAAAGCTTCTACACAATCATCATCAAAAACAAAAGGAATATCCTTTTGCAAAAGATTAGTAAGAGGCCTAGAAATTTTAGACAAGTCTTTAATGAACCTCCTATAGAAACCAGCATGACCAAGGAAACTTCGAATACCTTTAATATCTTTAGGACATGGCATTTTCTCAATTGCATCAACTTTAGCTTTATCCACCTCAATACCTCGTTCAGATATTTTATGCCCCAAGACAATACCTTCATTAACCATAAAGTGGCACTTCTCCCAATTCAAGACAAGATTAGTTTGCTCACATCTCTGCAAAACTCGATCAAGGTTGCTTAAGCAATCATCAAAAGAAGTTCCGTAAACGGAAAAATCATCCATGAAAACCTCCACAATCTTTTCACAAAAATCAGAGAATATAGCAGTCATACATCTTTGAAAGGTAGCAGGTGCATTGCATAAACCAAAAGGCATACTTCTATAAGCATAGGTTCCAAAAGGACAAGTAAAGGTGGTTTTCTCTTGATCAGATTGTGATACAGGTATTTGAGAGAAACCAGAATATCCGTCCAGAAAACAAAAGTGTGTGTGCTTAGATAGTCTTTCTAGCATCTGATCAATGAAAGTCAGAGGGTAATGATCTTTTCTAGTAGCTTTATTTAATTTTCTAAAATCAATTACCATTCTATAGCCAGTGACAATTCTTTGTGGAATGAGTTCATTTTTATCATTAGGAACAACGGTAATACCTCCTTTCTTAGGGACACAATGAACGGGACTTACCCATCTACTATCAGCTATGGGATAGATTATACCTGCTTCCAGAAGCTTTAATACTTCAGTTCTTACCACTTCTTTCATCTTAGGATTCAATCGTTGTTGATGATCAACAGCGGGTTTAGCATCAGGTTCCATATTAATCTTGTCCTGACATAGAGTGGGACTAATGCCCTTAAGATCATCAAGAGTATATCCAATAGCAGCCCGGTGCTTCCTCAGAATTTTTTAATAATCTTTCTTCTTCATGTTCTGAAAGGTTAGCACTAATAATAACATGATATATCTTTTTCTCATCAAGATAAGCATACTTCAAAGTATCAGGCAATTGCTTTAATTCAAACACAGGATCACCTTTAGGTGGAGGAGGACCTCCAAGGGTTTCAATAGGCAAATTGTGTTTTAGGAGAGGTTGTTGTTCAAAGAAAATTTGATCTATTTCATTTCTTTCACGCAAGTGCATATCATTTTCATGGTCTAGCAAATATTGTTCTAGTGGATCGGTAGGAGGTACGGCAATAGAAGCAAGACCAATTATTTCATCCTTACTAGATGCTTCTCTATCATGATGTCGTCTACTAAACTTGGAGAAATTAAATTCATGAGACACATCACCGAAACTAACACCGACCGTTTGTTTTTCACAATCTATCTTAGCATTAACGGTGCTCAAGAAAGGTCTACCAAAGATAATGGGACAAAAGTCAGCTTGTGGGGAACCAAGAACTAGAAAATCAGTAGGGTATTTTACTTTCCCACACAAGACTTCAACATCTCTAACAATCCCAAGTGGTGTGATGGTATCTCTATTAGCAAGTTTAATAGTAACGTCAATGTCTTCTATTTCAGCGGGTGCTATATCATTCATAATTTCTTGGTATAAGGTAAAAGGAATAGCACTAACACTAGCACCCAAATCACATAAACCATGATAGCAATGATCTCCTATTTTGACTGAGACAACAGGCATGCCCACTACGGGTCTATATTTATCTTTTTCATCGGGTTTAGCAATCCTAGCAGCTTCATCACAGAAGTAAATGACATGCCCATCAATGTTTTCTACCAAGAGATCTTTAACCATAGCAACACTAGGTTCTACTTTAATTTGCTCAGGGGGCTTAGGTGCTCTAATATTACTCTTGCGAACCATAGTTGATACCTTAGCATGTTCCTTTATCCTAACAGGGAAAGGCGGTTTTTCAATATAAGCAGTAGGCACAACTAGATCAACATTGTAAATGATGGTTTCATCTTTAGCTTTTACCGGTCCTTTAATTTCTTATTTAATAGGGGGATGATATTTAAACCACTTCTCCTTAGGGAGATCAACATGAGTAGCAAATGCTTCACAGAAAGAGGCTACTATCTCAGAGTCCAGGCCATATTTAGTGCTAAACTTGTGAAAAGCATTGGTATTCATAAAAGATTTAACACAATCAAACTTAAGCTTTATACCTGACTCATTACCTTCGTCGAGTTCCCAATCTTCAAAGTTGCGTTTAATTCTTTCTAAGAGATCCCACTTGAATTCAATAGCCTTCTTCATAAAAGAACCAGCACAAGAAGTATCGAGCATGGATTGATCATTATGAGAAAGCCGAGCATAAATTTTTTGAATAATAACTTCTCTCGGAATATCATGACTGGGATATCATTATGAATATAACATTGACTTAAGCCTCCCCCAAGCTAGAGCGATGCTTTCTCCTTCACGAGGCCAAAAATTATATATATAATTCCGATCACGATGAACTAGATGCATGGGATAAAACTTTTGATGGAATTCCAATTGCAATCGATTCCAGTTCCATGATCCAATATCATCACATAGCCTATACCATGTCAATGCTTTTCCCTTCAAAGATAAAGGTAAAACCTTCTTCTTAGCTTCATCTCCGGGTAAACCTGCAAGCTTAAATAATCCACATATTTCGTTCACATATAATAGGTGCATATCAGGATGTTCAGTTTCATCTCCTGCATAAGGTTTAGCAAGCAATTGTTCTACCATACCCAAAGGAATTTCATAACCAACATTTTCAGTAGGTGCAGTAGGTTGAGGGGCAACTAATTGTGGTTCCGGTCGAGGTGAAGATACCCCGAACAAACCCCTCAAAGGATTGTTTTCCATAGTAACAACTAACAAGTGACAATAAATTTCAGCATGTAGTATAAGTTTTTCCTTACCAATTTCCACTTATCAAGAGCGCTTCACTCCCCGGCAACAGCGCCGGAAAAGAGTCTTAATGACCCACAATTATAGGGGGCCAATCGTAGTCCTTTCGATAAGTAAGAGTGTCGAACCCAACGAGGAGCAGAAGGAAATGACAAGCGGTTTTCAGCAAGGTAATTTTTGCAAGCACTAAAATTGTAGGTAACAGATAGTTTGATAGCAAGATAATTGGTAACGATCAAGTAACGGTAACGGTAAATAAAGGGCAACAAGGTAGCCCAATCCTTTTGTGGCAAAGGACATGCCAGAACAGTCTCTAGTAATAGGCAAAGTGTTCTTGAGGGTACACGGGAATTTTGTCTAGTCACTTTTATCATGTTGGTTTGATTCGTGTTCGCTACTTTGTTAATTTGATATGTTGGTGGACCGGTGCTTGGGTGTTGTTCTTACTTGAACAACCTCCCACTTATGATTAACCCCCTCGCAAGCATCCGCAACTACGAGAAAAGTATTAAGATAAAATCTAACCATAGCATTAAACGTTTGGATCCAAATAAGCCCCTTACGAAGTAGCGCATAAACTAGGGTTTAAGCTATTGGAAATATGCCCTAGAGGCAATAATAAATTGGTTATCATTATATTTCCTTGTTCGTGATAATCGTTTATTATCCATGCTATAATTGTATTGATTGGAAACTCAAATACATGTGTGGGTACATAGACAACATTGTGTCCCTAGTATGCCTCTAGTTAACTAGTTCGTTGATCAAAGATGGTCAAGGTTTCCTGGCCATAGACATGAGATGTCATTTGATGACGGGATCACATCATTAGGAGAATGATGTGATGGACAATACCCAAACTATAAACATAGCATATGATCGTGTCAGTTTATTGCTATAGTTTTCTGCATGTCAAGTATCTGTTCCTATGACCATGAGATCATGCAACTCACTGACACCGGAGGAATACCTTGTGTGTATCAAACGTCACAACGTAACTGGGTGACTATAAAGATGCTCTACAGGTATCTCTGAGGGTGTCTATTGAGTGGGCATGGATCAAGACTGGGATTTGTTACTCCGTGTGACGGAGAGGTATCTCAGGGCCCACTCGGTAATACAACATCACAATAAGACTTGCAAGCAATGTGACTAAGTGTTAGCCACGGGATCTTGTATTACGGAACGAGTAAAAAGACTTGCCGGTAACGAGATTGAACTAGGTATAGAGATACCGACGATCGAATCTCGGGCAAGTAACATACCGAAGAACAAAGGGAACAGCGTACGGGATTAACTGAATCCTTGACATAGAGGTTCAACCGATAAAGATCTTCGTAGAATATGTAGGAACCAATATGGGCATCCACGTCCCGCTATTGGTTATTGACCGTGGAGGTGTCTCGGTCATGTCTACATAGTTCTTGAACCCGCAGGATCTGCACACTTAAGGTTCGGTGACGTTTCGGTATAGTAGAGTTATCTATGGTGGTGACCGAAGGTTGTCCGGAGTCACGGATGAGATCCTAGACGTCACGAGGAGCTCCGGAATGGTCCAGAGGTAAAGATTGATATATAGGAAGTCCTGTTTTGGTCACCGGAAAAGTTTCGGGTACTTCGGTAGTGTACCGGGAGTGCCGGGAGGGTACCGGGGGCCATCGGGAGGGGTGTCTCGACCCAAAGGACCTCATGGGCTGTGGGAGGAGTCAAACCAGCCCCTAGTGGGCTGGCTGAACCCCCCACTAAGGCCCATGCGGCTAGGGGTGGGAAAAACCCAAAGGTGGAAAGGTGGAAAGGGTTTCCAAGTGGAGAGGAGGATTCCTACTCCTAGTAGGATTGGAGTAGGACTCCTCCACCTCCTATTTCGTCCAACCCTTGAGGGTTTGAGGCTGCCTCCTCCCCTCCCTCCCTCCTATATATACTAGAGGATTTAGAGGGGAGAGCTAACCCTAATTGCCACGTGCTCCCTCTACTTCCTCTAGATCGTTTTCTCCTTTAGTCTAGTTTCGGCGGTGCTTAGGCGAAGCCCTGCCAGAATAGTTCCACCACCACCGCCGCCGCGCCGTCGCGCTACCGGAGAACTCATCTACCTCTCCGCCCCCTCTTGCTGGATCAAGAAGGCGGAGATCGTCATCGAGCTGTACGTGTGCTGAACGCGGAGGTGCCGTCCGTTCGGCGCTAGATCGGAAGGACCGTGATCAGGATCGCGAGACGATTTGTGATTTGATCGCGGGATGGATTGTGATGGGATCGCGGGCCGCTCGGCGATTTGGATCGTGAAGACGTTCGACTACATCAACCGCGTTTCTTAACGCTTCCCGCTTAGCGATCTACAAGGGTATGTAGATCCACTCTCCCTCTCGTAGATGCTCATCACCATGGATAGATCTTGCATGTGCGTAGGAAATTTTTTGTTTCCCATGCAACGTTCCCCAACAGTGGCATCTGAGCTAGGTCTATGTGTAAATGAGATCTCGAGTAGAACACAAAGGAGTTTGTGGGAGTTGATATTCGGATTGCTTCCTCCCTTGGTCTTTTCTTTTTTCGGCGGTATTGTGGGATGAAGCGGCCCGGACCAACATTACTCGTACGCTTACGAGAGACCGGTTCCATCAACTGACATGTAACTTCGTTGCATAAAGATGGCTGGCGGGTGTCTGTTTCTCCCACTTTAGTCGGATCGGATTTGAGAAAGGCGGTCCTTGAGAAGGTTGAATAGCAATTTTTGTATCACCGTTGTGGTTTTTGCGTAGGTAAGATTTGTTCTTGCCAGATACCCATAGCAGCCACGTAAAACTTGCAATAACAATTAGAGGACGTCTAACTTGTTTTTGCAGGGTATGTTGTGATGTGATATGGCCAATTACATGATGAGATATATGTGATGTATGAGATGATCATGTATTGTATAGAATATCACGACTTGCATGTCGATGAGTACGGCAACCGGCAGGAGCCATAGGGTTGTCTTTAATTATTTTTGCCGTTTTGCTTTACTTTATTGCTATGAGTTAGCAATAGTCGTGGAAGCAACAGTCGGCGTGACAACCTCATGGCGACACATTGATGGAGATCAAGATGATGGATATCATGGTGTCATGCCGGTGACGATGGAGATCATGCCGGTGCTTTGGAGATGGAGCTCAAAAGCACAAGTTCATGGCCATATCATGTCACTTATGATTTGCATGTGATGTTAATCCTTTTATGCATCTTATTTTGCTTAGGACGACGGTAGCATTATAAGGTGATCCCTCACTTAAATTTCAAGATAAAATTGTGTTCTCCCCGAGTGTGCACCGTTGCGAAAGTTCGTCGTTTCGAGACACCATGTGATGATCGGGTGTGATAGACTCTACGTTCGCATACAACGGGTGCAAGCCAGTTTTGCACGTGCGGAACACTCGGGTTAAACTTGACGAGCCTAGCATGTACAGACATGGCCTCGGAACACAAGAGACCGAAAGGTCGAACATGAGTCATATAGTAGATATGATCAACATGAAGATGTTCACCATTGAAACCACCTCAACTCACGTGATGATCGGACTTGAGTTGGTGGATTTGGATCATGTGACACTCGAATGACCGGAGGGATGTCAATTTGAGTGGGAGTTTTTAAGTAATATGATTAACTAAACTCATTATCATGAGCATAGTCAAAATGTCTTTGCAAATTATGTTGTAGATTACTAGCTCGCGCTGTAGCTCCCTTGAATTTTTTATATGTTCCTAGAGAAATAGAGTTGAAAGATGATGGTAGCAATAATGCGGACTGGGTCCGTGATCTGAGGATTGTCCTCAGTGCTGCACAGAAGGCTTATGTCCTTAATGCACCGCTCGGTGCGCCACCCCCTCAAGCGTCGTCTGTAGTTGTTGTGAACATCTGAGAGGCACGTTCTGATGACTACTTGATAGTTCAGTGCGTCATGCATTAGGGCTTAGAATTGAGGCTCCAAAACGTTTTGAACGTCACGGAACATATGAGATGTTCTAAGAGCTAAAATTGGGATCTCGGGCTCATGCCCGTGTTGAGAGGTATGAGACCTCCAACAAGATTCTTTGCCTGCAAGATGAAGAAGAATAGCTCAATCGGTGAGCATGTGCTCAGATTGTCTGGGTACTACAATCGCTTGAATCGAGTGGGAGTTGATCTTCCAGATAAGATAGTGATTGATATAGTTCTCCAAGTCACTGTCACTAAGCTACTAGAGCTTCGTGATGAACTATAAAATGCCAGGGATGGAAATAATGATCCCTGAGCTATTCGCGATGTTTGACACCGCGAAGGTAGAAATCAAGAAGGAGCATCAAGTGTTGATGGTTAGTGAAACCACTAGTTTCGAGAAGGGCAAGGGCTAGGAGGGAAACTTCATGGATGGCAAGTCAGTTGCTGCTCTAGTGAAGAAACCCAAGGTTGAACCCAAACCCGAGACTAAGTGCTTCTATTATGAGGAGAACGGTCGCTGAAGCGGAACAACCCTAGATACTTGGTAGATAAGAAGGTTGGCAACGTCGACAGAAGTATATTTGATATACGTGTTATTGATGTGTACCTTGCTAGTACTCCTAGTAGCACCTGGGTATTGGATACCGGTTTGGTTGCTAAATGTTAGTAACTCGAAATAAAAGCTACGGAATAAACGGAGGCTCGCTAAGGGTGAGGTGACGATGAGTGTTGGAAGTGTTTCCAAGGTTGATGTGATCACCATCGCACGCTCTCTCTACCTTCGGGATTAGTGATGTACCTAAATAAATGTTATTTGGTGTTTGCGTTGAGCATGAACGTGATTAGATCATGTTTATTGCAATACGGTTATTCATTTAAGTTAGAGAATAATGGTTATTCTGCTTACATGAATAATACCTTCAATGGTCATGCCCCCAATGAGAATGGTTTATTGAATGTTGATCGTAGTGATACACATGTTCATAATATTGATGCCAAAAGATACAAAGTTAATAATGATAGTACCACATACTTGTGGCACTGCCGCTAAATGTCATATTGGTGTAAAACGCATGAAGAAACTCCATGCTGATGGATCTAGGACTCATTCGATTGTGAATCGGTTGAGACATGCGGACCATGCCTCATGGGCAAGATGACTAAGACCCCGTTTTCCGGTATGGTAGAGCGGGCAAGTAACTTATTGGAAATGATACATGTTGATGTATTCGGTCCAATGAGTGTTGTAGCGTGCGGTGGATATCGTTATTTTCCTACCTTCACTGATGATTTGAGTAGATATGGGGATATTTACTTAATGAAACACAAGTCTGAAACGTTTGAAAAGTTCAAACAAAATCAGAGTGAAGTTTGAGATCATCGTGACAAGGAGATAAAATGTCTACGATATGATCGTGGAGGTAAATACCTGAGTTACGAGTATTGGTATACAATTTAAGACAATGTGGAATTTTTTTCACAGCTCACGCCACCTGGAACACCATAGTATGATGGTGTGTCCAAACGTCGTAGTCGTGCTCTATTGGATATGGTGCGAACTATGATGTCTCTTATCGATTTGCCACTATCGTTTTGGGGTTACGCATTAGAGACAACTACATTCACTTTAAAAGGGGCACCATCTAAATCCGTTGAGATGACACCGTATGAATTTTGGTTTGGCGAAAACCTAAGCCATCATTTCTTAATGTTTGGGGCTGCGACGCTTATGTGAAAAAGGGTTTTCACCTAATGAGCTCGAACCCAAAGTGGACAAATGCATCTTCATAGAATACCCTAACGTAACAGTTGGGTAAACCTTCTATCTTAGATCCAAGCACAAAGTGTTTGTTGCTAAAACGGGTCCCTTCTCGAGAAAGAGTTTCTCTCGAAAGAATTGAGTGGGAGGAAGATAGAACTTGATGAGGTTGTTGAACCTTTGTTTCAATCAGAGAGTAGCGCAGCGCAGAAAGTTGTTTCTGTGGAGCCTACGTTAGTTGAAGAGGAAGTTAATGATGATGATCATGAAGCTTCGGATCAAGTTACTATCGAACCTCGTAGGTCGACAAGGACGCGTACTGCTACTGAGTGGTACGGCAACCCTGTCTTAGAGGTCATGTTGTTGGACAACGATGAACCTACGAGCTATGGAGAAGCGATGATGGGCCCGGATTCCGAGAAATGGTTAGAGGCCATGCAATCCGAGATGGGATCCATGTAAGAAAACAAAGTATGGGCTTTGGAAGTATTACCTGAAGGGCGAAAGGCCATTCAGAACAAATGGATCTTTAAAAGGAAGACGGACGCGGACGGTAATGTCACCGTCTATAAAGCTCGACTTGTGGCAAAGGGTTTTTCACAAGTTCAAGGAGTTGACTACGATGAGACTTTCTCACCCGTAGCGATGCTAAATTCTGTTGGAATTATGTTAGCAGTTGCTGCATTTTTTGATTATGAAATCTGGCAGATGGATGTCAAAACATCGTTTCCTTAACGGTATCTGTGAGGAAAGATTGTATGTGATACAACCGGAAGGTTTTGTCAGTTCTAAGGATGCTAAAATATATGCAAGCTCCAGCGATCCTTCTATGGACTGGAGCAAGCATCTCGGAGTTGGAATATACGCTTTGATGAGGTGATCAAAGTTTTTGAGTCTATACAAAGTTTATGAGAAACTTGTATTTACAATAAAGTGAGTGGGAGCACTATAGAATTTCTGATAAGTATATGTGGATGACATATTGTTGATCGAAAATGATGTAGAATTTCTGGAAAGCATAAAGGGTTGTTTGAAAAGGAGTTTTTCAAAGGAAAACCTGGAATGAAGCTACTTAAATATTGGGCATCTTGATCTATAGAGGTAGATCAAGACGTCTGATAAAACTTTCAATGAGTACATACCTTGACAAGATTTTGAAAGAGTTCAAAATGGATTAGTCAAAGAAAGAGTTCTTGCCTGATTTCTAAGGAGTGGAGTTGAGTGAGACTCAAAGCTCGACCACGGCAGAAGAAAGAGAAAGGACGAAGGTCGTACCCTATGCCTTATCCATAGGCTCTGTATAGTATTTCATGCTGTGTACCACACCTGTGTGTGCCTTGCCATGAGTCTGTCAAGGGGTACAAGAGTGATCCAGGAGTGGATCACTGGACAGCGGTCAAGATTATCCTTAGTAACTAGAGGACTAAGGAAATATTTCTCGATTATGGAGGTGATAAAGAGTTCGTCGTAAAGGGTTACGTCGATGCAAGCTTTAACACCAATCCGGATGACTCTGAGTAGCCATCCGGATACGTATAGTGGAGCAGCCATTTGGAATAGCTCCAAGTGGAGTGTGGTAGCAGTGTCTACAGTATGACATAGAGATTTGCAAAGTACACACGGATCTGAATGTCGCAGACCCGTTGACTAAAGACCTCTCTCACATGCTAAGAATGATCGAACCCCAGAACTCATTGGGTGTTAGATTCATAACAATGTAAATCACATGGTGATGTGAACTAGATTATTGACTCTAGTGCAAGTGGGAGACTGTTGGAAATATGCCCTAGAGGCAATAATAAATTGGTTATTATTATATTTCCTTGTTCGTGATAATCGTTTATTCTCCATGCTATAATTGTATTGATTGGAAACTCAAATACATGTGTGGGTACATAGACAACACTGTGTCCCTAGTATGCCTCTAGTTAACTAGTTCATTGATCAAAGATGGTCAAGGTTTCCTGGCCATAGACATGAGATGTCATTTGATGACGGGATCACATCATTAGGAGAATGATGTGATGGACAAGACCCAAACTATAAACATAGCATATGATCGTGTCAGTTTATTGCTATAGTTTTCTGCATGTCAAGTATCTGTTCCTATGACCATGAGATCATGCAACTCACTGACACCAGAGGAATACCTTGTGTGTATCAAATGTCACAACGTAACTGGGTGACTATAAAGATGCTCTACAGGTATCTCCGAGGGTGTATGTTGAGTGGGCATGGATCAAGACTGGGATTTGTTACTCCGTGTGACGGAGAGGTATCTTAGGGCCCACTCGGTAATACAACATCATAATAAGCCTTGCAAGCAATGTGACTAAGTGTTAGCCACGGGATCTTGTATTACGGAACGAGTAAAAAGACTTGCCGGTAACGAGATTGAACTAGGTATAGAGATACCGACGATCGAATCTCGGGCAAGTAACATACCGAAGAACAAAGGGAACAGCGTACGGGATTAACTGAATCCTTGACATAGAGGTTCAACCGATCAAGATCTTCGTAGAATATGTAGGAACCAATATGGGCATCCAGGTCCCGCTATTGGTTATTGACCGTGGAGGTGTCTCGGTCATGTCTACATAGTTCTCGAACCCGCAGGGTCTGCACACTTAAGGTTTGGTGACGTTTCGGTATAGTAGAATTATGTATGGTGGTGACCGAAGGTTGTTTGGAGTCCCGGATGAGATCCTGGACGTCACGAGGAGCTCCGGAATGGTTTGGAGGTAAAGATTGATATATAGGAAGTCCTGTTTTGGTCACCGGAAAAGTTTCGGGTACTTCGGTAGTGTACCGGGAGTGCCGGGAGGGTACCGGGGGCCATCGGGAGGGGTGTCTCGACCCAAAGGACCTCATGGGCTGTGGGAGGAGTCAAACCAGCCCCTAGTGGGCTGGCCGAACCCCCCACTAAGGCCCATGCGCCTAGGGGTGGGGAAAACCCAATGGTGGAAAGGTGGAAAGGGTTTCCAAGTGGAGAGGAGGAATCCTACTCCTAGTAGGATTGGAGTAGGACTCCTCCACCTCCTATTTCGGCCAACCCTTGAGGGTTTGAGGCTGCCTCCTCCCCTCCCTCCCTCCTATATATACTAGAGGATTTAGAGGGGAGAGCTAACCCTAATTGCCACGTGCTCCCTCTACTTCCTCTAGATCGTTTTCTCCTTTAGTCTAGTTTCGGCGGTGCTTAGGCGAAGCCCTGCCGGAATAGTTCCACCACCGCCGCCGCCGCACCGTCGCGCTGCCGGAGAACTCATCTACCTCTCTGCCCCCTCTTGCTGGATCAAGAAGGTGGAGATCGTCATCGAGCTGTACGTGTGCTGAACGCGGAGGTGCCGTCCGTTCGGCGCTAGATCGGAAGGACCGTGATCAGGATCGCGAGACGATTCGTGATTTGATCGCGGGATGGATTGTGATGGGATCGCGGGACGCTCGGTGATTTGGATCGCGAAGACGTTCGATTACATCAACCGCATTTCTTAACGCTTCCCGCTTAGCGATCTACAAGGGTATGTAGATCAACTCTCCCTCTCGTAGACGCTCATCACCATGGATAGATCTTGCGTGTGCGTAGGAAATTTTTTGTTTCCCATGCAACGTTCCCCAACATTAGCTCCCCCAATTCCAGGAACTTTAATTTCTGCATAAAAATAACAACAAGGTAGTTCTGCTGAAAATAGTGTCAGTCCGGGTTAGTTCCATTCAAATCATGCAAATTAGAGTCCAAAACCAGAGCAAAAGTGTTTGGAAAAGTAGATACATTTGAGACGTATGAGCTCCCCCAAGCTTAACTCATTGCTTGTCCTCAAGCAATTCAGTAGATAAACTGAAAGTGATAAAGAAAACTTTTACAAACTCTTTTGTTATCGTCGTTATACACATGCTTAGCTAGTGTTCAAGTTTTCAGCATAAATCATAAATAACCATATCCATGGTAACAATTAAACATCATATTCACTCATGGCAATACATAACCAACTAGTGAGCAATAATAAGATATCTCACATGCCAACAATTTCTCAAAAAATCAGGATATAATATGATGACATGGTATTTCTCTAGACCTTTCTGAGACCACAAAACATAAATGCAGAGCACCTCTGAGGTTCAAGCAATGACTAAACATTATAATTCAGGGTAGAAAAGATCCAATCATGCTCACATCCAACATTAACTAGACTCAATGCATAAGAATGACAATAGTGCTCTCCGGTCTGGTGCTTTTAGTAAGAGGGTGATGACTCAACATAAAAGTAAATACATAGGCCCTTCACAGAGGGAAGCATTGGTTTGAAGAGGTGCCAGAGCTCAATGTTTAAAACAGGATTGAAATTATAGTTTTTGGGTGGTGCACTTTTCCTGTCAACGTCACGACAAAGGATTTCAATATCTTCCATGCTAAACACATTATTGCCGGTTCCCAAGCGGAATTGTAAAGTTTACTCCCATCCACCATACATACACAAGCCATGGCTGACCAAATCCACGGATGCCCTCGAACATTTCAACTGTCCTGGGAGTTTTGTTTAATTAATTTTGTTTTGCAGGACAGGGCATCCTTTTTACCAGCCTCTCTCGTGCGATGACAGGCGAATAAACGTCCATCTTGAGAATAACCCACTTAGCATGGAAGATACTAACCACCCCGTCGCTCCATGAGCAGTACGAGTGCACATAACAGATGTTTATTTGAATATTAGAGGTGGCACATGCAAATTTGCTTGGAACGGCAGGGTAATACCGTATATAGGTAGGTATGGTGGACTCATGTGGAGCAACTTTGTTTAAGGATTTTGGATGCACAAGCAGTATTTCCGCTTAGTACAGATTAAGGACGGCAATAGATTGAGAAGCAACCAGCTAGAGAGCGAAAACAGTTATAAGCATGCATCGTGAATAATTAACATTGGACATAGCATGAGGAGGATATGAACACTCTGAATTTAAACATCATGAAGGCTGCATTGGTTTTGAATCAACTACATGTTTGCACATGGGCCAAGTCAAGCCGCTCAAATTACTCAGAGGGAAATACCATACTACCATACCACATCATAACCATTTTAACGCATGCTGATACATAAGATAAATCATTATCCACTCCTAGCTATTTAAGCATGGCTGATACGTCTCCAACGTATCTATAATTTTTGATTGTTCCATGTTGTTATATTATCATTCTTGGATGTTTTATAATCGTTTTATAGCAACTTTATATCATTTTTTGGGACTAACCTATTGACATAGTGCCTAGTGCCAGTTGTTGTTTTTTGCTTGTTTTTTACTTCGCAGAATATCGGTACCAAACGGAGTCCAAATGCCACGAAACTTTTTGGAGATTTTTTTTGGACCAGAAGACAACTTGGGAGCCTAGGAAGCACCTGGGGGAGGCCTGTGGGGCCCACGATACACCAGGGCGCACTAGAGGCCCCTGGCACGCCCTCTCAGCTCTATAAATCCTCAGAAATTCTAGAAACCCTAGAGGAGGAGACAAAACACAATTCCAGCCGCCGCAAGTTCCAGAACCACGAGATCCAATCTAACACCATCATGGAGGGGTTCATCATCCTCATGGGTGCCTCTCCGATGATGCGTGAGTAGTTCACCATAGATCTACGGGTCCATAGGCAATAGCTAGATGGCTTCCTCTCTCTCTTTTAATTCTCAATACAATGGTCTCTTGGAGATCTATTTGATGTAATGACTTTTTGCGGTGTGTTTGTTGGGATCCGATGAAGTTTGAGTTCATGATCAGTTTCTATCCATGAATATTATTTGAGTCTTCTTTGATCTCTTATATGCATGATTATTTATAGCCTCGTATTTCTTCTTTGAATCTTTGGTTTAGTTAGGCCAACTAGATCGATTTTTCTTGCCATGGGAAGAGGTGCTTTGTGATGGGTTCGATCTTGCGGTGTCCTCTCCCAGTGACAGAAGGGGCAGCGAGGCACACATGTATCGTTGCTATTAGGGATAACAAGATGGGGTCTATTCCTACATGAATAGGTCTTCTCTACATCATGTCATCGTTCTTATTGGAATACTCCGTTTCTCCATGAACTTAATACACTAGATGCATGCTGGATAGCGGTCGATGTGTGGAGTAATAGTAGTAGATGCAGAATCATTTTGGTCTACTAATCTTGGACATGATGCCTATATATTGATCATTGCCTTGGATATCATCATGATTATTTGATCTTCTATCAATTGCCCAACAGTAATTTGTTTACCCAATGTGTGCTATTTTCTTGAGAGAAGCCACTAGTCAAATCTACGCCCCCGGGTCTATTCTTTTAATATATTGCTTTCCGATCTATCTTTTTCCGCATTTGTTTTCAGATCTATTATTCCAAAAACCCAAAAATACCTTGCTACACTTTTTATTTGCATCTTTTATTTTGCGTTCTTGTGCGATCTATTTATCCAATTTAATACAAACCAATCTATCTTTTTACCGTGGAGAGATTGACAACCTCTCTTACGCGTCGGGTCGCAAGTATTTGTTCTTTATGTGCAGGTACCGTTCACATAGTGTTTCTTGGTTCTCCTACTGGTTCGATAACCTTGGTTTCATAGCTGAGGGAAATACTTACCGTAGTTGTGCTGCATCATCCCTTCCTCTTTGGGGAAATACCAACGTAGTCTCAAGCCACGTCAAAGGAATTTCTGGCGCTGTTGCCGAGGAGACATCATCAACATCTATCAGGTTCCTAATCACAAATCTCATCAACTTGCAATTTACATTATTTGCCATTTGCCCCTCGTTTTCATCTCCCCCACTTCACAAAAATTTGCCGTTTTATTCGCCCTCTTTTTCGTTTGCCTTTTTCTCGTTAGATCTCTTGTTTGCGTAGTCACGATGACTCAAGGAAATACCAAATTGTGTGTTTTTTCCAATACCAAATACCAATAATAATGATTTTATTAGTACTCCGATTGCTCCTCCCGCCACTAGTGCGGAGTCTTGTGATATTAATACTGCTTTGTTGAATCTTGTCATGAAAGATCAATTTTCCGGTACTCCTAATGAGGATGTCGCGTCCCATCTAAACACATTCATAGAATTGTGTGATATGCAAAAGAAAAAAGATGTGGACAATGATATAGTGAAGTTGAAATTATTTCCTTTCTCCTTGCGGGATCGTGCAAAAAATTGGTTTTCTTCTTTGCCTCGCAATAGTATCGATTCTTGGGATAAGTCCAAGGATGCTTTTATTACTAAGTATTTTCCGCCCGTGAAAATTATTTCCCTTAGAACTCAAATCATGAATTTTAAGCAACTTGAGCATGAACATGTTGCACAATCTTGGGAAAGGATGAAATTGATGCTAAGAAATTGTCCTACTCATGGTTTAAATCTTTGGATGATCATACAAAAATATTATGCGGGATTGAATTTTGTCTCTAGAAATCTTTTAGATTCCACCGCGGGTGGTACTTTTATGGAAATTACTTTGGATGAAGCTACTAAATTACTAGATAATATTATGGCAAATTATTCACAATGGCATACTGAAAGAGCACCTACTAGTAAAAAAGTTAATTTGGATGAAGAAATTAGTACTTTAAGTGAGAAAGTTGATGCTCTTATGAAGTTGGTTGCTAGTAAAAATGCTCCTATTGATCTTAATGATGTGCCTTTGTCTACTTTAATTGAGCAAAATAGTCATTCCGTAGATGTGAATTTCATCTCGCGAAACAATTTTAATAACCATGCTTATAGAGGTAATTTTAATCCTAGGCCTTTTCCTAGAAATTCCGCTAATAATTATGGTAATTCTTCTTACAATAATAATAGGAACCCCTCTGATCTTGAGAGTAATATTAAAGAATTTATCAATGCTCAAAAGGTTTTCAATACTACGATAGAAGAAAAGTTGAATAAGATTGATGATATGTCTAGAAGCATTGATAGAATTTCACATGATGTAGAAAATCTCAAGTTGAAAGTTTTTCCACCTAAGATTGATGAATCAATTAAAGCTTTATATGTTTCTATGGATGAAAGTAAGAAAAGAACCGCTATGCTTAGAGCTAAAAGAGAATTTTTAGAAAAAGCGTTTTCTAGTGATTGCGTTCATAAAAATGATGAAGATCTTAAAGTGATTGGTGTTTCTTCTATTGATTTCTTGTTTAGTAATATTAAAATTGATTATAAAGGGATAGAAGAAGAGTCAACTTTAGCTAGAAGGCGTCCCAGCGATTTGGAGGGTGAAAATCTTGATGAAAAATTTGATGAAAGTGGGTTTGGAGAGGTCAACACTTTAACTAGTGATGTGCCCACTATTTTGGTTTACAAAGACTTTAATTATGATAGTTGCTCTTTGATTGAATGTATTTATTTGTTACAATCCATGATAAATTCACCCCATGCTTATGAACAAAATAAAGCTTTTACTAAACATATTGTTGATGCCATGATGAAATCTTTTGAAGAAAAGTTGGAGTTAGAGATTTCAATGCCTAGAAAATTACATGATGAGTGGGAACCTACCATTAAAGTCAAGATTAAAAATTATGACTGCTTTGCTTTATGTGATTTGGGTGCTAGTGTTTCTACAATTCCGAAATCTCTATGTGATGTGCTTGGTCTTACCAATATTGAAGAATGATCTCTTAATTTGCACTTGGCGGATTCTACTATTAAAAAGCCTTTCGGAAGAATTAATGATGTTCTTATTCTTGCAAATAGGAACTATGTGCCCATAGATTTTATTGTTCTTGATATTGATTGCAATCCGTCTTGTCCCATTATACTTGGTAGACCGTTTTTACGCACTATAGGTGCCGTGCTTGATATGAAAGAAGGCAATATTAAATTTCAATTTCCACTAAGAAAGGGTATGGAACACTTCCCTAGAACAATAATTAAGCCACCATATGAATCAATTATGAGAGCATCCTATGGAGCAAAAATTAAAAATGACGACACTTGAATCTATGCATTATGCCTAGCTAAGGGCATAAAACAATACCGCTTGTTGGGAGGCAACCCAATGAATAAATTTTATTTTTGCTTTTTTCTTTCTGTTCTTGAGTGTTTGCACAATTATGCTACAGTTATGATTGTGTTTTTATGTTTTAATTAGTGTTTGTGCCAACTAAAGCCTTTGGGATCATGTTGGGTGATAGTTGATTTGATCTTGTTGAAAAACAGAAACTTTTGCGTCCAGTAGCAGAATTTTCAAAAATCACAGACGTGAAAAAAAATTCTGGATTTTTTACACAAGATTGATATACAAATTTCTTACGTTGTCCTAATTTTTCAGAATTGTTGAGTTACAGAAGTATGGTTAGAGTACATATTACTACAGACTGTTCTGTTTTTGACAGATTCTGTTTTCGTTTCATTGTGTGCTTATTTTGATGAATCTATGGTTTGTATTGGAGGGTATAAGCCATGGTAAAGTTATAATACAGTAGATATAATGCAATAATAAAATATGAATGGGTTTGCAACAGTACATTGAGTGGTGATTTGCTTTATTATACTAACGGATCTCACAAAGGTTTTGTTAAGTTTTGTGTGATTGAAGTTTTCAAGTTTTGGGTGAGATCGCGATGGATGAAGGAATAAGGAGTGAAAAGAGCCTAAGATTGGGGATGCCCATGGCACCCCAAGATAATATCCAAGGAGAAAGAAGCAACTAAGTGCTACTTCTCGAGCATGTGTTGGTTCTCCCTTGAAGAGGAAAGGGTGATGCAGCAAAGTAGATAAGTATTTCCCTCAGTTGTTGAGAACCAAGGTATCAATCCAGTAGGAGATACAAGCAAGTCCCCAACAGATGTACCTACACAAATAATCAAACACTTGCACCCAACGCTATAAAGGGGTTGTCAATCCCTTCACGGTTACTTGCAAGGATGAGATCTGATAGAGATAGATAGATAGGATTGCTAAAACGAAAAGTAAAACAAAGGTAAAAAGATTGCAGCAAGATATTTTTGGTATTTTTGGTTTATAGATCTGAAAGTATAATATGGAAAATAGACTCGGGGGCCATAGGTTTCACTAGAGGCTTCTCTCATGATGGCAAATAATACGGTGGGTGAACAAATTACTGTCGAGCAATTGATAGAAAAGCGAATAATTATGAAGATATCCAAGGCAATGATTATGCATATAGGCATCACGTCCGTGTCAAGTAGACCGAAACGATTCTGCATCTACTACTATTACTCCACACATCGACCGACTCCTGCCTGCATCTAGAGTATTAAGTTCATGAAGAACAGAGTAACGCATTAGGTAAGATGACATGATGTAGAGGGATAAACTCAAGCAATATGATGAAAACCCCATCTTTTTATCCTCGATGGCAACAGTACAATACGTGCCTCGCTACCCCTACTTTGTCACTGGGTGAGGACACCGCAAGATTGAACCCAAAACTAAGCACTTCTCCCATTGCAAGAATTACCAATCTAGTTGGCCAAACCAAACCAATAACTCGAAGAGACTTGCAAAGATATGAAATCATGCATATAAGAATTCAGAAAAGACTCAAATAATATTCATAGATAATCTGAACATAAACCCACAATTCATCGGATCTCGACAAACACACCGCAAAAGAGTATTACATCGGATAGATCTCCATGAAGATCATGAAGAACATGGTATTGAAGAACAAAGAGAGAGAAGAAGCCATCTAGCTACTAGCTATGGACCCGAAGGTCTGTGGTAAACTACTCACGCATCATCGGAGGGGCAATGGAGTTGATGTAGATGCCCTCCGTGATCGAATCCCCCTCCGGCAGATTACCGGAAAAGGCTCCAAGATTGGATCTCACGGGAACAGAGGCTTCTGGCGATGGAAAAGTATTTTCGTGGCTCCCTTTAGTATCCAGGGAATATTTGGGAATTTATAGGCCAAAGAATAGGGTTAGGAGGGCTGCCATGGGGCCACAAGCTAGGAGGGCGCCCCCCCCCTAGGGCCCGCCCTGGTGGCTTGTGACGCCACGGCAGGTCTCCTGCCTTCATCTCCAAGTCTGGCAGGTTTCTTCTGGTCCAAGAAAAATCATTCCGAATATTTTATTCCGTTTGGACTCCGTTTAATATTCCTTATCTGCAATACTCAAAAACAAGGAAAAAACAGAAACCGGCACTAGGCTCTAGATTAATAGGTTAGTCCCAAAAATAATATAAAATAGCATATTAATGCATATAAAACATCCAAAACTGATAATATAATAGCATGGAACAATCAAAAATTATAGATACGTTGGAGACGTATCACTAAGCTTGGGGATGCCCCGAGTGGCATCCCCTCTTTCTTCTAACGACCATCGGTATTTTACTTGGAGCTATATTTTTATTCGTCACATATCATGAGTTTTGCTTGGAGCGTCTTGTATTATATGAGTCTTTGCTTGATTTTCTTTTTAGTTTGTCACAAGTATCCTTACTGGACACACCTATTTGAGAGAGCCAAAATCATGCTATGATTTGTTAGAATTGCTCTATATGCTTCACTTAAATTTTTTGAGCTATGGAATTGCTCTAGTGCTTCACTTATAACTTTTTGAGCAAGGTGTGCTTTAATTTTTGAAGAAATACTCTCATGCTTCACTTAGATTAATTCGAGAGTTAGTAAATTTTGAAGAAATTCTCTCATGCTTCACTTATATTATTTTGAGAGATGAAAATTTTATGCTCATGTTCTTAACTTAAATTTATTTGAGCTTGTCAAAAGCAATGGCAATATATGAAACTAGTCCCAAAGTGATAGATATTCAAGAGGGATATAATAAAAACTTTCATGAAGATCATTGAACAAATTAAACTTGATTCCTTGTAATAGTTTTGAGACATGATGATAGTAATATGTGAGTCATGTTGGTGAGTAATTATGCTTTAGTAAGAATATTGGTGTTAAGGTTTGTGATTCCCTATGCAAGCACGAAAGTCAATAGTTATGCAATGAAATTACATCCTGCTTGTGGTGCATTATTCGGTGTTAGTTATGCTTAATGTCCATTTAAATGAATTTTCGTTTCTTGGTTGGTTGCTTCTCAATCTATTTGCTAGCCTCCACTTGTACTAAGTAGAAATACTACTTGTGCATCCAAAATCCTTAAACCCAGTTTTGCCATATGAGTCCACCATACCTACCTATATGCGGTATTTCCATGCCGTTCCAAGCAAATTTGTATGTGCCATCTCTAATTTTCAAAATGAATTTCCTTGTTGTGTGCTCGTACCGCTCATGAAGCGGTAGGGGGTGGCCAATATTTTTCCATGCTAGATGTATTATTCTCAAGATGAGTGTTTATTCACTTGTCATTGCACGAGAGTACGGCGGTAATAGGGATGCCCAGTCCCGAAATGAAAAAAAATTACTTTATGTTGTGAAATAATAAATTCCTTGGGAAGTGTTAGTATGGAAGGCATCCGTGGATACGGCTAGCCATGGATTGTGAAAGAATGGTTGAAAAAGGAATGAACTTTATTTTCTGTTTGGGAACCGCCTATGATATATCTAGCATGGAAAGTATTGAGAACTACTCGGACGTTTTCGTTGACAGGAAAAGCATGCCTCTCAAAAGTTTTTATCTCTCAATTTAAGCTTTGAGCTTTGGCACCTCTACAAATCTCTACTTCCCTCTGCGAGGGGCCTATCTATTTACATTATGCAATTTTACTTTTATTTGAGTCTCCATCTTCTCTTATATAGCACCAACTAGGGGGCACTATGATCATACTTGTGCATTGGGTGTAGCTAATATTCAAGTGTGTTTCATGAATGGATCAATGATTGAGCATGATGGGCGAGGGATAACTTTCTTTAGTGTTGATATTTTGAAAGACATGGTTGCTTGTTGGTATGCTTGAGTATTAAAGTCTTCATGTCAAAACTAGACTATTGCTTTGAACCATCTAAAAGTCCAAATGTCCATGCAACAAAAGAAAAGAATATGTGATGAACATGTTAGGCAGCATTCCACATCAAAAATTCTGTTTTTATCATTTACCTACTCGAGGACGAGCAGGAACTAAGCTTGGGGATGCTGATACGTCTCCAACGTATCTATAATTTTTGATTTTTCCATGTTGTTATATTATCATTCTTGGATGTTTTATAATCATTTTATAGCAACTTTATATCATTTTTTGGGACTAACCTATTGACATAGTGCCTAGTGCCAGTTGCTTTTTTTGCTTGTTTTTTACTTCGCAGAATATCAGTACCAAACGGAGTCCAAATGCCACGAAACTTTTTGGAGATTTTTTTGGACCAGAAGACAACTTGGGAACCAAGGAAGCACCTGGGGGAGGCCCGTGGGGCCCACGATACACTAGGACGCGCTAGAGGCCCCTAGCGCGCCCTGATGTATCGTGGGGGCCCACAGAGGTCTTTTCCATCGCCTCTCGGCTCTATAAATCCTGAGAAATTCCAGAAACCCTAGAAGAGGAGATGAAACACAATTCCAGCCGCCGCAAGTTCCAGAACCATGAGATCCAATCTAACACCATCACGGAGGGGTTCATCATCCTCATGGGTGCCTCTCCGATGATGCGTGAGTAGTCCACCATAGACCTACGGGTCCGTAGGCAGTAGCTAGATGGCTTCCTCTCTCTCTTTTGATTCTCAATACAATGGTCTCTTGGAGATCTATTTGATGTAATGACTTTTTGCGGTATGTTTGTTGGGATCCGATGAAGTTTGAGTTCATGATCAGTTTCTATCCATGAATATTATTTGAGTTTTCTTTGATCTCTTATATGCATGATTATTTATAGCCTCGTATTTCTTCTTCGAATCTTTGGTTTAGTTAGGCCAACTAGATCGATTTTTCTTGCCATGGGAAGAGGTGCTTTGTGATGGGTTCGATCTTGCGGTGTCCTCTCCTAGTGACAGAAGGGGCAGCGAGGCACGCATGTGTCGTTGCTATTAAGGATAACAAGATGGGGACTATTCCTACATGAATAGGTCTTCTCTACATCATGTCATCGTTCTTATTGCATTACTCCGTTTCTCCATGAACTTATACACTAGATGCATACTGGATAGCGGTCGATGTGTGGAGTAATAGTAGTAGATGCAGAATCATTCCGGTCTACTAATCTTGGATGTGATGCCTATATATTGATCATTGCCTTGGATATCGTCATGATTATTTGATCTTCTATCAATTGCCAAACAGTAATTTGTTTACCCACCGTGTGCTATTTTCTTGAGAGAAGCCACTAGTGAAATCTACGGCCCCCGGGTCTATTCTTTTAATATATTGCTTTCCGATCTATCTTTTGCCGCATTTGTTTTTAGATCTATTATTCAAAAAACCCAAAAATACCTTGCTGCACTTTTTATTTGCATCTTTTATTTTGCGTTCTTGTGCGATCTATTTATCCAATCTAATACAAACCAATCTATCTTTTTATCATGGAGAGATTGACAACCTCTCTTACGCGTCGGGTTGCAAGTATTTGTTCTTTGTGTGTAGGCACCGTTTACATAGTGTTGCTTGGTTATCCTACTGGTTCGATAACCTTGGTTTCATAACTAAGGGAAATACTTACTATAGCTGTGCTGCATCATCCCTTCCTCTTTGGGGAAATACCGACGCAGTCTCAAGCCATGTCAATGGTATGAGAAGCTATAATCTCTAATTGTCATCATAAACATGTTCACTCATGATATACTGAATGAAGATCTAACGAGCTAAACATATTTACAAAAATGGAAAACAAGAAGAGTTCATACCAGCTTCCTTTACCATGATCACTTCATCAAATATCGTCATTATTACCTTTCACTTGCACGACCGAATGATGTGATAATAATAATAGTGCAAGAATGTCGTGGACTAAGCTGGAATTTGCAGGGCAGTTTTATACAAAGGAGAAGACAAGATAATATTGGCTCTCTATTAGATCAACAATAAAGCATTTGGGAGCGACTCAATATTTTCATCGTGGTCTTCTCCTTTCAAAGATTCAACAAAAAGAAAACAAATTCAGAGAAACACACTAAAATATTTTTGGAGTTTTTGTTTTTTCTCAAGAAAGCAAATAAACAAAGGAAAAACAAGAACGAGAAAAATTATTTACACAGGAAAGCTCTCAACATGCAAAGGAAATATTTTTGGGTTTTCTTGTAATGCTACAACTAATTAAACGAGAAAGAAAAAACGAAAAGAAGCGAAAAATATATTTGGATTTTCAAAGGTTTTCAAACACACAAGAAGAAAGAAGAAAAACAAAGCTAACATGGATATACAATGAAAGAGGATGAACACCAACAATTTATATGAAGTGTGTGAACATGAATGTAATGTCGATGAGATATACGTACTCCCCCAAGCTTAGGCATTTGCCTAGCTTGGTGATCACCACTGCTGGTCTGGGTAATAGTTGAAGTGGTAGCTCGTGGAGGCGTTCCTTGCCGCCTCCTCCGCCAAGCGAGCGGCCTCTACTGTAGCATTGTACTCCCGCACCTCGTCCTCAAGAACATAATATCTCTGTCGAGCCTGAAAATCAAAGAGAGCAGGCACAGGCAACGTAACAGAAACATGCGTGTATTTATTAAACGTTAGGTTGTACTCATAACCCCTAGCACTATCCATGATAAAGTCATGACGACGCATGGCTTCAAAGTCTAAATATCTCTCAGGCAAAATAGGGTCATTAGGTTGAGATGACACCATCAATTTTGCAGCTATGCGGGAGGCATAAATTCCTCCAACAAATCACCGCTATATGCATTAGCATGCAGCCTGCGGGCAACAATTGCACCAACGTTATAATGTTTTTCACCGGTCATCGCAGTGTGAATAAGGCTCAAGTCCAGAGCACACAATGCACTGCAATCTTGTTTACCTACTACACATTTCCCATTAAACAGTGCAAAGTAATGAATAGAGGGGAAATGAATACTTTTTATTCTAGCTTGCATCACTCCTCTATCCTCTCCAACGCAAAGACTTTCAAGGAACAAATTATAATCGGTTGTTTTTGGTTTTTCTAGAGAGCCCCATATTGGAAGTTTGCACGCAACAAAGAATTCTTCTGGAGTCATACTAAAGGATTTATCATAGAGATTAAATAGCACCCTAGAAGTATTGGGATGATATCGAAATCCATGCGTGAATGTACGGGTAAGGTTATAGTGTTGGACACACTTATCAGCAAGGGAGTCGGTGAGGCCGATATTATAAATGTAATGATCAAATTCCTCCTCGATACCCGCACCTCTCATGAACTCATCGCTTGGCCAACAACACGATTTGGCATCAGCCATAACTATCGTACCGAGCCCTTGCTCGATGACTCACCCGAAGTACGCCTTCTCGAGGAGCTCCTCCTAAAGAAACTCATCTTTCTAAGCACAAATTTCTGAAATTTTTGAGCCACAAATTTATGTCAATAAAACTTTATAAGATCGATAGCAACTACTCATATAAGTACCTAGAGGCCATATCAAGTATTCATACTACTTAGAACTCAAAGAATTCAACATGCAAGGTCATTTTCTGTAGCACCAAGTGCAGCAAAAAATGCAAAATATAAACCACTAAAGTAAAATCTAATTGGAGGAATGCGGGAGTTACATACCAAGGAACAATTCCTCAAAACAGTTTCGGAAACGGAGTTCCGAGCAAAGAGATCGAAAATTTCAGTTTCTAGAGGAAGAACACGGGAGAGAGAGAGCTAGGGAATTTTTGCTGGAGGTAAGGGATGTGGTGAGCCGAAGGGATAACGTAGGGGGGCCCTATGGGCCCCACAAGCCATCAGGGTGCGTCTTGTTGGCTTGTGGCCCACAGGTGCACCTCCCTGCTGTATTTTCAGTACCAAAAATTCTTAAATATTCCAGAAAAATTCATGTTAAAATTTTGTGGCAAATTATTGAACATTAATCCAAAAAATCTTAAATATTCCACCTCCCCGGCCCTCTGGCGTTGTTCTCTGGCATATAAATTCACATTAATCCAAAAACCCTTGGGAGCCTCCCGAAACACTTTTTCAGCCGCCGCAAGTCTCTGTTCCACCGTGTGCCCATCTGGAACCCTGTTCTGGTGCCCTACCGGAGGGGGGATCGATCACGGAGGGCCTCTACATCAACCTTGCTGCTCCCATGGTGATGTGTGAGTAGTTCACCACAGACCTACGGGTCCGTAGTTAGTACCTAGATCTCTCTCTCTCTCTCTCTATGTTCTTTGTTACCATGATCACCGCGATTCCCGCGGTGATCTATCTAATGTAATCAATCTTAGCAGTGTGTTTGTTGGGATCCGATGAATTGTGGGTTTATGTTCAGATTATTCATGAAAAAGATTTAAGTCTCCTATGAATTCTTACTCGCATGATTATTATAGCTTCGTAATTCTCTCCGATCTATCGGTTTAGTTTGGCCAGCTAAATTGGTTTATCTTCAGTGCGAGAGTTGCGTTGTAATGGGTTCAATCTTGCGGTGCTCTATATCCCGGTGACAAAGTAGGGGACAAGACACGTATTTGTATTTCCGCCACTAAGCGTAAAATGATGGGATTTATTCATATTAATTGGATTTACTCTCTCTACACCATGTCATCATTCTCCAAGCATTACTCTATTTCACTTAATACTCTAGATGCATGCTGGATAGCGATCGATGGGTGGAGTAATAGTAGTAGATGCAGGCAGGAGTCGGTCTAGTTGTTTATAGACGTGATGCCTATATACATGATCATTGCCGTGAATAAATATTGCATAACTATGCGTTTTTCTATCAATTGCCAACAGTAATTTGTTTACCCACTGTATGCCTTCTTCTTCGAGAGAAGCCTCCAGCGAACACTACGGCCCTCGGGTCTATTCACATATATATTTACAAACGCTCTTATTTCCTTGCTGTCATTATTTACTTTTTATTTATTTTCCAATTTATATTTATCCAACTATCATCTACACTACTTATCGCGTGCAAGCAGCGAGTTCAAGGGGATTGACAACCCTCTTGCCCGCGTTGGGTACAAGTGTGTGCTATTTTGTGTGAAGGCGCTGAAGACGGGAAGTTTTGTGATCCTCCTATTGGTTCGATAACCTTGGTTCTCACGGAGGTAAATACTTATCTATACTATGTTGCATCATCCCCTCCTCTTCGGGGAAAAACCCAACGCAGATCACAACTATCACGAAGGATTTCTGGCACCGTTGCCGGGGAGTATCATCAACTTACTATCAAGTGCCTTCTCACAAATTATCATTCACTTGTTCTACTTTTTATTGGTTGTTATATTTTGCTTGCTATAAAAATCAAAAATACAAAAATATGTATCTTGCTAGTTTACTTGTTTGCTATCTTTACTTGCTTCGCTTGTTACTTTGCTTGCTTGGTCACCATGTCTCAAGATAATACCAAGTTGTGTGACTTCTCGAATACTAATAACAATTATTTTATTAGTACTCCTATACCACCGGCCACTAGTGCGGATTTTCATGATATTAATGCTGCATTGCTAACTCTTGTGATGAAAGAACAATTTTCCGGAAGTTCTAATGAGGATGCGGCTGCGCATCTCAATACTTTTGCTGAACTATGTGGTATGCAAAAGAAAAAGGATATGGATAATGATGTGGTAAAATTTAAATTATTTTCTTTTTCACTAAGATATAAAGCTAAAGCTTGGTTTCGTCTTTACCGCGTAATAGTATTGGAACATGGGATAAACGTACAAATGCTTTCATTACCAAGTATTTTCCTCCTGCTAAGATCATCTCCCTTAGAAATCAAATTATGAATTTTAAGCAACATGACCAAGAACATGTTGCACAAGCTTGGGAGAGCATGAAATTGATGATTAAAAATTGCCCAACTCATGGCTTGAACTTATGGATGATTATACAAAATTTCTATGTTGGACTAAACTTTGTGTCTAAAAATCTTCTAGATTCTGTTGCATATGGTACCTTCATGGAGGTGACATTAGGAGAGTCCACCAAACTTCTAGACAACATTATGAAAAATTATTCTCAATGGCATACCGAGAGAGCTCCAACTGGTAAGAAGGTAAATTCTGTTGAGGAAATTGCTACTTTGAGTGAGAAAGTGGATGCTCTTATGAATATGGTTGCTAGTAAACATGCTCATGTTGATCCCAATGATAGGCATTTGTCTACCCTGATTGAGCAAAATGATGAGTCAACTTTAGCTAGAAGGCGTCCCGTTTGTTCGAAGGGTGATGATTCTAATGAAAAAATTGAAAAAAGTGGGTTTGGAGAGGTCAAAACTTTAACAACTGATGTGCCCACTGTCTTGGATTATAAGAACTTTAGTTATGAAAGTTGTTCTTTAGTAGAATGTATTTCCTTGTTGCAATCCATTATTATCTCACCCAATGCATATGAACAAAACAAAGCTTTTACTAAACATATAGTAGAAGCAATGATAAAAGCTTATGATGAGAAACTTGAACTAGAAGTTTCTATACCTAGAAAATTGCATGATGAATGGGAACCTACTATTAAAATAAATCTTAAAGAATATGAATACAATGCTTTGTGTGACCTTGGTGCTAGTGTTTCAACTATACCTAAATCTCTTTGTGATGTGCTTGGTCTCACCGATATTCAAGATTGTTCCCTTAACTTACATCTTGCGGATTCTACAATTAAGAAACCTTTGGGTAGAATTAATGATGTTCTTATCCTTGCTAATAGGAATTATGTGCATGTAGATTTCATTGTGCTTGATACTGAATGCAATCCATCTTGTCCAATTATACTTGGAAGACCTGTCTTACGAACTATAGGTGTTATTATTGATATGAAAGAGGGAAACATAATATTACAATTCCCATTAAATAAAGGGATGTAACACTTCCCAAGGAAGATAATTAAACCACCTTATGAATCTATCATGAGGGCTACTTATGGATTGAGTGTCAAGGATGACAACACTTGATAATATGATTATGCCTAGCTAGGGACGTAAAACAATAGCGCTAGTTGGGAGGCAACCCAATAGTTATCTTATTTTTCTTGTTCTACTTTATGTTTGTTTGAGATAACATGATTATTTCTACTGTAATGATTGTGTTTTTATGTTTAAAATAGTGTTTGTCCCAAGTAAAGCCTTTGGGATGACTTGCATGATAAGTAGAATTGATACGGTGCAAAAACAGAAACTTTTGCGTCCAGTGCAGAGTTTCTCTGAACTTACTGGACCGTCATTTTGAACTGAATGTTTTGCACAGCATTGGTATACAAATTCCCAGGTTTTCCTATTTTTTCAGAATTTTTGGAGTTACAGAAGTATAGTTTCTCTACAGATCATTACATATTGTTCTGTATTAGACAGATTCTGTTTTTGCTTGCATAGTTTGCTTGTTTTGATGATGCTATGGATTGTATCAGGGGTATAAGCCATGGAGAAGTTATAATACATTACCTTATGCAATAATAAAATATGAATCAATTTATAACAGTACATAAAGTATTTGATATGTTGATTATGCTAACGGATCACACGAAGGTTTCTTTGAGTTTTGTGTGTTGACTTTTTCAAGTTTTGGGTGTTATCATGATGGATGAAGGAATAAGGAGTGGCAAGATCCTAAGCTTGGGGATTTAAAAGGCACCCCAAGTCAAATTCTAGGAAGACTCAAGCGTCTAAGCTTGGGGACGCCCCGGAAGGCATCCCCTCTTTCGTCTCAATCCATCGGTATGTCACTTGGAGCTACATTTTTATTCATCACATGATATGAGTTTTGCTTGGAGCGTCATTTGTTTTGGTTTGATTTAGTTTTAGTTTTTCACAATCATTGTTTGCTGGAAACACCTACTTGAGAGAGACACATGTTCACCAAGATTTGTTAGAATACTCTATGTGCTTCACTTATATATTTTGAGCTAAGCAGTTGCTCTAGTGCTTCAATTATAGTATCTTTTAGAGCATGGTGGAGTATAGATTTTATAGAAATAATTACACTCTTGTCCTTCAATTAAATTTGTTTGAGAGTTAATAAATAGTGACGGTAATTTGCATGGGTTATAAGACTAGTCCAAAAATAATAGATATTCAAAGAGTGTATAATCAAAACCAAATGTAGTACATAAAAGAGAAATTGTGGGTTAATGATATTGATGTGGTAATATGAAAGAGCGTGAGTGTATGGTTGTTGGTTAGTAGGAATATCGATAGTTAAAGGATGTTAATTTGTTTTTCATCTAAATATTGGTTATGGCATGGTGCTAATGTGTGAGCATTCTTATTCCTCGTTGAAATCCTAGTGTTGTTTAGGCCGGAGGTGCACGATGGTCAACTCCTCCCAACCTCCTCCCTAGGGGCATGCGAGTAGTACGTTGCTTCGAGAGAGCTAATAAAGCTTTGCAATAAGTATGTGAGTTCTTTATGACTATTGTTAATCCATGGATGTACGCACTCTCACCTTTCCATATTTGCTAGCCTCTTCGGTACCGTGCATTGCCCATTCTCATCTCGAGGACCGGTGCAAACTTCGCCGGTGCATCCAAACCCCGTGGCATGATACGCTCTGTTGCACATAAGCCTCATTATATCTTCCTCAAAACAGCCACATACCTACCTATCATGGCATTTCCATTGCCATTCCGATATATATTGCCATGCAACTTCCACCGTTACATGACTAGTGTACTCATTGTCATATTGATTTGCATGATCATGTAGCTGACATAGTATTTGTGGCAAAGCCACCTTTCATCATTGTTTACATGTTACGCTAGATCATTGCACATCCTGGTACACTGCCAGAGGCATTCATATAGAGTCATATTATTTAGTAGTTTTTCATATCGAGTTGTAAGTAAATAAAAGTGTGATGTTTTTCATCATTAGGGCATTGTCTCGGTGAGGAAAGGATAATGGAGACAATGATTCCCCCACAAGTCGGGATGAGACTCTGGACGAAAAATAAAAGAAAAAAGAAAGAAAAAAGAAAAAAAGAGAAAAAGGAAAAAAGAAAGAAGAAAAAAGAGAAAAGAGAAAAAGGAAAAAAAGAAAAAGAAAAAAGAAAAATAAATGAGAGAAAAGAGAGAAGGGACAGTGCTACTACCTCTTTTTCCACACTTGTGCTTTAAAGTAGCACCATGCTTTTCATATAGAGAGTCTCATGTTTTGTCACTTCCATATGCTAGTGGAAAATTTTCATTATAGAACTTGGCTTGTATATTCCGATGACGGGCTTCCTCAAATGCCCGAGGTCTTCATGAGCAAGAAAGTTGGATGCACACCCACTTAGCTTCATTCGAGCTTTCATACACTTATAGCTCTAGTGCATCCGTTGCATGGCAATCCCTACTCCTCGCATTGATATCTATTGATGGGCATCTTCATAGCCCGTTGATACGCCTAGTTGATGTGAGACTTTCTTCTCATATTTTTACCCCTTTGATATCTACCACCATATTCTATTCCACCTATATGATATGTCCATGGTTCATGCTTATGTATTGAGTGAGGTATAAAAAGGTGAAGCGTGTTAAAAAGTACGATCCAATTGCCTGACTTAACACCGTGGTGCTTGACATTTGTATTTATGTGGTGAAGACAGAGCCATGCCATGCTAATATGATAAAATGAATGGGGGGTAAACATTCTTTAAGGATCGTATTTTTTGAAAGTTGGTGATTGTGTTATTTATGCTTATGGATATTACTATGTTAATGTTTACTGATTCATCATTTCTCAATGATCATACCAGAAAGAGATTACATGTTGGGTAGCATGTCACATCAAAAAAATCTGTTTTTATCATTTACCCACTCGAGGACGAGCAGGAATTAAGCTTGGTGATGCTAATACGTCTCCAACGTATCTATAATTTTTTATTGTTCCATGCTATAATATTATCATTCTAGGATACTTTTTGGGCATTTATTTGCTGATTCATATTATTTTTGAGCACTAACCTATTAACCCAGTGCCAAGTGCCAATTGCTGTTTTCTGCCTGTTTTTGGCTTTTCAGGAATACCATACCAAACAAATTCCAGATACCCCAAAACTTTTGATGATTTTTTCTGGACAAAATAAAGACCTGGAAGCTCCAGAGGGAGACCGGGGGCCACCCGAGGTGCCCCCAAGCCAACAGGGTGCGCCCAGGGGGTGTCCGCGCCCTGATGGCTTAGGGCCACCTCCCCGACCCTTTGGTGTTGTTCTCTGACCTATAAATTCACATTAATCCCAAAAACCCTAGGGAGCCTCAAGAAACACCTTTTCCATCGCCGCAAATCTCTGTTCCGCCGTGTGCCCATCTGGAGCCCTGTTCCGGTGCCCTGCCGGAGGGGGGCGATCATGGAGGGCCTCTACATCAACCTTGCTGCTCCCATGGTGATGTGTGAGTAGTTCACCATAGACCTACGGGTCCGTAGTTAGTACCTAGATGGCACACTCTCTCTATGTTCTTTGTTGCCATGATCACTATGATTCCCGTGGTGATCTATCTTATGTAATCAATCTTTGCGGTGTGTTTGTTGGGATCCGATGAATTGTGAATTTATGTTCAGATTATTCATGAAAAAGATTTGAGTCTCCTCTGAATTCTTATTTCCATGATTATCATAGCTTCGTAATTCTCCCCGATCTATCGGTTTAGTTTGGCCAACTAGATTGGTTTATCTTCAGTGGGAGAGGTGCGTTGTAGTGGGTTCAATCTTGCGGTGCTCTATATCCTAGTGACAAAGTAGGGGACAAGACACATGTTTGTATTGCTGCCACTAAGGGTAAAATGATGGGGTTTATTCATATTAATTGGATTTACTTTGTCTACATCATGTCATCATTCTCCAAGCATTACTCTGTTTCACTTAATACTCTAGATGCATGCTGGATAGCGGTCGATGGGTGGAGTAATAGTAGTAGATGCAGTCAGGAATCGGTCTACTTGTTTATGGACGTGATGCCTATATACATGATCATTGTCGTGAATAAATATTGCATAACTATGCGCTTTCTATCAATTGCCCAACAGTAATTTGTTTACCCACCGTATGCCTTCTTCGAGAGAGAAGCCTCTAGCGAACACTATGCCCCCAGGTCTATTCACATATATATTTACAAACGCTCTTATTTCCTTGCTGCCATTATTTACTTTTTATTTATTTTTCTATTTATATTTATCCAACTATCATCTACACTACTTATCGCTTGCAAGTAACAAGTTCAAGGGGATTGACAACCCTCTTGCCCGCGTTGGGTGCAAGTGCATGCTCTTTCATGTGTAGGCGTTGAAGATGGGAAGTTGTGTGATCCTCCTATTTGTTCGATAACCTTGGTTCTCACTGAGGGAAATATTTATCTATATTGTGCTGCATCATCCCCTCCTCTTCAGGGAAAAACCCAACGTAGATCACATGTATGAGTACGCAACAAGGCTCGTCTTGTATCTCAAGGCTACACTCAAGTCGAAGGTATGGACTATGGTGAGACTTACGCCCCCGTTGCTAGACTTGAGGCCATTCGCATACTTCTTGCTTATGCCAATCACCATGATATTACTCTTTACCAAATGGATATCAAAAGTACTTTTCTAAATGGTGAAATTGAGGAAGAAGTTTATGTTAAACAACCTCCCGACTTTGTGAACCCTAAGAAACCTAATAATGTCTATAAACTTCATAAGGCTCTTTATGGTCTTAAACAAGCCCCTTGAGCTTGGTACAAATGCTTAACGAAGTTTCTCATTGGAAAGGGTTTTGAGATTGGTAAAATTGATGCAACCTTGTTCACCAAAAGAGTTAATGGTGAATTATTTCTATGCCAAATTTATGTGGATGATATTATCTTTGGATATACTAACACACATTTTAATGAGACATTTGGAAGGTTGATGTCCAAGAAATATGAGATGTCTATGATGTGTGAGCTGAAATTTTTCCTTGGTTTGCAAATCAAGCAAACAAGAGAAGGTACATTTATCTCTCAAACCAAGTATACCAAGGACTTGTTCAAGAAGTTCAACATGCAAGAGTGCAAAGGTATGAAAACTCCCATGCCTACTAGTGGACATGTTGACCTCACTAAGGAGGACAAACTGGTTGATAAAAAAGTTTAGCGATCAATGATCAGTTCATTGCTATATCTATGTGCCTCCCGTCTCGATATCATGCTTAGTGTGTGCATGTGTGCCCGATATCAAGCGGCACCAAAAGAGTGTCATCTTAAGGCCGTGAAAAGAATTGCGAGATACTTGATACATACACCAAACTTTGGCATTTGGTATACCAAGGGATCTTCTTTTAACCTTATGGGCTATTCCGACTCGGATTATGTCGGAGATAAGGTTGATAGAAAATCCACCTCGGGTACTTGTCAATTTCTCGAGAGATCTCTTGTATCTTGGTCATCCAGGAAACAAAAGTCGGTATCTCTATCTACCGCCGAAGCGAAATACATTGCCGCCAGATCATGTTGTGCGCAATTCCTATGGATGACTCAAACTCTCAGGCTACTCATAGTGGGGAGTATCATACAGTAGTATCATGCATATGATACTATTGTATGATACTACCTTCATAATGCATAGTATCATAAACTAGTATAATATGTGATCTCATTTATCGACACGCAAGACACATAATAGTATAGCATTTAACATGATACGATATCTACCTATGTTACTCTAACCCTCTCTCTCCTCTTTAATTGTCTGCCACATCAGCATGTTTGCTAGTCCCAAGTGCATGATACTAGTTAAGATACCCCCACTATGGCCAGCCCGAAGGACTATGGAATACATGTGAAACATGTTCCATTGTTTTGTGACAATGAGAGTGCTATTAAGGTTGCTCACAATACTGTGCAACATTCTTGAACTAAACATATTCAAGTTTGTCATCATTTCATTTGTGATCATGTTGCCAAAGGGGATGTTAATCTCAAACATGTTCGTACCGGCAAACAATTGGCGGATATCTTTACTGAGCCACTTGATGAGAAAGTGTTTTGTCACTTGAGGAGTGAGTTGAACATCGTTGATGCTTCAAACTTGAGTTAGAGACTCACTCAGATGCATGCAAGGGCATGAGCTCATATGGCTATTCCTTGATACTATTGACTTGATACTATCTCATATCTTGGAAAACTACGCTCCCTTGTATTGCATCTAACCTTTTGTAGGTACTTGGAAGAACTACACTCCACATGATTGCCATCAACTCATATTACAAGCAATCTTGTTATGGCCAAGTATCAACAACCCCTCTTTGAAGATGAAGGACGAAGACAACACAAACCATATCCTTGACAAACATTTGTTGAGAACTTCACTCTTGTCATTTGGATACATCATGTTCTTCCTTGCATGACTAACCCATGTAGGAGAATCTACTTCAAAAGAAAGAAGGATGGCTCCAAACTCCAGCTCTTGAGAATTCACAATAAGTTCACCTACATGCCACATCATCTACATCATTCAAAGGTATGTATTCATATCCTTGAAGAAGCGTTACTCCAAGACATGAGTTAAAGCGATTCTAAGTGATATGAAGACATTAAAATGCTTAAACAAAAAATGGTAACCCCATTTTGAGCTTAACGATGAGTATGACCTATGATCAAGCACTCTTTCTTGGCTCCTTAAGTCAATATACTCTAATATAGGTGACCTAGTCATCAACCAACATCTAGATAAGGAAATTGGATGGATGGTTTCTCTGTTGTTGCTTACTTTGTTGCTCCCATTCAATTCTTAGCTACTTGAAAATTCATTCCTTGCAAATCTTATTGAAAATTCCTTCCAAATCTTATTGAAAATTCCTTGCTAATCTTATTCAATATTCCTTGCAAATCTGTCAAGTCTTTCTGAAATTTTTCTTTGACAAAATGGCCAAGAATGCATTTGCCAAGTTTCTGTTTGCAACTCGGATACTCCGAGCTAGGGAAATCGGCATCACTGATGTAGCAGATAAACTTCTCAGAGCTTGTTCGGTACAACCGAGATGAACCTCTTCGGCAACACCGATTTCACCCAGAACCCTAAAATCCTTATCGGTTCCACCGATCAATTTGACTCGGAGCCTTCGACATTTGCTACTGCTTGTGTTCTTTGCCATATTAGTAACATTTTCAGTCAATATTCTCCATGCCTTTTATTCTCAAGGAACCCTTACCCTCTGACCCTTCTTGGAAATTGATGGCAAAGGGCGAGAAATATCAAAGCTTAAATTTAAAGCTTCGGGGTGAGGTAATCATTAAGGGGGAGATCAATTCATTTCTATATTTTCAAAAGGAGAGAGAAAAGACAAGTGACCTGGATTCCTATTTTGTGCTAATATTTTTTCTTACTAGACTTGTCTTACCCTACCTACTCCCAATATCTATTTGCTAAGATTCAGGGGGAGAGGAGGAACTAAAATCTACATTTAGGGGAGAAAGTTCTAAAATTATTCTTGGATACATGTTAACCCTGAGAGGATATCACTTACAACATGTCATACAAACCTTGGTAAAATTGAAGTTCCTTCCATTTGTATGAATAAATACTCTTGTGTTATCTAACATTGTTTTCTCAAGTGTGTTTCTCTATTTAAAATGCTCCATAACTTCAAGATAAGTATATGCATCATATCCTTGGTCAAGATGATCTCTTGCTTCTTGCACATATTGTTTGCAAGGGTAAGTCTTGAACTTGGAGACACTTCATTCTTATTTACCTGATGCATATAGCCCAGGTACATATGACTTGTCATGTCCGCTCTACTATGTGTGCACTCATGCATTCCAAAAGCAACGACTCCTTAAAAGGATTGCACACATTTTGGGGGAGCTTATCTAAGTCATATGTCCCTCAAAGTTGTCACATATTACTGCTTATCTTAAATTGAAGCTTTGATTATATGTTGTCATCAATTACCAAAAAGGGGGAGATTGAAAGCACATATGCTCCCTTGGAGGTTTTGATAATTCATGACAACATACATTATCTCTTGGACTAACAACTTTACCTAGTTTGTCTCAGATCAAGTCCAGAAGATTGTAGAGGCTGGGAATTGTGAGGAGGGCCCCCAAGAAGGAAAACAATAGGATTGGCAAAGCTTCAAGCTTCAAGACTCTACATCTTATGTTTATGTGAGAAATCACACTTGAGTCCATAAGAAAGCCAATACTATTAAAAGTGGATGAGGCATCTATGATGATCTAATTGCTCAAAGTGCTCAGAGATTAGCCACAAAAAGCCTCAACAATTCTCCCACAAAATATTTTGTCCAAACCCTAAAGTCAAATTTGGTGCCACCAACATTTCCCACTTCGGTCCTATCGAGTTTTCCTTAGACAGATCCCAAAGCCAATCCCTAGCAAATCGGTGCAACCGAGTTTTGCTTCGGTACGGCTGAAAGCAGTGACCACCTGTGTGGTATCTAATTGACAAAAATCAGAATTTCCGAGTTTTTCATTTCGGTGCCACCGAGTTACTGGAACTGCCTAGTTCAACCGAATCGGACTCACCGAGATGCTGTATATCGGTCTCATCGAAAAGCCTATAGTTAGGACATTTTGCACTAGTCGGTGCAACCGAGTTTTACTCCGGTTCCATCGAGTTGGGCAATAATGTTGTAATGATTATATTTTTGGAGATGGCTATATATACACCTCCACCTCCCTCTCATTCATAGAGAGAGCACTCAGAACGAGCAAACACTTCCACCATTCATTTTCTGAGAGAGAACCACCTACTCATGTGTTGAGATCAAGATCTTCCGCTCCAACCATATGAATCTTGATTTCTAGCCTCCCCAAGTTGCTTTCCACCCAATCAATCTCTTCTACCAAGCCAAATTCTATGAGAGAGTCATTGAGTGTCGAGGAGACTATCTTTTGAAGCACAAGAGCAAGGAGTTTATCATCCATACCACATCTATTACCTTTTGGAGAGTGGTGTCTCCTAGATTGGTTGGGTGTCGCTTGGGAGCCTCCAAATCGTGTGGAGTTGAACCAGGAAGTTTGTAAGGGAAAGGAGATCGCCTACTTCGTGAAGATCTACTCTGAGTGAGGCTAGTCCTTCGTGGACGTAAGCCATGGTGGAATAGACAAGGTTGCTTCTTTGTGGACCCCTTGTGGGTGGAGCCCTCCGTGGACTCACGCAGTCGTAACCCTTCGTGGGTTGAAGTCTCCATCAACGTGGACGTACGATAGCACCACCTATCGGAACCATGGGAAAAACCTATGAGTCCCTATTGCGTTTGATCTTCCTATCTCTACTCTTTACTTACATGTGCATGTCTTTACTTTCCGCTGCTATACTTGTAGAATTGCATGTGTAGGGTGTGCTAGACTTGATAGAATTGCTAAAACTTGCTAACCAATAAAATTGGGAAAAGGTTAGGTTTTTATTTGGTCAAGTAGTCTATTCCCCCCTCTAGACCCCTCTTCTCGATCCCACAACTACTTGACCAAATTAAAACTTAACCTTTTCCCAATTTTATTGGTTGGCAAGTTTTAGCGATTTTACGGAGTCTAGCACACCCTACACATGCAAGTCTATTAGTACTTCAGCGGAAAGTAATGGCATTGCAAGTGAAAGTAAAGGGAGGGATAGGAAGATCAAATGCAATGAAGACACAAAGATTTTTGGCGTCGTTCCGATAGGTGGTGCTATCGTACGTCCATGTTGATGGAGACTTCAACCCACGGAGGGTAATGACTGCACGAGTCCACGAAGCGCTCCACCCACGAAGGGTCTATGAAGAAGCAACCTTGTCTATTCCACCATGCCTTACGTCCATGAAGGACTAGCCTCACTCGGGGTAGATCTTCGCTAAGTAGGCGATCTCCTTGCCCTTACAAAATGCTTGGTTCAACTCACCAAGATTTGGAGGCTCCCAAGCGACACCTAACCAATCTAGGAGACACCACTCTCCAAGAGACATTTGTTGTGTTGATGATGAACTCCTTGCCCTTGTGCTTCAAAAGATAGTCTCCTCAACACTCAATCACTCTCTCACAAAAATTTTCTTGGTAGAAGAGGATGATTGGGTGGAAACCAACTTGCCTAAGCTATAAACCAAGGATCTATTGGTTGGAGTGGAATCCCTTGATCTCAACACATGAGTAGGTGGTTCTCTCTCAGAAAATGAATGGTGGAAGTGTTGGTTCGTTATGATGGCTCTCTCAATGAGTGAGAGGGGGTGGAGGGGTATTTATAGCCTTCTCCAAAAACCCAACCGTTACAACATTATTGCCCAACTCGATGACACCAAAGTTAAAACTCGGTGCTACCAACTAGTGCAAAATGTTTTAACTTTTGGCTTTTCGGTGAGACCAAATGAAACATCTCGGTGAGACCGATTCAGTTAAACCTAGGCAGATCCAGTACTTCGGTGGATCCAAAACATTAATCTCGGAAGTTCCAAAATTAAATAATCTAGTCACAGAAGATTGGTCACTACTTTTTGGTTCCACCGAATGCAGTCTCAGTTCTACCGAGATGCTAGGGTTTGACATAGGGTTATGTCTTGGTGAGACCGAAGTGGAATTCTTGGTGGCATCGAATTTGGAGTTTAGGGTTTTGGACAAAATATTTTATGAGAAAATGTTTGAGGCTTTTGGTGGCATATCTCTAAGCACTTGAGCAACCAGATCATCATCAATACCTCACCCCCTCTTAATAGTATTGGCTTTCCTATGGTTTCAATGTGATTAACTCACTTAAACAAAATGTAGAGTCTTGAAGCTTTTGCCAATAGAATTCATTTACATCCAAGGGGTTCTTCCTCACAATTCCTAGACAATACATTCATTGAACTTTTCTTGAAATATACTTGATAAGCCTATTCGTTCAATGAATCATATGTTGTAGTTAATTACCAAAACCACCCAGGGAGTAGTTTTGCTTTCAACTACGCATAATTTTAATAAAGACACCGACACGCCGCTCTATGCCTCGTCGGTGTTCGATCATATCTCGATGACTTGTCTGCGCGACATTCTTCCATTGGTGGACTCTGTGTCCCCGGGCTGAACTCATCCTCGGCGTCGCCCTCATCATTATCGTACTCATAGTAGTGGTGCCGCCACAACTTGCGTTGGTACTCCACCACCGATTCCTCGATGGACAGGTGCTTCTCTTCCTCCTCCTAAGCCACGCTCAACTCCTCCTCTTGGCGCTCGTCGCTCTCCATCGCCTCTTGCATCTCCAGCTCTCGCTCGACAATCTTGTGGGGAAGGGGCTCCATGGTCTACACCGCCGCATCGTCGGCAAGAATCTCGGCCTCCGCATACACTGCCTCTTCAGACGTGGGGTGCAAGCTGGATTCCGAGGAGACCTAGAGTATCTTGGCATGGGCGTCCCTAATATGGGCTTGGATGGCCTCGACTCGGGCCAGGGCGACCTCCGCGGCACGAAAGACTGCTCGAGCGCTCTTGGTGTTTGTAGCCGTCGTCGCAGCAGCTGCAACTGCCGTCTCCACCGCCACAGATGCCTTGTCGGATGTCACAGATGCCTGATATGTCCATTTGCATCATGATTTCCTACGGTTATTTACAAGGAAACTTGAGTACATGGGTATCGGCACCACCCTTAACTTGTTCCAAGCTTGGGGGAAGTGCCCCGGTATCGTATCACCATCACTTTTATCATCATTACCTATCTTACTTCGATCCTTAGTAATTTTGTGATTTAGATGAATAAAGTTTTAGTTTTCGAGTGCTTGTTTCGTGATCTATCTATCTATGTAATCGTGTGTGAGAGTTATATAACAAAGATTGGTTGAGTTTGAGTGCTTTACTCTTTGTTGCAATCGTGGCCAAATAATAAAAATATCATATGCTAATCCCATAGAGAGTAATGACTTCACATATAAGGAGTATAATTGGTAAAATTTATTGAAAGTTAACAAACATAGCATTGGCCATTGATGCAATTCACAAAAGAATATTAAAGGGAGAGAGATCTCACATATAAATACACTATCTTGGACATCTTCTATGATTGTGAGCCCCCATTAATTATTTTAAAACTTGATCAAGTAGTTGACGTTGGACAAGGAAGACAACGTAATGGGTTATGTTTGTTTACCTTCACATAGAAGTTATATTGTTATGGATCCTCTAACATGTGGTGTTTGCCCTTTATCCTTTGCTAGCCAAAATTCCGCACCAAGTAGAGAAACTACGTATGCATCCAAAACCCTTAAACTCAGTTTCTTTTCATGAGAGTCCACCATATCTACCTATGGATTGAGTAAGATCCTTCAAGTAAGTTTTCATCGGTGCAAGCAATAAAAAATGCTCCTAAATATGTATGATCTTTTAGTATAAGGGGAAACAAGCTTTGTATGAACTTGTGATGGTAACGCAATAAAAGCGACGGACTGCATAATACAGATTGCTATCATAAGGGCAATATAAAATGACGTTCCTTTATATTAAGAGATTGCACATCCAAAATCAAAAGCGCATGACGACCTCTGCTTTCCTCCGCAAAGGGACTATCTTGTAATGTTTAGCTTTTATTTCTGTTTAAATCTTTATTTTTATGCAAGAGTCAATAATGTTTATCCGTATTCTGCTCTTAATTACTCTCTACTTAGCAAGCATCATGTGGTGGGGAAAGATCCAGGCATATATATCCAGTTGAATGTAGGTGATCATGAGTTATTATTGTTGACAATTATCCCTGAGATAAATAAGTTGGGAGGTGAAACATTAAACCCCTATCTTCCTCTCTGTTTGGCTGAAACTATTTGTTCTAAAAATATGCTTTGAGTGTCAGGAATCATAGAAGACTATATGATGGTTGAGTGTATGGAATTTGCTAAACCAAAAGCTCTTACATAGACTCTTCCCATAAATATGATGAATTGATGTTTTGATGACCGAGGACATGGTTTGTTAGTTTTCACGAAAGTTTATTGTTTATACTTTTAAATTGTGGATGGATTGTTACTTTGTTATGAGAAGTTCTATGGGAATTACTTGCTGCTATAATAATGACCATGATGCTACTATGTCTGTATTTTGTTTTATCGACCTCTCTCTATATAAACATGCGGTCATGATTATCGAGTTTCGGTTTTCGCATGAGGACAAGTGAGGTCTAAGCTTGCGGGAGTACATACATACATTTTGCATCATGATTTCCTACTGTTATTTGCATTGTTTTTGATCATTATGATGCAATTCTTATGCTTTTTCTCTCTTAGTTTGCAAGATTTACTTGAAGAGGGAAATTACCAGAAGATGGAATTCTTGACCTAAAAGAGCTATAGGACAGATAGCTATTCTCCGAAGCTCCAAATGACCTAAAAATTTCTGGAGGTTTATTTTGGGATATATAAAATACTGGAAATAAGAAACCACGAGGAAGATCAACCGTGGGCCCACAAGGGCAGGGGGCACGTCCTACCCCCCAGGGCGCGCCCAACGCCCTTGTGAGGCCCACGGTGGCCCTTCGGTGCCCGTATTCTGCTATATGTGTCCATTTTCCCTAGAAAAAAAATAAGTGGAGTTCGGGACGAAGCGCCGCCGCCTCGAGGTGGAACCTGGGTAGGAGCACTTCTGCTCTCCGGGGGAGCGATTCCGTCGGGGATACTTCCCTCTGGGAGGGGGAAATCGAAGCCTTTGTCATCACCAACGTTTCTCTCATCGTGGGAGAACTCATCTTCATCAACATCTTCACCAGCACCACCTCATCTCAAACCCTAGTCCATCTCTTGCATTCATCTTTGTCTCCAAACCTCAGATTGGTACATGTGAGTTGCTAGTAGTGTTGATTACATCTTGTAGTTGATGCTAGTTGATTTACTTGGTGGAAGATCATATGTTCAGACTGTTAATCATATATTTATGTTCTCTGATCATGAACATGAATATGATTTGTGAGTAGTTTCGTTTGTTCTTGAGGACATGGGAGAAGTCTTGTTATAAATTATCATGTGAAGTTGGTATTCGTTCAATATTTTGATGACATGTATGTTGTGATTCCTCTAGTGGTGTCATGTGAACGTCGACTATATGACACTTCACCATATTTGGGCCTAGGGGAATGCATTGTGGAGTAGTAAGTAGATGATGTGTTGCAAGAGTGACATAAGCTTAAACCCTAGTTTATGCGCTATTCTGCAAGGGACTGATTTGGATCCATATGTTTCATGCTATGGTTAGATTTATCTTAATTCTTCTTTCGTAGTTGCGGATGATTGTGAGTGAGGGTAGTCGTAAGAAGGTTGTTTGTTCAAGTAAGAACACCACCTTAGCACCAGTCCACCCACATACAATTTATCAAAGTAGTGAACGTGAATCAACTAAAGCATGATGATCATGACTAGACAAAATTCCCATGTGTCCTCGAGAACGCTTTGCTCGTTATAAGAATTACTCTTGGCATGTCCTTAGCAATATAAGGATTGGGCAACCTTGATGCACCTTGTTACTTTGGTTACTAGTTACTTGCTACAAATTATCCTACTCCCTCCGGTCCTTTTTACTCCACATATTAGATTTGTGTCAAGTGAAACTTCACAAAGTTTGACCAGATATATACTGAAAAATATCAACATCTACAATATCAGATATACATTCCATGAAACTAAATTTCGTTATGAATCTAACAATATTGATTTCACATTGTGAATGTTGATACATTTTTCTATAAATTTGGTCAAAATAGAGATACTTTGACCTCAGACAAAGCTAATATGCAGACTAAAAAGGACCGGAGGGAGTACTATCAAACTACCTGTTACTGCCCTTTTTCAGCATTTACAGACAATACCTTACTGAAACCGATTATCAATTCCTTCTGCTCCTCGTTGGGTTCGACACTCTTACTTACCAAAAGGACTATGATTGATCCATGATACTTGTGGGTCATCAATGTGCTTGTTACATATCAAAGCGGGGGATGTTTCCAAATTACGTCTTGACCGACACGTGTCCTGCATCAAAATCAGCTGTCCAACCGAAGGCCCTATCCGCCGCGCGGGGTTGCCTCGGTAATTAAGATAGCAATAGTCAGACAAAAGCATTGGGCGTCTAATGACCACACCTCTTGAATCCCCAGAGTCATGATCCGTGTTACCGTACTAAACCTTTCTGTCACTGGTGTTCAGAATAACACTTCATGGTCTCTCTGCCCTTAGCCTCTTTGTGGCTCACTCTCCATGATCCTTGGTACCTGCAGGGACAAATGACGCGAATGAGACAAGAGACAACTATGAAACAAATTTATGCTACACATGCAGAACGTTAATTCAAAGTGCTTCCATTGATCCCTCCAACAAATACATTGGGTTACAAGGCGTTGCCTCAGCCCATGACCTTACAGAACTACTCACACATGGAGATCAGATCACACGAACAACTCATCGAAGAACACATCATGAAGATTGGTTGATTGATAATATGTCTTACATGGATGCTAGATGTGATACAGGTTTACATGTATGGCTAGATGGATGAGAACTATGATGATGGTGAAGGTGAAAGCTATGGAGACAGAGATGGGAAATGGCGGCGGCTAGTGTTGATGGAGATGACTACTGCTAAGATGACGATGTGGCGGCTTGTTCTATTGCTCATTTGGTGTCGGACCTTTTATAAAGGTTGTTCAGGTGGATCAGACGCCTCAGTTGGCACGCCATATGACCATCCATAGGAGCGGGAATGGTCATATGGAATGCCATCTTTGTTTATGGTTCCTTTGTTGCGACTCCCACTTGATCTCCTTTATCTCCACTTTACTCATTTCCATGTATCGACTTCATTTCGTCCATAAATAGCCCATTTCATGTGGAAACAAAATAAATATTGGATAGTTGGAATCCTTTGCATTCATTAGTCATTAGTAGCAATGTCGGAGCGAATATATTGATTAATGAAATATTTTGGTTTAAACTCAGGTTAGAGGAGTGTAAAAATAACACTCATCACGCGTTAGCTGGAGATCAATCTCAAATCAGATATTCCCGAGCCTCCGCCGGCATCCCACCGATGGAGAGCTTTACTTTTGGCACCCCACCTTCACCGTCAATGGGGTGGGCCGGGTCAATATCAACCCACCAGCCCACCCTGTATGCACAGTCTAATACACTAGAGCTCATCTTTTATAGCAATAAATGCAGATCCAAGCTTGAATCCCTCGTTAGATCTATGAATTCAACTGATTGCTAGTTCATAGATCCACTCGGGCCTGACACCTGGGCGACGTTGTCATAGATAACATGAAGAGCTGAGAGGCGAGGAGGATTGGAAGGACGGAGAGTGGGAGGTGGATGCATCTATTAAGCGTAGTCAGAACATGATTTCGGTGGAAACCACGACTGTGGGATGGAATACGAATTGACAACGCAAAAGCAAAATTGGTCCGGCGTTTTCCTTTCATCAGGGAAGCGTTTTCCAAAAAAGGAAAACCATAGAGGTATCTTTTTTTAGAAATCTTGCCATCTTTATGCATCCAAAGTAACGGTATAAGGTTCGGGTCATGAGGATTGCCCAACCAAATATATCTACCTACGCCTAGATTACAAGCAAACTTGGCAAGATTACGGGCCTCAACATTAAAGTTCCTACGCTCATGAATAAAAGTGCAAGATAAAAAACTATTAATAGAGGTATCTGCTGAAATTTTGGATAGACAACTGACGGCTGGGCAACTTCACTTGGGCTGAACAGGTGAGGGCTCGAACTCGAGCACACTGCTTTTGTAAGAGCATCTCCAGTAGAAGATGTATATGCATAAATAACTACTTTTTGCATCTCCGAGGCCTAAAAATACTTCTCCAACAGATGGTGTAGATGCAAAAAAATTACATCTCCGCCTTCCGGAGATGTAAACTACAACACCTCGCGGTGCAAATTTGCATCTCCACCTATATGAGATGTAAAATGCAACCGCCCGCCAACCCGCCAACCGTCGTTCAGTTTCCTTTCGCGCCAATCGTCATTCAGTTTCCTTTTGCGCGAACATCCGCCGCCCGACTCCCGACCGTCCGCCTCCCGCCCGTCGCCCGCCGCCGCCATGGACGATGCCGATGACCCCCCCCGCCTTCTTCGAGTCCACCGCCGGTGCCCTGCCCCACCTCGCCGCAGCCACCACCTCCGCCTCCGCGCTAATCGTTCCCCATGCGGCGACGGCGGCCACCAGCTCGTCACCCTGGATTTGCCCCGCTCCGGCCGGTCGCCGTCGCGCCGAACGTTGCAAAGAAGCAGCGACCGGTCAAGCCTCGCGGTGGAGGCGTGAAGCAGCCGGCGGGCAGTGACCGCAACCCGACGGCCCGCGAAAATCTTGAGGCCGGACGCGGCTACGGCAGGCGATTTGCATCCGCCGCCGTCCTCCTCTGGCCATGGAGCTCATCTTCCACCTCCTCCTCCGCCGCCGCCGGCCACGGATGAAGATGTGACCACGCCGACCGCGAGCGCATCCAACGTGTTCGATGATATGTCGCAAAGGTAAAAATAATAATTTTGCATTTCTTTGTTGTTTGAATTGTCGATTCCAATATAATATGAAGTTCATTGCGCGTACGTTCTTTTGTAGTCTTGATGATGAAGCTTTCATGCGCGCGATAAATGGGAGGTGGCTTCGGTGGCAACATGATGAGTGCCATGGAATGTGGTAACGAAGGTGCTTCCGGTGGAGTTCGCGACAACGAGACTTCAACGCAAGAGAACGTTGACAAAGATGCCATCGATGATGATCATACCACTAGTGACAACGGAGATGATGCAATTTGAATGACATCTATGTGCATTTTCATTTGTTGGGCCAAGAATTTTTCGTTTGAGACAATTGATTTTTGCTTGTAGGGTTTAAAATTATGGTTGATTGTGCACTTTTATTGCTAGAATTATCAAAATGCAATGTGCAATTGCGGCTGTGCAGTAGCCGCGCGGCCGAGCGGTCGGTTTTTACATCTCTAATTTGCATCATCTATTAAAGTAGCTGTTTTACATCTCCGTTTTGCATCATTTGTTAGAGTTGTCACTTTTTCAAAAATGTAAAAAATATTTTTTAAAGATGTAATTTTTTACAACTCCTGTTTTACATCTCTAAATTTACATATTGGAGATGCTCTAAGCGTGCACCGCAGAACAGCATAAGCCTAAGAAAAACCAGCGTACTGCCGACCAGCCGCCGCGTCGCCGCCACGCGATAACCGGAGGCAATGGAGACGCCGCCACCGTGGAGGGTCCTCGAGTTCTACAGCGGTATCGGCGGCATGGTACTCATATCCCCCCTTTACTCCCGTACTGCACCTGAATCCTGCGGCACATCTAACGGCGACTAGGGTTTTGTTTTGCCGCATCGTTTGATCGCAGCGGTACTCCCTCGCGTCGTCGGCCGTTCGAGCGGAGGTGGTGGAGGCCTTTGACATCAACGACGTAGCCAACGACGTCTACGAGCACAACTTCGGCCACCGCCCCTCCCAGGCGCGTTCCGCCCCCCCAGAAATCTCTAAGCTCTCGCAAACTTGGATCTAGGCGAAAAGCAGAAGTTTCTTGCTGTGTTAAACACTACTGATTCGTGGTGGTGAAAATTTTAGGCGAGGAAAGTGCTATATTTTGTCCTGATACCGGTAGTATCTCGACTAGCAGTGAGGATTGAGGACAGTAACTGCGCCATCAAATTATATTTTTGACACCGCAAGTACCCTTCTTAGCCTCTATGCACTGTGTTCTATGCAAAATTTGCTCATATATGTGATTACTAAATTGGAAGGATTACTTGGAGAATTTATTTGAGCTGACTACATTGTTAGAAAGAAGTTGATTATAGGCTGGTTGAATTTTTACTGATGATTCATCATGGCATCGTTAGATACATAAATTAGGGCGTACACGATCTATATTGCAGCGAAGGAATATGTTAATTTTGACCGTAGTACATGTACTGTTATGTCACTGCAGGGAAACATTCAAACACTCACTGCTGGTGATCTAGACAAGTACAAGGCACATGCATGGCTCCTTTCTCCTCCATGTCAACCATACACACGGCAAGGTTTGCTTCTGGAGTAGCTTCCTTTTAACATTACCTGCTTCAGTTTCAAATTTCACTAATGGGTGGATTGCCATGCAGGACTTCAGAAGCATTCAGCTGATGCTCGGGCCTTTTCATTTATAAAGATTTTAAACCTTATGCAAAACATGAGCTTTCCTCCACAAATGTTATTTGTGGAAAATGTTGTCGGATTCGAGGTTTTTTTAAGCTTAAAATTATTTGAATCACAGTTGACTGTAGTATTTGGACCTCTTTCAGTATGATTTGCATGTGACAGGTGTCTGATACACATGACCAGTTGCTAGCGGTCCTTTCAACTCTTAATTTCAACACGCAAGAATTCATCCTAAGCCCCTTGCAGTTTGGTGTCCCGTATTCTAGACCGCGCTACTTCTGTTTGGTAAGAACTTGTGCATCTGCCTGTTGTTCCATTGCAATCAGTTGGCATATCCTAGCCACAACATGTCATGGTTCTTATTTTCGTTATCATCTCAATTCTTCGTCACCCTGGAAGCCCCAAAATGTGCAAAATGAGCGTGAGTAGATTCAAGGAGTATGTTGCTTATAAGTGGTAAAAATATGAGTTTGCCAAGCACCTAAAAGAGATCATAGCTAACAATAGGAAATTTTTCTGGGTTTCCAGTTTCTTCAGACGTGGGAAACTTCAGGACACAGTTCCTGAGGAATTCCATAACTATTTAACCATGCTTTATCTACAGGCGAAACAGGAATCTATGTATTTTCCAAATCCATCAGTCAATGACAAGCTGCTTAGGACACCTACATGCCTAACACTGAACGCTACGACAACTCAGAATAGCTATGACCAGAAGGAAGATGATCTGGAGGTAGTATGTAATCCAATAAGAAACTTCCTTGAAGCACAAAGTATTGTTATTGGAGACAAGGAATGTTCAGCCATCATCTCTGACTGTAAGTACAGGCCTGCAGTTTGTATTTAAATTGCCAGGATGTTTGAAGCAGCAGGTCCACCAATATAGTTTCAGTGCCACTGTCTATTATGTAGTTAAGGAGGCGGATGGATGCACTCCGAGTGAAACTGCTTCACATGACTACACAGTCCCACTAAGCTTGATTGAACGGTGGGGAAATGCTATGGGTATCCTTAGTTCCTTCTTGACACTTGTCCTCATAATGAGTAGGAATGTACTTCTGTATACATGTTACTGCTACCTTTTTGTTAACTAATGCTTGACTGTGGTGAATTGGTGAATCCTTGACTGTTTGTAAGATATTGTATACCCTGAATCAAAACGGTGCTGCTGTTTTACGAAAAGTTATTATCGCTATGTGAAGGGCACAGGCTCTGTACTGGCTACATCTGAAGTAAGGCTCTTCTGTACAGTCTCTTGCCTGTCTTTAGTTCCAGTCTTTAGTTTTTTTGCACCACTCACCCTCTGGTGTTACGTCATTACTTTCACGATTCCTTATATTGTGATAATGTTCTTCAAATTATAGAACCTCAAACCAGTTCCAAAAGAGAACCTTGAAATTTCTTCACTGAATGAGTTGGGTCTACGGTTTTTCACCCCTCGAGAGGTGAATACTTTCTTTCTCATAGATTCACATATATTTACATACTTGTGTTCTCTATGATTCATAGCATGTGGTATTCATTTATTTTTCAGGTCGCTAATTTGCATTCTTTTCCCCCGAGTTTCCATTTCCCGGATCACATAAGCCTCAGACAACAGTAAGTTTTTATTTAGTTCCACCTTCTCACTGTGATGTGAATTCAGGAAGCTACATTGTGATCATGATTCATCCAATAATAGTGTGAAAGAATGAGCCATTTGTTCTAGAAATCATTATCCACTACTTGAATGGCGCTTTGCTCATTTTGTAGGTATGCCATGCTGGGTAATAGTCTGAGCGTAGCGGTTGTGGCTCCTTTGCTGCGGTATCTGTTTGCCGAGACATAGAGAAGTTCTCAATCATTTGGCGGGTGATATTCACCTTGGCCTGCCATCTGATATTTGTCAAAAATCTTGCCGCACTAGACTTGCAAGTACGATGTTTTATCCATCAATTTTTGTGTGTGTCTCTGATCTGTGCATTGTTGTGAGTTGTGACCATGCTTATCCTTCACGGCACGGTGAAGTTTCACCGAGCTTGAGGATTTGCGGGTCAATTCGCCAACGGCCTAGCAGGTATTGCAGCGAAGAGGTGGATGTGTTGTGGCATGCACGGACGAAGCTCAGCCTTTGGATCTACTAGCATGTACCAATACCAGTTCAAGTACCGGTCGACCTCTGCGTCGTGCCTTTCACTCCATAGCCATATTTACGCTGCAGCATTCCATGCTTTGAGGTGCAGTTAGTAATGTGATACTTTTGTTTAGGGCAAGTGTAATGTGATACTTTGTGATCACGTATCGTATTGCGCGCAAGAGATGGATGCAAATCAAATCCCACTATGTACCTGGACAACGCACGAGCCTCAGCTTTTCAGCTTGAAAATTTTCTGTTCAACCCCTGTGAACAATATAGCTAGTTGTGTTCCGAAAATTGATTTTGGAGGCCAGGCTCCATGGATGCCTCAATTTGCAATTTATATTTCTATATTTCAAAAAAAAAAAGAAAACTGAAAAAATACAGGTATAGATGGAGGCATAATGTACATGTGTAAATTTTCAGGACGAAATATGTTGAAATGAGAGATGTGAAAAAAAATCTCAAGCTTTTTAGCACATGATACTATCCATCCTCAAAGTCCATGAATTTATTTATTTTGTACAGGTTGCATCAAAGTATTTCGTCTTGAATTTTTACAAACATATACTACATTTCATCCTTGTATACATGTTTTTTCCAGATTTTTTTGGAACCGAAATTCTGAATTTTTCAAAAATTTGAGGCTCCATAGAGCTTGGTCACCAAAACGCCCCACTCATAGCGTCCATCACTTTGCTCCGAGTCATTTGTGAGAAATGCAACGCCGTCACTTCCTTTCCACCTGTGATCTCGCTCCCCCAAACATTCTATACAATTCAACTCAAAAAGGAAAATAAAAAAATTATATACAGTTCAAAATTGCACTTTGACCTGCGAACTGAGATAGCTTAGATCGTTAGTTTCCTTGAAACCAGTTCATTAGGATTCAAATCTTAGACTTGACATTGACAATCACATTTTTTTGAATTTATTTTAGACTTTCCGGTTACGTTCGTTTAGTGGGAGAAGACATTTTCGTCGGCTATAAAATGTTTATGATGATTTCTTCAATCTTTAAAAAATTACGTCAACTCAGTATCTCGAAGGTCGAAGGTGATCATAGGATAAGATGTAGCCTTTGATTGCATTGTGTTGTAAAGAAACGAACTGCACCGTGATCGACGACGAGCAGAGCAGAGCAGAGGCGCAGAGCTGCTGGAAAGGAGAGCGGCAGTTCCTCGGGGTCAACATCGCATGCTTGCGCAGTTCCGCTCAATCCCTAACTAAACCCCTCCTCCCCGCCACCATGCGCCGCCCACCACGGCTCCTAGGAGCCTCCTCGCCATCGCTCGCATGGCGTTCCCTCTGCGCCACCGCCTCCGCCATCCCCATTCCCGCCGCGCCACCCCACCAAACCGATCCCCTGTCTGCCCACTTCTCCAATCGCCCGGCCGCGCGCGACCCCGCCGTCGTGGAGAACCTCACCTCCACCCTCCGCGCGCTCTTCGCCTCATCCTCGTCCCACCCGCGTGCCTTCACTCTCCTCAAGTCGGCCGCCTTCGACGCCGGCCTCGCCCCGGACGCCCTCGTCGACGCCGTCCTCTCCGCCGCGGCCGGCCCTCGCTCCGGCTCCCCCGTCGCAGCAGCTCACGTGTCCCTCCTCAGCCGCCTCCTCGCCTCCCTCTCCCGCGCCGGCCGCGCCAGCGCGGCCACCGACGCCTACGCCCACATGGTCGCCCGCGGCGTGGTCCCGGACGTCAAGTCCCGCACCGACCTGCTCGTCACCACCGCGCGCTGCTCGTCGGCCCGGGACGCGCTTGTACTCTTCGCGGAGATGCGGGGGAGGGGCTACCGCGTGGACGCATGGATGTTCGATGCGCTCATGCGGGCCTGCGTCAAGGGAGGGATGCTCGAGGATGCTGTCAGGCTGTTTGATGAAATGCCCGACGCCGAGATCGAGCCCGACCAGCGCGTCTACGCTCTCGTCATCGCGGCACTGTGCAAACTGCGTGATGCTGACCGCGCGCTCCTCCTCCTTGGGGAGATGAAGGAGGCTGGCTTCGAGACGTGGGACTTCACGTACAGGTCTGTGGTGGATGTGCTCGTCAAGGCGGGGAGGATGGAGGAGGCTCTGCGGGTCAAGGACGAGATGCTGTCTGCCGGCAAGAAAATGGATGTGGTTCTCGCGACGATTTTGATGCATGGCTATTGCTTGCAAGGCGAGGTCGAGAAAGCTCTGGATCTTTTCGACGAGACTCTGGCGGATGGTATATTGCCCACTAATGTGAGTTACGGGATGCTTATAAGAGCCTGTGATCAAGCCGGGATGACACAGAAGGTGTATGTGCTATATCGCCAGATGAGAGGGCAGGGGCTGTTGCCAAGTTCACACGAGTTCAGTTTGGTTATCAAGGGCCTGTTGTGCGATAAACAGTGGGAAGATGCTGTAAGCTTGTGTGTGGAGATGGCTGATTCTAGGCTACCGGATGTCTTCACGTACAATGGTCTAATTCGTTGGCTCTGCCAGCAACACAAGCTCCGCGAAGCACTGCACTTGTTTGGTAAGATGAAGGAAACTGGAGTGAAACCATCTGTTGTGACATACAACAGCTTGTTAATGGGTTACTGTGAGAAGGGGTGCATGGATGAAGCAGTCAAACTGTACTCAGAGATGCCCGTGGAAGGATTTGTACCTAATGTTTTCACGTACACAATTTTGATGAAAGGGTATATCAAGAAGAAGGCTTTTGACAAGGCCTATGCCCTGCTTGATGAAATGAAACAGAATGGAGTTTCTTGCAGTGAGTATACATATAATGTTCTCATAAATGGCATTTGCATGGGTGACCGGATTTATGAAGTTGATGAAATGTTGAAGAACTTCATAGGTGAAGGTTTTGTCCCGACCACAATGACATACAACAGTATCATCAATGGATTTGTGAAAGCTGGTATGATGGGCTCAGCATTTGCTATGTATCAGCAGATGCGTGAGAAAGGTATACCCGCCAACATAGTAACTTATACCAGTTTCATTGATGGTTACTGCAGGACAAGTTGTTGTGATCTGGCACTTAAAATGCTAAATAATGTGAGGCGCAAAGGCCTTCAACCTGACATTGCTGCATACAATGCTTTAATAAGTGGGTTTTGCCATGAAGGGAATATGTCTCATGCACTGCAATTTCTTGTTATTCTTCTGAAAGATGGTCTAACACCCACATCTGGCGTCTACACTAATTTTATTACCGGGTACAAGGATTTGAAAATGATGAAAGAAGCTTCCAAATTCTACGAGAGCATGATTAAAGAAGGAATTGCCGCTGATACAGTAACATACACTACCCTAATCGACGGTTTCTCAAAAGATGGCAATGTAGCCTTTGCATTGGAATTGTACTCAGAGATGATGGCTAAGGGCAACATTCCCGATGATATCACTTTCACAGCGTTAACACATGGCCTTTGCCGCATTGGAGACATTGATGGTGCTAAGAAGTTATTGGATGACATGTGGAGATTGGATGTACGCCCTAATGCTCTTATTTATAACATGCTGGTAAATGGAAGCCTCCGTGATGGTAAGCTGCAAGAAGCATTCCAGTTGCATGATGAAATGCTCAACAGGGGAATTGTTCCTGATGATACATCATATGACATATTGGCTGGCCAGAAGCCTCCAGAAGGTGACAGTTGTGTTGATGCAGAGAGTCATATTTAAAATTTCTGCGAGTTAAGAGAATCTTGGCTTAAGCAGTTTGAAGCTTCCATTGCATGACAACATTGGGAAACTGTTAAATAAAGTGAAACCTTAACAGGCCAGATGGAAGCAAACGTAAGCATTGGGATTTGAGCATGAGATGTATTTGTTGTGTTATCTGATTTTTTATAGACGAAGCCCTGCTTTTCATTAAATTATAAGAGCTTGATATAGGAAGAATCTACTAGCGTGTAGGAGGGCGGAACATCTAACTGAATCAAAACCACTACCACCAACAACAATATTGTCCAGCTTAAATTTGATATCTGCATTGTTCCTGATGCTTTGTGATTATTCTACTCCATCCTTGAAGCTTTTTTGATGAATATATCAAAACCTTGAGGCTTTGCCTCTGTCTTTAATGGCAATACATTTTCTGTCAAATAATACTTGGTTTATTATCTGGACGTTTCAATTTATATATGCTTGAGATGTTCCTCATCTCTTCTGATGTTAAAGGTTACATTTACTGATGAGATTAGGTGAATGTCGTTTTTTGACCTTGGGTTGTTCTCATAGAGCTCTGTGTTTCATAGTAATATTAGTATGTTCGGCCAATCAGATGAGACTTGGGTAGAATCCTAATATTTTGAAATAAAAGAACAAACTCTGTTTTCTCAGAAACTTGACATAATCTATCACTGATCCTGCTATACTGTGGTAACCCTCCAAAAAAGTGACTGGAGAAGTTTGCTAAGCGCCAACATAATCATAAACATAAATCCATCTCTTACACAGAAGACATTCAAAAGATCACCATGCAAACTTAATATATGGGCTTATGTGTTGGTCATTCTGCGACCATGGAATGGAGCTCTTTTGTGATTTGGTTCTGTGATGCAGATTGCAGAAAGTTAATGGCGTCCTGTGCACCTGGTGTTCGCGGTGTATCAAAAGATCATGCCTGCTGCGCATCTGTGGTATAATGTGAGTGCTTAAATCCATCAGGTTTTGCCCACGATCACCCAAAAGAAAGGTATTCAAGGTAAGAAAAGCATAGGAGTGGGAAATTGTGAGATCCCAACAAGAGTAGTCTGTTCAAGGAGAAAATTACAAGTTCCATCCTCGAAGTCGCTGGCGGGTAACAATATAGTCCTCATGGTTGAAAAATGGCGGATGCTACGGATCAGCCGACTGATCTTAGGGGAAGATCAGCCGCCTGCCTGGCCGTCTGATTAGGCGCATATATGCCGTTCGATCAGACCGAACGTAGCCGTCTTCTTCCTCCTTTCTCCCATATCCACCACGCTGCAAAAAAAGGCGACATCATCATCGCGACCCCAGCAAAGCTCCATTTCAAACCTCCGACACGACGGCGTGGCGAAGCTCCATTGCAACCCTTGGCGGCGACACCCGAGGGCGCCGGCGAAGCTCCATTGCAACCCCCGGCGGTGAGACAAAGCTGCAACCCGGCACCGACGACGCCGGTGAAGCTCCACTGCAACCCCCGGCGGCGAGACAAAAGCTGCAACGCAGCACTGACGGCGCCGGCGAAGCTCCATTGTAGCATTAACGGAGCCCCTGTGCAGCACCGGCGAAGCTCCATTGCAGCCTAACGACCTCGGTGAGCGCCGATGATACGTCCATTTTGCATCATGCTTTTATATTGATATTTATTGCATTATGGGCTGTTATTACACGTTATGGTACAATACTTATGCCTTTTCTCTCTTATTTTACAAGGTTTACATGAAGAGGGAGAATGCCGGCAGTTGGAATTCTGGACTGGAAAAGGAGCAAATATGAGAGACCTATTCTGCACAACTCCAAAAGTCCTGAAAAGTTACGGAGAATTATTTTGGAATATATAAAAAATATTGGGCGAAAGAAATACCAGAGGGGACCCACCAGGAGGCCACAAGCCTGGGGGGCGCGCCCTACCCCCCAGGGCGCGCCCCTGTTGGTTGTGGGCCCCCCGGCAGCCCTCCGGTGCCCATCTTCTGCTATATGGAGGGTTTTGACCTGGAAAAAAATCAGAAGAGAGTTTTCGGGACGAAGCGCCGCCGTCTGGAGGCGGAACCTGGGCAGAAGCAATCTAGGGCTCCGGCAGAGCCGTTCTGCCGGGGAAACTTCCCTCCTGGAGGGGGAAATCGAAGCCATCGTCATCACCAACGATCCTCTCATCGAGAGGGGGTCAATCTCCATCAACATATTCACCAGCACCATCTCCTTTCCAAACCCTAGTTCATCTCTTGTATCCGATCTTAGTCTCAAAACCTCATATTGGTACCTGTGGGTTGCTAGTAGTGTTGATTACTCCTTGTAGTTGATGCTAGTTGGTTTACTTGGTGGAAGATAATTAATACTTCTCTGATCATGAATATGAATATGCTTTGTGAGTAGTTACGTCTGTTCCTGAGGACATGGGATAAGTCTTGTTATAAGTAATCATGTGAATTTGGTATTCGTTCGATATTTTGATAAGATGTATGTTGTCTCTCCTCTAGTGGTGTTATGTGAACGTCGACTACATGACACTTCACCATTATTTGGGCCTAGGGGAAGGCATTGGGAAGCAATAAGTAGATGATGGGTTGCTAGAGTGACAGAAGGTTAAACCCTAGTTTATGCGTTGCTTCGTAAGGGGCTGATTTGGATCCATATGTTTCATGCTATGGTTAGATTTATCTTAATTCTTCTTTCGTAGTTGTGGATGCTTGCGAGAGAGGTTAATCATAAGTGGGAGGCTTGTCCAAGTAAGGGCAGCACCCAAGCACCGGTCCACCCACATATCAAACTATCAAAGTAACGAACGCGAATCATATGAGCATGATGAAAACTAGCTTGACAGAAATTCCCATGTGTCCTCGGGAGCGCTTTGCTTTATATAAGAGTTTGTCCAGGCTTGTCCTTTGCTACAAAAAGGATTGGGCCACCTTGCTGCACCTTTGTTACACTCGTTACTTGTTACCCGTTACGAATTATCTTATCACACAACTATCTGTTACCGATAATTTCAGTGCTTGCAGAGAATACCTTGCTGAAAACCGCTTGTCATTTCCTTCTGCTCCTCGTTGGGTTCGACACTCTTACTTATCGAAAGGACTACGATAGATCCCCTATACTTGTGCGTCATCAGCCGACGAGGCTCCATTGCAGCCCCGGTGATGCTTTAGCACAACGCCGGCGAGCCCGCTGGCTGCAGCACCACCACTCCATTGAAGCACAAGGCAGAACGTCGTCTGCCTCGGTTGCGACAGTGCTCGCAGGACCCCATTGCAGCGCCGTTTGCAGACCATCGGCACGCAGCACGTGGCTCCTTCCCTGTGTTGCTTTGAAGCAGGCGTCGCCGACGAGGACGCTTCACTGCTCGCGGCGACGATGGATGAGACAACGCTATTGGTGCGGCAACCAGTTTTGCAGCGGCACCGCTGCTGCAAACAGCAAGTTGTGCGACGGGTGCAGTGGCGGCATTAGACCCTAATAACATGTGTCGGGGTTGGGGCAACAACGGTGATGGTTTGGTGGCCTGAACTAATGCCGGCGAGCGATGTGTGGAGGAAGCGAGCGGAGCAGAGGAAAGAAGGAAAGGGGAAAATCAGCTCGAGCGAGGAAAAAATCTGTGGACATGCTTCAGGGGGAAGAGATAAGGGATGGATGGGGACAACGGTGGGCAGCCCCACACGGGACACGCATCGTCCTACGGAGGCGGCTTACACGAGGGAGAGATCAGCTGGCTTAATTTAAGTTTTTCCTTGAAAAATACTCCAATACAGTCCTTATACAACAAAATATGGTACATATATGATCCTGGATTACGATAGAGAGCTGTCATGTCGCCATGTGGCAAGCCTTTTTGCGGAAAGCCCCCTCGCTTTGCCAGGAATCAACCCGCACTCCACGTCGTCCAGTGATCAAACGCGGCACATAGTGCCTCGGAATTTCGCACTTTCTCTTAACTCCCTCCACTACTGCACGTCTAGAGAAACCCTCCTCCCCGTTTGTCTCCCCCACAGTTCATCTCAAGTTCATCTTCGAATCCCTAACCATAGCGCATTGTGACGTGGAGATCACCCCGACATTGGCCACCATTCTTGTTCAAGTGGGGGACGACAACGCGGAGAAGCTCGAGAGGCTCTGCGACATATGCAGGTGGTTCTCGAACTGGGTGACGCTTTGCGATGAGTCAGTGAGGATTTCCATGGCGGCCATGACAAAGGAGAATCAACACATGATCGAGGACCAAGGAGCCCTTTTGATCAAGATACTGTACTGGGTGACGATGGAGGCGAAGGGGAAGGATCTGATGCAGAGAGAGCATAAGTCATACCGGTCACGCGTCGTTCACCCACCGGCTCCCGAGGAGGACGCCATGGTGGTAGTCATGCCGATGTTGGTGCCAGGGGTGGTCATGGCGATGCGGCGCTAACAAATCTGGTGCTGGACGACAACGAGCCGCCACCGCCGCCGACGACGAGGAGGAGGAGGCATATACGAGCTACATGTAGCTGCCTTGTCGCTCTCCCCGCCTTCCTCGCCACTCCCAAGGATTTGAGCCCTCGATCGCTCCGCATGGAGCAGTAGGGGCTACTCCCACCAGCAGCCAGATGTAAGTTTGTGCATTTTATTTCCACCTTTTGGGCATTATTATTATGCATAGATTAAACGTGATTAGGGATAGGGATATTACTATTGAGTTTGCGGTTATGATTAGTCTTGACCGATGAACTTAATAGGGATATGCCCAATTTACAGTTCCATGTTTTTTTGCAGATGCAGTTGTGATTAGGGATGGTACTATTGAGTTTTGATCCATAATTAATATGTTTACCCCATCGACTGAGCTGAAATTGCTCATAATCCATTGTTGCATTTGGACTTTTTACTGTGGGCATGGAATTTTGATTGACTTAGTTCTCAATGTTATCAGTGCGTATGCCTCGCAAGTAGGCCACAATGAGAACACCAAGAGGGAGTTCTGGGAAGGCCTGGAGGACATGTTTAGGAGTGTACCGATTGGCGAGAGGCTCTTCATAGGAGGAAATCTCAATGGCCACGTGGGCACATCTAACATAGGTTTTGAAGGGGTGCATGGGGGCTTTGGCTATGGCATCAGGAATCAAGAAGGAGAAGATGTCTTAAGCTTTGCGCTAGCCTATGACATGATCGTAGCTAACACCCTCTTTAAGAAGAGAGAATCACATCTAGTGACTTTCAGTAGTGGTCAACACTCTAGTCAGATTGATTTCATCCTCTCGAGAAGAGAAGACATGTGTGCGTGCCTAGACTATAAGGTGATACCTGGAGAGAGTGTTGTCCCTCAACATAAGCTTGTGGTTGCTGACTTCCGCTTTCGGATTCGTGTCCAGCAGGACAAGCGTGCCAAAGTCGCTAGAACGAAGTGGTGGAAGCTCAAGGGGGAGGTATCTCAGGCGTTCAACGAGAGGGTCATTAAGGAGGGACCTTGGGAGGAAGGAGGTGATGCAGACAACATGTGGATGAAGATGGCGACTTGAATTCATAAGGTGGCCTCAGAGGAGTTTGGAGTGTCCAGAGGAAGTAGAAGCTAAGGATACCTGGGGGTGGAACGATGATGTCCAGAAGACAATTAAGGAGAAGAAAGATTGTTTCAGACGCCTATACCTGGATAGGTGTGCAGACAACATAGAGAAGTACAAGATGGCAAAGAAGGCCGCAAAGCGAGCTGTGAGTGAAGCAAGGGGTCGGGCGTATGAGGACCTCTACTAGCGGTTAGACACGAAGGAAAGCGAAAGGGACATCTATAAGATGGCCAAGATCCGAGAGAGGAAGACGAGGGATGTTGACCAAATCAAGTGCATCAAGGACGGAGTAGATCAACTCCTGGTGAAGAACGAGGAGATTAAGCATAGATGACGGGAGTACTTTGACAAGCTGTTCAATTGGGAGAGTGAGAGCTCTACCATTGAACTGGACGAATCCTTTGATGATACTAGCAAGCGTTTTGTGCGGCAAATCCATGAGTCCGAGGTCAAGGAGGCTCTAAAGAGGATGAAAGAAGGCAAGGCGATGGGCCCTGATTGTATCCCCATTGAGGTGTGGAGAGGCCTCGGGGACATAGCGATAGTATGGCTAACCAAACTTTTCAACCTTATTTTTCGGGCAAACAAGATACCAGAAGAATGGAGACCACTACAGGAAACATGAGGTTTGCCGTCAGCCAAAGCGGACGGCAAATGGCACAAAATCGAACGACAAAGACTTTGCCGTCCGCTTGCTGACGGCAAACAAATTGTCCACGATCTTTCCGGTAAAGCCCTGCTTTGTCGTCTGCTTTAAATCGATGGACGAAAAAGGGGTTTGCTGTCCGCCTTTCAGGTCAGCTGACGGCAAAGGTTTTTAACCCTGTCAGCCGCCCTATCCCAGCCTTGCGGACGGCAAAGTGCCCAGTCGTAGGGTAGACAAAATCTTCACTTGCGTTTTTTTGTCCGATATTCGTTCGTTTATGCCGCGTTTTTTGTCCGATATTAGTTCATTTGTGCCGCGTTTCAGGCCGGGGACGACGAAGGCCTGCGGGGCCGGCGGGGCTGTGGCCTAAGGTGGACGAGGCCGTGGTAACGAGGGCGACGGGTCGGGGCCGGGGATGACGGTGGACGGGGCCGACGAGGACGAGGCCATGGCCGGCGAGGGAGACAGGCCGGGGCCGGTGCCGGCGAGGACGATGCCGGGGCCGTGGCCGGCGAGGGCGAGGACGAGGCCGGGGCCGTGGCCGGCGAGGGCGACGGGCCAGGGCTGGGGCCGCCGGGGCGAGGAGGCCTGAGGGGCACCGGGGCACGGGGCTGGGGCCGTCGGGGCGAGGAGGCCTGCGGGGGCATCGGGGCGCGAGGCTGGGGCCACCGGGGAGAGGAGGCCTGCGGGGACACCGGGGCGCGGGGCTAGGGCCGAAGGCGCCGGCGTCGGGGGGAGGCCGACTGCCCCGTGCGAGAGAGAGAGAGTTGGGGATAAGGGAGAGAACGTGGGAGAGAGAGAGAGAGAGAACGTGGAGGGAGATAGAGAAGGTGTCGGGTATGTGGTGAGAGAGATCAGGGAGAGAGCCGTGCGGTGTGGATCGTGCCACCTCACCGATCCATGTGATCGATCCGCGTGGAGTGTTTCCTCTTTGCCGTCCGCTAAAAAATTAGACGACAAAGAGCTCACTTTGCCGTCTTCCGTCTGTATTTTTCTATAGACGGCAAAGTGCCTCTTTGCCGTCCGCTAAAAAAACAGACGGCAAAGAGCTCACTTTGTCGTCTGCCATAAAAAAATAGACGGCAAAGTCTATTTTGCCGTCCGCCCCGACGAAAAGCAGATGACAAAGCACAAAGCTGATGGCAAATCTCCTGTTTCCTATAGTGGACGGAGTATATTAGTACCAATATTCAAGAACAAGGGGGATGTTCAGAGTTGTACTAATTATCATGGAATTAAGCTGATGAGCCATACAATGAAGCTATGGGAGAGAGTCATTGAGCACCGCTTAAGAAGAATACCAAGCGTGACCAAAAATCAGTTTGGTTTCATGCCTGGGAGGTCGACCATGAAAGCTATTTTCTTGGTAAGCCAACTTATGGAGAGATACAGGGAGCAAAATAAGGACCTGCATATGGTGTTCATTGACTTGGAGAAGGTTTATGATAAGATACCGCGGAATGTCATGTGGTGGGCCTTGGAGAAACACAAAGTGCCAGCAAAGTACATTACCCTCATCAAGGACATGTACGATAATGATGTGACAAGTGTTCGAACAAGTGATGGCGACACTGATGACTTCCCGATTAAAATAGGACTGCATCACGGGTCAGCTTTGAGCCCTTATCTTTTTGCCTTGGTGATGGATGAGGTCACAAGGGACATACAAGGAGATATCCCATGGTGTATGCTCTTTGCGGACGATGTGGTGCTAGTCGATGATAGTCAGACGGGGGTCAACAGGAAGTTGGAGTTATGGAGACAAACCTTGGAATCATAAAGTTTTAGACTTAGTAGAACAAAAACCGAGTACACGAGGTGCGCTTTCAGTACTACTAGACATGAGGAGGAGGAGGAAGATGTTAGCCTTGATGGGCAGGTGGTACCTCAGAAGGACACCTTTCGGTATTTGGGGTCAATGTTGTAGAAGGATGGGGATATCGATGAAGATGTGAAGCATTGAATTAAAGCCGGATGGATGAAGTGGCGCCAAGCTTCTGGCATTCTCTGTGACAAGAGAGTGCCACAAAAGCTAAAAGGCAAGTTCTATAGGACCGCGGTTCAACCCGCAATGTTGTACGGCGTTGAGTGTTGGCCGACTAAAAGGCGAAATGTGCAACAATTAGGTGTGGTGGAGATGCGCATGTTGAGATGGATGTGTGGCCACACAAGGAAGGACCGAATCCGGAATGATGATATACGAGATAGAGTTGGGGTAGGACCGATTGAAGAGAAGCTTGTCCAATATTGTCTGAGATGGTTTGGGCATATTCAGCGCAGGCCTCCAGAAACCCCAGTGCATAGCGGACGGCTAAAGCATGCTGATAATGCCAAAAGAGGCTGGGGTAGACCGAATTTGACATGGGAAGAGTCCGTAAAGAGAGATCTGAAGGATTGGACCATCACCAAAGAACTAGCCATGTACAGAGGTGCGTGGAAGCTTGCTATCCATGTGCTAGAACCATGAGTTGATCGCGAGATCTTATATTGTAAATTCACTGTAAATTAATAGGCACCAATACTAATTCCATTGTTACATTGAATTTTGACTGTAGTTAGTGAAAGTAAATTAATAGGCAGTGGTATTGATTCACTGTAAACTAACTGTAAATTAATAGATTGTAAATTAATTGTAAATCCATTGATGCATTTGGAATTTGGGATTGTGCAATTAATCAAATCTGTAACGCAAAATCAATATCATTTGCCTCTACCGATTCCATTGTTTTACAAACAAAGAGCTTGATGGGGGCCGCTTCTTGCTGGTGTTAAAAAGAAGATGCCTAGCTGAAGAATGCTGCTGATGGCTACCTGGTTGCCTAGCTAAAGATGGAGATTTCCTATAAATGCCTAGCATGATATATACGCTAGTAGTTAGTAGTTTAGTTTATCTAAGTAGTCTAAAGAATCGTGTCAACTTATGTTTAATATTGTGTTGCTCTCTAGCGACGAGGAATACGTGGGTGTCATCGAGCTTCGACGACGACCAAGAGTAGTAGCTGTGGCAACGGAATGGCGGACGACAAAGGAAAAAAACTGACCGTTTCTGTTTTGTGTGTCTAAAAAAGGTTGTTTTGGGTATCTATTATTCGTGCTTAGTTTGCTCAACTAGTGTGGAATCAATGTAAGGGTCCTGCTTAGTTTCAATGTTTAATCCAGTTTTTAATCAGTGTAATGGTCCTGCTTAATAAGTGTTGAAATCAGTGTTTAATGCAATGTTTAGTTAATTGAAAAGGTTAAATTAACACAAAAATTTAGTTAACACAAAAGCTAACTAAAAAGGTTCAATTAACACTGTCTGATGACTCCTCGATAGTTCAATTCGCCATGCTGTACGACTTATAACCAAGACTCAAAAAACGTTTTAAACATCATGGGGCATATGAGATGATTGAGGAACTGAAAATGGTGTTTCGGACTCACGCCCATGTGGAGATGTATGATGCCTCATACAAGTTCTTTAGTTGTAAGATAGAAGAGAACATCTTCGTTAGCGAGCACGTACTCAAAATGTCTAGGAACACCAATCGCCCGAATCAGTTGGGAGTTAATATTCTACAAGGGCTTTGTGATGAACTATAACATGTAAGGGATGAAGAAGGCGCTCCCTGAGCTTTTCACGATGCTTAAAACCGCGGAAGTAGAAATCAAGAAAGAGTACCAACCGTTGATTGTCAAAAAGACCACTAGTTTAAAAAAGGCTAAGGAAAGGAAAGGAAATTTCAAGAAGAATGACAAGCAAGTTGCTACTCCCATGAATAAGCCCAAGAATAGACCTAAACCTGACAATAAGTGTTTCTACTGCAAGGAAAATCTCTACTATTAAAGGGCAATCGAACGTCGTGATGGTTCGACCTCGCTCCCCACCCTCCCTTCGCACGTCCCTCCTCGCTCGATAGAAGGAAGAAAAGAAAAATGAACAATTTCTCTGTTAAAAAATAGCCACGACCCCGTCCCCTTCTTTTCTCAACCCTAGCTCTCGATCCTCTCACCCTCGTGATGCCCACCCACGATCTCCCCTCCCTGCTCCTACGAAGCAGTTTCATCTTCCACCCCATTGGCCACCGCTCGTCCCTTCTCTTTCCTGTTCCCCCATCCCCCATCCCATCTTCTTGCGGCTGATCTCCTCATTGCTGTCGTCTCTCACCTCTGCCACCATCACCCGTACACATCTCGGTCTCAATCCCTCGCGTACCCGCCTCTTTCGACGACTCCTTGGCTACATGAATGGCGATTGGCCGGCTGACCATTTCCTTCTCACCGTCGGTGGCCGCCGCACTGCAACTGCTGCCCCGGGTGTGGAGTGCGCTCTCCGTGCTGCTGCTCAGAGACACGGTGATGCTATGCATGGCCATGTCGGTCATGGTGCTCGGCTGCTCGCCAAGAAGGTCTTCCTCAGGACAGTCAATGCTGTAGTGAAGATCAAATGGAGGCGGCGGCGCCGGCCGGCCATTCTATCGCGAGACGAAGAGGCTGGCAGCTATGCGACCTGCTTCCCCGGCCATGGTGCTCGTCCAGATCCCCATGTACAATGAGAGAGAGGTATTATCTTGGGAAATTTCTTTCCTTCCCTTTATGCAATTTTCTTTAAAATCAAACATGGAGTCCCCTTTGAATTTCATTGATTTCAAATGGTTGAAATCAATGTTGGTCTTGTTGGCCTCAAAATTCAAACTATGCAAGGAAATCATGGATGCATATGCTTCTATTTTCACAACCAAAATTTAGGGAAAATTTGGGTTGTGACAGTAGTTGCGCCTGGGTATTTGATACTGGTTCAACTGTTAATATTTGTAACTCGAAATAGGAGCTGCAGAATAAACGAAGACTAGCTGAGGCCGAGGCGACGATGCACGTTTTAATTGGCCCGAAGGTTTATGTGATCGTTGTTGGCACGCTCCCTCTTCGTCTACCTTCGGGATTAGTTTTAAACCTTAACAATTGTTATTTGGTGCCTGCGTTGAGCAGGAACATGTTATACCTGGATCTTGTTTATTTTGAGATGGTTATTCATTTAATTTCGAGAATAATGGTTGTTCTATTTATATGAGTAACATCTTTTATAGTCATGCACCCAATGTGAAGGTTTATTCTTGTTGAATCTCGATAGTAGTGATACCCATGTTCATAATATTGACGCCAAAAGAAGCAAAGTGAATAATGATAGTACCACATACTTGTGGCACTGCCGCTTAGGTCATATTGGTGTAAATCACATGAGGAAACTCCATATGATGGACTTCTAGAATCACTTAACTTTGAATCATTTGAAACATGTGAATCATGCCTCATGGGCAAGACCCCGTTCTCTTGTACAATGGAGCGGGCAAGTGACTTATTGGAAATAATACATACTGATGTATAGAGTCCAATGAGTGTTGAAGCACGCGGTGGATATCGTTATTTCCTTACCTTCACATATTATTTAAGTAGATATGGGTATATTTACTTAATGAAACACAAGTGTGAAACATTTAAAAAGTTCAAGGAGTTTCAAAGTGAAGTAAAAAATCACCGTAATAAGAATTTCTACGGTCTGATCGTGGAGGTCAATATTTAAGTTATGAGTTTGGTATGCATTTAAGACAATGTGGAATTGTTTCACAACTCACGCCACCTGGAACACCAGAACATAATGGTGTGTCTGAACGTTGTAATCGTACTCTATTAGATATGGTGCATTATATGATGTCTCTTACCGATTTTTCACTGTCGTTTTGGGGTTATGAATTAGAGAGAATGACATTCACTTTAAATAGGGCACCATCTAAATCCGTTGAAACAACAGTGTATGAATTATGGTTTAGCAAGAAACCTACTCTATCGTTTCTTAAAGTTTGGGGATGTGACGCTATGTCAAGAGGCTACAACCTGATAAGCTCGAACCCAAAGCGGAAAAATGTGTCTTCATAGGATACCCTATAGAAACAATTGGGTATACCTTTTGATGTCTATGATCTGCGTTGGATTTTCCGTGAAGAGGAACGGGTTATTGCAGTACAAACGAGTAAGTATTTCCCCTAGTTAAGAACCAAGGTTTATCGAACCAATAGGAGTAACACGCAACCACCGTCTTCAGCGACTGCACACAAAAGAGCAAACACTTGCACCCAACGCGGGCAAGAGGGTTGTCAATCCCCTTGGACTCGTTATTTGCGAGAAAGTGAAACAAGCAGGTAGTAGTGGATAATTGCAAAACAAAATAAAAGATAATAAAGGCAGCGAGGTATTGAAAGGTTTTTGTAAATTATAAGTGAGAAGACCCGGGGGCCTTAGTGTTCTCTAGTGGTATCTCTCATGTAGGAAACATACGGTGGATAAACAAATTACTTTTGGGCAATTGATAGAAAAGCGAATAATTATGTTCATATTCACGGAAATGATCATGTGTATATAGGCATCACGTCCATAAACAAATAGGCCGACTCCTACCTGCACCTATTACTATTACTCCACTCATCGACCGCTATCCAACATGCATCTAGAGTATTAAGTAAAATAGAGTAATGCTTGGAGAAACATGACATGATGTAGACAAAGTAAACTCAATCAATATGAATGAACCCCATCGTTTTATCCTTAGTAGCAACAACACAAAGACGTATCTTGTCCCCTTCTGTCAGTGGGATATAGAAACCCGTCAGGTTGAACCTACCACAACGCACCCCTCTCACTAAAGAAAGATCAATCTACTTGGCCAAAGCAAATCAATAGACCAGAGAGATTTACGAAGCAATAATGATCATGCAATAAGAATCAATTTAAGAACTCAGAGAAGACTCCAATATTTTATCATGAATAACCTGAACATAAACCCACAATTCATCGAATCCCAACAAACAGACCGCACAAAGGCATTACATCGGATAGATCAAAGCGAAGATGCGATGATCATTGTATTGAACATCAAGAGAGAAATAGATAGCCATCTACTCCCTCCGTCCCAAAATAAGTGCCACAAATTTTATACTAAACTAGTACAATTTTTATACTAGATCATCGACACTTATTTAGGGACGGAGGGAGTGGATACTAATTACGGACCCGTAGGTCTGTGGTGAACTACTCACAGATAAGCATGGAGGCAGCAAGGTTGATGAAGACGGCCTCCGTGATGGATTCCCCCTCCGGCAGAGTACCGAAAATGGCCTCCATATGGGATTACGGCGAAACAGAAACTTGCAGCGGCGGAAAAAGGGTTTCGGGAGCTCTCCTGGGGTTTTTGGAATATATGAGAATTTATAGGCCAGAGAGGGACGTCGGGAGGCGGCCGAGGAGGCCAGTACCCATCAGGGCGCGCCCTAGGGCCCGGCGCGCCCTGTTGGGTACTGGGCCCCTAGTGTGCCCTCTGGTCATCTTCCGAAGCTTCCGGGTCTTTATTTGGTCCAGAAAAAATCATAAAAAAGTTTCGGGTCGATTGGACTTCGTTTGGTACAGTAAACCTGACAAGCTAAAAACACGTAGAAAACAGGAACTGGCACTTGGCACTGGGTCAATAGGTTAGTGCTCAAAAATAATATAAATTGGTAAATAAGTACCCAAAAAGTATCCTAGAATGATAATATTATATCATGGAACAATAAAAAAATTATAGATACGTTGGAGACGTATCAACATCCCCAAGCTTAATTCCTGCTCGTCATCGAGTAGGTAAATGATAAAACAGAATTTTTGATGTGACATGCTACTCAATATGTAATCTTTTGCATGTATGCTCATTGAGAAACGATGAATTAACAAACCTCAACATAGTAATATTTGTAAGCACAAGAAACACAATCATCAATCTTTAAGAGTAGACGATCCTCAAAGAATGTTCACCCCTATTTGTTTTGTCATACTAGAAAGGCATGGCTCTGTCCTCACCACATTAGTACAAATGTTAAGCACCACGGTGTCCAAGTCAGGCAATTGGATCATACTTTTTCAACGCGCATCAACTTTTTATTCTCCACGCAATACATGAGCGCAAACCATGGACATAGCATAAGGTGGAATAGAATATGGTGGTAGATATCAAAGGGGTAAAAAGTGGAGAATAAAGCCTCGCATCAACTAGGCGTATCAATGGGCTATGGAGATGCCCATCGATAGATATCAATGCGAGGAGTAGGGATTGCCATGCTAACATGATGCACTAGAGCTATAAGTGTATGAAAGCTCAACTGAAGCTAAGTGGGTGTGCATCCAACTTGCTTGCTCATGAAGACCTCGGGCTTTTGAGGACGCCCGTCATCGGAATATACAAGCCAAGTTCTAATAATGAAAAATTCCCACTAGCATAGGAAAATGAAGAAGCATGAGACTCTCTATATATGAAGAACATGGTGCCACTTTGAGGCACACGTGTGGTAAAGGATAGTAGCAACTTCCCTTCTCTCATTTTCTCTCATCATTTTTTTATATCATGAATGGCGGGGATCATCTGGCCTCCCCCATTATTTATTTCCTCACCAGGACAATGCTCTAATAATGATCATCACACTTTTATTTACTTACAACTCGATATTTCAACTTGATATGAAGAACTATGAAGCAATATGACTCAATATGAATGCCTCTGGCAGTGTACCAGGATGTGCAATGATCTAGCATGACATGTATAAAAAATATGATGAACGGTGGCTTTGCCACAAATACTATGTCAGCTCTATATGATCATGCAAAGCAATATGTAGACGAATGAACTAGTCATATGATATGATGATGGAGGTTGCATGGCAATATATCTCGGAATGGCTATGGAAATGCCATAATAGGTAGGTATGGTGGCTGTTTTGAGGAAGATAATAGGAGGTTTATGTGTGACAGAGCGTATCATGTCATGGGGTTTGGATGCACCGGCTAGGTTCACACTGACCCTCGAGATGAGAATGAGCGATGCACTGTACCGAAGAGGCTAGCAAAATATGAGAAGGTGAGATTGCGTATGTCCACGGATTCGCATTAGTCATAAAGAACTCACATACTTATTGCAACATTTTATTTGTCTTATCGCGAATCAAAGCACTATTCGCATGCCCCTAGGGAGGTGGTTGGGAGGAGTTAACCATCGCGTGCCTCCGAACCGAAACAACACTAGGATTTCAACGGGGAATAAAAATGCTCACACATCCTCACCATGCCGTTTACCAATACTTAGACAAACGTAAAGTTAACACCTCTTAATACCGATGCTCCTACGAACCGGCAACCATGTACTCATACCCTTTTCATATTACCACATTAGTATCATTAACTCAAAACTTCTCTTTTAAATGATACATGAAGGTTTTGATTATCACTCATTGAATACCTATTAATTTTTGGAATAATTCTATAACCCATGCAATTACCATTGATATTTATAACTCTCAAACAAATGTAAGTGAAGAACGAGAGTGCAATTATTTCTATAAAATCTACACGCCACCGTGCTCAAAGAGATATAAGTGAAGTACTAGAGCAACTGCCTAGCTCAAAAGATATAAGTGAAGCACAAAGAGTATTCTAACAAATCATGGTAAAAATGTGTCTCTCTAAAATAGGTGTGTCCAGTAAACAATGATTGTGGCAAACTAAAATAAAAACAAGCAAAAACAAACGACGCTCCAAGCAAAACTCATATCATGTGATGAATAAAAATATAGCTCCAAGTGACATACGGATGATTTGGAACGAAAGAGGGGATGCCTTCCCGGGGCATCCCCAAGCTTAGACACTTGAGTGTTCCTAGAATATTGCCTTGGGGTGCCTTGGGAATCCCCAAGCTTAGGCTCTTGCTGCTCCTTATTCTTCGTCATCGTGATAAGACCCAAAACTTGAAAACTTCAATCACACAAAACTTAACAAAACTTCGTGAGATCCGTTAGTATAAGCAACATATCAAATACTTTAGGTACTATTATAAATTGATTAATATTTCATTATTGCATAATAGGGACTGTATTCTAACTTGTCCATGGCTTATACCCCCCGATACAATCCATAGCCTCATCAAAACAAGCAAACTATGCAAGCAAAAACAGAATCTGTCTAAAATAGAACATTCTGTAAAGATCTGTAGACACGTATACTTCTGTAACTCTAACACTTATGAAAAACTTGGACAACCTGGATAATTTGTATTGAACACTGTGTAACAATTTCAGATCATTATCACGCTCCAGTAAAAAAATGAAAATTCCTGTACTGGAGTCAAACGTTTCTTTTTTCTGTCAGCATCAATTCTACTCATCTTGTGAGTCATCCCAAAAGCTTTACTTGGCATAAACACTAATTAAAACACAAAAACACAATCATTACAGAGGCAATAATAATGATATCACACCAAGGCAGAAAGTATTGGGTTGTCTCCCAACAAGCTCTTTCTTTATAGCCATTAAGATAGGCTTGAGATTTCAATGATGCTCACATAATAGATAAGAATTGAATCACAAAGAGAGCATCATAAAGCATGTGAAAAACACATCTAAGTCTAACATACTTCCTATGCATAGGCATTTGATAGGAAAACAAATTCTTAAGACAAGTGAAATCTAGAATATGCAAATAGGAAGAACGAAGCATTAATAATTTCAACACAAAGAGAGGTAATTGAGTAACATGCAAATTCTTATAACCATGTTTGCCTCTCTCATTATATGTAGGATCATAATAAAAATCAACAATATAACTATCATAATATTGATCATTCTCCAAAGTAGTGGGATCATTATTACCTAAAGTTGACACTCTTCCAACCCCACTTTTAGTAGTGTTGCGAATATCATACTCAATAATAGATTCATCATGAAGGCTAGAATTATCAAGATCACAAGGAACATCATGATTATCACCCCAATCATGATCACTGGCACAATTGATATTCATAGAATTTATACTAGCAACATGGCAATCATGCTTTTCATTCAAGGAACTAGCATGAATCACTTTATAAATTTCTTTTAACACTTCATCACAATTTTTAGATTCATGATTTTCAAGCAAGACCTCATAAGGAAAATCTAGTGCACTCAACTCACTAGCAATTGGTTCAACATAATTGGGTCTTTTAAAAAGATTAGCAAGTGGATGAGGATCCATTTGTATTTATTTTTACCTTTACTTTCTGTTTGTGTGTAATAAAGATAAAGATAACATAGCTAGGCAAGCAAGCAAACTAGAGACGAAACAACCAAACTAGCAAGCTAGTAAAGTAAATATTTTGTATTTTTGTTTTTTTGAAACAAGAAAAATATAAGAGCAAATAAAAAGTAGAACAAGTGAATGATAATTTGTGCGAAGTTACTTGATAGTAGATTGGTGATATTCCCTGGCAACAGCGCCAGAAATCCTTACTGATGTCTGTGATCTGCGTTGGGTTTTCCATGAAGAGGAACGGGTTATTGTAGCACAAACGAGTAAGTATTTTAATATCGGAAGAATGCCTTGTGGGTATCGTACTGTCACTTCCTAACTAGGTGATCATAAAGGTGCTATTCACGTATCTCGGAAGGTGCTAGTTGGGTTGCATGGATCTAGAATGGTATTTGTCTCTCCATGTAACAGAGAGATATCTCTGGGCCCTCTCGGTAATACAACATCCTAAGTAGCTTGCAAGCATGTGAATAATGTCTTTAGTCACTGGGATATTGTATTACAAAACGAGTAAAGTGAATTTTTCGGTAACGACATTGAATTAGATATGGTGATACCGGCGATCGATTCTCGGGCAAGTAAAATATCGTGAGACAGAGGGAATTGTATACAGTACTATATGAACCTTGACATCGTGGTTCAAACCGATAAAGATCTTCGTTGAATATGTGGAAGTCATTATAGGCATCCAGGTCCCACTATTGATTATTGATCAGAGAGTTGTCTTGGTCATGTACGCATGTTCTCGATCCCGTAGAGTCACACAGTTAACGTTCGATAATGCTAGGGTAGTAATGGTATATTCATAATGGTGAGACCGAATATAGTTCGGAGTCTTAGATGGAATCCGGGATATCACGAGGAGCTTCAGAATGGTCCGAAGATAAAGTTTCATATAAGGAAAGTGGTTTTCAGGGTTCCGGAAAGTGTTCGTTTTCTCGGTATTTGTATCAGAACATACTATAAGGTTCCGGGGGTCCACCAGTGGGGCCCACCTGCCCCGTAGTGTCCACATGGACCCGGGGAGCACTAGCCCTACATGGGCTAGGAGCACCAGCCCCCCTTAGCCCATGCGCCTAGGAGAACCCTAGCGCCAAAATATGGAAGGGGGAGACTTGGAGGTAAAGTCCCCCCCTCCTTGACCGCCAGCCCTAGGGGCTTTGTGGGCAAGCCTCGAGCCCACTATGCCTATAAAAAGGGGGGAGGCACAGGGGGTAGCAGCCCATCCAAAGCCTTGGCGCCTCCCCTCCCGCAACTCATCCCTTCTCCTCCACAAACACTTGGCGACGTCGTGTCGGAGCTCCATCATAAACTCCACCACCACGCCGTCGTGCTAGCCTAGATCCCATCTATCTCTCCCTATCCCTTGCTGGATCAAGAAGGAGGAGACGTCACCAAGCCGTACGTGTGCATATCTCGGAGGTGTCGTTCGTGTGGTGCTGGATCTTGGATCGCGAGGAAAGTATGACTACGCCAACCACGTTCATTAGAATGTTTCTACTTTCGGTCTACAAGTGTATGTAGAGTTTCCCACTCGTTGCTAGCATCTCATATATTAGATCTTGAGTGGATTCGTAGGATTTTTTTCCCCTCCAACGGTTCAAAACACACTATGTGTTAATGCTTTGTTCCGGTTTATTATTAAAAGGAGCACCTTACTTACCATTAGTTTCCATTAGGATCCCGCTACCACGGGATGGTAGGACAAAAGATGCCATGCAAGTTCTTATCGCAAGCACGTATGACTATATACGGAATGCATGCCTACATATAATTGATGAATTGGAGCTAGTTCTGTGTCGCTCTAGGTTGTAACTATTACATTATGAATTTCATCCAAATATCCATCGCTAGTCCATGCCTACGCTTTTACAATATTTTCTTTTCTTGAATCATTACTGCTGTTGTTGTTATGATTACTAAAACACTGCTACTACTATTACCGTTGCTATTGCTATTATTGTTACCAATGCTATCAAAACTATCATATCACCTTGCTACTAATAAATTGCTGCCAGTTGCTTTCTGGGTGTGGTTGAATTGACAACTCAACTGCTAAGGCTTACAAATATTCTTTGGCTCCACTTGTGTCGAATCAATAAATTTGGGTAAAATACTTCCCTCAAAGACTGTTGCAATCCCCTATACTTGTGGGTCATCATACGCCTCCACATTCTGGTTGATTTGCTTCTGCAAACAAGCTTGGATCACGCATTGAAAAGTTGCGCGTGCATTCTTGAGTCTGAATGGCATCGTGACATAGCAAAATCACCCAAAAAGGGTGATGAAGGTTGTTTTTGTTTTCATCGGGCCCATACAATCGGATCTGGTGGTATCCGGAGTATGCATCCAAAAAATTGAACCGCTCACAGCCAGCAATGAGTCCACTATCGGGTCAATGAGAGGAAGAGGGAAATGGTATTTGGGACATACCCAATTGATATGCTTGAAATATATACACATTCTAAGAGAGTTAATTTTCTTACGCACCATCACTATGTTGGCAAGCCACTCGTAGCGGTATACTTCATGGATGAACTCGACAGTCAGGAGCCGAACAATTTCTTCACCAATCGCCTTGCACTTCTCTTCCAAGTAGCACCACAGATACTCTTTGACCGGTTTTGCCTTTGGATCGACACAGAGTCAGTGCTCAGGCAATTCCCTGGGAACACCTGGCATGTTAGAAGGTATCCATGCAAGGATGTCCTAGTTCTCATGGAGGAATTGGAGGAGCTCATCTTCCTATTTGTTACTGAGGTTGGTTGCGATGTTGGTCATCTTGTTTGGATCTTCGGGACGAATTTGTGCCTGCTTGGTATCTCCAGCCGACTAGAATGCAGAGTCAGCCGCTGGTTTCTTTGACTTCAATAGCTCACTAGGACCTGCCAACTTCTTATACTCATTCAACTCAACTACGACCATCGGAGCATCTGGAATCAATGAGCCTTGCTGCTGCTACTTGTGAATGCATTGGGTTTTTACATGAATAGGAAGGTGATGTAGTAAAGTAGAGAAAAGTATTTCGCTCAATTAAGAACCAAGGTTTATCCAAACAAACGATCAACAATACCTGCACATACAAGAGCAAATACTTGCACCTAGGCCAACGAGGGAAGAGGGTTGTCAAGCCCCTCGTACTCGTTAAGTGCAAGGATTAAATTTGATAGTGTAGATAGATAATTATAAATAAAAAGAAAATAAATAAAAACAAATATTTTGTATGTTTTAAATATATAAATAGGAAGATGGACCCGGGGGACGTAGCGTTCACTAGAGGCATCTCTCTCATGAGCATAGTAGCGATGGGTGTACAAATTACTGTTGGGAAATTGATAGAAAAACGAATAATTATGTTGTTATTCATGGCTTGATCAATACATAGGCATTACGTCCATGACAAGTAGACCGTTAAACTTACTGATGCCTACTGCTATTACTCCACTAATCGACCGCTATTTAGCATGCATCTATGGTATTAAGTTGATGACAAACAGAGTAATGCTTTAAGCAAGATGACATAATGTAGACAAAGTAAGAGTAACTAATACGTTTAGACCCCGTCATTTCATCCTTAGTAGCAATGATACAAATACGTGCCTCACTCCTCCTCCTATAACAATCACAGAGTGAGGACACCGCAAGATTGAACCTACTACTATGCACCACTCCCTGTGATGATCTACTCATCTACTTGGCCAAAGCAAACTTATAGATCGGAAAGCATGTATAGCTATCTAAAATCACACATAATAAATCTCAGAGTGGATCAATTTCTTTCAATGAATAATCTTAACATAAACTGACAATTCTTCGGATCCCAACAAACACACCGCAAAGATTGCATCGAGTAGGTCTCCGAAGAGATTGTATTGAAGATCAAAAGAGAGGGAGAGAGAGAGGGGGGGGGGGAGGGAGGGAGGGAGAGAGGGAGAGAGAGACATCTAGCTATATCTATAGACCCGTAGGTCCTGTAGGAACTACTCACACATCATGTGGGAGGCAGCAAGGTTGATTAAGATGGCCTCCGTGCTGGATCCCCCCTCCGACAGTGTAGCCGAAAAGGTCTCCAGATGGGATCATGAGGGATAAAGACTTGTGGCGGCGGAAAAATTGTTTTGGGTGCCCTGGAATATATGTGTATTTATAGGCCAGAGAGGCGGTAGAAAAGAGCCACATTGGGGCACAAGGGTGGAGGGCGCGCCTCCTACCCTTGTCGCTCCCTCGTGCATCTTCTGGATTCCCTCCGAAGCTTCTAGGGACTCTTTTGGTCAAGAAAAAATCGTCAAAACATTTCGTCACATTTGGACTCCGTTTGATATAGATTTTCTGAAAACCAAAAACGAGCATAAAACAACAACTGGCACTGGGCTCTAGGTTAACAGGTTAGTTCCCAAAAATGATATAAAATGGTGTATAAAGCATATAGGATTGAAAAAATAGCATGAAATAATCAAAATTATATATACGTTGGAGACGTATCAACTACAAACACTCCTCCGCCTTCCGCGTGTCACCTGAGATGGTACTTACTCCATTCAACCCTGGCAAATTCAACTTGAGGTAGACGTAACATGGCCGGGCCATGAAATGTGTGTAGGCAAGCCTACCCAAAATTGCATGATATGCACTCTGAAAGACTATCACCTCAAAGACTAGCTTCTCTTTTCTAAATTTTTTCTCATCACCAAACACGACCTCCAAGTCGAATTGTCCGAGTGACTTGTCCTTCTTGCTGAGGATGGCCCCGTGAAATTGCATGTTGCTTACACTAAGCTTGGACATAGGGATGCCCATTTCCTTCAGCGTGTTAGCATAAAGAATGTTCAAGCCGCTACCTCCATCCATCAGAATTTTGCGTAATCGGACTTTGAAAACAAGGGGTCAACCACCAAGCTAGTCGCCCAGGGGTCAGTATGTGAGTTGGGTGATCCGACTGATCGAAATTGATGGGTATTTTGGCCCAGTCCAGGTATTTAGTGATAGTCGGCATCGCCATATTTGCTTCACGATTGATAACCTTCAACTTCCGTTTGTAGTCGGTATCAGCAAAGATCATCAAGACTTTCTCCATCGAATGGAAACCTATGAAAGGTTTCTTTCCCCTCACTGTCATCCTGATCTTTACTATCTGACTGGTCATCCTTCAAGAACTTTTTCAGCAATCTGCAGTCCCTAGTAGTATGCTTGGCCAAAATTAGATTGCCCTCTTCATCCTTCTTGGTATGAACTTGACAAGGTTGGTCAAGTATGTCACCCTCTGGATCACATTTCCTATATGGGACCCATTCCTTCTTTTGTTCATGTTGTCCTTTGCCTTTTGCTTTCCCAACTAAATCCGTGAGTTCAACATTATCTACTGCTTCTGCTTTGCGCTTCTATTTTCTATGATTTTGGACGGAATGGTTTGCATCTCCAGCCTGACCCTTGCCTCTCCTTAGTCGATCTTCCTCCACGCCATTGGCATACCGGTTGGCTATCTCCATCATTCGACTCAGGGTTGGAACATACGTGCGGCTGAATTTGATGGTCAGCTCCCGATATCTCATGTTGAAAGCACAAATGGCTTGGTGCTTGGTTACATTTTCGACAGTGTTATGTAGGGTAGTCTGCCTCTGGATGTATTCTCGCAAGGTTTCGTTGCCCTTGTGAACACAATGTTGCAACACAGCTAACCCGCCTGGCCGCTTGTAGGTAACCTCGAAATTCTCGATGAACACTCGGGCGAGGTCGTCCCAACTAAAAACACTATTAGGTGACAGTTGATTGAGCCATGCCCGAGCAGATCCTTCAAGCATCAATGCAAGATGCTTCATCAAAACATCATCATCGCTGCCTCAGATCTGGATGGCCACTCAGTATTCATCAAGCCATGTCTTCGTATTTGATTCTTTGATGAATTTGCTTATTCCTGCTGCCACCTGAAGTTCACAGGGATCATCGCCAAACAGATATACCTGCTGAAACATGTTGGCCCCGAGGAGCTTGATCTAGTCGAATAATCTCTAGCGTTGTATTCTCTGGTTTCTCAGCCTCTATCTATTAGGTTCTGAGCAAGGACTGATCGAGCATTGAACTGTGGATCACAGTAATCTACTTCATCATGCTCATGAGGGTAGTATCTACCCGACATGCGTGGTGGTGGTGGTGGGGGGGGGGGGGCTGGCCCTACGATCTTCGTGGTGGTACCCGACGCCATATGCCGAGGCGAATATGGGGCGTCCTTAGAGGGGTTATCCGAGCGCGGTAACAATCATCATGCTGCTGAGTGGGTGATCCCCGACCATGGAGTCAATCACCGTGTTGCAAGGGGAGTTCTAGTCGACGAGTGAGCACTACATCTCTTGGAGGAGGTGATCTGAAAGCACAACTTCTCCATAGGTGGTTTTGGTAATTAATAACAACATATATTTCATTGGACTAATGTTTCCACTAAGTGCATTTCAGGAAAGGTTCAATGATGGATTGGCTAAAAGATTGTGTGGAGAACCTCACCAAGGAAAGGAAGGAATATGATTGGCCATGCTTCAAGATCAAGGACTCTACATTTTATATTTTGTGAGAAATCACTTTTGAGTCCATAGGAAATCCAATACTATTAAAAGGGGATGAGGTAAATATGATGATCTCGTTGCTCAAGTGCTTAGAGGTAGCCACCAAAAATACTCACCCACTTTCCCCCACAAATCATCTGTCCAAAGCCTAAAGTCAAAATTCGGTGCCACCAATATTCCATTTCGGATCCACCGAGTTTATCCAAGACAGAAGCCAAACCAAACCCTAGCATATCAGTACTACCAGCTTTTCATTCGGTGCCACCGAAAACAGTGACCAACTTCCTGGTTAGCCATTTTCTAGATTCGGTACGGCCGAGATTTGAGAATCGGTACCACCGAGAAGTTGGACCAACTTTCTCTTAGCCCATTTCTCTAAATTGGTCCCACCGAGTTTGAGGAATCGGTCTCACCGAGATTTGGTAACTGCCTAGGTCACCCATATCGGTACCACCGAGATTCATATATCGGTTCCACCGAAAAGCCTAAAGTTGCCACATTTTGAACTAGTCGGTGCCACCGAGTTTCTACTTCTATTTCACTGAGTTGGGCAATAATGTTGTAACGGTTGGATTTTTGGAGAAGCCTATATATACCCCTTCACCACCACTCACTCACAAGACAAGCACTCAGAACAGATCTCCACTTGCCATATCCAATTTTCTGAGAGAGAGCCACCTACCCTTGTGTTGAGGTCAAGATCATCCACTCCAACCATATGGATCTTGATTTCTAGTCTCCCCAAGTTGCTTTCCACCCAATCAATCTCTTCTACCCATGCCAAACCTATGAGAGAGTGATTGAGTGTTGAGGAGACATTTTTTGAAACACAAGAGCAAGGAGTTAATCATACTACCACATCTACTACCTTTTGGAGGGTGGTGCCTCCTAGATTGGTTAGGTGTCGCTTGGGAGCCTCCTTCTTCATGATTGTGGCAATAAACCAAGAGTTTGTAAGGGCAAGGAGACCGCCTACTTCGTGAAGATCCACCCCGAGTAAGGCTAGTCCTCCGTGGACGTAGGCCATCATGGAATAGACGAGGTTGCTACTTCGTGGACCCTTCATGGGTGGAGCCCTCCGTGGACTCTCGCGACCGTTACCCTCCATGGGTTTAAGTCTCCATAAACGTGGACGTACGATAGCACCACCTATTGGAACTACGGGAAAAAATCTCCGCGTCTCCAAATTGCGTTTGATCCTCCAATCCCTAACCTCTTACATTTGCATGTCTTTACTTTCCGCTGCTATACTCTTAGACTTGCATGTGTAGGGTGAACTTGACTTGCAACAATTGCTAAAATCTGCCCACAACTAAAATTTGGAAAATGTTAGATTTTTATTTGGTCAAGTAGTCTAATCATCCCCCCTATAGACATACTTTCGATCCTACAGTGCCGCCGAGGCACAATGGGGCTATGAGCCGACTGCGTTGTGTCCGCTGATACTTGTGATCTGCGTAGGATTTTCCGTGAAGAGGAATGTGTAATTGCAGCACAATACGGGTAAGTATTTCCCTCAGTTAGGAAACCAAGGTCTATCGAACCAATAGGAATATCAATCCATAACCGTCTTCAGCGGCTGCACACAAAAGAGCAAACAACTTGCACCCAACGCGGGCAAGAGGGTTGTCAATCCCCTTGATCTCGTTATTTGCAAGCAAGTGAAGTGTGTAGATAATAGTAGATAATTTTAAATTGCAAAATAAAATAAAAGGTAAATAAAGGCAGCAAGGTATTGTATCATTTATGAATATATATATGAATAGACCTGGGAGCCATAGTTTTCCCTAGCGGCATCTCTCGTGAAAATAAGCATACGGTGGGTAAACAAATTACTGTTGGGCAATTGATAGAAAAGCGCATAGTTATGCGATATTCATGGCAATGATCATGTGTATACATGCATCACGTTCAAAACAAATAGGCCGACTCCTGCCTGCACCTATTACTATTACTCCACTTTAAGAGTGCTTCTATGCTTGCCTCTCTACGTATTAAGGTCATGACAAACAGAGTAATGCATGGAGAACGGTGACATGATGTAGACAAAGTAAACTCAATTAATATGAATGAACCCCATCATTTTATCCTTAGTGGAAACAACACAAAGACGTATCTTGTCCCCTTGTGTCACTCGCATATAGAAACCCGTCAGGTTGAACGCACTACAATGCACCCCTCTGATTGAAGGAAGATCAATCTACTTCCACAAAGCAAATCAATAGACCGGAAAGAATTACGAAGCTATAATGATCATGCAAATAAGAATCATAATATTCAGAGGTGACTCAAATATTTTTCATGAATAATCTGAAAATAAAACCACAATTCATCGGATCCCAACAAACGCACCGTACAAAAGAATTACATTGGATAGATCAAAGCGAAGATGCGATGATCATTGCACTGAAGATCAAAAGAGAGAGAGATAGCCATCTAGGTACTAACTACAGACCCGTAGGTCTATGGTGAACTACTCAGACATCATCATGAGGGCAGCAAGGTTGATAAAGAGGCCCTCCGTGATCGATCCCCCCTCCGGCAGGGTGCCGAAACGGAGCTCCAGATGGGATCGCGGGGGAACAGAGACTTGCAGCGGCAGAAAAAGAGTTTCGGGATGCCATCTTGGGTTTTTGGAATTTATGTGAATTTATAGGCCACAGAACGGGGTCAGGAGGGCCACTAGGGGGCACAAGCCATCAGGGCATGCCGACCCCCCTGGGCGCGCTGCTACTTCTTGAGCTTGCGTTGGTTTTCCCTTGAAGAGGAAAGGGTGATGCAGCAAAGTAGATAAGTATTTCCCTCAGTTTTGAGAACCAAGGTATCAATCCAGTAGGAGGTACAAGAAAGGCCCCAATCTATGCACCTGCACAAACAATCAAACACTTGCACCCAACGCTATAAAGGGGTTGTCAATCCCTTCACGGTCACTTGCAAGGATGAGATCTGATAGAGATAGATATAAAAGATTACTAAAAGTAAAACGAAATAAAAGTAAATAAAATTGCAGCAAAGTATTTTTGGTATTTTTGGTTTATAGATCTGAAAATATAATATGGAAAATAGACCCGGGGGCATAGGTTTCACGAGAGGCTTCTCTCTTGAAGGAAAATAATGCGGTGGGTGAACAAATTACTATCGAGCAATTGATAGAAAAGCGCATAGTTATGACGATATCCAAGGCAATGATTATGCATATAGGCATCACGTCCATATCAAGTAGACCGAAACGATTCTGCATCTACTACTATTACTCCACACATCGACCGACTCCTGCCTGCATCTAGAGTATTAAGTTCATGAAGAACAAAGTAACGCATTAAGTAAGATGACATGATGTAGAGGGATAAACTCAAGCAATATGATGAAAACCCCATCTTTTTATCCTTGATGGCAACAATACAAATACGTGCCTCGCTACCCCTACTTTGTCACTGGGTGAGGACACCGCAAGATTGAACCCAAAACTAAGCACTTCTCCCATTGCAAGAATTAACAATCTAGTTGGGCAAACCAAACCAATAACTCGAAGAGACTTACAAAGGTATGAAATCATGCATATAAGAATTCAGAGAAGATTCAAATAATATTCATAGATAATCTGATCATAAACCCACAATTCATCGGATCTCGACAAACACGCTGCAAAAGAGTATTACATCGGATAGATCTCCATGAAGATCATGGAGAACATGGTATTGAAGAACATACAGAGAGAATAAGCCATCTAGCTACTAGCTATGGACCCGAAGTTCTGTGGTAAACTATTCACGCATCATCGGAAGGGCAATGGTGTTGATGTAGAGGCCCTCCGTGATCGAACCCCCCTCTGACAGATCGCCGGAAAAGGCCCCAAGATGGGATCTCACGGGAACAGAGGCTTGCGGCGGCGGAAAAGTATTTTCGTGGCTCTCCCTGGTATTGGGGGAATATTCCTGAATTTATAGGCGAAGAGGTAGGGTTGGAGGAGCTACGGGGGGCCCCACAAGCCAGGGGGCGCCCCCCCCAGGGGCGCGCCCTGGTGGCTTGTGGCCCACCCGTAGGTCTTCTGGCCTCTTCTCCAAGCCTCCTGGGTTCCTTATGGTCCAAGAAAAATCAGCGTAGAATTTTATTCCGTTTGGACTCCGTTTGATATTCCTTTTCTACAATACTCAAAAACAAGGAAAAAACAGAAACTAGCACTGGGCACTAGGTTAATAGGTTAGTCCCAAAAATAATATAAAATAGCATATTAATGCATATAAAACATCCAAAATAGATAATATAATAGCATGGAACAATAAAAAATTATAGATACGTTGGAGACGTATCAGCATCCCCAAGCTTAATTCCTGCTCGTCCTCGAGTAGGTAAATGATAAAAACAGAATTTTTGATGTGGAATGCTACCTAACATATTTATCCATGTAATATTATTTATTGTGGCATGAATGTTCAGAACCATAAGATTCAAAACAAAAGTTTAATGTTGACATAAAAATAATAATACTTCAAGCATACTAACAAAACAATCGGGTCTTTTCAAAATAACATGGCCAAAGAAAGTTATCCCTACAAAATCATATAGTCTGGCTATGCTCCATCTTCATCACACAAAGTATTTAAATCATGCACAACCCCGATGACAAGTCAAGCAATTGTTTCACACTTTTTATATTCTCAAACTTTTTCAACTTTCACGCAATACATGAGCGTGAGCCATGGATATATCACTATAGGTGGAATAGAATATGGTGGAGGTTGTGAGGAAAAGGAGAAGATAGTCTCACATAAACTAGGCGTATCAACGGGCTATGGAGATGCCCATCAATAGATATCAATGTGAGTGATTAGAGATTGCCATGCAACGGATGCACTAGAGCTATAAGTGTATGAAAGCTCAAAAAGAAACTAAGTGGGTGTGCATCCAACTCGCTTGCTCACGAAGACCTAGGGCAATTTGAGGAAGCCCATCATTGGAATATACAAGCCAAGTTATATAATGAAAAATTCCCACTAGTATATGAAAGTGACAAAATAGGAGACTCTCTATCATGAAGATCATGGTGCTACTTTGAAGCACAAGTGTGGAAAAAAAATAGTAGCATTGTCCCTTCTCTCTTTTCTCTCATTTTTTTGGTGGGCATCTTTGGCCTCTTTTTTTATTTGGGCTTCATTGGCCTCTTTTATTATTTTTAAAGTCCGGAGTCTCATCCCAACTTGTGAGGGAATCATAGCTTCCGTCCTTTCCTCACATGGGACAATGCTCTAATAATGATGATCATCACACTTTTATTTACTTACAACTCAAAAATTACAACTCGATACTTAGAACAAAACATGACTCTATATGAATGCCTCCGGCGGTGTACCGGGATGTGCAACGATCTAGCATAGCAAATGACATTAATGAAAACATCACGCTAGCTGTCTTACGATCATGCAAAGCAATATGACAATGATGGTGCGTGTCATGATAACCGGAACGGTGGAAGTTGCATGGCAATATATCTCGGAATGGCTATGGAAATGCCATAATAGGTAGGTATGGTGGTTGTTTTGAGGAAGGGTATATGGTGGGTTTATTGCACCGGCGAAAGTTGCGCGGTACTAGAGAGGCTAGCAAAGGTGGAAGGGTGAGAGTGCGTGTAATCCATGGACTCACATTAGTCATAAAGAACTCACATACTTATTGCAAAAGTCTATTAGTTATCGAAGAAAAGTATTAGACGCATGCTCCTAGGGGAGAGGTTGGTAGTAGTTAACCATCGCGCGCTCCCGACCCTCACACAAAGGATGACAATCAATAAACAAATCATGCTCCGACTTCGTTACATAACGATTCACCATACGTGCATGTTACGGGAATCACAAATTTTTAACACAAGTATTTCTACCAATCCACAATTACTCACTAGCATGACTCTAATATCACCATCTTTATATCTGAAAACTATATGCAAGGAATCAAACTTCTCATAGTATTCAATGCACTTTATATGAAAGTTTTTATTATATCCCTCTTGGATGCCCATTATATTAGGACTAAATTCATAACCTAAACCAATTACCATGCTGTTTAAAGAATCTCAAAATAATATAAGTGAGGTATGAGAGTTCAATAATTTCTATAAAATAAAACACCACCGTGCTCTAAAAAGATATAAGTGAAGCACTAGAGCAAAATTGCCTAGCTCAAAAGATATAAGTGAAGCACATAGAGTATTCTAATAAATTCACGATTCATGCGTGTATCTCTCAAAAAGATGTGTGCAGCAAGGATGATTGTAGCAAACTATCAAGCAAAGTCTCATATCATACAAGACGCTCCAAGCAAAACACATATCATGTGGTGAATAAAAATATAGCCTCAAGTAAATTTACCGATGGATTGAAGACGAAAGAGGGGATGCCTTCTGGGGCATCCCCAAGCTTAGGCTCTTTGGTATCCTTGAATATTCCTTGGGGTGCCTTGGGCATCCCCAAGCTTAGGCTCTTGCCACTCCTTATTCCATAGTCCACCAAATCTTTACCCAAAACTTGAAAACTTCACAACATAAAACTCAACAGAAAACTCATGAGATCCGTTAGTATAAGAAAAATAAATCACCACTTTAGGTACTGTTGTGAACTCATTATTTATTTATATTGGTGTAATATCTACTGTATTCCAACTTCTCCATGGTTCATACCCCCCGATACAACCCATAGATACATCAAAATAAGCAAACAACACAAAGAAAACAGAATCTGTAAACTTCGAATACTTCTGTAACTCTAAAAATTCTAAAAAATTAGGACAATCTGGGAAATTTGTATATCAATCTTTTGTCAAAATTTCAGACTCACTAGACGCTCTGGTGAATTTATAAAATTCCTGGACTGAGCACAAAAGTTTCTGTTTTTCAGCAAGACCAAATCAACAATCACCGTAAACCATCCCAAAGGTCTTACTTGGCACAAACACTAATTAAAACACTAAAACATAATTACTACAGAGGTAATAATGTGTAATTTATTCAATAACATAAACAAAAACAAAAACATAAAATAAAATTGGGTTGCCTCCCAACAAGCGCTATTGTTTAACGCCCCTAGCTAGGCATAACGCAATAGATCTAGGTATTATCATCTTTGGTATGCAATCCATAAGTAGCTATCATAATAAATTCATAAGGTAATTTAATTTTCTTTCTAGGAAAGTGTTCCATGCCTTTCCTTAACGGAAATTTGAATCTAATGTTTCCTTCTTTCATATCAATAATTGCACCGATCGTTCTAAGGAAAGGTCTACCAAGAATAATAGGACATGTTGGATTGCAATAATAAGAACATCATTAATCCTTCCCATAGGTTTCTTAATAGTGGAATCCGCTAGATGTAAATTTAAAGAGCAACATCAAGTTCATGGAAACCTAGCACATCACATAAAGTTTTCGAAATCGTGGAAACGCTAGCACCCAAATCACACAAAGCATGGCACTCATAATCTTTAATTTTAATATTAATAGTAGGTTCCCACTCATCATAAAGCTTTCTAGGTATAGAAACTTCCAACTCAAGTTTTTCTTCAAAAGATTTCATCATAGCATCAACGATATGTTTAGTAAAAGCTTTATTTTGATTATAAGCATGCGGAGAATTCAACATGGATTGCAACAAGGAAATACAATCAATCAAAGAACAACTATCATAATTAAAGTCCTTGAAATCCAAAAGAGTGGGTTCATTGCTATTTAAAGTTTTGACCTCTTCAATCCTACTTTTATCAATTTTAGCATTAAGATCTATAAACTCCGAATCATTGAGACGATTTTTAACTAAAGTTCACTTATATCCAGCCCCATATTTATCAAGATTTTTATTAGAAAACAAAGATTCAATAGGAGTCACATCAATCACTTTAAGATCTTCATCATTATTATCACGAGAACACACTTTTTCAAGCCATTCACGCTTAGCACGCATTCTAGCGGTTCTTTCCTTACACTCATCAATAGAAGTTCTCATAGATTTTAAAGACTCATTAATATCACGCTTGGGTGGAGTAGATCTAATTTTCAAAGAATCAATCTCAAGCGAAATTCTATCAACGTTCCTAGCCAAATCATCAATCCTGAGCAATTTTTCTTCAATCGTAGCATTGAAAACCTTTTGCGAACTAATAAATTCTTTAATATTATTCTCAAGATCAGAGGGCATATTATTATAATTTCCATAAGGATTGTTGTAGGAATTACCATAATTATTAGAGGAATTACTAGGAAACGGCCTAGGGTTGAAATTACCTCTATGCGCGTTATTACCAAAATTGTTCCTACCAACAAAATTCACATCCATAGATTCATTATTATTTCCAATCAAGGAAGACAAAGGCATATCATTAGGATCAATAGGGGCACTCTTACTAGCAAACAATTTCATTAATTCATCCATCTTTTCACTCAAAGTATTTATTTCTTCAATAGCATGCACGTTTTTACTAGTAGGAGATCTTTCGGTATGCCATTGAGAGTAATTTGCCATAATATTATCTAGGAGTCTAGTAGCTTCTCCTAATGTGATTTCCATAAAAGTACCACCCGCGGCGGAATCTAAAAGATTTCTAGATGCAAAATTCAATCCTGCATAATAAATTTGTATAATCATCCATAAACTCAAACCATGTGCGGGGCAATTTCTAATCATTAATTTCATCCTCTCCCAAGATTGTGCAACATGCTCATGATCAAGTTGCTTAAAATTCATTATATCGTTCCTAAGGGATATGATCTTAGCGGGTGGAAAGTACTTGGAAATAAAAGCATCTTTACACTTATTCCATGAATCAATACTATTTTTAGGCAAAGATGTAAACCAAGTTTTAGCACGATCTCGTAGTGAGAACGGAAATAGCTTCAATTTAAAAATGTCATTATCCACATCTTTCTTCTTTTGCATATCACACAATTCAACGAAAGTATTTAGATGGGATGCGGCATCTTCACTAGGAAGGCCGGAAAATTGTTCTTTCATAACAAGATTCAGCAAAGAGGCACTAATTTCATAAGATTCCGCACTAGTGGCAGGAGCAATCGGAGTGCTAATAAAGTCATTATTATTAGTATTGGAGAAGTCACACAACTTGGTATTCTCTTGAGTCATTGTGACAAAGCAAGCAATCTAGCACACCAGCAAACAAAAAGCAAACGAAAAGACGAACGGAAGAAGGGCGAATAAAAAGGCAAATCTTTTTGTTTTTTTTCTGAAAATCGTTTTAGAAGTGGGGAGAGGAAAACAAGAGGCAAATGGCAAATAATGTAAATGCAAGAGATGATTTTGTGATGGGTACTTGGTAGGCTTGATGTAGATCTCTCCGGCAACCACGCCAGAAATTGGCAAGTAGACGGGAGAGTTCTTGTCTTGACTTGCTATGTATCCTCCCCGGCAACGGCGCCAGAAATCCTTCTTGCTACTTCTTGAGCTTGCGTTGGTTTTCCCTTGAAGAGGAAAGGGTGATGCAGCAAAGTAGATAAGTATTTCCCTCAGTTTTGAGAACCAAGGTATCAATCCAGTAAGAGGTACAAGCAAGGCCCCAATCTATGCACCTGCACAAACAATCAAACACTTGCACCCAACGCTATAAAGGGGTTGTCAATCCCTTCACGGTCACTTGCAAGGATGAGATCTGATAGAGATAGATATAAAAGATTACTAAAAGTAAAACTAAATAAAAGTAAATAAAATTGCAGCAAAGTATTTTTGGTATTTTTGGTTTATAGATCTGCAAATATAATATGGAAAATAGACCCGGGGGCCATAGGTTTCACTAGAGGCTTCTCTCTTGAAGGAAAATAATGCGGTGGGTGAAGAAATTACTGTCGAGCAATTGATAGAAAAGCGCATAGTTATGACGATATCCAAGGCAATGATTATGCATATAGGCATCACGTCCGTATCAAGTAGACCGAAATGATTCTGCATCTACTACTATTACTCCACACATCGACCAACTCCTGCCTGCATCTAGAGTATTAAGTTCATGAAGAACAGAGTAACACATTAAGTAAGGTGACATGATGTAGAGGGATAAACTCAAGCAATATGATGAAAACCCCATCTTTTTATCCTTGATGGCAACAATACAAATACGTGCCTTGCTACCCCTACTTTGTCACTGGGTGAGGACACCGCAAGATTGAACCCAAAACTAAGCACTTCTCCCATTGCAAGAATTACCAATCTAGTTGGCCAAACCAAACCAATAACTCGATGAGACTTACAAAGATATGAAATCATGCATATAAGAATTCAGAGAAGATTCAAATAATATTCATAGATAATCTGATCATAAACCCACAATTCATCGGATCTCGACAAACACACCGCAAAAGAGTATTACATCGGATAGATCTCCATGAAGATCATGGAGAACATGGTATTGAAGAACATAGAGAGAGAAGAAGCCATCTAGCTACTAGCTATGGACCCGAAGGTCTGCGGTAAACTACTCACGCATCATCGGAAGGGCAATGGTGTTGATGTAGAGGCCCTCCGTGGTCGAATCCCCCTCCGACAGATCACCGGAAAAGGCCCCAAGATGGGATCTCACGGGAACAGAGGCTTGCGGTGGCGGAAAAGTATTTTCGTGGCTCTCCCTGGTATTGGGGGAATATTCCTGAATTTATAGGCGAAGAGTTAGGGTTGGAGGAGCTACGGGGGGTCCACAAGCCAGGGGGGTGCCCCCCCAGGGGCGCGCCCTGGTGGCTTGTGGCCCACCCGTAGGTCTTATGGCCTCTTCTCCAAGCCTCCTGGGTTCCTTATGGTCCAAGAAAAATCAGCGTAGAATTTTATTCCGTTTGGACTCCGTTTGATATTCCTTTTCTGCAATACTCAAAAACAAGGAAAAAAACAGAAACTGGCACTGGTGTGGCAACCCCGATCTCGACCGTACGCTAAACATACACGCAATGCGTACGACCAAGATTAGGGATTCACTGATTGATATCACAACACAACACTACACACAAATTAAAGTCACACAGCTTCATATTACAAGCCAGGGGCCTCGAGGGCTCGAATACAAAGCTCGACAAGCACGAGTCAGCAGAAGCAAATAATATCTGAGTACAGACATAAGTTAAACAAGTTTTGCCTTAAGAAGGCTAGCACAAACATAAGCTGCGGATCGAAAGAGGCGAGGCCTCCTGCCTGGGAACCTCCTAACTACTCCTAAGCGTCGGTACTCTCCACGTAGTAGTAGGCTCCAGCGGTGGTGTAGTAGTCATCTCCGGCGTACTCCATCTCCTGGGCTCCATCGTCTGAACGCAGAATCGTATCGAGGGGGGGGGGAAGAGAAAGCAAAGCAGCGGTGAGTACTCATCCAAAGTACTCGCAAGACTGACATCAGAACTATGCTAAGTATGCATCAGTATCAAGGAATGGGGTTATATCTGGGCTGACTGCAGAAAGCAAGAATAGGGAGAAGGCCTAGTCCTGTCGAAGACTAGCATCTTCAGCATCTTGCAGCATTAGAAGAGTGTAGACTGGTATCTCATATATAGTCATATTATTGTAGCAATTTTATTAAGTAACCACGCCCAGAGATTCTTCCTTGACTCCCTGCGAGGAAGCAATCTCGAAGCCACATTCATTTCAATTTAAAGTCACAATTATAGTTGTATAAGGTCAAGGCACAACTCCAAGTCGTCCTGTTACCGTGGACACGGCTATTCGAATAGATTATTCATCCCTGCAGGGGTGCACCGCATTTCCAACACGCCTGATCACCTCCGGCCGGACACACTTTCCTAGGTCATGCCCGGCCTCGGGATAGCAGCACGTCGTCGCCCCACCTAGGCTCAACGAAGAGGCCAGCCCGCCGGTCTAAATCCTAAGCACAAAGGGGTCGTGGGCCCACTTGCCCTCTGCTCTCCTGCACGATGCGTGGGTGGCCGGAAGCAGACCTAGTACACTCCAGTCCAAGAGCTGCACCGTCCAGTCCAATCCGGCGCGCGCCGCTCCATTGCTGACGTCCGAAGAGCTTTGGCTGATACAACGACGCTGAGTACCCATAACTTCTCCCACGCGATGGTTTGGTGCGTAAAAAGGCCAACGACCCAACTCAGATCAAATACCCAACCCATTAGCATTTTATTAATGCGGGGCAAGCGCGACCCATAAAGTGCGGTCCCGTCACCCCGTCTCGAGGATGTGTGGCAAGGGCCTCTCCTGCCCGTCCACGCCTCAACATAACCTTTTGGATGCCTTACCGGCGCATCCCACCACATCTCACACACGGGTACCCTTGGGGCCGACCCATCTCAAGACTGTCGGGAACTCAGGTCCACCTCAACCAGGGTGGTACCGCCTATCCCTCCAGTCCCGTATTTCACATGTAAACAAAGTCAAGTTGAAGTAACTGTGTGTTTATACACCAAGTGGATATCCGAGGAATCACCCTCGATGGATCCCACTCGAGGTATGTGTATGACAAGAGTCGCTATCGATAAATGGGAAGGAGGAATCACCCTCGATACCCACGACCGATTAGCTACGCTACAGAATTAACATCGGGAGTGCTAAGTGAGGTATCACCCTCGGCACTCGATAGTAGCTCTGCAGTGCCATACTTAAAGGGGTGTGTGGTGATGTGAGGGGCCTGGCTCTTCGGTCGATTGACCGAGTCTTCGAGTCTTCGGGTCATCGAGTCGTCGATGAAGAAGCAGGGGCAACTGGGACTAAGGGGGGGTCTCAGGGGATTCACTGATCAACCTATACTAAACAGTTGACATCATTGCAGTTATAGTAGCAGTTTATCAAAAACAGGCTATGCATCAGAATAGGAGCTAGCTAATACAGTAGCAAAATCTAATGCAAGAATAAGAGGGAAAGGAATGGGCGATATCGGAATGCTCAAGGGGGGGGGGGTTGCTTGCTTTGCTGCTCTGCGGCAAAAGGCTGATCGTCAACGGCGTAGTCGTACCCAGCAGCAGCGTCGGTCTCGGGGTCTACCGGTAAGAAGAGGGGGGAGAAACAATAAATACAAAGCAGACAAATGCATCATGATGCATGACATGGCAATATGCAGGGCTAGGCATACACTAACGCAGTATTACGCGTCGCAGACGGGTCGGAAGAATATCTGACGATATTTCCCGGGTCTCTGGCTTTTACCGGACAGATGAAAACGATGGAAAAGTTCCACGTTTTCTATGCTAGAGGCATGTGACAGACTAACGGACTCCGTAATCGGAACCATAGAATTATTCTGAGCAACTTTCATGTTCAAAACTTTTTCATCTGAGCTACGGTTTATTTTATATGATTTAATAAAGATTTAGCAATATTCTGAAATTAATTTAATTATTAAATTCGAATTATCCAAAACAGTGTAGGCTGACGTCATGATGACGTCAGCATGACATCAGCGGCCAACAGGACCAGTGGGTCCACTGTCATAGACTCTAACACTAACTAACAGATTAGGCACTAAATAACTAATTAGGTTAACTAAAACAGAGTTAACTGACCGAGTTAATTAACTTAATTAATTATCTAATTAATTAACTAATTAATTATTATTGTTTGTTTTTTATATATATTTTTTACTTATTTTAACAGGGGCATGGGCCCCATCTGTCATTGGCCCAAGGCCATGGCTGTGTGGGCGTGCACGCGCACGAGCGCGGCAGAGGTGCCCGGGCGCGGGAGGGCCAGAGGGGGCGCAGCCGTGGGCGGGCCGGCCGGCAGCAGCGTCGAGCGGCGACGAGCAGGGACGCGCGCGCGGGCGGGAGCGGGCGAGCGAGTGGGTGAGCGTGCGCGCGTGCGTGGGCACGGCGCTACGAGGCGTGGACGGGCGGCGGAGCGCGCGGCGCGGCGCGACAGGCACGGCGGCGGGCGCACGGGCCGAGCGAGGGAGGGGGGAGACGGATGGGGCTCACCCCCGTTTGCAGGGGTTCGGGGGTCGGCGAGGCTCGATGGAGCTCGTTGGGGAGGCGGTCGGCGAGGGCGAGGTGGCGACGAGGCGGCGGCGATGTCGGGCGGCGGCGATGGGCGCCCGGGGACGGACGAGGGAGGGGAGGGGTTTCGGGCTAGGGTTTGGGTGAGCGAGGGGAGGGGCAGGCCATATAGGGGCCGGCTGGGCCGGCCTGGCGGCCTGGTGGCCAGCTGGGCCGTGGCCCAGCGGGGGGGGGGGGGGTTCTTTTTATATATTTTTTGTTTATTTTTCCTTTACTTATTTTTCTATTTTAGTTTTATTTTAATTTGGTGTATTTAGACATTCTAAAAAATGTTGATTTCTAAAAGACAATTACCTACGCAATATTTGACGCACTCCGAACATTTTAGTTTGCATGTTTGAAAACTTTTGCCGTTTGACTTTATTTTAAATTTGAATTTGAATGGGGTTTGAACCAACGCGAGTTTAACAACAGTAATTGTGATGACGTGGCATCATTAGCGTGGGAGTACTGTAGCTTAATCACATACATTACTGAAGCACAAAGCCAGGGCGTCACAACTGGGCACTAGGTTAATAGGTTAGTCCCAAAAATAATATAAAATAGCATATTAATGCATATAAAACATCCAAAATAGATAATATAATAGCATGGAACAATCAAAAATTATAGATACGTTGGAGACGTATCACGCGCCCATATGGCTTGTGCCTCCCTCGTGCGGTCTCCGGTCTTCTCCCAAAACTACCAGGTCTTCTTTTGGTCCAGTAAAAATCATAAAAAAGTTTGGGGCAATTGGACTTCGCTTGGTACTCTAAACCTGAAAAGTAAAAAACACGAAGAAAACAGGAACTGGCACTAGGCACTGGGTCAATAGGTTAGTGCTTAAAAATAATATAAATTGGTAAATTATTACTCAAAAAGTATGCTAGAATGATAATATAATAGCATGGAACAATAAAAAATTATAGATACGTTGGAGACGTATCAAGCATCCCCAAGCTTAATTCCTGCTCGTCCTCGAGTAGGTAAATGATAAAAACATAATTTTTGATGTGACATGCTACCCAATATGTAATCTTTTGCATGTATGCTCATTGAGAAACGATGAATTAACAAACATCAACATAGTAATATTTCAAGGCATAAACAACAAAATCATCAATCTTTCAAAGTATACGATCCTAAAAGAATGTTTACCCCCATTCATCTTATAGTATTAGCAAGGCATAACTCTGTCTTCACCACATTAATATAAATGTCAAGCACCGTGGTGTCCAAGTCAGGAAATTGGATCGTACCTTTTCAAAGTGCATCAAGTTTTTATTCTTCACGCAATACATGAGCGTGAACCATTGGACATAGCATAAGGGTGGAATTGAATATGGTGGTAGATATCAAAGGGGTAAAAGTGGAGAAGATAATCTTACATCAACTAGGCGTATCAACGGGCTATGGAGATTCTCATCGATAGATGTCAATGTAAGGAGTAGGGATTGCCATGCAAATGATGCACTAGAGCTCTAAGTGTATGAAAGCTGAAATGAAACTAAGTGGGGTGTGCATCCAACTTGCTTGTTCATGAAGACCTCGGGCATTTGAGGAAGCCCGTCAATGGAATATGCAAGCCAAGTTTATAATAAAGAAAAAGTGATTCCCACTAGCATATGAAAATGACATAACATAAGACTCTCTATATGAAGAACAAGGTGCCACTTTGAGGCACAAGTGTGGTAAAAGATAGTAGCAAAGTCCCTTCTCTCTTTTTCTCTCATTTATTTAATGGTGGGCTCATTTGGCCTCCCTCATTTTTATTTCCTCACTGGGACAATGCTCTAATAATGATGATCATCACACTTTGATTTACTTACAACTCAACATGAAAACTTGATATGAAGAACTATGAAACAATATGACTCGATATGAATGCCTCTGCCAATGTTCCAGGATGTGCAATGATCTAGCATGACATGTATCAAAAATATGATGAATGGTGGCTTTGCCACAAATACTATGTCATCTCTATATGATCATGCAAAGCAATATGATGATGAATGAACTAGTCATATGATGTGACGGTGGAATTTGCATGGCAATATATCTCGGAATGGCTATGGACATGCCATAATAGGTAGGTATGGTGGCTGTTTTGAGGAAGATATAATTAGGCTTATGTGTGACAGAGCGTATCATGTCATGGGGTTTCGATGCACCGGCGAAGTTTGCACCGGTCCTCGAGGTGAGAACGGGCAATGCACGGTACCGAAGAGGCTAGCAAAATATGAGGTGGTGAGATTGTGTAAGTCCATGGTTTCACATTAGTCATGAAGAACTCATATACTTATTGCAAAGTTTTATTAGTTTATCACAAATCAAAGTACTACTCGCATGCCCGGAGGGAGGAGGTTGGGAGGAGTTAACCGTCGCGCGCCTCTGACCCGAAACAACACTAGGATTTCAACGAGGAATAGAAATGCTCACACATCCTCACCATGCCTTTTTAATATCTAGAGAAATGGAAAATTAACACCTCTTAATACCGATACTTCTACGAATCAATAATGATGCACTCACACCTTTTTCACATTACCACATAAATATCATTAACCCACAATTTCTCTTATATGTGCTACATGATGGTTTTTGATTATCACTCATTGAATACCTATTATTTTTCGACTAGTCTTATGACCCATGCAAATTGCCGTCACTATTTAATAACTCTCAAACAAATATAATTGAAGAACGAGAGTGCAATTATTTCTATAAAATCTATATGCCACCATGCTCAAAAAGATATAAGTGAAGTACTAGAGCAACTACTAAGCTCAAAAGATATAAGTGAAGCACATAGAGTATTCTAATAAATTTTGATGAAGGTGTGTCTCTCTCAAATAGGTGTGTCCAGAAAATGATGATTGTGGAAAACTAAGAATAAAAGAAAACAAAAGCAAATGACGCTCCAAGCAAAACTCATATCATGTGACGAATAAAAATATAGCTCCAAGTGACATACCGATGGATTGAGACGAAAGAGGGGATGCCTTGTGGGGCATCCCCAAGCTTAGATGCTTAAGTCTCCCTAGAATATTACCTTGGGGTGCCTTGGGCATCCCCAATCTTTGACTCTTGCTGCTCCTTATTCCTTCGTCCATCGTGATAACACTCAAAACTTGAAAACTTCAATCAAACAAAACTCAACAAAACTTCGTGATATCCGTTAGTATAAGCAACATATCAAATACTTTAGACACTGTTATAAATTGATTCATATTTCATTATTGCATAATAGGTACTGTATTCAAACTTCTCCATGGCTTCTACCCCCCGATACAATCCATAGCATCATCAAAACAAGCAAACTATGCAAGCAAAAACAGAATCTGTCTAAAACAGAACAGTCTGTAAAGATCTGTAAAGAACCTATACTTCTGTAACTTTAAAAATTCTGAAAAATTAGGATAACCTCAGAATTTTTATAGCAATACTGTGTAAAATTTTTTGAAAAAAAAGACTTTCCAGTAAAATCAGAGAAATTATGCACTGGACGTTAAAGTTTCTGTTTTTGCACCGTATCAATTCGACTCATCTTGTGAGTGATCCCAAAGGCTTTACTTGGCACAAACACTAATTAAAACATAAAAATACAATCATTACAGAGGCAATAATCATGTTATCACACCAAAACAGAAAGTAGTGGGTTGTCTCCCAACAAGCTCTTTCTTTATAGCCATTATGATAGGCTTGAGATTTCAGTGATGCTCACATAATAGACAAGAATTGAAGCACAAAGAGAGCATTATAAAGCATGTGAAAAAGACATCTAAGTCTAAGATACTTCCTATTCATAGGCATTTTGTAGGAAAACAAATTCTCAAGACAAGTGAAATCTAGCATATGAAATAGGAAGAGTGAAGCATTAATAATATCAAAACAAAGAGAGGCAATTGATCAACGTGAAAGTTTATATAACCATATTTGCCTCTCTCATAATAATTACATGTAGGATCATATTCAAATTAAATTGTATAGCTATCATATAAAATATTTTCTCCATGATCCACATGCACAAAAGTCTTACAATCTTCCAAGATAGTGGGATTGACATTAACTAAAGTCATGACCTCTGCAAACCCACTTTTAGTAGTATTGCAAATATCATTATCAATAATAGATTCATCATGAAGCATAGAATTATCAAGATCACAAGAAACATCATGATTATCACCCCAATCATGATCATTAGCACAATTGACATTCATAGAATTTATACTAACAACATGGCAATCATGCTTTTCATTCGAGGAACTATCGTGAATCACTTTATAAATTTCACAATTTTTCGATTCATGATTTTCAAGCAAGACCTCATAAAGATAATCTAATGAACTCTCACTAGCAATTGTTTCAACATAATCAGGTCTTTTGAAAAGATTAGCAAGTGAATGAGGATCCATTTATCTTATTTTTTTTGCATTTACTTTCTGTTTTGGTGTGACAAAGATAAAGATAACATAACTAGGCAAGCAAGCAAATAGAAATAATTTTGTATTTTTGTTTTTTATAGGACAAACTAAATATAACAGCTCATAAAAAGAAGAACAAGTGAATGATAATTTGTGTGAAGTTACTTGATAGTTGGTGATGATATTCCCCGACAATGGCGCCAAAAATCCTTCCTGATACTTGTGATCTGCGTTGGGTTTTCCGTGAAGAGGAACGGGTAATTGCAGCACAATACGGGTAAGTATTTCCCTCAGTTAGGAAACCAAAGTTTATCGAACCAATAGGAATATCAATCAACAACCGTCTTCAGCGGCTGCACACAAACGAGCAAACAACTTGCACCCAACGCGGGCAAGAGGGTTGTCAATCCCCTTGATCTCGTTATTTGCAAGCAAGTGAAGTGTGTAGATAATAGTATATAATTGTAAATTGCAAAATAAAATAAAAGGTAAATAAAGGCAGCAAGGTATTGTAGCGTTTATGAATATATACATGAGACCCGGGGGCCATAGTTTTCCCTAGCGGCATCTCTCATGAAAACATACGGTGGGTAAACAAATTATTGTTGGGCAATTGATAGAAAAGCGCATAGTTATGCGATATCCACGGCAATGATCATGTGTATATAGGAATCACGTCCAAAACAAATAGGCCGACTCATGCCAGCACCTATTACTATTACTCCACTTCAGGAGTGCTTCTATGCTTGCTGATACGTCCATTTTGCATCATGCTTTTATATTGATATTTAATGCATTATGGGCTGTTAGTACACATTATGGTACAATACTTATGCCTTTTCTCTCTTATTTTACGAGGTTTACATGAAGAGGGAGAATGCCGGCAGCTGGAATTCTGGACTGGAAAAGGAGTAAATATGAGAGACCTATTCTGCACAACTCCAAAAGTCCTGAAAAGTTACGGAGAATTATTTTGGAATATATAAAAAATATTGGGCAAAAGAAATACCAGAGGGGACCCACCAGGAGGTCACAAGCCTAGGGGGCGCGCCCTACCCCCAGGGCGCGCCCCAGTGGCTTGTGGGCCCCCTGGCAGCCCTTCGGTGCCCATCTTCTGCTATATGGAGGGTTTTGACCTAGAAAAAATCATAAGGGAGCTTTCGGGACGAAGCGCCGCCGTCATGAGGCGAAACTTGGGCAGAACCAATCTAGGGCTCCGGCGGAGCTGTTCTGCCGGGGAAACTTCCCTTCCGGAGGAGGAAATCGAAGCCATCGTCAGCACCAACGATCCTCTCATCGAGAGGGGGTCAATCTCCATCAACATCTTCACCAGCACCATCTCCTCTCCAAACCCTAGTTCATCTCTTGTATCCGATCTTTGTCTCAAAACCTCAGATTGGTACTTGTGGGTTGCTAGTAGTGTTGATTACTCCTTGTAGTTGATGCTAGTTGGTTTACTTGGTGGAAGATCATATGTTCAGATCCTTAATGATAATTAATACTCGTCTGATTATGAACATGAATATGCTTTGTGAGTAGTTACGTTTGTTCCTGAGGACATGGGATAAGTCTTGTTATAAGTAATCATGTGAATTTGGTATTCGTTCGATAATTTGATGAGATGTATGTTGTCTCTCCTCTAGTGGTGTTATGTGAACGTCGACTACATGACACTTCACCATTATTTGGGCCTAGGGGAAGGCATTGGGAAGTAATAAGTAGATGATGGGTTGCTAGAGTGACAGAAGCTTAAACCCTAGTTTATGCGTTGCTACGTAAGGGGCTGATTTGGATCCATATGTTTCATGCTATGGTTAGATTTATCTTAATTCTTCTTTCGTAGTTGCGGATGCTTGCGAGAGAGGTTAATCATAAGTGGGAGGCTTGTCCAAGTAAGGGCAGCACCCAAGCACCGGTCCACCCACATATCAAATTATCAAAGTAACGAACGCGAATCATATGAGCATGATGAAAACTAGCTTGACAGAAATTCCCATGTGTCCTCGGGAGCGCTTTGCTTTATATAAGAGTTTGTCCAGGCTTGTCCTTTGCTACAAAAAGGATTGGGCCACCTTGCTGCTCCTTTGTTACACTCGTTACTTGTTACCCGTTACGAATTATCTTATCACAAAACCATCTGTTACCGATAATTTCAGTGCTTGTAGAGAATACCTTACTGAAAACTGCTTGTCATTTCCTTCTGCTCCTCGTTGGGTTCGACACTCTTACTTATCAAAAGGACTACGATAGATCCCCTATACTTGTGGGTCATCAAGACTCTTTTCTGGCGCCGTTATCGGGGAGTGAAGCGCCTTTGGTGAGTGGAATTTGGTAAGGAAAAATTTATATAGTGTGCTGAAATTTACTGTCACTTGTTACTATGGAAAATAATCCTTTGAGGGGCTTGTTCGGGGTATCTTCACCTCGACCGGAAGCACAAAGATTTGCTCCTCAACCTACTGAACCTACTGAAAATATTTATCATGAAATTCCTTCGGGTATGATAGAGAAACTGCTAGCTAATCCTTATGCTGGAGATGGAACACTACATCCTAATTTGCATCTAATCTATGTGGATGAAGTTTGTGGATTATTTAAGCTTGCAGGTTTGCCTGAGGATGATGTCAAGAAGAAGGTCTTTCCTTTATCTTTGAAGGAGAAGGCATTGACATGGTATAGGCTATGTGATGATATTGGATCATGGAACTGCAACCGATTGAAATTGGAATTTCATCAGAAGTTTTATCCTATGCATCTAGTTCATCGTGATCGGAATTATATTTATAATTTTTGGCCTCGTGAAGGAGAAAGTATCGCTCAAGCTTGGGGGAGGCTTAAGTCAATGTTATATTCATGCCCCAATCATGAGCTCTCAAAAGAAATTATTATTCAGAATTTTTATGCTCGGCTTTCTCGTAATGATCAATCCATGCCCGATACTTCTTGTACTGGTTCCTTTATGAAGAAAGATATTGAATTCAAATGGGACTTATTGGAAAGAATTAAACGCAACTCCGAAGATTGGGAACTCGACGAAGGTAAGGAGTCAGGTATAAACCTTAAGTTTGATTGTGTTAAATCCTTTATAGACACCGATGCTTTTCGTGAATTTAGCACTAAATATGGACTTGACTTTGAGATAGTAGCTTCTTTCTGTGAATCTTTTGCTACTCATGTTGATCTCCCTAAGGAGAAGTGGTTTAAATATCATCCTCCCATTGAATTGAAAGTAGTTGAACCTATTAAAGTTGAAGAAGAAACTATTATTTATAATGTTGATCCTGTTATTCCTGCTGCTTATATTGAGAAACCACCTTTCCCTATTAGAATAAAGAAACATGCTAAAGCTTCAACTATGGTTCGTAAGAGTTATACTAGAACACCTACACCCCCTGAACAAATCAAAGTTGAACCTAGTATTGCTATGGTTAAAGATCTCTTGGTTGATAATATTGATGGGCATGTTATTCATTTATGTGATGAGGCTGCTAGAATTGCTAGACCTGATACTAAAGATAAACATAGACCTATTGTTGGCATGCCTGTTGTTTCTGTTAAAATAGGAGATCATTGTTATCATGGCTTATGTGATGTGGGTGCTAGTGTGAGTGCAATTCCCTTTACCTTATATCAAGAAATTATGAATGATATTGCACCAGCTGAATTAGAAGAAATTGATGTTACCATTAAGCTTGCTAATAGAGATACTATAGCACCAGTTGGGATTGTTAGAGATGTTGAAGTCTTGTGTGGGAAAATAAAATATCCTACTGATTTTCTTGTTCTTGGTTCCCCACAAGATGATTTTTGTCCCATTATCTTTGGTAGACCTTTCTTGAATACTGTTAATGCTAAGATAGATTGTGAGAAAGAAACTGTTACTGTAAGTTTTGGGGATGTGTCTCATGAGTTCAATTTCTCTAAATTTCGTAGACAACCCCATGATAAAGAATTGCCTAGTAAGGATGAAATTATTGGTCTTGCTTCTATTGCTGTACCTCCTACTGATCCCTTAGAACAATATTTGCTAGACCATGAAAACGATATGCATATGAATGAAAGGAATGAAATAGATAAGATTTTCTTTGATCAGCATCCTATTTTGAAACACAACTTGCCTGTTGAAATACTTGGGGATCCTCCTCCACCCAGGGGTGATCCCGTGTTTGAGCTTAAACAATTACCGGATACTCTGAAATACGCTTATCTTGATGAAAAGAAGATATATCCTGTTATTATTAGCGCTAACCTTTCAAAGCATGAGGAAAAGAGATTATTGAAAACTCTGAAGAAGCACCGTGCTGCTATTGGATATACTCTTGATGATCTTAAGGGCATTAGTCCCACTCTATGTCAGCATAAAATTAATATGGAGCCTGATGCTAAACCAGTTGTTGATCACCAACGACGGTTAAATCCTAAAATGAAAGAAGTGGTAAGAAATGAAATATTAAAGCTTCTGGAGGCAGGTATAATTTATCCTATTGCTGATAGTAGATGGGTTAGTCCCGTTCATTGTGTCCCTAAGAAGGGAGGTATTACCGTTGTTCCTAATGATAAAAATGAATTGATCCCGCAAAGAATTGTTACAGGATATAGAATGGTAATTGATTTTAGGAAATTAAATAAAGCAACTAGGAAAGATCATTACCCTCTAACTTTTATTGATCAAATGCTAGAAAGACTATCCAAACACACACAATTTTGCTTTCTAGATGGTTATTCTGGTTTCTCCCAAATACCTGTGTCAAAAGAGGACCAAGAGAAGACCACTTTTACTTGTCCTTTTCGTACCTTTGCTTATAGACGTATGCCTTTCGGTTTATGCAATGCACCTGCTACCTTTCAAAGATGTATGACTGCTATATTCTCTGACTTTTGTGAAAATATTGTTGAGGTTTTCATGGATGATTTTTCCGTTTACGGAACTTCTTTTGATGATTGCTTGAGCAACCTTGATCGAGTTTTGCAGAGATGCGAAGAAACTAATCTTGTCTTGAATTGGGAAAAGTGCCACTTTATGGTTAATGAAGGTATTGTCTTGGGGCACAAAATCTCTGAAAGAGGTATTGAAGTTGATGCTATTGAAAAAATTCCATGTCCTACGGATATCAGAGGTATAAGAAGTTTCCTTGGTCATGCTGGTTTCTATAGGAGGTTTATTAAAGACTTCTCTAAGATTTCTAGGCCTCTCACTAATCTTTTGCAAAAAGATGTTCCATTCGTTTTTGATGATGATTGTGTAGAAGCGTTTGAAATTCTTAAGAAAGCCTTGATTTCTGCACCTGTTGTTCAACCACCTGATTGGAACCTACCCTTTGAAATTATGTGTGATGCTAGTGATTATGCTGTTAGTGATGTTCTAGGACAAAGAGTTGATAAGAAATTAAATGTCATCCATTATGCTAGTAAAACTCTAGACAGTGCTCAAAGAAACTATGCTACCACTGAAAATGAATTTTTAGCAGTTGTGTTTGCTTGTGATAAGTTCAGACCTTATATTGTTGATTCCAAAGTAACTGTTCACACTGATCATGCTGCTATTAAATATCTTATGGAAAATAAAGATGCTAAACCTAGACTTATTAGATGGGTTCTTCTACTACAAGAATTTGATTTGCATATTATTGATAGAAAGGGAGTTGAGAACCCCGTAGCAGACAACTTGTCTATGTTAGAAAATGTTCTTGATGACCCACTACCTATTGATGATAGCTTTCCTGATGAACAATTAGCTGTCATTAATGCTTCACGTAATGCTCCATGGTATGCTGATTATGCTAATTACATTGTCGCTAAATTTATACCACCTAGTTTCACATACCAACAAAAGAAAAAGTTCTTCTATGATTTAAGACATTACTTTTGGGATGATCCACACCTTTATAAAGAAGGAGTAGATGGTGTTATTAGACGTTGTGTACCTGAGCATGAACAGGAACATATCCTACACAAGTGTCATTCCGAGGCCTACGGAGGACACCACGCTGGAGATAGAACTGCACACAAGGTATTACAATCTGGTTTTTATTGGCCTACTCTCTTCAAGGATGCTCGTAAGTTTGTCTTGTCTTGTGATGAATGTCAAAGAATTGGTAATATTAGTAGACGTCAGGAAATGCCTATGAATTACTCACTTGTTATTGAACCATTTGATGTTTGGGGTTTTGATTATATGGGACCTTTTCCAAAGTCTAACGGGTATACTCATATTCTAGTTGCTGTTGATTATGTTACTAAGTGGGTAGAAGCTATTCCAACTAGTAGTGCTGATCATAACACTTCTATTAAAATGCTGAAAGAGGTTATTTTCCCTAGATTTGGAGTCCCTAGATATTTAATGACTGATGGTGGTTCACACTTTATTCATGGTGCTTTCCATAAATTGCTTGCTAAGTATGATGTTAATCATAGAATTGCATCTCCTTATCATCCTCAGTCTAGTGGTCAAGTAGAATTAAGCAATAGAGAAATTAAATTGATCCTGCAAAAGACTGTTAATAGATCTAGAAAGAATTGGTCTAAGAAACTTGATGATGCATTATGGGCTTATAGAACTGCTTACAAAAACCCTATGGGTATGTCTCCGTATAAAATGGTTTATGGTAAAGCATGTCACTTACCTCTTGAACTAGAACATAAAGCTTATTGGGCAATCAAAGAGCTCACCTATGATTTCAAACTTGCTGGTGAGAAGAGGTTATTTGACATTAGCTCACTTGATGAATGGAGAACCCAGGCCTATGAGAATGCCAATTTGTTTAAAGAAAAAGTTAAGAGATGGCATGATAAAAGGATACAAAAGCGTGAATTCAATGTAGGTGACCATGTCATGCTATACAATTCTCGTTTAAGATTTTTTGCAGGAAAACTTCTCTCTAAATGGGAAGGGCCTTACATTATCGAGGAAGTATATCGTTCCGGTGCCATCAAGATCAACAACGCCGAAGGCACAAACCCAAAGGTGGTAAACGGGCAAAGAATCAAACATTATATCTCAGGTACTCCCATAAATGTTGAAACCAATAGTATCAATACCATGACTCCGGAGGAGTACATTAGGGAGACCTACCAGAACGTTTCAAACTCCGAAAAGGAATAGGTATGTGGTACGGTAAGCAAACCGACTCCAAAACTTTTCTAATAGCAATTTTCTCTGTTTTGGAATATTTAATAAATTAGGAAAATTTAAAGTAGTCCGAAAAGTGCACGAGGAGGCGACAAGCCAGGGAGCGCGCCCTACCCCCTGGGCGCGCCCCTGTGGCTTGTGGCCACCCCGTGTACCCTCCGGACTCCGTTTTCTTGTGGTATACTCCTCCAGGTCGGTAAAAATTCATTATATAATCTCCCGAAGGTTTGGACCTTCGTATCATGACAATACCTCCTGTTTTCGTTTTGAGCTATTTCTGCAGCAGATTTAGAGCAGTATGTCGTCCCAGGACTCCGATGGGGAGAGCTATGTATCGCATTATCTTGCCAATCCCAAGCTCTATGGGGACTTAGATCCTTATGGATTGTCCTCAGAGGAGGAATAAGAAGGCAAGTATGAGGAAGAAAGCTCGAATGAAGAAGAGACCCCCCTGCCTCAACCAGGAGATATGCACGTGGAGTTCAGGAAATCGAGCCTCCCAAACACAAGGAGAAAACCCAAGGTTCTATTTATCCCTTCTCGTTTCCTGCAGGAGAGCAAGCAAGAACTATGTCAAAGGATATTGAAGCTTGAGCAGGAAGTTGACGATCTGAGGGAACAGAATTTTATGCTTAAGAGGAAACTGAACAAGCTTAAAGATCCTTCTCCAACATCACCACCTCCGAAGAAAGACAACTAAACACATGGGTATGGGCACTCCCCTTGGCTTGTGCCAAGCTTGGGAGAGGTGCCCCGGTATCGTATCACCATCACATCTTTTACTTTCATCGTTTTTCTCAGTTCGATCCTTTTAGTTATATCTTTATCTCATAGAATAAAGTCTTTAGTGTGTTCTAGTTTTGAGTTTTGCTTTATGTTCCCCTTATGTAAGCGAGTCCGAGAGTTATATAATAAAAAGTAGTTTTGAGTTGAGGGCTTTGTTTGCTTGCTATGATCTTGAGAAAAAGAAATAGAAAGAAGTATAGAATAAAAGCAAATAGTATATATGATGATCTTATGGGGAGTGATGACTTCACATATAAGAAGTATGTTGATTGAAATTTGTTGTGAGTTGACAAACATAGAGATTGGTCATTGTTGCAATTAAAAGGAAGTAATAAAGAAAGAGAGGTTCACATATAAATATATTATCTTGGTCATCTTTTATGATTGTGAGCACTCATTAAAATATTATATGCCAAGAAGTTGATGTTGGACAAGGAATACAACATAATGGGTTATGTTTGCTTATTTCCGAATAGAAGTTATATGGTTATAGATCCTTTAACATGTGACGCTTGCTTCCACCCCATATCAGCCAATACTTCCGCACCAAGTAGAGATACTACTTGTGCATCCAAACACCTTTAACCTAGTTTTGCCATGAGAGTCCACCATACCTACCTATGGATTGAGTACGATCCTTCAAGTAAGTTGTCATCGGTGCAAGCAATAAAACTTGCTCTCTAAATATGTATGATCTATTAGTGTGAGGAAAATAAATTTTATACGAACTTGTGATATGGAAGAAATAAAAGCGACAGACTGCATAATAAAGTTCTTTATCACAAGTGGAAATATAAATTGACGTTCTTTTGCATTAAGGGATTGCGCATCCAACTATGAAAGCGCATGGCAACCTCTGCTTCCCTCTGCGAAGGGCCTATCTGTTACTTTTACTTTCTAGTACTTACCTTTATGCAAGAGTCATGGTGATCTTCACCACTTCCTATATTTCGCCTTTCTCTCTTGGCAAGCGTCATGTGTTGGGGAATGATCTAGACACATATATCCACTCGGATGTGGGTGATCATGAGTTATTTCGGTTGACATTATCGTTGAGGTAAATAGTTGGGAGGCAAAACTATAAGCCTCTATCTTTCTCTGTGTCCAATTGAAGCTTTGACCCCATAGGTACCGCGTGAGTGTTAGCAATTATGAAAGACTAAAAGATGATTGAGTATGTGGATTTGCTTTACAAGCTCTTATATTGACTCTTTCCGATGTTACGATAAATTGCAATTGCTTCAATGACTGAGATCATAGTTTGTTGGTTCTCAATAGAGTTCTTGATTCATACTTTACCTTGTGAATGAATTGTTACTCTAGCATAAGAAATCATATATCAATAAGTATTGCTGTTCTAAAAATGATCATGATGCTCTCATGTCCGTATTTTATTTTATCGACACCTCTATCTCTAACCATGTGGACATATTTATCGATTTCGGCTTTCGCTTGCGGACAAGCGAGGTCTAAGCTTGGGGGAGTTGATACGTCCATTTTGCATCAAGCTTTTATATTGATATTTAATGCATTATGGGCTGTTAGTACACATTATTGTACAATACTTATGCCTTTTCTCTCTTATTTTACAAGGTTTACATGAAGAGGGAGAATGCCGGCAGCTGGAATTCTAGACTGGAAAAGGAGCAAATATGAGAGACCTATTCTGCACAACTCCAAAAGTCCTGAAAAGTTACGGAGAATTATTTTGGAATATATAAAAAATATTGGGTGAAAGAAATACCAGAGGGGACCCACCAGGAGGTCACAAGCCTGGGGGGCGCGCCCTACCCCTCAGGGCGCGCCCCTGTGGCTTGTGGGCCCCCTGTCAGCCCTCCGGTGCCCATCTTCTGCTATATGGAGGGTTTTGACCTGGAAAAAATCATAAGGGAGCTTTCGGGATGAAGCGCCGCCGTCACGAGACGGAACTTGGGCAGAACCAATCTAGGGCTCCGGCGGAGCTGTTCTTCCGGGGAAACTCCCCCCCCCCCCCCCCCCCCCCCCGGAGGGGGAAATCGAAGCCATCGTCATCACCAACGATCCTCTCATCGAGAGGGGGTCAATCTCCATCAACATCTTCACCAGCACCATCTCCTCTCCAAACCCTAGTTCATCTCTTGTATCCGATCTTTGTCTCAAAACCTCATATTGGTACCTGTGGGTTGCTAGTAGTGTTGATTACTCCTTGTAGTTGATGCTAGTTGGTTTACTTGGTGGAAGATCATATGTTTAGAGCCTTAATGATAATTAATACTCCTCTGATTATGAACATGAATATGCTTTGTGAGTAGTTACGTTTGTTCCTGAGGACATGGGATAAGTCTTGTTATAAGTAATCATGTGAATTTGGTATTCGTTCGATATTTTGATGAGATGTATGTTGTCTCTCCTCTAGTGGTGTTATGTGAACGTCGACTACATGACACTTCACCATTATTTGGGCCTAGGGGAAGGCATTGGGAAGTAATAAGTAGATGATGGGTTGCTAGAGTGACAGAAGCTTAAACCCTAGTTTATGCGTTGCTTCATAAGGGGCTGATTTGGATCCATATGTTTCATGCTATGGTTAGATTTATCTTAATTCTTCTTTCATAGTTGCGGATGCTTGCGAGAGAGGTTAATCATAAGTGGGAGGCTTGTCCAAGTAAGGGCAGCACCCAAGCACCGGTCCACCCACATATCAAATTATCAAAGTAACGAACGCGAATCATATGAGCATGATGAAAACTAGCTTGACAGAAATTCCCATGTGTCCTCGGGAGCGCTTTGCTTTATATAAGAGCTTGTCCAGGCTTTTCCTTTGCTACAAAAAGGATTGGGCCACCTTGCTGCACCTTTGTTACACTCGTTACTTGTTACCCGTTACGAATTATCTTATCACAAAACTATCTGTTACCGATAATTTCAGTGCTTGTAGAGAATACCTTACTGAAAACTGCTTGTCATTTCCTTCTGCTCCTCGTTGGGTTCGACACTCTTACTTATCGAAAGGACTACGATAGATCCCCTATACTTGTGGGTCATCACTTGCCCCCTTCTGTCACTGGCATATAGAAACCCGTCAGGTTGAACCCACTACAACGCACCCCTCTCACTGAAGGAAGATCAATGTACTTGGCCAAAGCAAATCAGTAGACCGGAGAAAATTACGAAGCTATAATGATCATGCAAATAAGAATCATAATATTCAGAGGTGACTCAAATACTTTTCATGAATAATCTGAACATAAACCCACAATTCATCGGATCCCAACAAACGCACCGTACAAAAGAATTACATCGGATAGATCAACGCGAAGATGTGATTATCATTGTATTGAAGATCAAAAGAGAGAGCGAAATAGCCATCTAGGTACTAACTACGGACCCGTAGGTCTGTGGTGAACTACTCACACACCATCATGATGGCAGCAAGGTTGATGAAGAGGCCCTCCGTGATCGATCCCACCTCCGGTAGGGTGTCGGAACGGAGCTCCAGATGGGATCGCGGCGGAACAGAGACTTGCGCCGGCGGAAAAAGAGTTTCGGGATGCCTTCTAGGGTTTTTGGAATATATGTGAATTTATAGGCCAGAGAACGGGGTCAGGAGGGCCACCAGGGGGGCACAAGCCATTAGGGCGCGCCGCCCCCTGGGCGCGGCCAGATGGCTTGTGCCTCCCTCGTGCGGTCTCCGGTCTACTCCCGAAGCTTTCAGGTCTATTTTGGGTCCAGAAAAAATCATAAAAAAGTTTCGGGGCAATTGGACTTTGTTTGGTACTGTAAACCTGAAAAGTAAAAAACACGCAGAAAACAGGAACTGGTACTGGGCACTGGGTCAATAGGTTAGTGCTTAAAAATAATATAAATTGGTAAATTATTACTCAAAAAGTATCCGAGAATGATAATATAATAGCATGGAACAATTAAAAATTATAGATACATTGTAGATGTAGCTCAGACCGACTTCCTGTGAATGCGGTTTTGCGACTGGATATTGTGGAATTCTGAGCCATGGCTGTCTTCAGGAGCGCATGTATCTACCCGAGTCCTTCCACCATAGATGCTGACCGCTGGATGGAGTCCACGATCCGTGTTGCCACCGCCAAATTTTGTACTGGATTACACATCATTTGATAATGTTGGGCATCGTTGTTTGGAAACAACTGCCTCATGTCCCGACTGCCACTGGGTATGTCACAACGCCAATCTTCTAGGGCCTTCTCATGCTGCTCTAGGCGCGCATGTTTTGCCAAGGTGGCCAAACGCACGGACTTGAGGGCAAGTGCTTTAGGGGTAGTCGTCATAATCGGCATGCGCAAGGTTTGCTCAGTAGCTATGTTGATCTCGTCAATCTGCTCCTGAGTGAGGGGTTGTCCTGATCCATCGACCGGGCGTCACTGCCGAGAGTGTCATAGGCCGCTATATCAATAATGCGGGCATGACCATTGTGTTGCTTGGGGAAACCAGGAGGGCCGTTGTATGTTTCGGCCATACAAACCTCGGCCGAGGCATCAATTCTATCACAACTTCCTTCTTATTCTTCTTCTTCTTCTTCTTCTCCCTCGTGTACGGAGGCGAACAAATCGTAGAACGACTTGTCAGGCTCTAAGGTAGCCACCTACTTGGCTGCAGGGTGACAACGTGCTTCACCCACCACTAGACACGTGAGCGCCTGGAGCGCTTGCGACGTCGCATGGCGGGGAGTCGGGGGACCGCCTGGTACGGGACCGACGGCTGACGGAGTAGCACTCCATATGAACTTGCTCGGAAGTGTGTTGCACCACAGACGAGCAATGGCTCCATATCTAGCGGGGCCTCCTGAAGCCACGCCGAATCATCGGTGATGAAACGGAGGCGCCAAAACGGATCTCGCAGCTGGACACCATCTCGACACCGGAAGACATGATGCATGGAAAAATTCACATGCGCTGTAAACTGCTAAATGCGCAGCCCCATGGTGAGCGCCAACTATCATAGGACTTTATCTGTGAGTGATGAGTAGGGGTACGAACAAGGAGTGGATCTAGCTACGGCACACGTGTGCCACAAGGATTTATGAGTTCGGGCCCCTCTCAGAAGAAGTAACAACTGTATGTCTCGAGCTCTGGAGCTGTGTTTTCTTCTCTTGTGTATGACGATTACAATGGACGCAAACCCTCTCCCTCTGCTAAGGGGCGGCTTATATAGAGGAGATAATTCCTTATTTGACCCTTCCTTAAAATTTGCTTCCCTATTTGGCCTTAAAAAGAAAATTCTTCCCTTTTTGGCACTCAAACTTCAATTTGTTCCCTATGTGATACTTCCGTCAGTTTTGACCATTAACGGTGTTAAGTCGGACTTGAAAAGACCGTTTTACCCCTAGTGCAACATGTGACCAAATAGTGTGATAAAAACATAGTTAAATCATTGGATTTTAATTAAAAAAACTAGGCAGAACTATCGTAGTCATCTAGTTTCATGTAGAGTACCATCTAGTTTTATTGTTTGGATGTTCATGTATTCCGTACTTTGCATTCATAGGTTGCAAGAATGCCAATTCTTGTTTGGATAGTCAAGTATTGAATTGCACATGTATATGAACAGAGCAACACACGCACACGCAGCCACACACAGAGGGCAGCATGGAGCGGCAACAACGCACGCAGAGCATCGCAGGTGTACGCAGCAACACACACAACCATGCATGCTGAGCACACAGCAATGCACCCAGTCATGCACGCCGAGTAGCGCGGAGCATAGCCACACACGCACGCAGCAGCGCTGAGCACGCCGAGCATGCACGCCACGCCATGGCCGTCGGAGGCCGAGACGGATGCAGCGCCGTGGCCCTCCTCACTGCGCCTTCTGTCCCGCCATCCGAAGCTACCTTGGCCACGCCCTCCGACATGTCCCAGCCTCGCGCCGCCGTCTAGGGTTAGGGTTCGCACTCGCGGTGAATCGAGGGAGAAGGGGATCGAGGAGAACGTGTGGGACGGTTAGGTTGGAAAAGCAATTTCTTTTTTTCTTTTTCAGTGTGCTAAATCAGGGGCAATTAGGACTTTTCATGTCCCACTTCACGGTGTTAGCAGCAAACATCAACAAAAATGTCATATAAGGAAGAATATGAAGTTTTGGTGTCAAAAAAGGAAAAATATATTTTTGGGGCCGAAAAGGGAATCAGATTTTAAGAAAGGGCCAAATAAGGAATTCTCTCCATTTAGTGTGCCACCCCTTGATCTAGGTACTTTATAGAGGGTTTGATTGCTCATTATTACGGGGGTTACACGTGGAAACTAATACATTGATTGATAGAAACGTATGAAGTTATGCGCCTCTGGACGCTTCCGAGTCCACTTCGCATGTTCATCTTCCTTTGTCCGAGTCCTTGCAAGGCGGACGAATGGACTTGAGGTAGCAGAATGGATGGACATCACCCGATAGATGAATGTCGTCTGACTAAATGAGCGATGTCCGAGTGGAGGAAATCTTCATGTATTTTGAATAGACTGGTGACCCAGGGGTCTTATAATGCATAGTGTTGTGGGTCCTTTATATAGTCCAGAATGAACTCTTTATGACCCTACCCATAGTGGGCAACCCTAACACTGTCCATTGGTTACATCAGACGACATCCACCGTCTTTTGTTAGGGTTTGTGGTTGTGCTAATACGATGAACGGTAGAGGCACGACTTGTGATCAAAATGTTGGTACCGAATGCCAAAACGGCTCAGACATGCAAAGTAAATAATGTCACCTTGATATATAACGAGAGAAACAGAGCAAATAATTGACATGGTTAAATAATTGACATTGTAATCTTGAATTTATGATACTCTTTCCGGTCGGGTGTATAGGGTTTGTATTTGCTCCTAGGTTCTCGATTTGACTTGACAATATATGTGTTATATGAAAATGGTATAGTTACAAACTTTGGTCAAATATGAATCCAGTGACATATTTTTATCATATATATAATGCATATTTCATTAGTCAAATTGAGGACAAAATACCGCTGACCCTCTTAACCCGACTGGAGAGAGTATTTGAAAAGAGCATGACAATAAAAAAACATATAACAAAGAATCAAAATATATATAATGCAGAGGTGGGCGTGATTATGCTAAAGAAGGAGAGACTAATGGCGCTGAAGAGTGGGCCGGAGCACAGCTCGAACGGCCCCCGCATGGTGGCTGCGATGGAGGATCTGGATCCGGTAGGCAACTCTGTTGGAAAAAGAATAAAGAAGGACGGAATTAAGAAATGAAATGTGTGGATATGGTCCCTGTTGTTTTTTCTTAGTAAAAGAGCAATTAGCTGCATGTATGTGCATTTTGGAAAATCTTTTCTTAGCAAAAGAGCACATTAGCTGCATGTATACCCATTTTGAAAGGAAAAAAAACGACTGTGGACATCTAAAACGGATTATTTTTTCCCCGACCATTAGAGATTTGACTCCGTAATTCCACTCATAGCACAAGTGGCAAGTTTTTAGAGAGGTCAGACCGAAGCCAAAACCTGGAAAACAAAAGGTTTGACACAAGTCAATGACAAGCGTCACTTGATTTTAAAACTCCCGAACGTCATGAAAACATGCCCAAAAATGCCACACTTACGAAAAATATGCGTAGAGACTGATTCTACGGACTGATTCCAACTGCCCTAAGGGCCTTGACTCATTTTTCATTGAGGTTGTCCTGTTCGGACTTTAACTTTTGGCTCTTCTCCTTGATGCTCTTAGCCGTGCTCATTAAACGAACGACGGAAGCCGCGGATCCGCCAGAGGCTCCCGAGGGACGTCGAATTCGTCGGATCCGAGGCTTATATCTTTCTCTGACTACGGATAGCAGTAATTGCCTTTGGGGTCGTCGTCTTCCCTGTTCGACATGGCTCCGTCATTATTCCCATTGTTTTATCGTCTTTGCCTGCATTCTGGTCCTCAGCGCCGTTCGGAGTAGCAGTCTCCGTGGCATCATCGTTGTCAGTGGCGTATAGATTAGCATCGCCGTTGCCCGCGTCTTTCCCACGGCATCTCTTGCATCAGCGTTTAGATGGCTCTTTGTCTCCTTCATCCGTGGGGGTATCTACCTTGTAGACGTCATAGGTGGAGGTGGCTGTCCAATTGTCAATATTGGAGGTGACGAGTGGCGGTGTGGTATAAGGCATGTCTTTGACTGATAAGCCGCAAGTATAGGTGATCGCAACAGTCTTCGAGGCTAGTATTTCACCCAAATTTATTGATTTGACACAATGGAAGCCAAAGAATATTTATTAGTCTTAGGAGTTGAGTTGTCAATTCAACCACACCTGGAATTTCTTTCTGTAATGAAGTTTTTAGTAGCATAGTAAAAAAATTAGTAGAAACAGTAATAGCAGCAGATTGTGTTGTTTGTAGCAGCAGTAGTAACGAAAGTAACTTAACGGTAATCAATACGTGAAAAGCGTAGGCCATGGATTAGTGATGGATAATTAATTTGGATGATATTTATTATGTAACAGTTACACACTAGAGCGATACAGAACTAGCTCTAATTCGTCAATATAATGTAGGTATGTATTCCCTTATATAGTCATACATGCTTATAACAAGAACTTGCATGACAACTTTTGTCCTACCCTCCTGTGGCAGCGGGGTCCATAAAGAAATTAAGAGATATTAAGGCCTTCTTTTAATAGAGAACCGGAACAAAGCATTAATACATGGTGAATATATGAACTCCTCAAACTACGGTAATCACCGAAGATGATCCATATTATCACCTTGGGATCTACGGATCATAACACATAATAGGTGTATACAACTTACAAGATAGGATCCAAAACACTCTCATATTCGTGAAAACATAATAGGTTCAGATCTAAAATCATGGCACTCGGGCCCTAGTGACAAGCATTAAGCATAACAAAGTCATAACAACATCAATCTCATAACATAGTGGATATTAGGGATCAATCCCTATCAAAATAACTTGACTACATGATAAATATCATCCAATCCCACCACCGTCAAGCAAGCCTACAAAGGAATTACTCACTCTTGGTGGTGAGCATCCTCGAATTGTTGATGGAGAAGGGTTGTTCATGACGATGGAGATGAATTCCTCTCTCCGGAACGCCAAACAGACTCCAGATCAGCCCTCCCGAGGGAGAACAGGAGGCGGCGGCGGCTCCGTCTTGTAGAACGCAATGAAAACTTCTGTCCTAATTTTTTATCGGGAATTTGGAATATATAGGCTTGGAATTAGGGTCAGCGGAGCCACGTGGGGCCCACAAGGTAACAGGGCAAGCCCAGGGGGTGGGCACAACCTGTTGCCTTGTGAGCAACTGGTGGCCACCCTCCGGTGGATCTTCGATCCAGTATTTTTTATATGTTCCATAAAAAATCTTCAAAAAGTTTCGTCCAATTCCGATAACTTTTATTTCTACACAAAAACAACACCATGGTAGTTCTGCTGAAAACAGCGTCAGCCCGGTTAGTTTCAATCAAATCATGCAAATTATAGTCCAAAACAAGAGCAAAAGTGTTTTGAAAAGTAGATACGTTGGAGACGTATCAACTCCCCCAAGCTTAACTCATTGCTTGTCCTCAAGAAATTCAGTTGACAAACTGAAAGTAAAAAAGAAAACTTTTACAAACTCTTTTGTTCTCGTTGTTATATATATGTTTAACTAAATGTTCGGATTTTTAGCAAAGATCATGAACTAACCATGTCAATGATAACAATTAGGTCTCACATTTACTCATGACAATAACATAACCAACTAGTGAGCAAAAAATAAGATATCTCGGATGCCAACAATTTTTCAAAACAATCATGATATAATATGATAACATGGTATCTCGCTATCCCTTTCCGAGACCACAAAACATAAATGCAGAGCACCTCTGAGGTTCAAGCAGCGACTAAATATTGTAATTCAGCGTAGAAGAGATCCAGTCATGCTCACATCCAACATTAACTAGACTCAATGCCTAAAAATGACAATAGCGCTCTCAGGACTGGTGCTTTTAGTGAGAAGATGACGACTTAACAATATAAGTAAATAACATGAAAGTAAATAGAAAGTCCCTTCGTAGAGGGGAGCATTGACTTGCAGAGGTGGCAGAGCTCATGATCCAACATTAACTAGACTCAACGTCACGACAGAGGTTTTCAGTATCTTCCATACTAAACACATTATAAGCGGTTCCCAAACAGAATTGTAAAGTTTACTCCCATCCACCATACATACATAAGCCAGGACTGACCGAATGCACAGGTGCCCTCCAACATTCACCTTTCCAATTTATTTATTTTTGATTATGCACGACCGGACATCCTTTTTACCAGCCTCTCTCGTGCAATGACAAGTGAATAAACATCGTCGTGAGAATAACCCGCTTAGCATGGAAGATACTGACCGCCTCGTCGCTCCATGAGCGGTATGAGCACACAAAACATATATTGATTTGAATGATTTGAGGTGGCATGTGCAAATTTATTTGGAACAGGTGGGTAATACCGCATATTAGTAGATATAGTGGACTCATATGGAACAACTTTGGTTGAAGGATTTTGGATGCACAAGCAACATTCCCGCTTAGTACAGATGAAGGCTAGCAAATAGATAGGGAAGCGGCCAGCTAGAGAGCGACAACTGTCATAATCATGCATTGCAACTATTTAACATTGAATATTAGCATGAGTAGGATATAAACACTCTAAACATAAATATCATGAAGGCTGCATTGGATTCTATTCAACTACATGTTTGCGCATGTGCCAAGTCAAGCTACTCAAATTACTCATAGGAGGATACCATGCTAACATACTACATCAAAACTATTTTAATGCATGTTGACACACAAGATAAATCATTATCAACTCCTAGCTATTTAAGCATGGCATGAGCAACTATAATATCTAATTTTCATCACAAACATGTTTACTCATAATATGCTGAATCAAGAGCAACTGAGCTAAACATATTTACAAAAACAAAAAACAAGAAGAGTTCATACCAACTTCCTTTAATGCAATAACTTCATCAAATTATCGTCATTATTGCCTTTCACTTGCACGACCAAATGATATGAGAATAATAATAGTACAAGTGTGTTCTGGACTAACCTGGAATCTGCAAAACATTTATTCGAAGGAGAAGATAAGGTAATATTGGCTCTTTGTTAGGTCCACAATATATCATATGAGAGCCACTCAACATTTCATCCTGGTCTTCTCCTTTCGACAACTCAAAGAAAAGAAAAGAATTTCAGAGAAACACGCTGCAATATTTTTGGAGTTTTTAGTTTTTCTGAAGAAAGCAAACCAACGAAGGAAAAATGAAAAGCGAGAAAAACTATTTACACGGGAAAGCTCCCAACAAGGAAAAGAAGAATGGAGAAATCTGTTTGGATTTTCTTTTAATACTACAAACTAATTAGACTAGAAAGAAAAGCCATAAAGAAGCGAGAAATGTTTTGGGGTTTTTGAAGTTTTTCAAACACATAAGAAGAAAACGAAAATAAAGCTAACATGGATATACAATGAAAAATGAAATGTAATGTCGGTGAGAAATACGTACTCCCCCAAGCTTGGGCCTTGGCCTAGCTTGGTAGTAACCATCCGTGGTCTAGATAATCATCAAAATGATAGCTCGTGGAGGTGTTCCGTGCTGCCTCCTCAGCCAAACGAGCAGCCTCTAATGCTGCATTGTACTCATGCGCTTCATTCTCATAGATGAAATATCTATGTTTGCTCTGAAAGTCAAACAGAATAGGCGCATGCAAAATAACAAAAACATCATTGTATTTATCAAATATCAAATTATAATCATATATATGAGTTCCATCTTTAATGAAATCATGGCGCCACATTGCCACAAAGTCTAGGTATTTATCAGGTAGTATATGATCGTTGGGTCGAGGCGAGACCCCTAACTTAGTGGCTAAGCAAGCGGCATATATTCCTCCATATAAATCCCCATCACACGCATTGTGGTGCAGGCGACGGGCAATAATTGCCCCAAGGTTATACCGTCTAGCGCCTGTTAGAGTGGTGTGAATAATGCTCAAGTCTAGAGCGCACAGTGCACTGCAATCTTGTTTACCAACAATGCATTTCCCGTTAAACAGTGCAAAGTACCGTATAGAGGGGAATTGAATACTTCTTATTCTATCTTGCGTCACTCCTATATCCTCACCATTGCAAATACTTCTAAGGAACATTTCATAATCAGATTTTTGCGGTTGGTTAAGTGAACCCCAATATGAAATTTTGCATGCATCACAGAATTCTTCTAGAGATATACCAAATGATCAACCATATAAATGAAACAAAACTCTCTAAGTACGGGAATGGTACTCAAACTTTCGCGTGAACGAATGGGGGATATTATAGTGTTGAGTACACGTATCTGTGAGGAAGGCGGTGAGCTCAATATTCTGAATATATTGATCAAATTCTTCCTTAATACCGGCACCCGTCATAAACTGATTACACGGCCACCGGCATGATTTAGCTTCAGCGATTCGTGCTGAGCTTGCCCTTGGTTCATTGTACGCTTGTCGCACAGAGCTCTCGCTCGATGACTCCCCAGAGGACCTTCTCCTTGAAGAACTCCTCCTGAAGATGTTCATTTTCCTAAAAACAAAATTTTGAAAATTTTGGACCACGAAATTATGTCAACAAAACTTTGTAAGATTGATAGCAACTACTCATATGGATGCCTAGAGGCCCTTATGATTCTCATCGATCATCTGGTGCATCTTCCACCAAGTTGCGGCTTCTTCTGGTAGGTGCATCACTGCGTATCGTACCATATCCTTTTCCTCGATGGCACTAGTACTCATGTGTTCCTCCATCTTTTGGAGCCAGTGTTCCACTTCCATCTGGGTGACGTTTCCAGCAAAAATAAGCCACCCAAAGTCTCCCTTGTCGTCCTTACAGTCTAACTTCCTGGATGATTCAACTTCGGGCTTGGGCTTCTCTGCCAACTTCACAAGTCCAACGGCTCTCCTTATTTCCTTCTTCAACTTTCCCCAAGTAAATAGTATTCCTGTCCTAATTGTTGCTTCACGCTCTCTATACCAGTTGAGCACGCAGCCTGCCAGGTATGAGTGGGCATAAAGAATCTTGCTCCTGACAGCCACTCTGTCTTTCCTCATTTCCATATCCCCAGCTGCGATCCAATTGTCGATTTCTGCTATGGTCGCTGGTCCGGACAGAATTAGTCGCTCGGGGTCCATAGTTCTGGGGTTTGGCGGTCTAGGTTAGGGTCGAGAGAATAGACGAGAGAGAGAGAGGTACCCTTATGCTAATCCCATTAGCATTATATATAGGTTTGTAGCCTCATATGGTTGTTAGTATATCACACAATTGTCGTTTTCACCCAGGGTCTGTTCCTATGGTTTAGTCCTATGTTCTCACTCCTTCTGAAGTTTCCTATGTTTCCATTGTTCTCATCTTAACACCTTCAGTGGCGTTCTTATGACTTCCATCATAATGGGTGGGTCTTCTAATTTTGTGCTAACAGTTCACACTTCAAGAAAATCAAAATCAACGAGTTCCATTCATCAAACATGACAATCAGTTCACACAATCAAGCCTAAGTAAGACAATACTGCATCCAGTACGATATTGTCCAGCTACGATATATCACCATGTGAGATTGACATAATAGTGATGAACGTGAATCGTTCTTCTTCAAATTGACATAGTAGTGGTGGTCAAGCCTAAGCTTCAAAACAACTCCTCCCTTCTAGTTCCTTGATCCTGAGGGATCACTAGAAGGGTGTCTAGAGGGGGGGGTGAATAGACTACTAGCAGGAATTTAAAACCTAACCTTTTCCCAAGTTAATTGGTTGGCAGATTTTAACAATTATAGCAAGTCTAGCACACCCTACATATGCATGTCAACAAGTATAGCAGTGGAAAGAAAAGACATTGCACATGAAGTAAAGAGTTGAGATAGGGAGATCAAATGCATAAGGGACACGAAGATTTTTCCCGTGGTTCCGATAGGTGGTGTTATCGTACGTCCACGTTTATGGAGTCTTCAACCCACGGAGGGTAACGGTCGCGAGAGTCCACGGAGGGCTCCACCCATAAGGGTCCACGAAGTAGCAACCTTGACTATTCCATAATGGCTTCCGTCCACGAAGGACTAGCCTCACTATGGGTAGATCTTCACGAAGTAGGCGATCTCCTTGTCCTTACAAACTTCTTGGTTCAACTCCACAATGATGTCTACTACGCAACATTCTTCTTGTAGACTCGTGTTGGGCCTCCAAGCGCAGAGTTTCGTAGGATAGTAGCAAATTTCCCTCAAGTGGATGACCTAAGGTTTATCAATCCGTGGGAGGCGTAGGATGAAGATGGTCTCTCTCAAACAACCCTGCAACCAAATAACAAAAAGTCTCTTGTGTCCCCAACACACCCAATACAATGGTAAATTGTATAGGTGCACTAGTTCGACGAAGAGATGGTGATACAAGTGTAATATGGATAGTAGATATAGGTTTTTGTAATCTGAAAATATAAAAACAGCAAGGTAGCAAGTAAGAAAAGTGAGCAAAAACGGTATTACAATGCTTGGAAACAAGGCCTAGGGTTCATACTTTCACTAGTGCAAGTTCTCTCAACAATGCTGACATAGTTGAATCATATGTAAATCCCTCACGTGCGACAAAGAGTTCACTCCAAAGTAACTCATAGCGGAGAACAAACGAAGAAATTATTGTAGGGTACGAAACCACCTCAAAGTTATCTTTTCCGATCAATCATATGAGCCATCCCCATTAATTGTCACGAACAGCCCTAGAGTTCGTACTAGAATAACACCTTAAGATACACATCAACCAAAACCCTAATGTCACCTAGGCACTCCAATGTCACCACGAATACTCACGGGTTTGATTATACGATATGCATCTCACAATTTCAGATTCATCATGTTCAATCCAACACAAAGAACTTCAAAGAGTGCCCCAAAGTTTCCATCGGAGAGTCAAGACGAAAACGTGTGCCAACCCCTATGCATAGATTCCCAAGGTCACGGAACCCGCAGGTTGATCACCAAAACATACATCAAGTGGATCAACAGAACATCCCATTGTCACCACGGATATCCCATCGCAAGACATACATCAAGTGTTCTCAAATCCTTAAAGACTCAATACGATAAGTAAACTTCAAAGGGAAAACTCAATTCATCACAAGAAGATAGAGAGGGGAAAACTCCATATGATTCATCTATATCAATAAAGCTCGCGATACATCAAGATCGTGCCATCTCAAGAACACGAGAGAGAGAGATCAAACACATAGCTACTGGTACATACCCTCAGTCCCGAGGGTGAACTACTCCCTCCTCTTCATGGAGACCGTCGGGATGATGAAGATGGCCTCCGGTGATGGTTTCCCCCTCCGGCAGGGTGCCGGAACAGGCTCCCGATTGGGTTTTCATGGCTACAGAGGCTTGCGGCGGCGGAACTCCCGATCTAGGTTTCTTTCTGGAGGTTTTTATATTTATAAGAAATTTGGGCGTCGGAAACAAGTCAAGGGGGGCCACGAGGCGACGACAAGCCAGGGGGGCGCGCCCTAGGGGGGGCGCCCCCTAGGCTTGTGGCTGCCTCGTGGCTCTTTTGGCCCAACTCCGATGCCCCGTGGGTCTCTTCTGATCCATAAAAAATCACCGTAAATTTTTATTCCGTTTCGACTCCGTTTGATATTCCTTTTCTGTAAAACTCAAAAACAAGGAAAAAACAAAAACTGGCACTGGGCTCTAGGTTAATAGGTTAGTCCCAAAAAATAGTATAAAATAGCATATTAATGCATATAAAACATCCAAAACCGATAATATAATAGCATGGAACAATAAAAAATTATAGATACGTTGGAGACGTATCAAGCATCCCCAAGCTTAATTCCTGCTCATCCTCGAGTAGGTAAATGATAAAAACAGATTTTTTGATGTGGAATGCTACCTAACATATTTATCCATGTAATTTTCTTTATAGTGGCATGAATATTCAGATCCATAAGATTCAAAACAAAAGTTTAATGTTGACATAAAAACAATAATACTTCAAACATACTAATAAAGCAATCATGTCTTCTCAAAATAACATGGCCAAAGAAAGTTATCCCTACAAAATCATATAGTCTGGCTATGCTCCATCTTCATCACACAAAGTATTAAATCATGCACAACCCCGGTTTTAGCCAAGCAATTGTTTCATACTTTAGTGTTCTCAAACTTTTTCAACTCTCACGCAATACATGAGCGTGAGCCATGGACATAGCACTATAGGTGGAATAGAATATGGTGGTTGTGGAGAAGACAAAAAAGAAGGAGATAATCTCACACCAACTAGGCGTATCAACAGGCTATGGAGATGCCCATCAATAGATATCAATGTGAGTGAGTAGGGATTGCCATGCAACGGATGCACTAGAGCTATAAGTGTATGAAAGCTGAAAAAGAAACTAAGTGGGTGTGCATCCAACTCGCTTGCTCACGAAGACCTAGGGAAATTTGACGAAGCCCATCATTGGAATATACAAGCCAAGTTCTATAATGAAAAATTCCCACTAGTATATGAAAGTGACAAAATAGGAGACTCTCTATCATGAAGATCCTGGTGCTACTTTGAAGCACAAGTGTGGTAAAAGGAATAGTAGCATTGCCCCTTCTCTCTTTTCTCTCATTTTTTTGGGTGGGCTTCTTTGGCCTCTTTTTTTTATTTGGGCTTCTTTGGCCTCTTTTATTTTTTGTAAAGTCCGGAGACTCATCCCAACTTGTGAGGGAATCATAGCTTCCATCATCCTTTCCTCACATGGGACAATGCTCTAATAATGATGATCATCGCACTTTTATTTACTTACAACTCAAGAATTACAACTCGATACTTAGAACAAAATATGACTCTATATGAATGCCTCCGGCGGTGTACCGGGATGTGCAATGATCTAGCGTAAGCCATGAAAACATCATGCTAGCTATCTTATGATCATGCTAAGCAATATGACAATGATGGTGCGTGTTATGATAAACGGAACAGTGGAAGTTGCATGGCAATATATCTCGGAATGGCTATGGAAATGCCATAATAGGTAGGTATGGTTGCTGTTTTGAGGAAGGTGGGTTTAATGCACCGGCGAAAGTTGCGCGGTACTAGAGAGGCTAGCAAAGGTGGAAGGGTGAGAGTGCGTATAATCCATGGACTCAACATTAGTCATAAAGAACTCACATAATTATTGCAAAAGTCTATTAGTCATCGAAACATAGTACTAGACGCATGCTCCTAGGGGAAGGGTTGGTAGGAGTTAACCATCGCGCGATCCCGACCTCCACACAAAGGAGGGCAATCAATAAATAAATCATGCTCCGACTTCGTCACATAACGGTTCACCATACGTGCATGCTACGGGAATCACAAACTTTAACACAAGTATTTCTACCAATCCACAATTACTCACTAGCATGTCTCTAATATTACAATCTTTATATCTCAAAACAATCATAAGGAATCAAACTTCTCATAGTATTCAATGCACTTTATATGAAAGTTTTTATTATTTCTCTCTTGGATGCCCATCATATTAGGACTAAATTCATAACCTAAGCAAATTACCATGCTCTTTAGAGACTCTCAAAATAATATAAGTGAAGCATGAGAGTTCAAAAATTTCTATAAAATAAAACCACCGCCGTGCTCTAAAAAGATATAAGTGAAGTACTAGAGCAAATTGACAAACTACTCCAAAAGATATAAGTGAAGATTAATGAGTAGGTAAACAATCAAGTAGCTATGTGAGGGATCTCTCTCAATAAATATTTTTAGATCTGAGTTTTTTATTCAAACCGCAAACTAAATAAAAATAGCACTCCAAGAATAGCACGCATCATGTGAATGAATAAAAATTTAGGCTCAACATAGGCTAACCGATAATTGTTGATGAAGAGAGATGGGATGCGTAGCATCCCCAAGCTTAGATGCTTGAGACTTCTTGAAATATTTACTTGGGGTGCCTTGGGCATCCCCAAGCTTGAGCTTTTGTATCTCGTTCAATCCTCTCATATCATGGTTTCACCTATTCTCAAAAACTTCATCCACACAAAACTCGAAAAGAACTCGTGAGATAGGTTAGTACACCTAATAATAAATCAACTCTTTATGTACTGCCAAGACAAGTTGCATAATAATTTCAAACATCATCTACTTTTTACTATCATCTCCACCATTTATATCTACCAATATAGGCTATGGAAACTATAGGATAAGTAGATAACGAAACTATGACAGCAATCTGTCCAAACAGAACAGTCTGTAGAAATTTATGAAAAAAGTGTACTTCTGTAACTCAAAAAATTATGAAAATTTAGGACACGCTAAATAATTTATATTACAATACTTTGTAAAAATTTCAGAAACTTTCCACGTTCCAGTAAAATATGAAAATTCAAACACTACAACAAAAGTTTCTGTTTTTACACAGCACACATCAAACATGCAATGCAAGCATCCTAAGGCAATTCATGGAACTTTTTATTGAAAAACAAGATTATAAATGACACCTAACAGAGAACAAGAAAATAAAATGATGCTCCAAGCAAAACTCATATTATGTGACGAATAAAAATATAGCTCCAAGTAAGATATACCGATAGTGTTGAAGATGAAAGAGGGGATGCCTTCCGGGGCATCCCCAAGCTTAGGCGCTTGAGTATTCCTTGGATATTACCTTGGGGGTGCCTTGGTAATCCCCAAGCTTAGTTTCTTTTCACTCCTTATTCTCCTCATATCGGTGTCTCACCCAAAACTTCAAAACTTCAATCACACAAAACTTAACGGAACTTCGTGAGATGGGTTAGTATAATAAAGATAGATCATTCACTTAGGTACTATCAAGACAAGATTCAGAATTGTTCCCACATGATACCTACTTTATTCTACCATTACCATAATTTATACCACTAAATATAAGCTATGGAAACACTAAAACAAGCAAACTATGCATGCAAAACAGAATCTGTCAAAAACAGAACAGTCTGTGAAGATCTGTAGTGTAACTATACTTCCCTGTCTCTAAAAATTCTGAAAAATTAGGAAAACCTGAAGAATTTGTTTATGAAGACTTTGTAAAAATTTAATATCATTATCACGCTCCAGTAAAAAAATGAAAATTCCTGTACTGGAGTCAAAAGTTTCTGTTTTGGTTCAGCATCAGTTCTACTCATCTTGTGAGTCATCCCAAAGGCTTTACTTGGCACTTTATTGAAAAAAAGCTATAAAACATGATTAATACAGTAGCTTAATCATGTGAACACACAAAAACAGTAGGTATAAATATTGGGTTGTCTCCCAACAAGCACTTTTCTTTAATGCCTTTTAGCTAGGCATGATGATTTCAATGATGCTCACATAAAAGATAAGAATTGAAACATGCAAGAGAGCATCATGAAGAATATGACTAGCAAATTTAAGCCTAACCCACTTCCTATGCATAGGGATTTTGTGAGCAAACAACTTATGGGAACAAGAATCAACTAGCATGGGAAGGTAAAACAAGCAAAACTTCAAGATTTTCAACACATAGAGAGGAAACTTGATATTATTGCAATTCCTACAAGCATATACTCCTCCCTCATAATAATTTTAAGTAGCATCATGAATGAATTCAACAATATAACTATCACATAAAGCATTATTTTCATGATTCATAAGCATAGAAATTTTACTACTCACCACATAAGCAAATTTATTCTCATCAATAGTAGTGGGAGCAAACTCAACAAAATAACTATCATGTGAAGCATAATCCAATTGAAAATTAAAATCATGATGAAAAGTTTCATGGTTATCATTATTCTTTATAGCATACATGTCATCACAATAATCATCATAAATAGGAGGCATGCTTTCATCATAATAAATTTGCTCATCAAAACTTGGGGGACTAAACATATCATCTTCATCAAACATAGCATCCCCAAGATTGTAGCTTTGCATATCATTAGCATCATGAATATTCAAGGAATTCATACTAACAACATTGCAATCATGCTCATCATACAAAGATTTAGTGCCAAACATTTTATTGACTTCTTCTTCTAACACTTTGGCACAATTTTCCTTTCCATCATTTTCACGAAAGACATTATAAAGATGAAGTATATGAGGCAACCTCAATTCCATTTTTTTTGTAGTTTTCTTTTATAGACTAAACTAGTGATAAAACAAGAAACTAAAAGATTCAATTGCAAGATCTAAATATATACCTTCAAGCACTCACCTCCCCGGCAACGGCGCCAGAAAAGAGCTTGATGTCTACTACGCAACCTTCTTCTTGTAGACTCGTGTTGGGCCTCCAAGCGCATAGTTTCGTAGGACAGTAGCAAATTTTCCTCAAGTGGATGACCTAAGGTTTATCAATCCATGGGAGGCATAGGATGAAGATGGTCTCTCTCAAACAACCCTGCAACCAAATAACAAAAAGTCTCTTGTGTCCCCAACACACCCAATACAATGGTAAATTGTATAGGTGCACTAGTTCGGCGAAGAGATGGTGATACAAGTGTAATATGGATAGTAGATATAGGTTTTTGTAATCTGAAAATATAAAAACAGCAAGGTAGCAAGTAACAAAAGTGAGCAAAAACGGTATTGCAATGCTTGGAAACAAGGCCTAGGGTTCATACTTTCACTAGTGCAAGTTCTCTCAACAATGCTGACATAGTTGAATCATATGTAAATCCCTCACGTGCGACAAAGAGTTCACTCCAAAGTAACTCATAGCGGAGAACAAACGAAGAAATTATTGTAGGGTACAAAACCACCTCAAAGTTATCTTTTCCGATCAATCATATGAGCCATCCCCATTAATTGTCACGAACAGCCCTACAGTTCGTACTAGAATAACACCTTAAGATACACATCAACCAAAACCCTAATGTCACCTAGGCACTCCAATGTCACCACGAATACCCACGGGTTTGATTATACGATATGCATCTCACAATTTCAGATTCATCATGTTCAATCCAACACAAAGAACTTCAAAGAGTGCCCCAAAGTTTCCATCGGAGAGTCAAGACGAAAACGTGTGCCAACCCCTATGCATAGATTCCCAAGGTCACGGAACCCGCAGGTTGATCACCAAAACATACATCAAGTGGATCAACAGAACATCCCATTGTCACCAGAGATCCCATCGCAAGACATACATCAAGTGTTCTCAAATCCTTAAAGACTCAATCCGATAAGTAAACTTCAAAGGGAAAACTCAATTCATCACAAGAAGATAGAGAGGGGAAAACTCCATATGATTCATCTATATCAATAAAGCTCGCGATACATCAAGATCGTGCCATCTCAAGAACATGAGAGAGAGAGAGAGAGATCAAACACATAGCTACTGGTACATACCCTCAACCCCGAGGGTGAACTACTCCCTCCTCGTCATGGAGACCGCCGGGATGATGAAGATGGCCTCCGGTGATGGTTTCCCCCTCCGGCAGGGTGCCGAAACGGGCTCCCGATTGGTTTTTCATGACTACAGAGGCTTGCGGCGGCGGAACTCCCGATCTAGGTTTCTTTCTGGAGGTTTCTGTATTTATAAGAAATTTGGGCGTCGGAAACAAGTCAAGGGGGGCCACGAGGCGACGACAAGCCAGGGGGCGCGCCCTAGGGGGGGCGCCCCCTAGGCTTGTGGCTGCCTCATGGCTCTTCTGGCCCAACTCCGATGCCCCGTGGGTCTCTTCTGGTCCATAAAAAATCACCGTAAATTTTTATTCCGTTTGGACTCCGTTTGATATTCCTTTTCTGTAAAACTCAAAAACAAGGAAAAAACAGAAACTGGCACTGGGCTCTAGGTTAATAGGTTAGTCCCAAAAAATAGTATAAAATAGCATATTAATGCATATAAAACAACCAAAACCGATAATATAATAGCATGGAACAATAAAAAATTATAGATACGTTGGAGACGTATCACACAACACAAAGTAGGAGGCACCCAAGCGACACCTAACCAATCTAGGAGGCACCACCCTCCAAAAGGTAATAGGCTCGGCAATGTCGATGAACTCCTTGCTCTTGTGCTACAAGATGATAGACTCCTCAACACACAATCACTCTCTCACAGATTTGGCTATGGTGGAAGAGATTGATTTGGTGGAAAGCAACTTGGGGAGGCTAGAGATCAAGATTCATATGGATGGAGTGGAATGGCCTGATCTCAACACAAGGGTAGGTGGCTCTCTCTCAGAAAATTGGATGGGGCAAGTATGGAATAGTTCTAAGTGCTTCTCTTTCGAGTGGGTGGTGGTGAAGGGGTATATATAGGCATCCCCAAAAATCCAACCGTTACACCTAAAGTGACCAACTCGGTGACACCGATGTGTTAATCTCGGTGGTACCGAAGTGACCAAAAGGCAGCAACTTTTGAATCTCGGTGAGACCGATATATAAAGCTCGGTGGTACCGATTAGGTGATCAATGGTCAGATTGCGCAATCTCGGTGACGCCGATTCTCACATCTCGGTGGTACCGATTCTCGACCATGGCTTACCAGAGAGTTGGTCCAGAAACTCGGTGGCGCTGATCCACAATTCTCGGTGGTACCGATTCCTGTGAATGGCTATCCAGAGAGTTGGTCCAGAAACTCGGTGAGACCGACTGGCAAATCTCGGTGGTACCGAAGACTGAAAATAGCTAAACAGAGAGTTGGCAACTGAACTCGAGGCACCGATGCAGAATCGGTTGCACCGACTGGCTAGGGTTTGGCATGTGTCTGTCTGAGTTTGGGAATCGGTGGCACCGAGTGGAAAGTGTTGGTTGCATCGATTTTGGATATTTGACTTTGGACAGACTTTTGTGGAAGAGCTTGTGGGTGTTTTTGGTGACTATCACTTGTGCACGTATGAGCATTTTGTTCACCAATAGTACCTTACCCCCTTTTAATAGTATTGGCTTTCCTATGGACTCAAAGTGATTTCTCACAAAGTAAAATGTAGAGTCCTCTAGCTTGAAGCTTTGCCAATCCATTTCCTTGCAACTCGGGGTATCTCCACAATCCTTTTGCCAACCCTTCTTCCTCTATGGACTTTTATCTGAAATACACTAGGTAAAAGTATTAGTCCAAGAGACAATGTATGTTGTCATGAATTATCAAAACCACCAAGGGAGCATGTTGTGCTTTCAATCTCCCCCTTTTTGGTAATTGATGACAACGTACAATCAAAGCTTCAAATAAAGATATGCATGGATATAATGAAGACTTTGAGAGACACATGACTTAAACTTGCTCCCCCTAAATGTGTGCAATCCCTTTAAAGGACAGTTGCTTTGGAATGCATGGACACACATATAGTAGAAGGGATATAAGGAGTCATGTGTATCTTGGCTATATGCATCAAGTATATGTGAATGAGATGTATCCTTGTTCAAGACTTCACCCTTGCAAACAATATGTGCAAGAAGCAAGAGATCATCTTGATCAAAGATATGATGCATATACTTACCTTGAGTTCTTGAGCATTCTTGTAGTAGAAACACACTTGAGAAAACAATGTTAGGAAGCACAAGAGTATTCTACTAATCAAAAGCAATAGAGCTCAATGGTACCAAGATATGGAGAACATATAGAAGATAGTAATCCTTAAGATTGATATGTCTCCAAGATCATTTAGAGCTTTCTCCCCTTAGATATGAAAGTAGTAGATTATCCTCTCCCCCTGAATCTTAACATGTAGATATTGGGATTGGATAGGGTGAGAAAATTCTAAGATGAGTAGTCAAATGAAATAAACGCAGTTTTCTCCAAACTTATTTTTCTCCCCCTGCTTTGGTATTCTCCCCTTGTCCATATAAGTATAAACTTTCATATTATCCTCTCCCCCTTGATTATATCTCCCCCTTTGCATAAGCATGTATCTCCCCCTTTAGCATTGAAGCTTTGGTATTTCTCCCCCTTTGGCATTAATTTCCAAAAAGGTCATACACAGGGTTAGATACAGGGATCATTGATTAAGAAGGGATCCTTGAGAACAAGGGTCATAGAATGTAGGGTTCATAGAAGTGAAAATTTTGGGAATCATTGAAAGTAATTTCTCTCCCTTTGGCTGATCTGAGAACTGGTAAGACTTCTCCTCTTTTGAGTTAGGGATCCTTGAATAAAGAATATCTCCCCCTAATTATTATTATTTTTTTCTTTTTTTTAAATGAAGGGATCATCGAAGAATTGAAAAATATCACAATGAGATAACTAAGGAAACAAAGATTCACTAATATGAATACATACTGGAGAAGATATCAAATCGGTAGCTCCGAGACAAACAAGTCGGTAGTACCGAGATGTTGTTTTGCAGCTCATCTGCTAATTTGGTAGAACCGTGTTATTTGTATCGGCGGCTCCGAGGCTAAAACAGAAACTTGGCAAGGTTGAGAAATTCGCAAATAAGTTTTGAAAGCCTGTAACAAAGTGTCAAAAGGAGATTTTCAAGAAAATGCAAAAGACTTTATATACAGATATCAACTAGAGAAGGTTTGAGTGGTTCCAAGAAATCTTGCAAAATAGAGAATGAACCAAACTCGATTCTTAACTAGATGATGGGCGGTGACTAGGTCACCTATATTACAGTATATTGACTTAGGAGCCAAGCAAGAATACTTGATCATAGGTCATACTCATCGTTAAGCTCAAAATGGGGTTACCATTTTTCGATAAGCATTTTAATGTTTTCATATCACTTGAGTTGCTTTAGCTCATGACTTGGAGTAAAGCCTTTTCAAGGATATGAGTACATACCTTCGAGTGATGTTGATGACGTGGCTTGTAGGTGAACTTGTTGAGGATGCTCGAGGTTGATGAAGATAATCTTGAGTTGGGAGCACTCCTTCTCGTTTTAGTACACTTGTCACCTACATAGGTTAGTCAAGCAAGGGAGAACATGATATGACACGATACCAATTGTGAAGTTCAAATATGTGTCAAGGATATGGTTTGTTGTCTTCTTCCTTCCATCATCAAGAGGGCTTGTGGATACTTGGTCATGACAAGATTGCTTATGATTGGAGTTGATGGCAATCTTGTGGAATGAAGTTCTTCCAAGTACCTACAAAGGGTTAGATGCAATACAAGGGAGCATAGAATTCCATGGTATAAGATAGCATTTTAAGAGTATCATGGAAATATCAAGAAAGCTCATGCCCTTGCATGCAATCGAGTGAGTCTAGCTCAAGTTTGAAGTATCAATGATGTTCAACTCACTCCTCAAGTGACAAAACATTTTCTCATCAAGTGGCTTAGTAAAGATATCGGCCAATTGCTTGTTAGTGTGAACATGCTTAAGATCAATATCTCCTTTGGCAACATGATCACGAATGAAATGATGTCTAACTTGAATATGTTTAGTTCGAGAATGTTGCACAGGATTATGACCAATTTTAATAGAACTTTCATTGTCACAAAGCAATGGAACATTTTTTAACATGGATTCCATAATCCTTAAGCGTTTGTGTCATCCATAGTAATTGTGCACAACACGATCCGGCAGCAATATACTCAGCTTCGGCAGTAGATAGAGATACCGAGTTTTGTTTCTTGGAAGACCAAGACACAAGAGATCTACCAAGAAATTGACAAGTAGCCGAGGTGGATTTTCTATCAACCTTGTCACCGGCATAGTCCGAGTCGGAATAGCCAATAAGGTTAAAGGAAGATCCCTTGGGATACCAAATGCCAAAGTTTGGTGTTTGTATCAAATATCTCACAATACGTTTCACGGCCAAAAGATGACACTCTTTAGGTGCAGCTTGATATCTAGCACACATGCAAACACTAAGCATAATATCGGGATGGGAGGCACATAGATATAACAATGAACCCATCATAGATCGATAGACTTTTTGATCAACCGGTTCATCCTCCTTGGTAAGATCAACATGTCCACTAGTAGGCATAGGAGTTTTCATACCTTTGCACTCTTGCATGTTGAACTTCTTGATCAAGTCCTTGGTATACTTAGTTTGAGAGATGAAGGTTCCTTCTCTAGTTTGCTTGATTTGCAAACCGAGAAAGAATTTCAGCTCACACATCATGGACATCTCATACTTCTCGGACATCAACCTTCCAAATCTTTCACTAAATTGTGGGTTAGTAGATCCAAAGATAATATCATCCACATAGATTTGGCACACAAATAATTCACCATTAACTCTCTTAGTAAATAAGGTTGCGTCAATTTTACCAATTTCAAAGCCTTTTTCAATAAGAAACTTCGTTAAGCCTTTGTACCAAGCACAAGGGGCTTGCTTAAGACCATATAGAGCTTTACGAAGCTTGTAAACATGATTAGGTTTCTTGGGATTCACAAAACCAGGTGGTTGCTTAACATAAACCTCTTCTTCAATCTCACCATTTAAAAGGGCACTTTTAATGTCCATTTGATAAAGCGTGATATCATGGTGATTAGCATAAGCAAGAAGAATGCGAATAGCTTCAAGTCTAGCGACGGGGGCATAGGTCTCACCGTAGTCCATACCTTCGACTTGCGTATATCCTTGGGCTACGAGACGTGCCTTGTTGCATATGACTTGACCGTCTTCATCTTGCTTGTTCCGAAACACCCATTTTGTTCCGATGATGTTGTGCTCGTCCTCTGGCTTCTCCACGAGTGTCCACACTTCGTTCCTCTCGAAGTTGTGAAGCTCTTCATGCATTGCGTTCACCCAATCTGGGTCTTCAAGAGCTTGTTCTACCTTCAAGGGTTCAATGCTAGAGATGAAAGAATAATGCTCACAAAAGTTAGCCAAGTGAGTTTTAGAGCGAGTGATTCTCCCGGTTTGTATGTCACCAAAGATTTGGTTTAGAGGATGATTCTTGGTCACTCTTGCTCGAACTCGGGGTAGCTTAGGCTTGTTGGATGGTGGAGCTTCTTCATCATCATCATCTACTTCATCTTCGTTGTTGTTGAAGGTGTCGTTTCCTTGAGGTGGTGGTGAAGGAGGTTGTGGTGGATCTTCATGATGTACTTCCTCCTCTTCATCATCTCGTCGTGTACCGCTTGTGGATGCCTCCATGTCATGTTGAGGTTCACCTTGACATGAAGTAGGGGCTTCCACTTGAGTTGATGAGGTACTTTCCTTCACCTCCATGGGACGAATCTTGCCGATGGACAAGTCTTTGATAGCTTCTGAAGGGTCCTTATCACCTACATCATTTGGCAATTGTTCGACTTGCAAACCATTAGATTCATCAAACTTCACATCTACCGTCTCTTCAACTTTTCGAGTGAAGTTGTTGTAGACACGGTAAGTGTGAGAGTTCGATCCGTAACCAAGTAGGAATCCTTCATGAGATTTAGGAGCAAATTTAGTACGACGATGCTTATCAAGAATGTAGCACTTTGAGCCGAATACCCAAAAGTATCCAACTTGGGTTTCGTTACCGGTGAGTAGCTTGTATGCCGTTTTACCGAGAAGCTTGTGCAAGTAGAGTCAGTTCGTGGCATGACATGCTGTTTCCACGGCTTCTGCCCAAAAGTGTCTTGGCGTCTTGTATTCGTCAAGCATCATTCTAGCCATCTCAATAACAGTTCGGTTCTTCCTCTCAACAACTCCATTTTGTTGAGGCGTGTGCGTAGCTGAGAACTCATGTGAAACACCTTCTTCGTCAAGAAAGGTATCCACATGGGTGTTCTTGAACTCCGATCCGTTATCTCTCCGAATCTTCTTGATCTGTAACATCCCAAATTTTGGAATATTATATTAATTAATAGAATGATTCTTTGAAATTGAGTGAAATTTGAAAACTTAAAAAAAAAACTTTTGAATGAGAGGGAATAAAATGACTTTCCCCTTTGTTTTTGATTTCAAATACATCCAATTCAAATCAATGAGAGAAGATGACATGACTTCTTCAATACGATGTATTTGAAATTTTGGATTTTGAAAACTACTTTGAATCCATTTCATATTTGGCTCTATTTTAAAAGTTTGAATGAATTCAAACTCCCCTGCCTAAATTCAAAAATTTGAGATGAGGAACATGACCCTCCAAACCAGAGGTATTTTTGTGATTTATTTGAACCATAAAACCCATGGGATTATTTGATAATTATTTGCAAAAAGAAATAAAACCAATTTAGGTATTTTCTGAAAAATATTTTTTTAAAAGTATTTATTTTGGCCGTGGAAAAATGTCCCTCAGATTGCATTTATTTTTCTGATAATTTTGATATATAATACTCCCATACTTGACTTTATATTTATTTCCTATTTTTAGTTTTCTTTCCTGATTTTAAATAAAAGGAAAATGTTTTATAAAAAGGAAAAACGATCGTGCGCTATTAGGAAACAGTGTGGCCCATATGGAATAGTACCGGCCCGATCTCCCTGCGCCAGATCCGAAAAGATTCAGATCGGCCACCGATCGCCCGCGCAACTCCTCGCACTCGCTGACAGCGGGGCCCACGCCCGACCGCCTCATCCCCTCGGTCATCCCCTTCCTTCTTTCTTCCTTTTTCCTTCCATCGCCGGAACCGCGCCGGACTCGCAAGGATCTCCCTCTCCCCTTTCCTTTTCTTCGACCTGGAGACCCCTATAAATACCTAAGCTCCCCTGCGACTCTTTACCCCTCAAAACCCTGAACCCTGCACCCTGCCATCGCCGGAATTGCTCACCAGAGCCGCAACAAGCCGCCGCACCATTGTTGACCCTCTGCTCACTTCCGACCACCTAGAGCTCTCCCACCGCCACCATCAGTTTCCCCTCGCTCCCTTGCATCTCCCAAACCCACCACCTGAACCCCACGCCTTTGGAACCACCTCCCCGACGGCCACCCGAACTCCACCGCCGCCACGAAGCTCGCCATCGTCGATTCCGTCGCCCCCGAGTCACACCAAGGTGCTCATCATCATAGCCGTGCTCGTCCGCATCGACCAGATCCCCGCCTTCGCCGGAGGACCATCGGAGACGCCGTCGCGTCAACACCCGAGCCACCGCCGTCGCCGGAGCCATCGCCGGAGCTTCACCTCCACCTCAGTGAGCTCTCCTTCCTTTTCCTCCGTTGGATCTTGATCAATGGTTTAGATTAGACCTCGCATACCGATTCGGTTTAAGTTCAGTGAACCGGCCGGTTTTTGTTTAGTTAAATTGACCGAAACGTTTTTCTGAATTTAGTGAATGTTCATCCGATTAGCTAACGCACGCACACCCCTCAGCTACTCAGAAACTGCCACGTCACCCACCTGTTTGTTAGGTTAGATTTTTTTCTTTTCTGTTTTCTGTTTCAAAAACAGAATAGTTTTTGATTTTGTTTTTGCTTTAACTTTTATGTATTTAGTTGTTTTTAATTGATTCTTTTTGCATTGTGTCACAAATATTATGAAGTTTATGTAGATATAAAGTTTGGCCATATTTGAATAATTTAAATTCAGATTCAAACAGATTTGAATTCAAACTTGTTTTGCGTATAACTTCAGTTTAAAATTATATTTTTGAGTGAATCTTTTTGCTACTGGTCACTTGTAATTTTGTTCATCAGTAGGAACAATGTGAGAATTTTTATAATACTTTAAATTAGGGTTTCAAGCAAAACAGATTCTGTTTTAGTTCTTTTTAGGTTTATTTCTATTTCTTTTGTTTTAAATTGTTTTAGTTTATTTTATTTTATATTAGTTGAAATTTTTTACTTTGTTTTCTGTTATTTAGGAGTAGTATTTCAACCAAGTTTATTTTTATGTCATTTATTATTTTTGATAGCATGAAATCAATTCTAGTTTCATAATAACTTGCAAATTGATTTCATTGCTAGTTTGATTTCCTATTTGAAAATTATTTCCATATATTGTTTTATAAATTTTATTTTCTGTTAACTTTAGTTTAGACCAGAAAACAATTTGTATTATAGTTGAAATTGTTTGTGGTCAATTCAAGGTTAACTTTGTTTAGGTTATAGGAAGAGTTTACTAAAAGCTTTTCTATTAGTTCTTTTTTTTTGTAATAAAGTTTTATGAGAAAATATTTTCTGTTAATTTAGTGTTTTATATTTTGTTTTTCTGTTATTTTATTATCTTAGTGTTTTCTTTGCTGTTATGTTCTATTAGCTAGAAAACTTACATTGTTTAGGGTGGTGTTTTCATAGTTCTTACTTGTTCTTCAAAAGTAATTCTTTTTGCTAGTAAAATATTTAATAAAATACTTTTGTTACATTTTTCCTTGTTTTTGTTTTGTTGCTATTCAAAATAGTTTATTTGTAGGGAAAACTACATTTGGTTGTTGTGATGAAGTTTTGTTGTTTTAACTTTTGTCTTAAGTATTTTCTTTCATCACAACACTTTTGTGTTTGGTTTTTGTGTTGCCTTTTGATTGTTAGTATTGATTGCTAGTATGATTGCTTATATGAGTGCAATGTTTGATTATATAGATTTTCATCGGAGAGTGACGAATAGTTCTATCAAGTTATTTCTGAGAGCGATATTTATCTTCATCAACTGTACAGGCAAGTTCACTTTGATCATCTTACATTACCTATGTTTTACTTGCATTAGAATCAATCTTCGCATCATACATCCAGTAGGATATTGAGCTTGAACTTGTGGTAGTATCATGAGGTAGGAGAAACCCAACACCCTGTTACCATTGCCCGGGAAGGGACGTTACTTCACAAATTGCTATGATTTTAGTAGACGGGGTTTGGTTGTGAGATTCAGGAGTGTTGTGAGGTTAATTAATTATTTCAAGACCTGCATGATGATCAAGACTTCAAGACTTCAAGGACTCAATATACCTCTGGGTGGATTGGACATGCATTTTGGCAGCCTGATATCTATCATGGTTATGCCGGGAATCCTGGTATCTACCTGTGATCATCCCAATGGAATGCCACCCAGGCTCAAAGAGATGGATGGATACTTCAAGGCCGGAAAGCTTACGTGTGCAACCGCAAGTCAATATGGGCTCTGGCTTGGTTGACCTTAGTGGTGACTCTGGTAGGTCAGATTGCTACGAGATGTAGAAGAACGGTAGGATTGGATGGGCACTGACTTTCTACCGGAGGATCACTTTGGAAGACCATGTTTCGATCGTCTCGTTCTCAAACACCAGGCAGTGCGAGGACACAACGAGAGGGATCGAATCTTGCGGGTAAAGTGTACAAACCTCTGCAGAGTGTCAAACTAATCGATTAGCCGTGTCCCCGGTTACGGACAACATGAGCACCGGAGATGATACTATCAGCCAGTCTCAACACAATTAATAAATTATGATGAGTGGGTCTATTAATAATTTTGGGACATGAGAATTGGTTGGTGGAACCATCTCATTAACAACCAACTTTTGTAGTGATATTTCCGTTTGACTCCTTTGTTGTAGGGAAAATAAAACCAGCTTTTCTGCAAAAACTCAGACACAGAGCCATAAAGCCTTTTGCATATAGAATAGTTTTTATCATTTCATTCTATGGTGATCTTGCCGGTACATTCAATGTGCTGACCTACACGGCTGCAACGTCTTATGTTGCAGATACTTTTCTACGACGAGTAAGAGTACGATTCAGGGTTACGGTCTACACTCAACCTGCCGTTGGTGTTTATTGGGACTCCACTCCCGTTGACTGTTTCCGCTGAGATTTAAGAGGTATATATCAATATTTACGTTATTTACATGTGATTGCACTTTGATATATACATTGATGTACTGTGTTTGCCAGCATACTGATCCAGGGATGGCACTAACACACAGAGGCTTGACTCGTTTTGAGTCGGGACGCTACATGATCTTCACTTCAAACTGATTTTGCGCTTTGCGAATGAAGTTCTTGAAGATCTTTTGCACCTGCTACTTATCATCAAGAAAGAATACCCACGTAAATCTGGAAAAATCATCAACTATAACTAGACCATAGGAATTTCCACCGAGACTCTTGTAAGCATTGGGACCAAAAAGATCCATATGAAGTAACTCGAGTGGTCTCCTAGTAGTCATGATATTCTTAACGGGATGACTTCCGCCTACTTGCTTTCCAGCTTGACAAGCACTACAAAGTCTATCTTTTTCAAAGACAACATCTTTAACACCAAGTATATGATCACCTTTGATAAGCTTGTCTAGATTACGCATGCCAACATGTCCTAGTCTTCTATGCCAAAGCCAACCTTTAGAAGATTTTGCAATAAGACAAGTACGAGGTTTGGATCTCTTAGTGAAATCGACAATGTATAGATCACCTCTACGGAAAACGGTAAAGACCATTTTATGATTATCTTGACGAAACACTTGGCAATCTACTTTCGTGAATAGCACATTAAAACCAAAGTCGGCAAGTCTAGATACGGAAAGAAGATTGTAGCCAAGGGATTCAACAAGCATGACATTTTGAATAGAGCTATCATGGGATATGGCCACCTTACCAAGACCAAGTACCTTACCCTTGGAGTTGTCTCCAAACGTTACGTACCTTCGCGGTCCATGGTTTGGTGTGATCTCTTCAAACATGTCTCTATCTCCGGTCATATGATCGGTGCATCCGCTATCGAGAATCCACTCTTTTCCTCCGGACATGTAATCCTTGAAGTTTGCCATGAGAGTTAGATTCTTCATGATCTTCTCATACTCAATGTCGAACAACTCATCTTCCTCATAGTAGCCATGTTCCTCATTGTCATCATCAAGTGGGAAATCCTCGTCACAAGGAACAAGAGATTCGTTAGTGTTGTGATCATGACAATGTTCAAACTTGTGAATTCGAATGGCTTCTACAATGATGTTGTTGATAGTTATGACATCTCCTTTAGCACGCATGAGGTCTCTAAGCTCAAATAGATAATCATCAAACTTGGGATCACTAGGCGTCATTTTGTGAAAGGCAATAGTTTTATGAAGAATTTCATCAAGATTTTTCAATGAATAACTTGGATATCGTTTCTCCAAGTCACTCCACAAAGTATAAGCACATTCAAAATTCTTCATTTGATTAAGCACATTTCTAGGCAATCCTCTAACGATGAGATTAAAAGTTCTAAGATTGCATAGCATATCAATTTCCTCTTCGTGTGTGGGATGTAAAGGATCAATGGGAGGTACATAGGGATTCTTAACATACTTGTTCAATTGAAATTCATTAAATAGCTCAAGCATCAAAGTTTTCCATTGACTATAGTACTCCCCATCAAGAATGGGCAATCTACAACTCAAACTCCCTATACTAGACACATCCATCTTCCTCCACAGTGATTAAACCGAAGCAATGGAGACCAATGCTCTGATACCAATTGAGGGATCACTAGAAGGGTGTCTAGAGGGGGGGGTGAATAGACTACTAGCAGGAATTTAAAACCTAACCTTTTCCCAAGTTAATTGGTTGGCAGATTTTAACAATTATAGCAAGTCTAGCACACCCTACATATGCATGTCAACAAGTATAGCAGCGGAAAGAAAAGACATTGCACATGAAGTAAAGAGTTGAGATAGGGAGATCAAACGCATAAGGGACACGAAGATTTTTCCCGTGGTTCCGATAGGTGGTGCTATCGTACGCCCACATTTATGGAGTCTTCAACTCACGGAGGGTAACGGTCACGAGAGTCCACGGAGGGCTCCACCCATAAGGGTCCATGAAGTAGCAACCTTGACTATTCCATAACGGCTTCCGTCCACGAAGGACTAGCCTCACTATGGGTAGATCTTCATGAAGTAGGCGATCTCCTTGCCCTTACAAACTTCTTGGTTCAACTCCACAACACGAAGTAGGAGGCTCCCAAGCGACACCTAACCAATCTAGGAGGCACCACCCTCCAAAAGGTAAAAGGCTCGGCAATGTCGATGAACTCTTTGCTCTTGTGCTTCAAGATGATATACTCCTCAACACACAATCACTCTCTCACATATTTGGCTATGGTGGAAGAGATTGATTTGGTGGAAAGCAACTTGGGGAGGCTAGAGATCAAGATTCATATGGATGGAGTGGAATGTCTTGATCTCAACACAAGGGTAGGTGTCTCTCTCTCATAAAATTGGATGGGGCAAGTATGGAATAGTTCTAAGTGCTTCTCTTTCGAGTGGGTGGTGGTGAAGTGGTATATATAGGCATCCCCAAAAATCCAACCGTTACACCTAAAGTGACCAACTCGGTGACACCGATGTGTTAATCTCGGTGGTACCGAAGTGACCAAAAGGCAGCAACTTTTGAATCTCGGTGAGACCGATATATAAAACTCGGTGGTACTGATTAGGTGACCAACGGTCAGATTGCGCAATCTCGGTGACGCCGATTCTCACATCTCGGTGGTACCGATTCTCGACCATGGCTTACCAGAGAGTTGGTCCAGAAACTCAGTGGCGCCGATCCACAATTCTCGGTGGTACCGATTCCTGTGAATGGCTATCCAGAGAGTTGGTCCAGAAACTCGGTGAGACCAACTGGCAAATCTCGGTGGTACCGAAGACTGAAAATAGCTAAACAAAGAGTTGGCAACTGAACTCGGTGGAACCGATGCAGAATCGGTTGCACCGACTGGCTAGGGTTTGGCATGGGTCTGTCTGAGTTTGGGAATCGGTGGCACTGAGTGGAAAGTGTTGGTTGCACCGATTTTGGATATTTGACTTTGGACAGACTTTTGTGGAAGAGCTTGTGGGTGTTTTTGGTGACTATCACTTGTGCACGTATGAGCATTTTGTTCACCAACAGTACCTTACCCCCTTTTAATAGTATTGGCTTTCCTATGGACTCAAAGTGATTTCTCACAAAGTAAAATGTAGAGTCCTCTAGCTTGAAGCTTTGCCAATCCATTTCCTTGCAACTTGGGGTATCTCCACAATCCTTTTGCCAACCCTTCTTCCTCTATGGACTTTTATCTAAAATATACTAGGTAAAAGTATTAGTCCAAGAGTAAATGTATGTTTTCATGAATTATCAAAACCACCAAGGGAGAATGTTGTGCTTTCAGATCCCTACAGTCGATCCTTCTCCTTCAACTTGCTTTCCTCTAAGGTTGCTCTTGTTCTTCTCCTTAGCAAGTTTTGTCCTGACTACCTTCAGCTCATCTTCCAGCTTGTGGACATGCTCTTGACTGTAGTACTGTCTGACTCGGAGTATCACTCCTAGTTTCTTAATTGGTTCCCATGCAGCATCTCTTGCAGCGTCGAAGAATGTAGCTTGGATCTCTGGGTTGGTGATCACATGAAGTCATTTGGCCTCATGATTGCCCTCGGGGTGGGCATACATGTGCAGTTGCACTAGCCAACAGTTTGTTCCTTCTTGCCAAATGGGAAATCCTTTGTACACAGCTTCTGTGTACATTCCCATGCTCAGCATGATGTCCTTTAGTGCTCTAGGAAATTCCACATCTCCTTTCAGGGTCATACTCAGCATTGGCTTTTGCTCTTCTAGCTACACGAAGGTGGTCATCTATGTTTAGAAAAAACAAGGATTAAAAAATAAGAAGAGAATATATAAGGACTCTTCAAAATAGGTTTGGTCCTATGGTCTTTCCATTTCCTAGGGTCACGTCCTATAGACAACATGTGCTCTGATACCATCTGTTGCGACCCGATCCCGTAACAGGGCCCCGAATCTCTACGCTTACAGTGTCAGTCCCTGGATCAATAGCTGACACACACAATCGATGATGAAATACCAAGAATACATCACATGTCATAGTATTTACATCGAAGATCCAGTGCAATACAATACACACCTACTTAGCTCTTGGCTAGCTTACAATACAATCATGCAGCGGAGTAATATTTGAGCCTTGTGGCATGCACCGACTCACAGGCAAGAGTTGAGTATAGCATCGTAACCCTACCATGTAACCTCCCCTACGATAAGGTAACCTTCAACATCATACGTTTGAAAGCACAACTTCTCCCTAGGAGGTTTTGGTAATTAATAACAACATATATTTCATTGGACTAATATTTTGACCAAGTGAATCTCAGGAAAAAGTTTAATGATGGGTTGGCTAAGGATTGTGTAGAGATCTTCCCCAAGGAAAGGAAGGAATAGGACTGGTCATGCTTCAAGAACAAGGACTCTACATTTTACATTTTGGGAGAAATCACTTTGAGTCCATAGGAAAGCCAATGTTATTAAAAGGGGTTGAGGTAAATATGATGATCTGGTTGCTTAAGTGCTTAGAGGTAGCCACCAAAAATACTCATCCACTTTCCCACACATATCCTCTGTCCAAAGCCAAAAGTTTAAATTCGGTGACACCAACTTCCCATTCGGATCCATGGATTTTATCCAAGACAGAAGCCAAACCAAACCCTAGCATCTCGGTACTACCAACATTCCTTTCGATGCCAACGAAACCAGTGACCAACTCTCTGTTAGCCATTTTCAAGAATCGGTCCCACCAAGTTTTGAGAATCGGTCTCACCGAGAAGTTGGACCACCTCTCTGTTAACCCATTTCTTGAAATTGGTCCCACCGAGTTTGAGGAATCGGTCTCACCGAGATTTGGTAACTACCTAGGTCACCCATATCAGTACCACCGAGATTCATATATCGGTCTCACCGAAAACGCCAAAGTTGCCACATTTTGAACTAGTCGGTGCCACCGAGTTTCACTTCGGTTTCACCGAGTTGGGCAATAATGTTGTAACGGTTGGATTTTTGGAGATGTTTATATATACCCCTCCACCACCATTCACTCATAAGAGAAGTACTCAGAACATACACCCACTTGCCATATCCAATTTTCTGAGAGAGAACTACCTACCCTTGTGTTGAGATCAAGATCATCCACTCCAACCATATGGATCTTGATTTCTAGCCTCCCCAAGTTGCTTTCCATCCAATCAATCTTTTCTACCCATGCCAAATCTGTGAGAGAGTGATTGAGTGTTGAGGAGACTATCTTTTGAAGCACAAGAGCAAGGAGTTCATCATACTACCACATCTATTACCTTTTGGAGGGTGGTGCCTCCTAGATTGGTTAGGTGTCGCTTGACAGCCTCCTTCTTCGTGATTGTGGAGTTGAACCAAGAGTTTGTAAGGGCAAGGAGATCGCCTACTTCATGAAGATCTACCCCGAGTAAGGCTAGTCCTCCGTGGACTAGGCCATCATGGAATAGACAAGGTTGCTACTTCGTGGACCCTTCGTGGGTGGAGCCCTCCGTGGACTCTCGCGACCGTTACCCTCCATGGGTTGAAGTCTCCATAAACATAGACTTACGATAGAACCACCTATCGGAACCACGGGAAATCTTCGTGTCTCCAAAATTGCGTTTGATCTTCTTATCCCTACCCTCTTATATTTGCATGTCTTTACTTTCCGCTGCTATACTCGTAGCATGTATGCGTAGGGTGAACTTGACTTGCTACAATTGCTAAAATCTGCCAACAACTAGAATTCTGAAAAATGTTAGATTTTTATATGGTCAAGTAGTCTAATCACCCCCCTCTAGACCTACGTTCGATCCTACAAGTGGTATCAGAACTTTGGTCTCCATTGCATTGGTCTCACAACCTAGGAGAGTATGGCGTCTAGTGAGGGAAATTATCACCGTAGAGGTCCATATTTTGATGGTACAAACTTTGCTAGTTGGAAGCATAAGATGAAAATGCATATTCTTGGTCATAACCCCGTCGTATGGGCTATTGTTCGTGTTCTCTTGCAAGGTGAATTCTTTGGTGATGGAAAGCAATCGGATCGTGAAGCGACTGAGGAATAATTGAAGATGTTGCAATATAATGCTCAAGCATGTGACATTCTATTCAACTGCCTATGCCCAGAAGAATTCAACAAGATTAGCCGTCTTGAGAATACAAAGGAAATTTGGGATACTTTGGTTGATATGCATGAAGGTACCGAATCCGTCAGGGAATCTAAGTTGGATGTGCTACAAAGTCAACTTGACAAGTTCAAGATGAAGGATGGTGAAGGAGTCGCGAAAATGTACTCTAGGCTTGCTCCCATCACCAATGAGATTGCCGGCTTAGGAAGCAAAGAAATGACCGACAAATTCATCATCAAGATGATACTTAGAGCCTTGGATGGAAAGTACGACACCGTGTGCACATTAATCCAAATGATGCCAAACTACAAAGATCTCAAGCCTACAGAAGTCATTGGAAGGATTATTGCTCATGATATGTCACTCAAGGACAAAGAAGAACTTCACACCAAGTCAAGCGGTGCTTACAAAGCTACAAGTGACACTCCCGCTACATCAAGTGACAACCTTGTAACCAATGAAGAGATAAGCCTCATGGTCAAGAAATTCAACAAGTTCTACAAGAGTAGAGGCAAAGAAAGAAGCTCCAATTCAAGATACGAAGAGAAGCATTCATCTAGTCATGGCCAGAATTGTTATAATGGTGGAAGTCCCGGACACTACTCCAATGAGTGCATGCCCCCCCCCAAAGAAGAGAAAAGTCACCTAGAAGAAAGAGCTCAAGAGATGAGTCACCTGGAAGAGAGAGAAGGAGTAGAGATGATCGTTATGAACGAAGACCCTCAAGGAGAAGTAGGGACTTGGAGAAGAAGGACAAGTACACCAAGAGCTACACAAGAAGAATACATCAAGCTCATGTTGGTGAATGAGTTTTCGGCTCCGAATCCGACAATCACTCCGAGAGAAGCCATCACTCCGACTCCAACTATAGTGAAGATGGAGGTGTTGCCGAACTTGCACTCGTTTCCTCCAACTCCTACGACATATTTGATTCACCAAATGAAGGGAGTGGAAGTTGCTTCATGGCTAAAGGCCCCAAGGGATCACACCCTGAATACATTGACTTCAATAGTGATGAGGATGACTTACTTGGAGATGATGACTTGCTATTCGACAAAACTAGTGATATTAGTCAAAATGAGCTAGATGATAATCATGCTAGTCAATATAAGTCGTGTGATGATGATAAGAAGGAAATAGAGCGACTAACTAATTAATTAAACACTCTTAAGCTAGCCCATGAATATACTCTAGAAGATCATCGAGAGCTTGTAAGAACTCATGAGAAGCTGCACTTCGAGAAGCTCAACTTGGAGCAACAACATGAGTTTCTTAAACCAATCAATGACGATCTCCGAAAGAAGACTTCTTATTATCTAGCCAAACGACTACTCTTGTCTACATTTATTCCACAAGTTAAGACTAAGCAAACTAGTAAGAAAGGCAAGAAGGGTTCTTCAACTAGTAGCAATAAAAATGATGAATCTAATGATATTGCATCTAGTAGTTCTATTGATTTCACTAAAGATTCTCTTAGCCAAGTTACACTTGATCAACAAAATGATCTATTGAAAGGGATTATAGAAAAAGGTATCTACAAAAGTCTCGTCGGATGTAAACAATTTGAGGAGATTGTACGCAAGCATGGAGGATACCGGAAGAACCAAGGCATTGGCTACTTCAACACCAATGGAATTGAATGGGAAGAACGTCAACACCAATGGAATTGTTCCCTAAAAGGAGAAGTATGAACATACTCTTCCCAATGGAACAAAAGCTCAAGATCAAGGTTGTCAGAATCATGATTATGTTGAACGATTCTATGACTTTATGAAAGCATATTTGCTCCCTTGGTGGTTTTGGTAATTGATAACAACATATATGTCATTGGATTCATGTTTCCTCTAAGTATATTTCAGGAAAAGCCCAATGATGGGATGGCTATAAGTTGTGAGGAGATATACCCCAAGATGCAAGGAATGGATTGGCAAAGCTTCAAGCTAGAAGACTCTCTTTTTACTTTGTGAGAAATCACTATGAGTCCATAGGAAAGCCAATACTATTAAAAGGGTGTAAGGTATTGTTGGTGAACAAATTGCTCCACGTGCACAAGTGCTAGCCACCAAAAACACCCACAAGCTCTCCCACAAAATACTCTGTCTAAACCCAACTTCACAAAATCGGTGCCACCAAGTTTTCATCCGTCTCTACCGATTTTCTACCCAAGACAGAACCCTAGCCAAACCCTAGCTCTTCGGTACAACCGAGACAGCATCGGTGCAACCGAGATTTGGTGACCACGATCTGGTTAACTGTTTTCATAGAATCAGAAATTCCGAGTTTATGTTTCGGTCTCACCGAGTTTTAGGAACTGCCCTCGGCCACTGGTTTTGGTACCACCGAGAGTTCTATATCGGTCTCACCGAGATTCCCAAAGTTGCCACATTTTTGACATATCGGTAGAACCGAGTTTAACTTCGGTTTCACCGAGATGGCCAATAATGTTGTAACAGTTGGATTTTTGGAGATGCCTATATATACCCCTCCACCACATCCCACTCGCAAGAGAAGCACTCAGAACAGTTCCCCACTTCCCATATCCAAATTTCTGAGAGAGAACCACCTACCCTTGTGTTGAGATCAAGATCATCCACTCCAACCATATGGATCTTGATTTCTAGCCTCCCCAAGTTGCTTTCCACCCAATCAATCTCTTCTACCAAGCCAAATCTGTGAGAGACTGATTGAGTGTTGAGGAGTCTATCATCTTGAAGCACAAGAGCAAGGAGTTCATCATCACTATCAAGCCTATTACCTTTTGGAGGGTGGTGCCTCCTAGATTTGTTAGGTGTTGCTTGGGAGCCTCCTACTTCGTGTTGTGGAGTTGAACCAAGAATTTTGTGCGGGCAAGGAGATAGCCTACTTCGTGAAGATCTACCCATAGTGAGGCTAGTCCTTCGTGGACGGAAGCCGTTAAGGAATAGTCAAGGTTGCTACTTCGTGGACCCTTATGGGTGGAGCCCTCCATGGACTCTCGCGACCGTTACCCTCCATGGGTTGAAGACTCCATAAACGTGGATGTACGATAGCGCCACCTATCGGAACCATGGGAAAAATCTTCGTGTCTACAATTGCGTTTGATCTTCTACCCTTACCTCTTTACATGTCCTTGTCTTTACTTTCCGCTGCTATACTCTTAGACATGCGTGTGTAGGGTGTGCTTGACTTTCTATTATTGCTAAAATCTTCCCACAACTAAAATTGGGAAAAGGTAGAACTTTTATTTGGTCAAGTAGTCTAATCGCCCCCCTCTAGACATACTTGCGATCCTACAAGTGGTATCAGAGCTTTGCTTTCCATTGCATTGGTTTCATAACCTAGGAGAGTATGGCGTCTAGTGAGGGAAGTTACCACCGTAGAGGTCCGTACTTTGATGGCACTAATGTTGCTAGTTGGAAGCATAAGATGAAAAGGCATATTCTTGGTCATAACCCCACCGTTTGGGCTGTTGTTCGTATTGGCTTGCAAGGTGAATTCTTTGGTGATGGAAAGGAACCAGATCGTGAAGCGACCGCGGATGAATTGAAGATGTTACAGTACAATGCTCAAGCATGTGACATTCTTTTCAACTGCTTATGCCCCGGCGAATTCAACAAAATCAGCCGTCTTGAGAATGCAAAGGAAATTTGGGATACTTTGGTTGATATGCACGAAGGTACCGATTCCGTCAGAGAATCTAAGTTGGATGTGCTTCAAAGTCAACTTGACAAGTTCAAAATGAAGGATGGTGAAGGAGTCGCGGAGATGTACTCTAGGCTAGCTCTCATTACCAATGAGATTGCCGGCTTAGGGAGCAAAGAAATGACCGACAAATTCATCATCAAGAAGATACTTAGAGCTTTGGATGGAAAGTATGACACCATGTGCACATTGATCCAAATGATGCCCAACTACAAAGATCTCAAGCCTACAGAAGTCATTGGTAGAATTGTTGCTCATGAGATGTCACTCAAAGACAAGGAAGAACTTCACAACAAGTCTAGTGGTGCTTTCAAAGCCACAAGTGATGCTCCCAATACCTCAATTGACAATCTGGTTACCAATGAAGAGATAAGCCTCATGGTCAAGAAATTCAACAAGTTCTACAAGAGTAGAGGCAAAGAGAGAAACTCCAACTCAAGATATGAAGAAAAGCATTCATCTAGTCGTGACCGAAATTGTTACAATTGTGGAAGGCCCGGACACTACTCCAATGAGTGCACGCCCCCCCACAAAAGAAGGTAAGAGTCACCTAGAAGAAAGAGCTCGAGAGATGAGTCACCTCGAAGAGAGAGAAGGAGTATATATGATTGTTATGAACGAAGACCCTCAAGGAGAAGAAGGGATTCGGAGAAGAAGGACACGTACACCAAGAGCTACTCAAGAAGAAGACATCAAGCTCATGTTGGTGAATGGGTTTCCGGCTCCGATTCTGACGACCACTCTGAGAGAAGCTATCACTCCGACTCTGACTATAGTCAAGATGAAGATGTTGCCGGACTTGCACTCATTTCCTCCAACTCCTACGACATATTTGATTCACCAAATGAAGGGAGTGGAAGTTGCTTCATTGCTAAAGGCCCCAAGGTATCACACCCCAAATATCTTGATTCAATAGTGATGAGGATGACTTACTAGGAGATGATGACTTGCTATTTAAAAAAACTAGTGATATTAGTCAAAATGAGCTAGATAATGATCATGCTAGTCAAGATGAGTCGTGTGATGACGATAAGAAGGAAATAGAATGACTAAATAAAGAATTAAACACTCTTAAGTTAGCCCATGAATCTACTTTAGAAGATCATAGAGAGCTTGTAAGAACTCATGAGAAGCTACGCTTCGAGAAGCTCAATTTGGAGCAAGAACATGAGTTTCTTAAAGCAATCAATGATGATCTCCGAAAGAAGACTTCTTCTTATCTAGCCAAACGACTACTCTTGTCTACATTTATTCCACAAGTTAAGACTAAGCAATCTAGTAACAAAGGCAAGAAAGGTTCTTCAACTAGTAGCAATAAAAATGATAAATCCAATGATATTGCTTCTAGTAGTTCTATTGATTCCACTAACGATTCTCTTACGCAAGTTACACTTGATCAACAAAATGATCTATTGAAAGGGATATGCAACATGTCATTTGACCCAGAATCATCACCAAAATTGGAGGTCATATCAAAATGATTGAACAGTGGCAGAATTATTTTCAAACATATTTGATCCAAATTTAATTTATTTCCTGATTCACATGGTTCTTCATCAACAGTTAATTCAATGGGTGCACTCAAAATTGTTGATATATGATCACATGGCAAAGTCAAATCATGAACATAGTCCTCTAAAATAGGTGGTGTCATCAAAGTAATGGGTAGCTCATCACATGGTACATTGGAATTGACAAGGCATTCGTCATACTCCTCTGAAGGTGAAAGATCAGTACCTTTGTCATTACCTCTTATGATCAACTCAGATGATGTAGGCACTCTCGGTCGTGACATGTCACATGGTGAAGGTGATGTAACCCTCACAACAATTAATGTGGTTGTCATAATACGCCTAGTAGTTGAAGGAACAACCGTATCAACTCTTGGAATGTGCACCTTGCGCTCGTTCTCCTTTTGAACAACACGTTGTTTTATTTCATGCTCAGCTTTGCAAGCAAGAAACTAAGATTGCAATCTAGATAGAGGCGAGGGTCCCGATCTTTCGATGAGATGATAGCTATCGATTTGGTGGAGACGACTTTGACGATCCGACTACAAACGTGCACGACGTTGCGTCTTAGCAATCGCTAAACCAATCTCCAAGAGGTTATTGACCACGCCAGAGCACGATCAACCTGACCACGAAGGTCTATTCCTGCAAGAAATCGAAGAACAAGCAAGAATATGATAATGCAATCTGAATATTACGAATATAGATGAAGTATTGATAAAGGTGGGGTTCCGAAAGCGGTCTTGGTCTGGTCGTTGGACACAAACGAAGTACACAAAGTTGCAATGGCTAACTTTTAACTAAACAAAAACCCCAAAGAAAAAGCTACTAGATTGATCTACTTATATAGGAGCAAGGGGTGGCGTCAAAGGAGGTGGGAGGATGTCCCAAGGCAGCCTAAAACTAACCCTAGGTCGTACAAGGCCCATGGACCCAAGTGGAGGTGATGCAACACCTTTGGACTTGTAGTTTGACTCGGATTCTGCTGCAACATCAGATTGTTTCGTCAATATCTCCACGCTCCGAACGAATTTTACGGTGATTCCAATTGGGCTGGAACGCATATGAAATCTACTTTCCAATAAAAAACGAATCACCCAATTTGGAGTCCGGATGAAAAAGTTATTGACGTTTTGAGACAGGTGTGTCTGTGCACTCTGAATCTGAGTTCAGAACGTGAGAGACTTGGACTCTATCTTCTCTTGGGTTAAAAGTGACGCGAGAGAACTTCTTGAACAACACCTAATTATTTCCTTTGATGTGAGAGGACCTTTTGAATAGCACCCAACCATTTCCTCTTCGTTTTTCATCACACGTGGTTCATACAAGTGTTCGGCCATTCTGCATTTACGCATAAAATAAAAATAGGTGAAGTATTTTTGTTCCGGATAACATAAATAAATTATTGCATAATTCTTATAATAAATCACCTCATAAATATGCACGTATGCAATATTTTTGGGTCGTGTCCAAGGTATGCATGTCCTCATCAAAAGTGGTAACCCCGCTTGTGCTTAAACGATGAGTATGACCTATGATCAAGTATTCTTACTTGGCTCCTAAGTCAAATACTCATATATAGATGACTACGTCATCGCCAAAGTGCTTGATAGATGCTAGAATGTTTGTGCATGTTTGCCATTATTTCATTTGATATCTTATTATGTGAGCATGTTGGTCTGCATATCTTTACTCATTCGAGGATATCCAATTGTAGCTATTTGTTTTTTGTTTTTCTTCCCCCCTCTAGCTATCTATGCTTTCTCACCTCAAGTTCTATTCATGCTATATCACAAAAACTTGAACAAGCACTTGACGAACCCTTTGTGTGAGGAGCACTCGGAGTACCGTTTCGTCAAGGCTGACCTCCAAAACCTTCCTATAGTGCAACTCGGTGTGACCAACCAGAAAATCTCAGTTCCACCGAATGCCTAGGGTTGATTTGATTTTGCACCTCGGTACCACCGATATCATAATCTCGGTTGCACCGAGTTTCCCTGTCAACTGACAGTAGAGGAACTCGGTGACACGGAAATTTTAGTATCGGTTTCACCGACAACAAAGGGTACTTAAGCCGGCGGACCCGACGTTTTGAAATTCAATCTTCAAACGGCAAGTCCCCAACCCTAAGCTGCCGAAACCGAACCCCTTGGTCGTCGCCTTTGTCTCCCCGAGCGCCTTCGCCGTTGGGATTCACTCCGCCGACAGAAATCTTCACCTCCGTCGCCGACGTAGTCGGACCACCGCCAAGTTAGGGTATGGCTCCGATTTCCTCATGCGTTCCATGTCCGATTCTAACGCATTTGGATGATTTCGTCTATGTTCCACCATGTGCAATCTTCCTATCCCACAAAAACAATCCATAGAATAGAAAACGATGGAATTTTGGATCTGAACTCCCGCAATATACATCTCAGTGACACCGAGTTGGAAGAATCGGTTCCACCGATTCCGCGTTTAGGGTTACTGAGAACCACTTCCGAGAGACCGAGTAGTCATTTTTGGTCACACCGATTTGGCTGCCAAGTTTCTGTTAAGGCAGTGGTCAGTCTCGGTGACTCCAAAAACATCAACCCGGTGATTTATCTTGCAGTAGTTCATACCCTTAGTTTCTGAGTTTGGTTTTTGAAAAATGTCTTTGTTTTTGTGATACTCAACTTTTTTGCTCTTCTATACTCCATTCACAGGGACAGTATGTTAGCTTTAGGTGATAGTTAGAATGACTCCAGAGAGTTTAGCATTGATGCAGATCTAGGCGCTAGTCCTGAGGCCAACTCATCTTCTTCAGAAGATCCAGGCACACCTAGCTCCCATGGTTTGCCCAAGGCTGCAACTAGAGCCAGGAGAAAGTTAAACTCAGATGAAGAGGACTCTGATTTTGTGCCAGAGGAGGTCCTTGCCAAGCAAAGGCATGACAAAGCGGACAGAGCTGCCAAGAAGTCTGCATCTGAGGCAACCTCATCTAGAAGACCTGTCAGGAAGGAGTATGCCAGCACAGAGGCTATGAGAGCACCAGAGAGTGCCAAGGTTTCCATGTCAATAGAGCCAGCCAGAAGCTCTAGGCCCAAGAAACTTGTTGACAAGAAGAGAAGCAGGAAGAGGATAGTACATGTTGTTGGAAGACCAACTTCCATGTATGAAGATCCAGCAGATGCTGAGGGAGAGGAAGAGCCAGCTGCCCAGGCTCCTCCTAAGAAGAAGAAGAAGTTGCTTGCTAATGCCATGACTTCTCAGGCCCCTCACAAAAGCAAGGCAGCTCCTCCTCCCAAGAAGACCACAACTCCTAAGTCCAAGAGGACTACTAAGGATGTTCCAGCTGCAGCCAGGAACAAGGGATCCTCCTCCAGAGCTGCTGCTGTAGATGAGGAAATGACAGCTTTGAGGAAGCTTAGACCTCACCTCCCACAACACAATGACAACTATCCACTTGCTGAGGATAAGAAGAAGAGGAAGGATTCAGGGCTGAGAGAATGGAGAGCTATAGATCCTTATTCTCAAAGGAGAAAGACTGCTGTTGACTACAGATTCCACACCAAGGAGCACCAGGATTTCTATGAGACTGTTCTGCTTGATAAGAGCCCAGCTGTCAGTGACATGAGATATGTAGACTGGGGCTACATTAAGGAAAATGAGGACTACTTCCCCCATGTGCAAGATAACTTCAACGCTATTGGTATTGATACTTTTGTTGGTAGGGAGATGACCCCCTGGAATGATGAGATGATCTTGCAGTTCTATTCCACTGCACACTTCAATCCAGATGGCAGGATAGTGTGGATGACTGAGGGCACCAGATATGAATCTTCAGTGGAAGAGTGGGCTACCATCTTAGGAGCTCCACAAGTACATGATGGTGACTTGGATGTGTATTCAGAGGCCAAGATGAGTCATAATTCCATGGCTAATATGTACAAGGAGATCCTTGCTGACTATGTGCATTCACATAAGCTTGGCTCAGTGTACTATCTGCAGGCAGGCTTGCCAACCACCAACACCATTTTGAGGTACACTTTGATGCCTAAGTCAGGAGATGAGAAGATGATCAAAGGATTCTCCATCAACATGCTGCATCACATTGACCTTCACACCAGATTCAGGGTCATGGATTTGATTGTAGAGACTGTGAAGAGAACAACTGCTGACCAAAAGAGGTCATGTGGATATGCTCCATACATTCAGATGCTTATCAACTCCAAGCTTGAAAAGAATGTATATGCTCTTGATAAACCCCACATGCCTCTCCAGCCTGAGTTTGAAGACAATGTTGTGGTGATGGACCCAGATCATCCCACTTCATCTACTGCACAGGCAACAGCTGAGGCAGCCAGAACCACTAGTGCTCCAGTGCCAAGGAGAAGGAATGAGCAGATGGATCTCATTCTTAGCTCTATCCAAGGCATGCAAAATGACATCACGGAGATTCTCAAGAACCAAAAGAGCTTGGAAAGGATTGTTGAAGACAAGTTTCATTCTTTGAACAACAAGGTGGATGGGCTGACAATGACAGTTGATGAGCTCAAGAAGGAGGTGGACTCAGTACCCCTTCCCCACACCTCAGAGGATGATGATGATGATGACAGTCAACCTCTCAGGCCCAACACTCAATTCAAGACACAAGCCAGATCTATGTCAGTGCCAGCTTCAGAGATGAGACCATCTACATCAGCTCCTGCTGCAACTCCTTCAGTCCCACCAGCTCCATCAGCACCTCCAGTGTCTACACCAACCCCTTCCATGACATCAGCAGAAGTCTTCGCGGATGCGGTTCTCTCGACTCCTACATCAACAACTGGAGGAGATCAGCCCCAAAGAGACGATTAGTCCTATACCTTTGAACTTTTTGCTAACTTGTTGCCAAAGGGGGAGAAGTTGTATAGATCAATAGGGCTTCGAGAGAGAGAGAGTGTGTTGCTTTTTATCGCTCTCCGAAACTATAAATTCCTTTGGTATTCGTTTGTGTTAAACTTCTTGGTGTTTGATCATGCACTTCTTATGTGTTGCTACTACGTCTTATCTTTTGAGATGCTTATGAGATGATCATTCACTTCTTGCTTGATGTGTTGTGCTATGTTATTCATTCATATTATTCTCGCACACCACCAAGCTGTATGTGACATGGAAGAGTGCCCCATGAACCTAATCGATTGTGCATTTGCATTCAAACGCAAATTCAAAATAGTGCACAAATTTAGGGGGAGCTCTTGCTTATCAGATACTTCTCAAAGCGATGACTCTATTAATTGATTATATCATATGTCGAAGCTTTGATATATATGTTGTCATCAATTACCAAAAAGGGGGAGATTGAAAGCACATTTGCTCCCTTGGTGGTTTTTGTAATTAATAACAACATATATGTCATTGGACTCATGTTTCCACTAAGTATATTTCAGGAAAAGTCCAATGATGGCATGGCTATAAGTTGTGAGGAGATACCCCAAGAAGCAAGGAATGGATTGGCAAAGCTTCAAGCTAGAAGACTCTCTTTTTACTTTGTGAGAAATCACTTTGAGTCCATAGGAAAGCCAATACTATTAGAAGGGGGTAAGGTATTGTTGGTGAACAAATTTCTCCACGTGCACAAGTGCTAGCCACCGAAAACACCCACAAGCTCTCCCACAAAATACTCTGTCTAAACCCAACTTCACAAAATCGGTGCCACCAAGTTTTCATCCGGCTCTACCGATTTTCTACTCAAGACAGAGCCCTAGCAAAACCCTAGCTCTTCGGTACAACCGAGACAGCATCGGTGCAACCGAGATTTGGTGACCACGATTCGGTTAACTATTTTCGTAGAATCGGAAATTCCGAGTTTATGTTTCGGTCTCACCGAGTTTTGGGAACTGCCCTCGGCCACTGGTTTTGGTACCACCAAGAGTTCTATATCGGTCTCACCGAGATTTCGAAAGTTGCCACATTTTTGACATATCGGTAGAACCGAGTTTTGCTTCGGTTTCACCGAGATGGACAATAATGTTGTAACGGTTGGATTTTTGGAGATGCCTATATATACCCCTCCACCACATCCCCCTCGCAAGAGAAGCACTCAGAACAGTTTCCCACTTCCCATATCCAAATTTCTAAGAGAGAACCACCTACCCTTGTGTTGAGATCAAGATCATCCACTCCAACCATATGGATCTTGATTTCTAGCCTCCCCAAGTTGCCTTCCACCCAATCAATCTCTTCTACCAAGCCAAATCCGAGAGAGAATGATTGAGTGTGGAGGATTCTATCATCTTGAAGCACAAGAGCAAGGAGTTCATCATCACTATCAAGCCTATTACCTTTTGGAGGGTGGTGCCTCCTAGATTGGTTAGGTGTTGCTTGGGAGCCTCCTACTTCGTGTTGTGGAGTTGAACCAAGAAGTTTGTACGGGCAAGGAGATCGCCTACTTCGTGAAGTCTACCCATAGTGAGGCTAGTCCTTCGTGGATGGAAGCCGTTATGGAATAGTCAAGGTTGCTACTTCGTGGACCCTTATGGGTGGAGCCCTCCGTGGACTCTCGCGACCGTTACCCTCCATGGGTTGAAGACTCCATAAACGTAGATGTACGATAGCGCCACCTATCGGAACCACGGGAAAAATCTTCATGTCTACAATTGCGTTTGATCTTCTACCCTTACCTCTTTACATGTGCTTGTCTTTACTTTCCGCTACTATACTCTTAGACATGCCTGTGTAGGGTGTGCTTGACTTGCTATTATTGCTAAAATCTGCCCACAACTAAAATTGGGAAAAGGTAGAACTTTTATTTGGTCAAGTAGTCTAATCACCCCCACCTCTAGACATACTTGCGATCCTACACTTTACGATCCAAACTAACCCCCCTGGTTCTACGATTTTAGTTCAAAAAATCTACGTTTCTACGATACTGATAGTTAAGATTCTACGATTTGCGATCCTGCCATCGGAGGTCCGATCCGATTCAAAATCACGATTCTGACAACCTTGCTCAAGATGACCTTCCACCACAAGACCACAAGATCAAGGGCAAGGACAAGCTTCAAGAGGAGATTGACACATTTGAAGATGAGTCCCAAGCTTTGGTCAAGAGGGTTCCCAAGGCCACTCCAAGCTCTATTTCAACTAATGCTACTTCAACTCCAAGGATTCCCATCAACTTGATGTGGGTCCCGAAGAAGAAGAACTAGAGAAGTTCTTAAGGGGTGACTCCGCCAATGAAATTCACTCACATTCATTATTGGCAAGGACTCTTTGCACTCAACTCCAACTTTATGCAATAGTTCAAGGAGTCACACATTCCCTCAAAGGTAAGCAAGGGACAAGGTAATTAATGAATCCATGGACATCATCATGTATACATTGCACTCCATGTCCATAGATATCCTTGTATTTGTCTCTTGTGTGGGACTAACCCATGTAAGCGAGAAGAATAAGAAAACAACGAGGATTGCTCCCAACTCAAGATGATCTTCATCAACAATGAGCATCCACTACTACCTCACCCACATGAAGTCCTCTATGACAAACCCAAGGTTAGTTTATCCCTCTTAGGGGTGATGTCACATCAAGGGGGGAGCTTTACTCTAAGACTTGAGTTAAAGTATCTCTTAAAGATGTGAACACATTAAATGCTTTATGTAAAAGTGGCAACCCCACTTGTGCCTAAACGATGAGTATGACCTATGATCAAGTATTCTTACTTAGCTCCTAAGTCAATATACTCATATATAGATGACTCCGTCATCGCCAAAGTGCTTGGTGATACTAGAGTGGTTTTGCATGTTTGCCATATTTCATTTGACAATTTATTGTGTGAGCATGTTGGTATGCATATCTTTTCTCATTCGAGGATATCCAATTGTTGTTATTTGGCTTTCACTTTTCTTTGGTCAATTGGATATGCAAGAATGCCTAAGTACCACCCTCTAGCTATCTATGCTTTCTTGTCTCAAATTCTATTCATGCTTCATCACAAAATTCGAGCAAGCACTTCTCGAACCCTCTGTGTGAGGAGCACTCGGAGTTCCGTTTCGTTAAGAGCTGACTTCCAAAACCTTCCCAGTGCAATCTCGGTGTAACCAACTTCTAAATCTCGGTTCCATCGAAGCCCAGGGTTGATCTGATTTTGAGAATCTCGGTAGCACCGATTCCATAATCTCGGCTTCACCGAGTTTCCCTGTCAACTGACAGTAGAGGAACTCGGTGGCACCGATATTTTAGAGCCGATGTCACTGACAGCTATGGGATACATATACTCAGTGGAACCGGTTTTTGAAATCACTTCTTAAAATCCCGTGGTCCCCGCAAACCCTAGCCGCCGCTCAGCGTCTACGTACTTCTCCTTTGCTCCCGTGCGTCTGCACCACAGGATGTCCTCGCCGTCAACGGAAATCGCCCCCGCCACCGCCGCCGTAGGAGTCCGTCGCCAAGTTAGGTAACACCTCAAAATTCTTTGCACTCCCTGTCCAATTCATGTGCAAAAGAATATGTTCCATCTTCTTCCCACCGTGTGAACAATCTCCATCCTTGAGAAACTCAATTAGATTAGAGAACGATTGATTTTTAGGTTTAACCATCCGTAGATTGAATCTCGGTGTCACCGAGTCATAGAAATCGGTTCTACCGATTTTGGTTTTAGGGTTACTGAGAACAGCTTCGGTGAGACCGAGTGGCTCTTTTCGGTGAAACCGAAAAGGCTTCCAAGTCTGTGTTAAGGAAGTTGTCTGTCTTGGTGGCTCCGAAATTTTGGACTCGGTGGAACCGAAATCCCTTCTGCTGAAGATTAAACTTAAGATTATATGTTCACATTTGAGAAAAAAAATTGTGTTTTGTGATGCTCAACCCCTCTGCTCTTCTATACTCTATTCACAGGGTCAGCATGTCAGGTTCTGATGATAGCCAGAATGATCTGAGGAAGAGGAAAGTTGACATGAGTTCAGGCACAAGCCCAGATGCCAGTTCTTCTTCTTCAGAAGATCCAGGCACCCCAAGTTCTCATGGGCTGCCCAAGGCTACCACCAGGGCTAGAAGAAAGCTGAATTCAGATGAGGAGGATTCAGACTTTGTGCCAGAGGAAGTTCTTGCCAAGAAGCTGCAAGACAAGAAAGAGAAAGCTGCAAAGAAGTCTGCTTCAGAGGCCACCTCAGCTAAGAGGACTGTCAGGAAAGAGTATGCTAGCTCTGAAACTATGAGAGCACCTGAGAGTGCCAGAGCAAACACCTCATTATCAGTCGAGCCTCCAAGGAAATCTTTGCGTAACAAGGTAGGAGAGAAGAAGAGGGAAAGGACAAGATATGTCAAAGCTACAGTCCACCCTTCTAATCGAGAGTATATTGATGAGAAGGAAGAAGAGGAGGAAGAGCCAGCTGCCAAGGCTCCTCCATCCAAGAGTAAGAAATTGCTTGGTGATGCTATGCCCAAGCAAGCTCCTTCAAAGAGCAAGAAATCTGAGCCCAAGAAGCCTGCAGCTCCAAAGTCTAAGAAGATCACCAGGGACATCCCTCTTGCAGCTAAGAACAAGAGATCTTCCACCATGGAAGAAGAGGATGATCTTTTAGTTCTGAGGAAGCTAAGACCACATTTGCCATTGCACAATGATGCTCACCCAGTAGGTGAAGATATGAAGAAGAGAAAGGATGCAGTACTGAGATTGTGGAGAGCTAATCCCCATGCCTCCAGGAGGAAGACTGCTGTAGATGACAAATTCTACACCAAGGAACAACATGATTTCTATGAGACTGTCCTTTTGGACAAGAGCCCAGCTGTCAGTCACATGAGATATGTTGACTGGGCCTATATCAAGGAGAATCAGGATTACTTTCCCAGTGTGCAGGACAACTTCAAGTGCATTGACATTGAAAACTTTGTTGGGAGAGAGTTCACTACCTGGAACGATGAGATGATCATGCAGTTCTACTCTACTGCTCACTTCTACCCAGATGGTAGAATCATATGGATGACTGAGGGAGTCAGGTACCAATCCACTGTTGATGAGTGGGCTACCATCTTAGGAGCCCCACAGGTACAAGAAGGAGACCCGGACGTATATGCTGAAGCCAAAATGAATCACAATTCTATGGCAAATATGTACAAGGTGATTCCAGCCACTCACGTGCATTCACATAAATTTGGCTTTGTCTATCATTTGGAAGCAGGACTACCCACTACTAACACTATCTTGAGGTACACCTTGATGCCCAAGTCTGGAGATGACAAGATGATCAGAGGGTGCTCCATCAACATGCTGCACCACATACACACCCACACCAGGATTAGAGTGATGGATCTGATTGTTGAGACAATCAAGAGGACAATTGCTGACCAAAAACGATCTTGTGGATATGCACCTTACATTTAGATGCTCATCAACTCCAAGTTGGAGAAGAATGTATATGCACTTGATCGTCCTTATATGCCACTTGATACGTCCATTTTGCATCATGATTTCCTACTGTTATTTATTATGTTTTGTTGAATAATAATGCTTTAGGGAGTGATTCTAATGCCTTTTCTCTCATAATATGCAAGGTTTACACAAGGAGGGAGAATACCGGCAGCTGGAATTCTGGACCTAAAAAAGCACATCAGAGTTACCTATTCTGCACATCTCCAAAGAAGCTGAAACTTTACGGAGAATATTTTTGGAATATATGAAAAATACTGGAGCAAATAACTACCGGAGGGGGACACCCTGGTGGGCACAAGACACCAGGGCGCGCCAGGTCCCCCCAGGCGCGCCCTGGTGGGTTGTGCCCTCCTCGGCCCACCTCCGGTGCCCATCTTCTGGTATAGAAGGTCATTTGACCAAGAAAAAAGAGGAGAGGACTTTCGGGACGGAACGCTGCTGTCTCGAGGCGGAACTTGGGCAGGAGCACTTTTGCCCTCCGGCGGAGCGATTCCGCCGGGGGAACTTCCCTCCTGGAGGGGGAAATGGAAGCCATCGTCATCACCAACACCCCTCTCATCTTTGGGAAGCCAATCTTCATCAACATCTTCAACAGCACCATCTCCTCTCAAACCCTAGTTCATCTCTTGTGTTCAATCTTTGTACCGGAACCTCAGATTGGTACCTGTGGGTGACTAGTAGTGTTGATTACATCTTGTAGTTGATTACTATATGGTTTATTTGGTGGAAGATTATATGTTCAGATCCATTATGCTATTCAATACCCCTCTGATCTTGAGCATGAGTATTATTTGTGAGTAGTTACCTTTGTTGTTGAGGTCACGGGAGAAGTCATGTTGCAAGCAATCATGTGAATTTGATATGTGTTCGATATTATGATGATACGTCGCCAACGTATCTATAATTTTTGCTTGTTCCATGCTGTTATATTATCATTCTTGGATATTTTACAATCATTTTATAACAACTTTATATCATTTTTTGGGACTAACGTATTAACATAGTGCCAAAGTGCCAGTTGCTGTTTTTGCTTGTTTTTTACTTCGCAGAAAATCAATACCAAACGGAGTCCAATCGCGACGAAACTTTTTGGAGATTTTTTCTGGACCAGAAGACACCCAGTGGGCCAAACAACTGCCGGAGAGGTGGGCTGTGGAGAGCACAACCCACCAGGGCGCGCCAGGGGGGCCCCGGCGCGCCTTGATGGGTTGTGCCCTCCTCGGCCTGCTCCGCACCGCCTCTGATGCCTACCCCTGGTGCGCCCTGGTGGGTTGTGCCCTCCTCGGCCCGCTCTGCACCGCCTCTGATGCCTATAAATTCTCAAATATTTGGAAAGCCCTAGAGGAGTCGACAAAACACAATTCCAGCCGCCGCAAGTTCCAGAACCGCGAGATCCAATCTAAACGCCATCACGGAGGGGTTCATCTTCTTCATAGGTGCCTCTCCGATGATGCGTGAGTAGTCCACCATAGACCTACGGGTCCGTAGGCAGTAGCTAGATGGCTTCCTCTCTCTCTCTAATGATTCTCAATACAATGGTCTCTTGAAGATCTATTTGATGTAAACTTTTGCGGTGTGTTTGTTGGGATCCGATGAATTTTGAGTTCATGATCAGTTTCTATCCATGAATATTATTTGAGTTTTCTTTGATCTCTTATATGCATGATTGCTTATAGCATCGTATTTCTTCTTTGAATCTTTGGTTTAGTTAGGCCGACTAGATCGATTTTTCTTGCCATGGGAAGAGGTGCTTCGTGATGGGTTCGATCTTGCGGTGTTCTTTCCCAGTGATAGAAGGGGCAGCAAGACACGCATGTATCATTGCTATTAAGGATAACAAGATGGGGTCTATTCCTACATGAATAGATCTTGTCTACATCATGTCATCGTTCTTATTGCATTACTCCGTTTTTCCATGAACTTAATACAGTAGATGCATGCTGGATAGCGGTCGATGTGTGGAGTAATAGAGGTAGATGCAGGCAGGAGTCGGTCTATCTATCCTGGATGTGATGCCTATATAATGATCATCGCCTTGGATATTGCCATGACTATTCGATTTTCTATCAATTGCCCAACAGTAATTTGTTCACCCACCGTGCGCTATACTCATGAGAGAAGCCACTAGTGAACCCTACGGCCCCCGGGTCTACTTTTCCATCATATTGCTTTCCGATCTACGTTTTTTGCACTCTTTGTTTTCAGATCTACAAAACCAAAAACCCAAAAATATATTGCTGCATATTTGCCCTTTTATTTGTGTTCTTGAGAGATCTATCTCTCCTATCTATCACTACCTAATCTATCTTATTACCGTAGAGAGATTGACAACCTCTCTTTCGCGTCGGGTTGCAAGTAGTTGTTGTTTGTGTGCAGGTGCTGCTTATTGGATGTTGGTGATCCTCCTACTGGTTTGATAACCTTGGTTTCATAACTGAGGGAAATACTTACTGTCGTTGTGCTGCATCATCCCTTCCTCTTTGGGGAAATACCGACGCAGTCTCAAGCCACGTCATATGATGATATGTATGTTGTGATTCCCTTAGTGGTGTCATGTGAACGTCGACTACATGACACTTCACCATCCTTGGGCCTAAGGGAATGCATTGTGGAGTAGTTATTAGATGATGGGTTGCTAGAGTGACAGAAGCTTAAACCCTAGTTTATGCGCTACTTCATAAGGGGCTGATTTGGATCCAAACGTTTAATGCTATGGTTAGATTTTATCTTAATATTTTCTCATAGTTGCGGATGCTTGCGAGGGGGTTAATCATAAGTGGGAGGTTGTTCAAGTAAGAACAACACCCAAGCACCGGTCCACCCACATATCAAATTATCAAAGTAGCGAACACAAATCAAACCAACATGATAAAAGTGACTAGATGAAATTCCCGTGTACCCTCAAGAACACTTTGCCTATTACTAGAGACTGTTCTGGCCTGTCCTTTTCCACAAAAGGATTGGGCCACCTTGCTGCACTTTATTTACCATTACCGTTACTTGCTTGTTACCAATTATCTTGCTATCAAACTACCTATTACCTACAATTTCAGTGCTTGTAGAAATTACCTTGCTGAAAACCGCTTGTCATTTCCTTCTGCTCCTCGTTGGGTTCGACACTCTTACTTATCGAAAGGACTACAATTGATCCCCTATACTTGTGGGTCATCACCACTTTAGCTAGACTTTGAGGATAATGTTGTGTGATGGATCCTAGTCATCCCACTTCATCTACTGCACAGGCAGAGGCAACAGCAGCTAGAGCCACTAGTGCTCAGGTTCCAAGGAGTAAGAGCGAGCAAATGGATCTGCTCATTCGCACCATCCATGCTATGCAAAAGGATATCAAGAACATCTTGCTCAATCAAGAGAGCCTTGAGAGGATAGTGGAAGATAAGTTCACTACGTTGAACAACAAGGTGGATGAGCTGACGACGACTGTGGATGAACTCAAGAAGGAAGTGGATGCAGTGCCTAGCCCTCATTCCTCTGATGATGATGATAGTCCACCTCTCAGGACCAGCACTCAGTCAAAGACCCAGGCCAGGACTCCTATTGTGCCAGCTCCAGAGACGAGGCCTGCCTCATCAGCACCTGCCACACCTCCATCAGTTCCTCTAGCCCCTCCAGTGTCTACACCACCACCTCAGAGGACTTCAGCTGAAGCGTTTGCGGATGCTCTTCTCTTGACTCCTTCGACAGCCACAAGAGCAGCTTCATCGTCTCATGGAGGAGACCATGCCCAGAGCGACGATTATCTCTATAGCTTTGAACTTTTTGGTAACTTGTTGCCAAAGGGGGGAGGTTATAGATCATAGGGCTTCGAGAGAGAGTGTGTTGCATTTTGATTCCTCTCTGCAGTTTCAAAAACATTTGGTTTATCATTTGTTTAAAACTTTTTGGTGCTTGATCATATACTCTTGTGTGATGCTACTACTTTGCTATCTTTGAGCTATCTATATGATGATCATTCACTTAATGTTTGGTGTGATGTGCTTATGCAATTCATTAATATTAATTTTTGCGCACCACCAAGTTGTATGTGACATGGAAGAGTGACCCATGAACCTAATCGATTGTGCATTTGCATTCAAACACAAATTTAAAATAATGCACAAATTTAGGGGGAGCTCTTTCTTATCACATACTTCTCAAAGCGATGATGCTATTCATTGATTATATCTCTTATCAAAGCTTTGATCTATATGTTGTCATCAATTACCAAAAAGGGGGAAATTGAAAGCACAACTTCTCCCTAGGTGGTTTTGGTAATTAATAACAACATATATTTCATTGGACTAATGTTTCCACCAAGTAAATCTCGGGAAAAAGTTCAATGATGGGTTGGCTAAGGATTGTGTGGAGATCTTCCCCAAGGAAAGGAAGGAATAGGACTGGTCATGCTTCAAGAACAAGGACTCTACATTTTATATTTTGTGAGAAATCACTTTGAGTCCGTAGGAAAGCCAATGCTATTAAAAGGGGATGAGGTAAATATGATGATCTGGTTGCTCAAGTGCTTAGAGGTAGCCACCAAAAATACTCACCCATTTTCCCACACATATCCTGTGTCCAAAGCCAAAAGTCTAAATTCGGTGACACCAACTTCCCATTCGGATCCACTGAGTTTATCAAAGACAGAAGCCAAACCAAACCCTAGCATCTCGATACTAATAACATTCCTTTCGGTGCCACCGAAACCAGTGACCAACTCTCTGTTAGCCATTTTCAAGAATCGGTCCCACCAAGTTTTGAGAATCGGTCTCACCGAGAAGTTGGACCAACTCTCTGTTAACCCATTTCTTGAAATCGGTCCCATCGAGTTTGAGGAATCGATCTCACCAAGATTTGGTAACTGCCCAGGTCACCCATATCGGTACCACCGAGATTCATATATCGGTCTCACCGAAAACGCAAAGTTGCCACATTTTGAACTAGTCGGTGCCACCGAGTTTCACTTTGGTTTCACCGAGTTGGGCAATAAGGTTGTAACGGTTGGATTTTTGGAGATGCCTATATATATATCTCCACCACCATTCACTCGTAAGAGAAGCACTCAGAACATACACCCACTTGCCATATCCAATTTTCTGAGAGAGAACCACCTACCCTTGTGTTGAGATCAAGATCATCCACTCCAACCATATGGATCTTGATTTCTAGCCTCCCCAAGTTGCTTTCCATCCAATCAATCACTTCTACCCATGCCAAATATGTGAGAGAGTGATTGAGTGTTGAGGAGACTATCTTTTGAAGCACAAGAGCAAGGAGTTCATCATACTACCACATCTATTACGTTTTGGTGGTTGGTGCCTCCTAGATTGGTTATGTGTCTCTTGGGAGCCTCCTTCTTCGTGATTGTGGAGTTGAACCAATAGTTTGTAAGGGCAAGGAGATCGCCTACTTCATGAAGATCTACCCCGAGTAAGGCTAGTCCTCCGTGGACGTAGGCCATCGTCATGGAATATACGAGGTTGCTACTTCGTGGACCCTTCGTGGGTCGAGCCCTCCGTGGACTCTTGCTACTGTTACCCTCCGTGGGTTGAAGTCTCCATAAACGTGGACATACGATAGCACCACCTATCGGAACCACGAGAAAAATCTTCATGTCTCCAAATTGCGTTTGATCTTCTTATCCCTACCCTCTTACATTTGCATGTCTTTACTTTCCGCTGCTATACTCATAGACATGTATGTGTAGGGTGAACTTGACTTGCTACAATTGCTAAAATCTACCAACCACTAAAATTGGGAAAAGGTTAGATTTTTATTTGGTCAAGTAGTCTAATGACCCCCCCTCTAAACCTACTTTCGATCCTACAACGTTGCGACCACAAGGGTCAATACATTGGATGTATTGGCAAGCTTCACCTGGATTGGCTTGTGGAACATAAATATGCAATGTGGTGCGGCTGGTTTTCTTTATGCAAAATAGTTTTCCTATCTTTATAATAGTGGTCTACTCTAGCAGCAATATGACACTTCCGGTAAACCCCGGTCGTAGTCTAGAGTTACTCTGGTAAATCCCGGTCGCAACCCAAAGCACTTTGAGTATGTGGACTCCGGTAAACCTCAGTCCTCTGAGATCAGCGTCATAACTCCCCGTTGGTTCAACCCATGAATTTTAATGGAAGAGGTGAATGAGATCAATCTGACAATTCTTGGATGAGTTGCTCAAAGTTTTCCATAACCAAGGACACGACTAATCATGATGAGTTTTATACACTCTGCAGAGGTTTGTGTAATTTACCCATGATTCCCGATCACACCCTTTTGCTACTAAACTTCACTTTTGAAGTAGCTAGGTAGATCAAGACAAGACTTTTGGGAAGTAGTCGCCCTCTCAGAAAGGAGAGACCCAATCCAACCTACATGCAAGACTACCTCTGTTGGTCTGTACAGGATGGTTCCCACAACTTACTCGATCCTGACAGAGCCCATATTGTCTCACTGTCACACGTGGAAGCTACTCAACTTTTGAACTCGTACAATCTGTCGTGACTGGGTGGCATTCCTCATCATAGACTACACTCCTATGACCCAATCAAAGCCAGTCCACCCAGATCAATTCATTAATTAAGTGGTGATAGTTAAGTAGTCAACCATGTGGTTGTATGGTGGAATAATAATTTTGTTTCCCAATCCACGTTATAGTCGCTGAGAAACTACTCGTGGGTTACAAGGTCAGGGTATAATGGACCTATTCATTCTACTGGGCTTTGTAAGGCATAAAGTAAAATCCTATGGGGATTCCTAGTTGAAAAATCAACTACAATGCATGAAAACATAGGTTATGATCAAAGGTTCCACTTGCCTGTATTGACAATTCTTCAATCTTCAATCCTTGATCAACACACTTCACTCTTCGTACGTAACAATCTATCATAAGTACAGAGCATTCTTGAACATCCGTGCAATTCAATCAAGCAACGATAAGTGTTGTGCATGGTGTCAGTGTCTTTGTGATGTGCGATCATGTGTCAAGGCTTAACTCATAAGAGTTTGGATAACAACATAGTGGTTGTTCTTTGGAATACATGTGACATAAATGTTCACATGCAAGTTTCAATAAAGGTTCATCACATAAGGAGTATGTGATGTCAATGGTGGTTGTCAGATTCAGTCAAAGGATCATAACAACAGAATCATGGTCTATGGACTTTGGATAGCCAAGTTCATGTTCAAGTTTGAAAGACAATTCAACTTGACCTTACATGAGCTTGAATACACTAAGGTCTGGAAATGATAACCTGGTCTGGCTTCCAATTCCATTTGGTTTGCACTAGGGTCTAACCTATTTGGATTCAATTTGAATTGAGTTTATAATTCAAATTGGTCTTGATGAATTCAACTAGAATTATGAAACATTATATAATTTATTTAAGTTGGTTCAACTTAATTCAAATGCCATCTGTTAATCCTAAAGTCATATACAAATCCAAAATAGTTACTAAAGTATATTATTAAGTAAGCTTTAACTAAAATCAATTATAAATCCAACACAGTTACTATAGTTCATATATTTAATTTAGTTTAACAAAAATTAAATGTATACTCCGATAATCATTAGGGTTCAACAGTTTCAATTTGATTTGAGTTTGAACTAATTTAATTTCAGTTCATTTTTCCCTAATACTCAAGTATTAAATCCAATCATAAGTTTCTAAATTAAATTTAATGCAACAAACTTTATTTGAATTCAAATCCATTTCAAATTAAGCCTAGGTTTCAATTTAATTTCAAACTAGGTTTGAATTGAAATTCAATTGTTATTTTTAATATCTAAAGTCAAATTTTAATCCCAAAAGAATTACTAAAGTCATAATTTAAGGTTCTGAAACATTTGTTTAATAATTGTTTTATCAAACAATTTCTTATTCCAAATTAAACCTAATGAGGTTTAAATTCAATTTGAATTCTGCCTATTCTGTAATCAATTTGAATTTTATTTTTCATTATTTAAATTTGAACTAAAGTGTTCTGAAATGAAAGTACATTTAATTAGATTCAATTTGCAAAAATAATAAATTAATGTGGAAATATATAATTCAAATTATGTCCTATTTGAATACATATTCATTCTGTTTAAATTTAAATTTTCAAGTATACAAACATGAAATATTTTGGGGCAGGGTGAGAGTAAAATTCACAAGGGTCATTTTGCAAAAAGTATCACCAAATTTGGACCTGTAGATAATTATTTATGAGCATTCTAAGTTTAGGGGCTTTTTTGTAATTTTTTATTTTAATTCAATTTCTCTTGTTAATACCGAACGACCATGGGGCTACGTTACGTGCTCTGGTTTGCTGCAGGGGTGTCCGATGCAGCGTACGGTCGAACACTAGGAGAAAATGATTCGCGGTTTAAGTGGGTGGTCGTGGTGCGTGCGATCGAGATCTAACTGTCAGGATTAAACGGAGGGGCTAGGGTTTTAGTCACCACTGGAGAGGGTCACCGGACTTCGCCGGACATTTCGACGACGGTGGCGCTCCGCACGGGCGTCGACACTTCCGACGCTTGATGGCTCTATATTTTACGCATTTTTAGAGCTCATTGTTGCATGTTCTCTCTATATATTATGTCCCATTGAACCAAATATATGGCCATTATGCATGATTACTGGTTTTTGCACTTATCATCGTGAGCATTGCACATTTGTGTATTTATTCTTTTTATTAGTTTTCTTTGTTTTCTTGTGTCTATAGGTGTATTGGAGCAACCTAGGACCAAGCACGATGAAAGAATCAAGGATTGGTTCAATACGGAGACACCCAGGGGCTAGACTTAGCCATTCTGGAGGTCGGAAAAAGTGTTTTTTGAATGTGCTCCAAATCCATACCCAAGACTATAAATGGATCGGCGCCATTCATACGAATCCAACGAGCCCAAGAACGTCAAATTTCGAGTTCGTATGAAGAAATGGCGTCTGTTTTACCGGAGGAAGACAAAAGAGAAGACGACCTTTCATGCGACCGCACGCGGTCGTTTTGGCAGTCGTTTGACGTGCAGACAGCTCCGAAAGTTGCCTCATGAGATAGGATTCATCATCTATTTTGTCCCCAATTGTTCCCATGGAATCCTTGGCTCATAATGAAGAGATTGGGAGGAGATAACGCTCATATTTTCAGTTAAAGCACAATACTAAAGTGGCAAGCGATTGGTTTTCCCTGGGTTTTTTTTAGTTTTTTTCCCACATCCTTGTTCACAAATACGGGCCTGGTTTGGGGCATTACGTGGCAGATGTATGTTTTTTTCCCACAGCCCTGTTCACAAATACGGGCCTGGTCTGGGGCGTTACGTGGCAGCTGTATTACGTGATATGTGCCAGCCGTCTTTTTAACTTTTTATCCTCTTGCACGTGTTGCCCTGGTTGTTTACCACGTATATATCCCTATGCTACTAAGGTAGTGCGTTTAGATTTTCTAGGGAGTTCTCGACAGGGTGTTATTTGGGATGTCCGTCTCCCTTTTCTCTTCTTTCCCTCCATTCCTTCCGCCATTATGGCTCGTCTCCCTGTCGGCACCAGCCGTGGCGGCCTGCACGGCCGTTCTTCAAGTTCCAGCCATGGCCGTGGACGTTCTGCCTGTCATACTAATGTTTCCCGGTGACCTCTTCCTTCTCTTTATTTGCTTTCTTTACTCTACTTACTACTACTGATTTGATTTTTGAATCTAGGGGATTAAATACAGCGAATGAATGTGCTCCCCGTGGAAGACAACCTTACATTGGTCGATCAACGCCTGCGCGATCACGTGGGACGTCTGATGTTCCATCTGTGGAAGCCCATCGTGTTTCTGCTGATCAAATTGGTTTTCCTAAGCTGTCTTTGGTTCCTTCCACATCTGCTGCCCCTGATGCAGGTTTCCATGCTTTCCCTCATTTTCTCTCTTTTATTACATTCTATTGTTGCTATTTTCTTGATTTTTTATTCCGTATTATTTTTGTTCTTCTTGCAGGACCGTCTTCTCTGCAGCGACGTCATCAAGAGATACACGAGGAAAAGCGTCATGTTGTTTCCTCGGATGGTGATCCTCTCTTTTTTGTTCTTATTTACTGTTTTTGTCTATTGATCTTATTTTTGTGCTTTATTGATAGGTTGTCTAGCTGCTGGTACTGCTGCTTCACATGCAGATTCTTTGTTTTCATTTCAGTTGGTTGATTATCATGGTCACACTTCTGTCCCATTGGAAACACCTCCACCGCCTGTCCGCCGGCGTTGAGTTCTGAATACGTCAAAATATGCTTCAACTTACATATCCGGGTGTCGTCCTAATTTGTCAAACCGGTTTACTCCTTTAGGTATTATTGCATCTCCATTTAATTTCATTCCTGCTTTCTTCGCTTTGTTTAAATGATAGTTTTGGATTACTATATCGTAGCTGCTTCATTGCCGATGATTGATCATGTGTTACTTTTTGGTTACTATATCGTGGTTGCCCCCTTGCCAATGGTTGACCGTGCCGAGGCCGCTGTCAATAGGCGCAAGCACAAAATTCTGGCCAGTTATTACTCCAGCAAAACTGAAGGTTGGTTCGTCTCTTCCTCTGATTTTCCTACTTACCAGTTCAATTATACCATTTATCAGCTTCTGTTGTTGAACCTTTCTTTCCTTTCTATTTCTTCCTTCCTGTTTATGTAATGCATGATTTATTTGCTTATTGGTTGTAGTCTGCTGTTCAGGACCTCCTTTCTCTAAACATACTACTGATAACCTAAAGAAAATTTATCAAAAGCGTTCATACTATGGAGGTCTCGAATATGTATGTGGCAAATGTAGTGCTCTATTTTGGTATCATGAACGCTGTAAAGATAGTGGAGCCAGCCGATATGATTTGCCTGTGTATAATGCATGTTGCCATAGTGGAAAAGTGTCCTTGCCTATATTTCCTGGTTGGCCATATCCTCTGAATGAATTGATGCACTTCAACGGTGATGCTGCATCTGAAGAATTTATGTGAATGATCAGGCAATACAATTCCATGTTTTGCTTTACTTCTCTTGGGGCAGATATTGACAATAGTATCAATGCAGGAAATGCCCCTTACGTGTTCAAAATGTGTGGTGTTGTATACCATCGTATTGGTTCACTTTTGCCGCCACCTGATGGAGCACCAAAGTATGCCCAATTATATATTGTTTATTCAGCTGATGAATTGGTCCGTAGGATGGACGTTTTTGGTCAAGAAAATGGTGAATCGAGTGCACAAAATCGATATCATCGACCCTCTGAACCAGATCCATTTATTGTGCAGTCTCTCATGGAAATTCTAGATTTGTAACCATTATGCAAAAAATGTACAGTATGGCCCGCACAAGATTGCATGATCAAGATGTTCCAGACATGAGAATACAGTTTTATGAAGATGAGGGTGGTTCTCATGGTAATCAGTATTCTGGTCCAATTGCTTCCGAGGTTGCCGCACTCATTGTTGGAGATCTGACTCCCCAATGTCATAAGTTTGATGTTGTTGTTGAAGCAGTGTCTGGAGGGAGAAAATTTCTCATCTTAATCCGTCGCTGATGCCACTTTAGTATCCTCTTCTTTTTCCTTATGGTGATAAAGGATTCCATGTTGGCATACCCTATGAGGATACTCGACCTGCCCGTCATCGAGCTCGCCGGCGATCTTCCTCTGCTCCTTCTAAACGAAAGAAAGTTTCTATGTTGGAATACTATTCATATTATTTTCATTATCATGTGAATGAACCTAATCCTTACACATGTTGTGGACGACTTAGCCATCAAGATGCTATTAATGCTTATTCATGTGTGGAAGTAGATCGGCTGTCTTATCATTTCCTTCATCAAAAAGAATTACGTTCAGAAACTTACCAGGGAATTACCGATGCTATGGGTGAGGGCAATACTACTGGAAAAAATATAGGTGTTCAATATATGTTATATTCAAGCTTTACTAGGGGCCCTCGCTATATGGCTCGGAACTATCATGATAGAATGGAAATTTTTCGTGAATACGGGGCTCCTGATCTTTTCTTTACATTCACATCTAATCCTAAATGGGAAGAAATTACTGATGCTCTTGCATGTGAGCCTGGACAAACTAGCAGTGATCGGCCTGATATTCTCACGCGTGTTTTTAATATGAAATACAATGATTTCCTTGACGGCGTCAAAAGTGGTAAAAAATTTGGCCCCGTCACAGCATGTAAGTGTATGTCACTTTTTGGTTTTTGCCACTCTCCATCTATTTTTTTACATTACGCCTGCCTCTTTATTAATTGTTGTATTTCATACTGCACAGACTTATATGTAGAGGAATTTCAAAAGAGGGGCCTTCCTCATACCCACACCTTATTTTGGTTGACATGTGGTGTCTGTGAGGCTTCTGCTTCTCTAATTGATAGCTTTATTTCTGTCGAGATCCCAGATCCCCTAAGTGATCCATTGGGTTATGCACTTGTGGATGAATTCATGATACACGGTCCATGTGGAGAACTTAATGTGCATTCAACCTGTATGAAGAGGCAACGGCATCAAAAATGAGGTGGCAAAATTGGCCGAATCTATCATGTACATCCTGCAACTGGAGAGCTATTTTTCCTACGGATGTTACTGATGGTCGTCACTAGTGCTACTTTCTTTGAGGATCTCAGATGGTACAATGGTGTTCTCTACGATTCTTATAAAAAGGTTTGCCAGGCTCGGCGCTTAGTCGGAGATGAGAATGAATGGTTCAAACTTTTTGATGAAGCCATTGTGTGGGCTACTCCTTTTCAGTTAAGGCACCTTTTCATGACAGTCCTTCTGCATTTGTCAAGTCACTGGTGGTCGTGCTTTGTTTGACAAGTATTGGCTCAGTATGGCAGAAGATATATCATATAGACTATCTTCTGCAATGGAGGAGATATCGGGAGGCCTTCATATAAGCACCATCAACCCTAGCTGCCGCCATCATCACATTCATTCCCATACGCAGGTACCATCCATCTCCATTGCTGCTCCAAGACCACCTCTATAGAGAAGAGAAGGGCCAAGACAAGAGGAAGAAGAAGGGGAGCCTCCACCACGTGCACCGGCCTTCGGGACATTGCATTCTCCATCATCTGCTCTGCCACCATCACCATCTCCACCGCGGCTGTCGCTGCCATCATCACCACCACCATGCTCCTCTCTTCCACTGGCCTCGTGCCGTCTTGTAACTTACCCTCTCCCTCTCCTATGATTGAGTAGTTTTACTAGTTCTTGAGGAATTGGATGAACCCTTGCATGATTAGTACTTTGTTGAATAAGTGATCCAATATTCTATTTGTATGTATTGAGTTGATTGTCGCATGATGTTGTGAAGGGCACCCACACAGCATTAGCATAGACTTGAGGTGATTTATGTTGGTGAGAAGGTTAGCTGTGGAGGGTAGGTATCGCTTCGTCTCTGATCATTGAAATAGGGATTAGTGGAGAACCCTAGAACTTAATGACGTGACCACGGGGAGTTCACTCCCCTTAATCATCATTGTGATAACCGAAGCGGGGAAGCACAGTGGTGGCACGAGTGTACGCGGTAACCGTAGTGGGGATGCGTACTTTATTGGTTCCGCCCACACGAGATCATATACAAGTGGCTTAGTGATACAACTAGAGAGCCATGTCTATTTTGTGTTGTGAGCATCATACTTTTGGTGATGACTCTAATTCCCTCGAGAACGTTTAGTACTCAAACATTGTTTGTCCTAGTTTAGTTCCCTTAATTTTCTATATTTTGTTTCTTGTTTGTAGTTTAGATAAATGCTACCCTTTTATTTGTGTTCCTAGCAACTTATGAAAGTAAGCCATTTCCAAACTATGGTTTAGGTGCGTACGTAACTACGTAAGTGAAAGCGTAGTTGCGGGGTTTGTAATTCCTTCCTATTTGCTCCCTATGGGTTCGACACTTCACTTATCACGAAAGTGATACAATAGCCTTGTGCACTTGCAGGTCATGATTTTCTGGCGCCTTTGCCGGGGAGCATAGCGCTTGGGGATTACTTACCCGCTCGCATATAGTTTAATTATATTTGTTGTTGTTTAACCAAAAATACAAAAATAATTGCTTTGATATGTCTTCCGTAGGAACTAAGATGGTTGCAATGAAACAAACCGAAGAGAGAGGAACAACTTATGCTCAACACCGGCATTTAGCTAAAGGTATTGAGGTAGGTGAAAAATTGGAGGCATTGGACATTATCGTTGAAGCTATACTTATGTTATCTTGTAAGAATTGTAAGTCCATTTGCCATATGACCTACAGCTGCTAATTTCACCGTATTCCTTTTATAGCATCATACAACTATAAATGCCTTCCATCTGAATGTGTTGAATATGATGAGGAACTAATGCTCATTTAGAAAACATTAGAACTAATGAACAGGGTGAAGGAGCTCTCTCTGCAACACGAATGGGTCTTGAAACATATGGGTTTATTGGTGTGTATTCATAATGGTCTACCACTAAAAATCTCCATGGTACCCCTTTTATTAAATATTATGAGAAGCGAATTGGCGCTTCCCAAACCTCTATGTTGTAGGAACATAACCTCATGAAAGAATCTGATGAGATAATCGAACGATGGGAGAAAATCTAGGGAACCACATTCCAAGAAGTGTGTCTAGGAGATAAGCCGGAGAATGAACATGGAGATGAAGGAGGGAAAGACCGCCTTCCAACAACTCCTACCAATCATGGTAAATTTCTAGACACCATTAATTCCTAGCTCGATGATCATTTATCATATCTGCGTTCTATTAGAGCTTTCATGGAACCTATTGAAACGATGCTTGAATATTCTCCACTGGAGGATATAGTGAGGGTTGGTGTTTCAAAGTTTATTACTAGAGATGAACTAGATATGAGCATTGTCCCTGATGTGCCTCCGATGATCCCTTTTGATGAAACACCAATTGGAATTCATCTTAAGGATGAGATAGCACAAAAGGAGGGTGAGTTGCTTGCATTAAGAGAGCTATCAAAGAGTGATGCAACCACCTTGATGTATGATCACTCCTCTATACCTGTGGATTTGTCAATATTGGACAAACCCCAGATTGCATATTCTAAAATTGATCTTGATGATATATGGGCTGATTTTCTGCAAGCTCTCCATAGACCTCCTTTGGGGAGTAAATTGCAAAGTCTCATAGATGATAATAGACTTGATACTGAATTTGCAAATTTGGATACTAACATTCCCAGGTACACTGAAGATGAGGAAGAAGTTTATGACTTCCTTATATTTCCATATCCTCTTGGTTATAAAAATATTGTCAAATTGCAGCTACTAACCTTGCACGCGTCTCCACTAAAATAGATGCATCGGTACTCGCCAAGGAGCGAGTATGAATTTACATATATGATGTCGATGCACCAGAAGAGATTATGACTCCGACCGAGCCCTGCTATGAGGTGCTCCAAACCCCGGTCGGAGTCTGGTCTGACACTCGGGGTTGATATCCCTTGGGATCCGGGTGGATGACCATATGGAGCACCGAAGGCTAGCTATATGGCTATAAAGAAAGCACTGTCGGGGAAGTAACCCAAAAGTCCGTAGGTGTCTTTCCTAGCTTTGTGTCTTGAGTCTAGATGCATTCATGTTGCATTGGCACTTTTGTTTTTGCATTGAGTAGTTTCTATTTGAGTTGGTTGCAATAGTTTTCATTAGTAAAATTTACAGCATGTCGGTAGTCTATATTTTGTTGCATGCCTCCTATCATTTTTGTTGCAATATTGCTATGTGCCTAACTTGAGGACGAAGAACAATTTTTTTCATGAAGTTCTGCAGCTCCAGGAGAAAAGACGGTGTTCCATACGACCTTCCCGATTGTCGGTGCACTAGTACAGGGGTACCCAGTGCCCCTGACTTATGCACAGGCGGTAGTAGCTGAACCCTTCAACGTTCGTACAAACCCGGTGAATGATCAAGACCAGACTCCAACAAGCCCGACGCGGCAACCCAAGCCTGGACTGCAACACGCCAAGCACGTCCCTGGCGCTTGCCGGTGACCAAGACATACGCACCTTCCTGAAGACCCGGCAAGCCATTCCCCGGCAGGCGCGAGCTGATCAGCCAGCGCTCCACCGCATCGCTACGCCAGTCACTTGTCGATGCGGTGTCGAGCCCTCAAGCATCTAATCAGCTCTCACTAAACACGTGGCGACACACCGGGAGGCAAGTTATACTCAGTTGACACCCGCCATGCAGTGTGTCAAGACCGTAAGCAACGACCGGCCAAGCGGTGGTAGAAGCTTGCCGGGGATGCACCCCCGAGCGCCACCTAGGCTAGTAATCATGGCATTTTGTCCTAAATGCCAGAGTTGGGTATGATAGCTTTGCTAAGCTATCTAATCGATAGATAATGACTGTCTTGCCATTGTGGTAACCCCTTGCACTATAAAAGGAGGCCCAAGGGTACCTAGCTCAAGATTCGGACCTTTGGACACTTGCACTCACGTAGTAGCTCACCCCGACAGCAGCTCTTGCCGGGGGTTAAGCGATGCGTGTTCTTCATGTTCCTCTGATCAATCCACCAAAAAGCAGGAGTAGGGTTTTACGCTTAGCAGCGGCACGAACCTGGGTAAAATCCATGTGTCCCGATCGTCTCGTCATCTCACGCTCTCCGCTCATTGTGCAACGTGACCCCCCTTGCCAAACCACAAAGGGGCCTCTAGTCCCATAGGTGATCGTGAGCATCCGTGCCTCGACATCTTTGGCGCGCCAGGTAGGGGGCGTGCATCATTTGCGCAAACCTGAGTTCGTGAACGGCAGATCGATCTTCATCATCATCTTCTTCAACAATGGCTCCCAAGAAGAAATCCGGTGTGGCCACGCATCCCTCCACTTAAAAGGCTCCCTCTCACGTGGTCGCTGGCACCATCGACACCGCGGTGGCTGCGGGTGAGGCGGGCATCGTGGACGACGCGGTCGGCGCAGGCGGCGCCCCTATCCAGTCCTTCACGACCGGAGATGGAGTAGGAGGCGTCGGAGAGGAGCGACTACAACAGCAACTTGGCGAGCTCGGCCCCAGCGCTGCGGGCGAGGGAAACGACCGTTCATCACCTCCCCGCCGCGCGAATGGCCACGGCCGTCCCGGCGGCTCCCGGTCCGGTGCGAGCCGTGACCCTTCGGCCGCACCCGTCGCCGGCGAGACTACTGAGCGTGCACCTCGTGCGGAACAAGACGGAGCGCCGAGCGGAGCCGCATCCCGTAGGCTCGGCCCCTTGCACGCCAGAAAGCTTCGGCTAGTGGCGCACGGCATCAAGAATGCGGCCATGCTCCTCTTGGTCCTACCAGGAGTCGAGCGACGTCACGGTCCGCCTCTTTTGCCATGCCGGGCACCACAGAGGAAGCCATGGCGCGAGTCCAGATGCTGCTCAACTTCATGCCATCAGCTGATAAGATGGACGAATGGAGAGCCACCATTCAGAGTCTGGTTTCTTTCATTGAAGCCAACAAACCCCAGCATGCAGAGCCGTCGCGGCGTACGGGAACAGCAGCGGTAGCCCGGGCCGGCGAGCGCGTCAAGGGGGCCACTCCAACGGTGCAATCCCCTCCGCGATGACAAGCCCAGAGGCAGCCGCAGCAAGCTTCACATGCTGACGAGCACGACGAGGCGTCCATAGTCTCGTCTGGTCCGCGCGACCACCGGGATCAACGGCGTGTCCTTGAAGACTGGTGGAAAGAAGACGCGCGCATCACCATCGAGCGACGTCGGGAAGCGCACCGTCAATCTGACAAGCGCAACAGTCCAGACGTCGGCGACCCCACGCCCAGTGCTGGCGGGTACCTTCCCTACAAGGTTGGTTGCCCTGCCTTCACTAGCGAGCTGGGACGGGTCCGCTGGCCGTCGACCCGAGCTTTCAAACCTGAGCTGCCTGAGAAGTACGACGGGAAGCTGAACCCGTCAGAGTTCTTGGGCATATACACCATAGCCGTTCAAGCTACGGGGGGAAGAGATGAGAAGGTGCTCGCCAACTATTTCCCTTTGTCACTTAAGCCGAACGTGAGATCGTGGTTGATGCACCTACCAGAAAATTCAATTTCGTCATGGGCTGACCTATGCAACGAGTTCGTTGGTGCCTTCATCTGTGGTCATCAAGAACCAGGCCAGCCCAGCGATCTCCAAGTCCTCCCACAAAAGGAAGGAGAAACCTTGAGGAAGTATATCCAGAGATTCAGCCGAATGCACCGCAATATCCAAGAGATCCATCCCGCAGCAGTGATTGCCGCTTTCCATTCGAACGTGCGCAACAGGAGGATGCGAGCCAAGATGAATGTCAAGCTCCCCAAGACTGTTAATGAGCTTTACACCTTGGCGGATAAATGTGCTCGAGCTGAAGAAGGAAGGCGACTTCCCGGGGAGGAGGCGGGCGTCGAAGTGGACTCCGATGATGACGACGACACCCCCGACCCGAAGGAAAGGAGCATGAAGTGCAACAAGAAGCGTAAGGGAAAAGTAGTATTGGCTGTCAAGAGCTCCGGAGACCTCAGTGCAAGCAAGAAGGCGAAAGGCGATACCCCCAGCAAGGGAGCTGCCGCGTGCGCTGATAGCCGAGAGGCTGCTGCCGCTGAGAAGACCGGGAAGTCCGACGGGCCGTACTACAAAATCCACCGCACCAAGGGCCATGCTCTCTAAGAATGCCGACAGGTCGAGCAACTTGTTGAGAAGCAGAGGGCCGAGTACGAGAAGCGCGACAAAGAAAAAGGCCAGGACGGTGCTGCCGGAAGAGGCTGGGGCGGCAGAGGAGGTCGCCAGAGGCCGAGAGAAGAAAGAAACAGACGGTATGAGTGAGGATGAGGATGATGATGAGGATTCCAGTGATAGGGAGTTTCAGAAAGCAACCGAAGCCATGTGCGTTGATGGGGGTGCGTCCTTGCATTCCTCTCACCGCCAGCTCAAGCAGTGGGCACGCGAGGTCAACGCTGTGGAACCAACTGCGGAATCTAGGAAGCCACTCAAATGGTCCCGCATGCCTATCAACTTTGACGAAGAGGATCATCCCGACCGTACCTCTACGGTCGGATGTTTGCCATTGTTGGTTTCTCTGAGAATCCGCAACCTCAAGGTGTCCAAGATGTTAGTTGACGGCGGGGCGGGATTCAACTTAATCTCCCCTAAAGTGGCTGAGAAACTGTAGATCCTTGATGAAGAGCTCGAAGCCACGGGTACATTCCAAGGAATCAACCCCAGCAGGAGTCGACCCAAGGGAAAGATCACTCTGCCTGTGACGTTTGGCGGGGAACTGAACTTCCGGACAGAGAGGATAGTGTTCAACGTTGCCGAGATCCCACTGCCCTACAACGGAATCCTCGGTCGCCCAGCTCTTGCAAAGTTCATGGCGGCATCTCACTATGCCTACAATACCTTGAAGATTCCAGGGCCCATTGGGTTCATTTCCATCCCATCCGACAAGAAAAACGCAGTTATCTGCGTGGACCAAATGTATCGTGACGCGGTAGCAGCTGAAGCCACAGAAATCCCAGCTCCCGCTAAGGACACAGAAAAATTGAAGAAGGCTAGCAGGAACACCGGCAAGGACTCCGGGAAGCACGCCTCTTCGGAGTGCGCTGCACCCGACGATGACTTGCCGGGGAGTTCCGCTAGCAAGAAGACCAAGGCCACCTATCCTGAGACGAAGAAAATCCCGGCAAGGCTGGATGGCACTGGTGGCACGTTCACCATTAGTGCTACCCTTACTGACAAATAGGAAAGTGCGCTCGTTACCTTCCTGCGGGAGCATGTCGATGTGTTTGCCTGGAAACCATCTGACATCCCTGGTGTTCCCAGGGAGGTAATTGAGCACCACCTTGCTGTCTGTCCTCATGCCCGTCCCGTCAAGCAGGAAGTTAGGAATCAGGCCCTGGAGCGGCAGCAGTTCATTGCCGAAGAAATTAAGAAGCTTGAAGCAGCTGGTTTGCTCAGAGGGGTGCTGCATCCAACTTGGCTGGCAAACCTGGTGGAGGTACGTAAGGCCAATGGGAAATGGAGGCTTTGCATAGACTTCACTGACTTGAACAAAGCTTGCCCGAAGGACCCTTTCCCCTTGCCGTGCATAGATCAGATTGTTGATTCCACCTCCGGATGTGACTTGCTCTCCTTTTTGAATGCCTACTCCGGATACCACCAGATATTTATGACTAAAGAAGATGAGGAGAAGACCGCATTCATAACTCCCTGTGGCACGTACTGTTTTGTGCGTATGCCCTTCGGGTTAAAGAGTGCTGGTTCAACCTTTGCCAGAGTTGTTCAAATTGGTTTTGGACCCCAGCTGCACAGAAATGTGGAAGCCTACATGGATGACATCGTGGTCAAGACCAAGGATGAAGCCACTCTCATACAAGATCTGGAAGAAACTTTTGCGAACTTGCGCAAAATCAACCTGAAGCTCAACCCTGAAAAGTGTGTGTTCGGTGTCCCATCCGGCAAGCTGCTTGGGTTCTTTGTATCTCAGCGAGGAATAGAAGCCAATCCCGACAAGATCAAGGCGATTGAACAGATACAAGCACCCAAGACTATCAAGGATATCAGACGCTTGACCGGATGTGTTGCCACGTTGAGTAGGTTCATCTCCAAGTCCGCTGAGCGCGCCTTGCCGTTCTTCAAGATCCTGAAGAAGGCCGGCCTGATGAAGTGGACCCCGGAGGCACATGCAGTGCTGCAAGACCTGAAGAATTACCTATCCTCTGCTCCCACCTTGGTCGCTCCTAAACCGCAAGAGCCGTTGCTGCTATATTTGGCAGCGACGAATCAAGTGGTTAGTGCAGCGCTGGTGGCGCAGCGGGAAGTGGATGGAGATTCAGTAGTTGTTGCTGATGCTACCGGGGACGAGGAAGAAGCATCCGCGGCAGGACTCGATGCAGATCAAGGGGGACCGCAGCAAATGATCGACAGCGGGTCCAAGGAGGTGGCAAAGAAGAAAATGGTGCAGCGGCCCATGTACTTTGTCAGTTCCCTGCTACAGGGGGCTAGATCAAGGTACTCTGGAGTACAAAAGCTGATCTTCGGCCTCATCATGGCCTCGAGGAAGCTACGCCATTACTTCCAAGCCCATGAGATAACAGTTGTTACCCGTTTTCCGTTGCAACGCATACTGAGGAACCCTGAAGCCACTGGCAGGATAGTTGAGTGGGCATTGGAATTATCAAGTTTCGGATTGAAGTATGAGAGCACTTCCACCATCCAAAGCAGGGCGTTGGCAGAGTTTATTATAGAATGGACACCCATGCCAGATGATGAAATTCCGGAGACGATACTCCCCAGCAAAGAGGCACCCAACGATTGGATCATGTACTTTGACGGTGCTTTCTAACTCCAGGGCGCTGGAGCAGGCGTGCTCCTCATTGCCCGTACCGGAGAGCACCTCAAGTACATCGTCCAAATGCACTTTCCCCGGGAGGAAGCCACCAACAATACCACTGAGTACGAGGGGCTCCTTGCCAGACTCAGGATCGCGGTGGAGTTGGGAATATAGAGGCTAACCGTCTAGGAAATTCTCAGCTTGTGGTGAAGCAAGTCAACAAGGATTACCAGAGCCCGCTGATGGAGGCATACGTGGAAGAAGTGAGGAAATTGGAGGAGCATTTTGATGGACTGCAAACAGAGCATGTGCCACGAGCAGAAAACTGCATTGCTAACCATCTATCGAAGTGCGCTGCGCAGAAGCTTCCTGTGGAACCAGGGACTTTTGTTCTCCGTCTCACTCAACCATCAGTATCCCCATCAGCGATGTCAAAGAAGATAAGAAAGCTGAACTCCGGCAAGCATTTCCCGGGAGAGCTTTCCGAAGCCGCTGGTAGAGAAGCTGCCAGGGAACATCCCGTTCCGGTTGACGAGCAACTCCCTCCTGCAGGACCTCAGGTTCTCGCTGTTGAGACAAGCGCTCCCGGAGACGAGGAGACGCCTTTAGTCCTTGTTATCGAGCCGCAGGCTCCAACCTGGGCGCAGCATATAGTCCATTTCCTTCAAACAGGAGAACTCCCCGAAGAGCAAGAGGAAGCCGAAAGAGTAGCCCGTCGGTCAATCTATACCTACTAATAAAGCAAGGTGATATTCTTGGTTTCGTCCCGCATCCAATCCTACATTACATGAAATCCATGAGGTGGTACTCATTTGTGGAGCCAAGTTTCATTAAAAAAAAGTTTGTATCGGCTGGACCTGCGTTCCTCCACTTGGGCCTTCACTCGTGTTATCCTATGGCCTATACTATGAAGGCTATCTACCAATACCATGGTTGTTTGTCTCAAAAAAAAGCTATCATGTTTGTTTTGCTAAAAAAAACGCTATCTTGGTTGTACCCCTGAAAAAAGCTACCGTGTTTGTGTACAACTTCTTCTAGCTTCTTTATATACACGTACAAAACAAACCCAGCCCACCGATTCTTTCTATATTTGCCCTATCTTGGCCTCACGGCAACAGATCATATCTTGGTTTCGCAGCGACGGTGAAACCAGCAACATGAGATCGGGGACCCGGTGAGGCATCGGCAACAATCTTGGTCGTCGGCAACATGTTGTAGCTGAGAGGCACACGGTTGCACGCTCGCGTCCGTTCGGTCGCAAGGACACCATGGACAGCGACAGCCTCAACTTCGAAGTCCTGCAGAGTTTTCCTACGAGGGCAGTGGCGGCGGCAGGGACAGTTTCAGCATGTACGTATCTTCCTGACGACAATGATGGTTTGCAGGTAGTGGTACGCGAGACAGCTTAGCTTTGTCACGGCAGACCAGACGGTCGGGGTGGAGGACTTTAGAATCCACAAGTTCAAGTGTAGCGCAAGATAGAAGTGTTCCTGGTGGCCTACATCCGGCCCATCCCGGCGCTCGCCGCCAGCCTCCGCGGTCGCGCCAACACGCTCACCATCGAAGGGAGATCGGCGACAGAACCTCAAATTCATGTGCATCATCAGCTTCGATGCCGGTGCAGTTGTCATGAATCAAGTTCATCGGACTAATGCGATAATTCGCTTCAAATCAGATCAGGCACTGCTGTACATCTAGAGTTCTGAAATCACGCCGATGACGAGGGAGTGGGGTCTACTTCAAGGCCTCTGCGCTGTTGGAGCACAGCCGCCTCTGCCAGGACTACGTACGTGCCGGAGGTCTACCACCTTGACCGACCGCTGCACCCAGCAATTGAGCTGAGTTAGGCTATTTAACAAGGTGTCTCCTACACCCTTGGCGGTCCTCTTCTGCCTGCGCTCCCCATCTGCAGTTTCCAAGTCATTAATCTCTGTTGTGGTTAATCCAAGGTGTTGCAATCATGCAATAGTTGAACAATGTTAATCTATGCAGATATGAACAAGGTACAGATATTCTTTCCCACTCCCGCAATACAACCTAACCAATGCTCGGTTCCCAAGTTAGCAAAAATTCAGCATTGTCGCCCTTTCACAATTAGGACAACACAATTAATCAATCATCCGTGGTAATATAAGATTGGTAATGTCGTACATGTTTCATAAAAATTATATCGTATGTGTAGCTGCTTTTTTAATCTCCCGTTGCAACGCACGGGATGTGTGCTAGTATGTACATGTTTGTTGATGACACCATGTACAGAAGACGACCGAACGGCGTGAAATTAAGGTGTATCTGCCGGGAGGATGGACTGAAGCTGTTGGCAGAGATTCACGGAGGAGTATGTGGTTCCCACATTGGATCAAGGGCCCTTGCCGGGAAAGCTTTCCGGCAGGGTTTCTATTGGCCCACTGCCCTCCAGGACGCTACTGAGCTGGTCACCAAGTGTGAAGCCTGCCAGTTCCATTCCAAGAACATCCATCAACCAGCACAAGCCCTGCAAACAATCCCTCTATCCTGGCCATTCTCGGTCTGGGGGCTCGACATTCTGGGGCCCTTCCCCCGCGCTGTCGGGGGCTTTGAGTTCTTGTTCGTGGCAACCGACAAGTTCACGAAGTGGCCTGAGGTGGAACCAGTGAGAAAGGTGACCGCGCAGTCAGCTATCAAGTTCATGAAAGGACTGGTATGCCGCTTTGGAGTGCCTAACATAGTGATCACTGACAACGGCACCCAGTTCACGAGCCGCGCCTTCATGCAATATATCCAAAACCTTGGAAGCAAGGTCTAGTTCGCCTCTGTTGCCCACCCAAGAAGCAACGGGCAAGTCGAGAGGATGAATGCTGAAGTGCTGTGAGGACTCAAGACAAGAACTTTTGATAAGTTGTGGAAGAGCGGCGGGCGCTGGATAGATGAGCTGCTGGTGGTTCTTTGGTCCCTGAGGATGACACCAAATCGAGCTACTGGCCAGACACCCTTCTCCCTAGTGTACGGGGCGGAAGCAGTACTCCCAACGGAACTCATATATGGGTCACCTCAAGTGCTTGCCTACGACGAAGTAGAGCAACAGCAGCTACGGCATGACGATGCCATGCTCCTCGAGGAAGACCGTCTTCGGGCTGCGGTACATGCTGCACGTTACCAGCAAGCCCTGCGCCGCTATCATAGCCGTAGGGTCCACGCCCGGAGCCTTGAGGAAGGCGACCTTGTCCTTAGGCGTGTTCAGTCCGCCAAGGGTACCAACAAGTTGACGCCGAAGTGGGAAGGCCCTTTCCTGGTAGTACGAGTCACCAGACCTGGCGCAGTCCGTCTGGATACCGAAGATGGCACCAAGGTGCTTAACTCATGGAACATTGAGCATCTTCGTAAGTTCTACCCATAAGGCGCGGCTGCCGGGCTCAGTCCCCGGCAGCCACCTTTTGTACAAGCCTTGCCGATGTTGCATGTAACCATTTGTACAAAGCCAGGCACAGACCCTGTGCAACAATAATAAAGCTAGGCATTGCATCGTATCATCATTTTTACATGCTCATTACGCATTTTTATGACTGCAATGTTATCGCTTTTAAGTTATAAAGATTTGCTAGAATACTTGATGAACCCGTGATCTTTGTTACTGTTCTCACCCTACATGTTTGACCATCGAGAAAACAGGGAAGGGGAACAAAGAAACAAGGATGGCGGCCCATCACTCTCTAAAAGAGGATACTGTTTGGAAAAGATAAGTATATCACATATCTCAAGTTCAGTACCTTTCGATTCTTCAAGGAAATCCTCAGTATCTTCCTTATTGTGGGTAGTGGAGTCATCCGCGTGGTGAAAACCCTTGTCGGGACGAGCCGTTCCCTGCCCTTCTTTAACGACTAGGGAGGGGTGGCGGCACCGACACCGACAAGGAGCTCTGCCGGGGAACAATGCCAACCTACTTCCGGGGGCTCGTTCCCCCCTTTTTTTAGGCACTCGTGGTTTGAATGATGACCCGGCAAGTAGCTCCGTGTAGCAAAGCCAAAACATACCAATGCAGTATAAATAAGGAAGGAAAAGGAATAGTACTTGCGAGAGAAAGACAACACATTTTCTCATTCATTTCCAATACAAATGGGATAAAGATTACATAAAAGGGCTCCCTTTTTAACAACTCTTTATTTGGCTTTCTCCCCTAGGGGTAGATTACAAAGAGAAAAAGAGCAGAGGGAGGACCCAGAAAGAAGCCTAGCCTGACCCCGTCAAGACTGTCGGGGGATGGCTTGGCAATACCACCGACAAGAAGGACGAAGCCGAAGTCCACGAGTCTGCCGGGGTCCAGCTGAGAAGAAGAGGCGGCGCCCGAGTCAAGAACCCCCGGCAAATCGCTCTGCTGGGAGAAGGAGGAGGAGCGCGATGACGGTGATGGTGCGGTCGACGATCAGCTGGAGCCCAGGTCATCGTACTCCGACTTGACGGCATGGGACTCGTCGTCGTCGTCTTCATCGACACTGTCCTCCTCGTCGCTATCGCTCGAGGAGGAGCTTTCGACATCACTCGAGCTCTCCTCGCAGTAGCCAAGACGAGCGCCCGAACGCTCATAAATCTTGACAGAGAGCAGGTCGGCCTCCATCAACTTGAAGTGGAGGACGTGCCACCCTCGAGATTGTGGGCACGTGCGAAGGATTTCCACCCGCGCCTGAGAAGCATGACACGATGCTCCGGGTACTCGAAGTCCGCCCGCACAGCACCGTTACAGCAACCATGCGCCCCTAGCCATAGGACATGCGGCTTATCAACCTCCATGACCCTGGCAAAAGGGTGAGGAAGGCGCAGGTGGCTTCGGGGAGGACCACGCAGCTTGATGACGAACTCCAGCGCCGTTCCCTGAGCATGGGCCTCCTCAAGGGGAGGGTCTGATGGCTGAGGAGGGAGAGAAGCAGCGCTCCGTTTTCCTCGGCCGCGGACCCCGCGTCGACTTCGGCCCCTTCCGGCTCCTCCACCACGCGCGCTCGAACCACCCTCCACCTCCGCGACTGAAGCGGTGGCATGATCCCTACGGGAACCCCTTGCCGTTGAGGCAGAGGCCAGAGGACGTCCTCGTCCCCTGGGCATGCCAGCAGCGAGCGCGGCTCAAGACAAGGAAGCAGAAAGGCGGGTTCTGTGGGTTCGGACTCAAGGAGGAAGAAAGGATAGATGAGCATCGCCCCTCGCGACCCCCAATTTATAGGGGAGGGCGTGGGGGCTGGCTCTCCTCCGCTCCAAGGGTCGCCGCCCGTCTCCACCAATTCCATCGCCCACGATCACGGGCGAACAGGTAACCGCCCCATTGCCCCAATCCATGGCGCTGCGGTTTCTGCCACGACCAGAGCTTTAAGTCACGCGCGCCCGTCGCTAACTCCCCGCTATCTATGTGGCGCGCGTGGCGGAAACGGTCTGGGGTGGTGGGTCAGTGCTGACCAATAAATTGGCTGTTACTTCCTCCCATTGCGCGCCTGTGCATAGATTTTGGGCCTGACCCAACGGCACTTGGCGAGCGCGTGTGGGCCAGACCCGGGGGCTCTTGTCGGTGCACTAGTAGAGGGGTACCTAGTGCCCCTGACTTATGAACAGGCGGTAGTAGCTGAACCCTTCAACGTTCGTACAAACCCGGCGAATGATCAAGACCAGACTCCAACAAGCCCAATGCGGCAACCCAAGCCTGGACTGCAACACGCCAAGTACGTCCCTGGCGCTTGCCGGTGACCAAGACATACGCACCTTCCTGAAGACCCGGCAAGCCATTCCCCGGCAGGCACGAGCTGATCAGCCACCGCTCCACCGCATCGCTACGCCAGTCACTTTTCGATGCGGTGTCGAGCCCTCAAGCGTCTAACTAGCTCTCGCTAAACACGTGGCGACACACCGGGAGGCAAGTTATACTCAGTTGACACCCGCCCTACAGCGTGTCAAGACCGTAAGCAACGACCGGCCAAGCGGTGGTAGAAGCTTGCCGAGGATGCACCCCCGAGCGCCACCTAGGCTAGTAATCATGGTATTTTGTCCTAAATGCTAGAGTTAGGTATGATAGCTCTGCTAAGCTATCTAATCGATAGATAATGACTGTTTTGCCATTGTGGTAACCCATTGCACTATAAAAGGAGGCCCAAGGCTACCTAGCTCAAGATTCGGACCTTTGGACACTTGTACTCACGTAGTAGCTCACCCCGACATCAGCTCTTGCCGGGGGTTAGGCGATGCGTGTTCTTCGTGTTCCTCTGATCAATCCACCAAAAATCAAGAGTAGGGTTTTACGCTTAGCAGCGGCCCGAACCTGGGTAAAATGCATGTGTCCTGGTCGTCTCACGCTCTCTGCTCTTTTTCCAACGTGACCCCCCTTGCCGAACCACAAAGGGGCCTCTGGTCCCATAGGTGATCGTGAGCATCCGTGCCCCGACACCGATCGTTTGAGTGCCCGTATGAGCACATGGTTGCAAAAGAGAAGAGAACCAGAGCAAAATAGGGCCTTCCATATGAGCGCTCGTGCTCGTATGAGTGGTCGTTTCACCTAGCGTCCACAATGAGCATCTCCACAGAGTGAACGACGACGTTCCATACGACCGATACTGGTCATTTGAGCGCCTGTATGAAGTCAATAACACCTCCATTTGAATCTTTTTTGACGTCTGAGGTCGATGAGGTGTTTTCTAACTAAATACTTGCGTTCTAATTAGTATTAATTACCTTTGAAACACAGTAGCCAATAATTCCCTTTAGCAACTTCTTTTGCATTTATTTCTTTTTGCCGGTTGGGTATACAAACTTCGTTCGTATACCGAATCAATGTTTTTATTTATGTGTTATTTTCACAGGGGCTTGGACCTTATGTGATGACGTCTATGGTATGGTGCCAACCGTATAAAAAACCACACAAGCCACTTGGCTGCTTCATTGAGATGAACTTCAACAACAAGTGCACGGTAAAGTTTTCCAATATGAACCTTGCTCAAATAAAAGTTGCTTAGTAGTGAGCTTCTCACCTTAAGTGAGGATCTCTCTTTTAGTAAGCATGTAGGAGCTGCACACTTGTGTCTATATTTTGTTTCACACACACTTCATTCCTAACCGAAAACTTTGAAGCTCTTAGACTTAATTTGTCAACGTAAGCGTGGTGCTTAGGTAGATGAACCAATCATTGTGAGGCATTTCTTTATCACTTGTGTTGCTAACCCTTTGTACTACAAAAAAGGAGGAAAAACCTGAAAAGCACAAAAATACTTTGTTTCTTTTTAGCTCGTTCTAGCAGGTTCTGTCGTTGGGCAGCTGTCGGACCACAACAAGGAAATCAGTTGAAGCAAGGTCCATGCCTATTAAAAGAGAGGTCATATGCGCCTCAGCGATAAAAGTGTCTAACCCTTTGCTTAATTAAGCCTAGGGGAGGAAACCACTTGTCATGCTGTCTTTTAATAATTGCATCTTCTTTCCATTTCGTAATCTTCTCTAGCTTAGTATGTAAGGTTCTAAGCATGCATGGGGAGGTTACCTTTGCATGTGTAGTGTCTTGTGCAATGCTCTTTATCATAAGGTTTTCATGCAATAGTGTGTCCTGCTGTTTTGACATGCTTACTTTGCATTTGTTTAACTTAGCTTGAAAATCTTGTTGTCATCTGAAAAACATTGCCATGTTCTTTTATCAAAAACCCAATAGAGTACTTTGAACGGTTGCCTTTCTTTCACCTAATCACATAAGTTGGGGACTCTAGTGGAGGCTTTATTAGCGATTGAATGATTGTAGAGGCTTTTGTTGATGAACCTAGCATCTTTGGTTGATCCGGGACATGTAACGGGGTTTATCTCTGCCAAACTATCCCCTTGGGTTGCTTAGCTTTTGAGTATTATGCAACATGACACTGTGATACCCTTGTGTAGTGTTGAGTTCTTTATGACTAAAGCAAGTTTGAAGCCTTTGCACTTTTGTTCATCTATTATTGCTAGCCTCTACGGTACTGTGCACTGCCCACCCTCACAATGAGACTTGGCATATACTTCACGGTTACATCCAAACTCGTGGGAGTGAAGGGATCGATAGAAGAGACGTCTAGAGGGGGGTGAATAGACTACTTGTAAGAATTAAAAATTCTATTTTTACCCAATTTTAGTTGTGGGCAGATTTTAGCAATTATAACAAGTCTAATGCACCCTACACATGCTAGTCAACAAGTATGGCAGCGGAAAGTAAGACAAGCACATGTAAGAGAGAGTAGAGATAGGAAGATCAAACGCAATTTGGAGACGCAAGGATTTTTCCCGTGGTTCCGATAGGTGGCGCTATCGTACATCCACGTTTATGGAGTCTTCAACCCACGGAGGGTAACGGTCGCGAGAGTCCACGGAGGGCTCCACCCATAAGGGTCCACAAAGTAGCAACCTTGACTATTCCATAACGGCTCCCATCTACGAAATACTAGCCTCACTATGGGTAGATCTTCACGAAGTAGGCGATCTCCTTGCCCGTACAAACTTCTTGGTTCAACTCCACAACACGAAGTAGGAGGCTCCCAAGCAACACCTAACCAATCTAGGAGGCACCACACTCCAAAAGGTAATAGGCTTGATAGTGATGATGAACTCCATACTCTTGTGCTTCAAGATGATAGACTCCTCAACACTCAATCACTCTCTCACAGATTTGGCTTGGTGGAAGGGATTGATTGGGTGGAAAGCAACTTGGGGAGGCTAGAAATCAAGATCCCGATTTGGCTTGATGATCTTGATCTCAACAAAAGGGTAGGTGGTTCTCTCTCAGAAATTTGGATATGAGAAGTGGGGAACAGTTCTGAGTGCTTCTCTTTCGAGTGAGAGGTGGTGGAGGGGTATATATAAGCATCTCCAAAAATCCAACCGTTACACCATTATTGAGCAACTCGGTGAAACCGAAGTGAAAACCCGGTTGCACCGACTAGTTCAAAATGTGGCAACTTTAGGAATCTCGGTGAGACCGATATATGATTCTCGGTGGTACCGATATGAGTGGCCGAGGGCAGTTTCCAAACTCGGTGAGGCTGATTCACAATTCTCGGAAATTTCGATTCTTGTGAAACAACTAATAGAAGGTTGGTCACTCGAACTCGGTGGCACCGATGCAAAACTTGGTAGTATCGAGAAGGGTTTCTGGCTAGGGTTTCCGTCTAGGGTTTAAACTCGGTGTAGCCGATATGGAAGTTGGTAGCACCGATTTTGAGTGGAAGGGTTTTAGACAGAATCTTTGTGGGAGAGCTTGTGGGTGTTTTTGGTGACTAGCACTTGTGCACGTGGAGCAATTTGTTCACCAACAATACCTTACCCCCTTTTAATAGTATTGGCTTTCCTATGGACTCAAAGTAATTTCTCACAAAGTAAAATGTAGAGTCTTCTAGCTTGAAGCTTTGCCAATCCATTCCTTGCATCTTGGGGTATCTCCTCACAATCCTTGTGCCAACACTCTCTATGGACTAAACCTGAAATGAACTAGGTGGAAATATTAGTCCAAGAGACAATGTATGTTGTCATGAATTATCAAAACCACCAAGGAAGCATATGTGCTTTCAATCTCCCCCTTTTTGGTAATTGATGACAACATACAATCAAAGCTTCAAATAAAGAAATGCATAGATAAAATGAAGGCTTTGAGAGACACATGACTAAAACTTGCTCCCCCTAACTGTGTGCAATCCTTTTGAGGATAGTTGCTTTGGAATGCATGGACACACATATAGTAGAAGGGATATGATGAGTCATGTGTATTTTGGCTATATGCATCAAATATATATGAATGAGTTGTGTCCTTGTTCAAGACTTCACTCTTGCAAACAGTATGTGCAAGAAGCAAGAGATCATCTTGATCAAGGATATGATGCATATACTTACCTTGTGTTCTTGAGCAGTCTAGTAGTAGAAGCACTCTTGAGAAAACAGTGTTAGGAAACACAAGAGTGTTCTACAAAATAAGAAAAACAATAGAACTCAACAGTACCAAGATGTGGAGAACGTATAGAAGATAGTATTCCTTAAGGTTGATACGTCTCCAAGATCATTTAGAACTTTCTCCCCTAGATGTGAAATAGTAGGTCATCCTCTCCCCCTGAATCTTAACATGTAGATATTGGGATTGGATAGGGTGAGACAAGTCCAACATGAGAATAACAGATAAGAGTATCAAATTAGAATAAGGTTAGGCATGCTCTCTCTTCTTTGGGAAACAATGAAACTTCTCCCCCTACTTTGGTATTCTCCCCTTGTCTATGTAAGCATAAGCTTTGATATTCTCCCCCTTGATTGTATCTCCCCTTTGCATTGAAGCATGTATCTCCCCCTTTAGCATTTTTAAGCTTTGGTATTTCTCCCCCTTTGGCATTAATTGCCAAAAAGGTCCATACACAGGGTCAGACGCAGTGATCAGGGAGTCAGAAAGCATCCTTAAGAACAAGGGTCATAGAATGTAGGGTTCACAGAAAAGAATGAGGATCATAGAGAGTATTAAGAACTGAAGGATCATAGAGAATAATTTCCCCCTCTTTCATTTATCTGAGAGCTTGTGAGACTTCTCCTCCTTTGAGTTAGGGGTCCTAGAATAAAGTCCCCCCCCCCTTTTGTAATATATATCAAAGGGATCACTGAAGAAATAAGGATTTGCTAATATGTACACAAATCATAGAAGAAATCAAATCGGTGGCTCCGAGACAAACGGGTCGGTGGAACCGAATTGTGGTCATGCAGCTTATCTGCTAAATCGGTGAAACCGAGTGGTTTGAGTCAGAGGCTCCTAGGAGTAAACAGAAACTTGGCAATGAGTTTTGAAAAATTGTAATGAATTGTCAAAAAGATCTGCAAAGGAAATACAAATGACTTTTTACAAAGAAATATCAACTAGAGAAGATTTGAGTGGTTCCAAGAAATCTTGCAAATAATGAATGAACCAAACAAGATACTTAATCTAGATGATGAGCGGTGACTAGGTCACCTATATTAGAGTATATTGACTTAAGGAGTCAAGCAAGAATACTTGATCATAGGTCATACTCATCGTTAAGCTCAAAATGGGGTTACCATTTTTCGATTAAGCATTTTAATGTTTTCATATCACTTGAGTTGCTTTATCTCATGACTTGGAGTAAAGATTTTTCAAGGATATGAGTACATACCTTTGGGTGATGTTGATGACGTAGCGTGTAGAAGAACTTGTTGTGGATGCTCGATGTTGATGAAGATCATCTTGAGTTGGGAGCAATCTGTCGGGACCCCGATCCTAAGCCATATGAATCCAGCCTGTAACATGTCACACCAATTTGCGGCCTCACGCACGGTAACCCACGGCTGCCACCTTACCTTGGCCGGGACCGTTTGCACCTTTTGGCTCACGGATATGAACATGTTGTTGGAAATATGCCCTAGAGGCAATAATAAATTGGTTATTATTATATTTCCTTGTTCATGATAATCGTTTATTATCCATGCTATAATTGTATTGATTGGAAACTCAAATACATGTGTGGGTACATAGACAACACTGTGTCCCTAGTAAGCCTCTAGTTGACTAGCTCGTTGATCAAAGATGGTTAAGGTTTCCTAGCCATTGACATGAGATGTCATTTGATAACGGGATCACATCATTAGGAGAATGATGTGATGGACAAGACCCAAACTACGAACGTAGCATATGATCGTGTCAGTTTATTGCTATTGTTTTCTGCATGTCAAGTATCTTTTCCTTTGACCATGAGATCATGCAACTCCCTGACATCGGAGGAATACCTTGTGTGTATCAAACGTCGCAACGTAACTGGGTGACTATAAAGGTGCTCTACAGGTATCTCCGAGGGTGTCTGTTGGGTTGGCATGGATCAAGACTGGGATTTCTTACTCCGTGTGACGGAGAGGTATCTCAGGGCCCACTCGGTAATACAACATCACAATGAGCCTTGCAAGCAATGTGACTAAAGTGTTAGCCACGAGATCTTGTATTACGGAATGAGTAAAGAGACTTGCCGGTAACGAGATTGAACTAGGTATAGAGATACCGACGATCGAATCTCGGGCAAGTAACATACCGAAGAACAAAGGGAACAGTATACGGGATTAACTGAATCCTTGACATAGAGGTTCGACCGATAAAGATCTTCGTAGAATATGTAGGAGCCAATATGGGCGTCCAGGTCCCGCTATTGGTTATTGATCGTAGAGGTGTCTCAGTCATGTCTACATAGTTCTCGAACCCGCAGGGTCTACACACTTAACGTTTGGTGACGATTAGTATAGTTGAGTTATTTTGTTGGTGACCGAAGGTTGTTCGGAGTCCTGGATAAGATCCCGGACATGACGAGGATCTCCGGAATAGTCCGGAGGTAAAGATTGATATATGTGATAATAGTGTTTTGATCTCCGGAAGGGTTCCGGAATTCGCCGGAAGAAGTTTCGGATGTTTACCGAAGTGTTCGGGTGCGAGAACACTTTATATGGGCCAAGGGATAAAAGCCCACGAGGTATTGGAAAGTGCAAAAGTAGTTTTGCTGCCGCGTAAGCGGTACTACCGCTTGTGTGAAGCGGTACTACCGCACGAGCGGTACTACCGCTTGTGTGAAGCGGTACTACCGCTTGTGCGCGGTACTGCAGGGATCCGAGTTGGACTCTTTCCCTGCGGGCCAAACCGACCTTGTGCGGGCAAAACCGACCTGGAGGAGGCTTTTACTCCAAGTTTAGACCCCAAGGCTGAACATATAAATAGAGGGGCAGGGCTAGCACACGGGATACATCAAGATTTCCCAAGCCGTGTGTCGGCAACCCTAACCCTCTAGTTCTCCCGTCATAATCTCCGTAGTGCTTGGCGAAGCCCTGCAGAGATTGTTCCTCACCACCATCACCACGTCGTCGTGCTGCCGGAACTCATCTACTACTTCATCATCGCTCGCTGGATCGAGGAGGTGAAGGCGTCATCAAGCCGTACGTGTGTTGAACGCGGAGGTGCCGTCCGTTCGGCACTAGTTCGTGATCGGATCGAGGGACGACTTGCGATTTGGATCGCGGAGACGTTCGACTACATCAACCGCGTTTCTTAACGCTTCCGCTTAGCGATCTACAAGGGTATGTAGATTCACTCTCCCTCTCGTAGATGCTCATCACCATGGATAGATCTTGTGTGTGCGTAGGAAATTTTTTGTTTCCCATGCAACGTTCCCCAACACATGTCGCTAGCATTCACACGTCAAAGAACCCGGGTCGACATGACTAGTCGTAGAACCCAAGTGGCACATCTGTACAGGGACAGGCATACGTAACTCAACAATGCAGGTGTCGGTCTCAGCGTGTGTAGACGAGTCATAGCAAGCTACAGGGACTCCATTACGCCGGGGGACATAAATGGCATCAACTGCGCGAAGACGAGTCATAGCAGGTTACATGGACTCCATTACACTGCGAGACATATCCCCGAAGGGACAGACACAACAACAAAGAAGGATACACGCCGGTCAATCAATGTGTCCGGAGCAGTAGCAAGCTACCAAGGCTCGGTGGAAGCACAAAGAGGCATTTCCCCGTAAAGAGTACTACTAAAGGCACACAACTAGGTGTCGAATCCCACACATACCAATGCATTTCAAACATACACGCATTATGCACGATATGCGTAGATACAACATGGCATCACAACATAACTCTATGACTCAAGTATTCATTAATGACTCATAAGAGCCAACATAGTGTGATATTACAAACAGGGGTCAGATGACCCAACACTCAAGTCATATAATCAACAAGCGGAAGCAAGACATGTCTAGGTACAGACATCTACTAAAAGTGGCTGGAGGAGCCTGAAAAGCTACAACGACCCTACCAAAGGAGCCAGACCTCTGTCTGGGATTCCCAAGCTAATCCGGTCAACATCGAACCTCACGTCATAAGGATCACTATTGAGACTGATGTCTCATCTGCAAAAACATAAATGAAGCAACCGTGAGTACAAAGGTACTCAGCAAGACTTACATCAGAACTATCTACGTATGCATCATTGTCAACAAAGGGGGTTGTGGGGTTTATTGCAGCAAGCCAGCTTTGACTCTTGGCTAACCTGTACTACGACTACAAGTACTTTCTTTGAGGTGGGATAACGCACACGAGTCCACATATTCACCATATCAATACACCACTATGGATCCACTCCCGTCTCCCTACGAGAAGGCCATCCATAGCACTCACGCTTATCTTGCGCATGTTAGAGTATCCATTTCAAATTGTCTATGAACCACATAAGTTCTCCAAGTAGTCCATATCCGAGGACGCGGCTATTTGAACAGATTCATAACCCTGCAGGGGTGTACTTCTTCACACATGCTCCTGCCACTTATCGCCATGTGCACGTAAAAAGGCACCTCGGCAACCTTCAAGCGGAAGCCTAGCAAGGGAGTCGGCCATGACCGTCAATCACAAAAGACCCTAGTCCAGGTTTATCGCCTATTTGAGACTGAACCCGCACGGAAGTCCGGCCGAAGTTTCCGCTACGGCCTCAAACGATGTGCGCAGGGTTCCCAAGCCCACCGTTCGGATGCCACTTGGTACACCGTGCCACTGTGTCTATACCGCATCAAAGCCCACCCCGTCGGGCAGCGCTATGCATGACCGCCAACACATTTCCTACAAACTCCAGAAACTAGTTGCAACTCCTGGACAGAGATCTAGGCAATTAATAAGTCGAGCGGGGTCATATTTCAGGGCCCAACATGTGGTAGTAACTATCTTGGATCACATACACAGAACTCAGTTCTTAAGGACGGTCCCATTGAGACAATCCGCCATGTACTCCTACATGGCCTCTCATCGCTACCCTTTACCAAATCGTGTTCACACACTTTGCTCTCACACAGTAGGTCATGAATACTGCCATTCTGATTCATCGCCCAGACGGATCAGACCCAACACGACACGACTCTAAGCATAGCAGGCACAGTAAGTAGGCAAGAATGGATGAGTAGGCACATCAAGGCTCAAACAGTTGCTACTCATGCTAAGTGGTTTCAACTATTTACTGTGACAAAGATAGGTCATGCAAAGGAATGGGTTCAACTACCGAGAACAGGTAACAGTTGAATCGTTGTTGTCCTAATGCAGTAAAAGAGAGCAGGAGCGAGAGAGTAGGATATTATCGGGATGCTAAAGGAGGGGTTGCTTGCCTGACACTTCTGAAGATAACAATGAGTCTTCATCGGTGACAACGATCTCAATGTCGGAACAACGTCTACTGAGGAAGAACAACCACTGGCAAACAAGAAGGAACACATTCAATGCAATGCAACAAACATGATGTATGATATGGCATCTTAAAGCATTGAATTGACCAAGAGCAATAGATAAACATATTAATTGAAGTGGAATTCAAATATATACTAAATTCCAACTCCAACACTATTTATTAAATTATCCTAATCATGTAATGTCCTAGTTGGTGATGTTAACTTGTTCAAACATGCATGATCATGGCATAAACAGATTCATTGGATTTTTCTGATCATTTTTCATATATAAATTATTTTCATCTGAGTTACAGTTGAATTTCTATGAATTTTAGAAATTTCTAGCATTTTCTGAAATATAATAAATCATTTGAATTACTTAAAAATCCAGAAATGCTTTATTGCGTCAGCGTGACAGTAGGGTGACGTCAGCGGTCAACAGAGCCGGCCCAGGTCAAATCTGGCCGGTGGGACCCGCATGTCAGCGTCTCTGGCTTAACCACAGTGGTTTATTTTAATCCGGGGTTTAGTTAGCTGGTGGGGTCCTGTGTCCGTGGCACATGAGGGGGGTTAGTTAGTCCCGTCATTAAGCTAATGACGGCGCCACGTCATTGCCACCGGCGGCAACCGCCGGCGACCAACGGAGCGACGGAGGCACGCCGGAATCGTGGCTCCGACGTCCATTCGATGCGCAGACGGGCGGAATGGGTTCGTGGGGCCACGACGCTTCCGTTGGCGGCGGCTGGGTGGCCGAAGTGGCACCGGAAGTACGCCGGTGACGAGCCTATGCGGCGGCGGGATTTGGCCGTGGTGGAAATTGCGGCTAGGGGTCAAGCGGGGCAGCGGGGTTACGGGGAGGAGCAAAGGGAGCTCACAGGGGTGCTGATGAGCTGGCCAGCGGGCTCGGGGACGACCGGGACGGTGCAAATCGACGGCGAGGATCCGCGGCGCCCGGCGGTAAAGACGGAGGAACTGGCGACGATTGCAGCCTCCCGAGGATGCTCCGCTCGGTGGAGAGGACTAAGGCGATGCGGCGGAGCTCGTGGACACTAAGGCAGGGCGGGGCATGGCCGGAGGGTGCGGCAGCAGCGAACGGCAGCGAGCGGCGCTCTCGGTTCCGGTGACAGAGAACAAGGGAGAGGGAGAGAGCGAGAGCGAGAGGAGGCGTGCACGGGAGGAGGTCTCGGCGTCCTTATCGCCCTCGCCATGGAGCGGCGGAAGCAGGAGGTGGCGCGACGCGTGGTCGCGCGCACCGGGCACACGCCCTGTCCTCCTGGCAGGAGGAGGAAGAAGACCCCCCTGCCCCTGGTGGGCTGGGCTGGCTTCTCTCCTAGGCCAGGTAAGGTAGGTGAGGTGTATTTTCTATTTTTTTCTGTTTTGTATTTCTGCAATTTGTTTTGATTTAATAAATATACTAAACCATTTTATAAACTCCTGAAAATAATTGTGGGCAATATCTGAATTATTCCAGAGACCCTCAACTATTTCTCATAATTTTTGGAGCACTCAAATATATATAGCAGTTAAATGCCCCAATTCAAAAACAATATGAGTTAGTTCAAAAATCCAAAAAGGTCCTAGAATTGTGTGCATCATTTTTGGAAGAGGTTTTCACCTTTTTCAGAAATGATGAACTTTTCTAAAGGGTATTTTGGGTTTAATGAAAATAATTTTAACTTGAAACTATTTGGATTTTATTTGGTGCTAGGGTTTGATCATCCCTATTTCAAATTTCATTTGAAATTAAACATGATGACATGATGATTAATGCAAAGAAAAGCAATGGCTAGCTAGGACTGTGACAACTCACCCCCACTAAACAAGAATCTCGTCCCGAGATTTAGGCGTAGGGTAAGAGGACGGGAGGGAACACAAAACTAACACAATCTCCAAGATCCAATTGCCCTTCTCGAAGATGTTGATTCATTGCATCATGTTGATCTTGACATCTTTGCCTTCGAGATCTTCATCCAACAGGACGACAATGGGAGAAGGAAAGCTCTACAAGATTCGATCTTCTCGAAGATCGAGCAACTCATGATCAACTCATGGAATGAAACGTAAGAACGTCTCTTGAGCTGAGACACAAAACACATCAAGAACGACGGAATGAGGCAGATGACGGAGGTTCCATTGGTAGGCAACAATTCCACGCTAGAACAGATGGTGACGAGGTTTCAAAGTAGCGAGGAGTTAGTTGCCCTTCATACCATAACGACACCTTAGGGAAGGTGACTCGTTGGATTATCCCTTAAGTGGCAAAAAGAATTACTTTTGATACAAAGATCATTGAAACTCTTCATACTAGCCTAAGGCAATTCACGACAATCGTTTGAAGGAATTCAAAAGAATGGCATACTCAGATCGAAGAGAAACTCGAGTTATAAAACAACTCGGCAACGGAAGGCACATTCCAATTGATACCGAGGGTATAACCCAGTGTCTGAGCGTGCTCTCAAGAACTTGAGCATTTCCATATTCATCAAGGTTTTACCAACATCTATGCCAAGGATCTTGGCCACATCATACTACCGTGATGAATAACAATGGAGTATGCAGATGCAAAGGAAGACAACACCTTCTCAGATTTCACCTTAGCTATGCCAAGGGAACGAAATCTAGATGATCGACCGAGAGACATTTAACACTCCGTTTCTAATGTTCTCCTTGATGAAATAGCATAACCAATTATCGAAAACGGTTGGTATCTGCAGCATCAAGTAAAAGGTCGGACTTCGGGGGATCCAAGGGTCCATGAGGGATAACTTCCAGAGCAAGTCATCCAAGGTCCTCATGGGGAGGTGGATAATGTTACTGATACAAGATATTATAATAGTAGGTCTTCCGGCTAGGCGTGTTAGTCACACCACCACCTTACCGGGTTATGAAGAGACCAATATTATAATTCTTAGGTAACGCTCCAACCATTATATCTGTCTGAGATTCAGATATGGTTGGTGTCAGGATATTCCAGACTCAGCATGTCTGAAAGTGAAAGGTTGCAACACAAAAATCGACGAGATGACGTTGCGGATAACGAAGCCGGGTGCAAGTCCGTCTGGTACCTTTAGGAATAGCACATAACTTATTTTCCTTTAACAAGTCCATCAGTGGCTTGGTGTGCTAGGAGATACATATGGAATGGAGGTTGCAAAGCTATCAAACCATAGCATACTTCGCACATGCGTGACTGACTTGAGATGATTCTGGAGGAAGCAAAATAACTTTCCTCGAATTCATGGCGGCAACTTGCACCAAATGCACGTGAACTAGGAGTAAGTCACTTCGTTCACCAAGCATATGCTTCATGTACGAGACATGAAGATATCGCCTATAAAGTTTCCAACACTAGTTTATGTTCATCATAAGTTATGGAAAGATAAAGATGTTGCTGATGGGATCAACAACAATTCATCGAGACATCCATATAGATGGAAGCCCATAACTATGTGAACAAGGGCATAGCATTGGTCAGACTAGAAGGTATAATGATGTAAGCTAGAGGGATTAGCCACGAGAAAGACAACATTGCGAGAACCCTTGGTTCTGAGTTTGATTCGACGATAACCCATATTCAAATCAAAGGTTTGACAAGACAATGGATGCATCAGCTGATCACAAGGATCGATCGATGAAGACATCATCTATCTCCAACACACACATACGCACACGAGGATATCCCTTCTGAACGAACTAAATTAGGCAAAGCTGTTATCTTCCAACTCTCCAAGTTGTTGTTTAGCTTATCCAACTAGTACCAGGGTATCCCACATAGATTCTTGGATAAGGGGTGGTTTATAGAAAAACCAACTTGATCACGAACTCAACAAAATAGTCAGGGGACAACCTGGTGATACTTCCGAGAGGATATTCGGAAAATCACGAACCACCGATGTGTTATTAAGCTCGAGAAGAATCTTGCTTTTCAAGGCAAGACGATATGATCAAAAGAGCGAGGGATTGATACAATCCTAACTCATTGATCAAAGAGTGCACCATGAAAGATGGACTAGGTAGCACGATCAATCATAGAATGGTGATTCGATAACCAACACGCTAAGAATGAGATTATTGTCCATTAACTACCAAGCAACAAAGTTGCTAGGAGTATTGATTTCACACACCATGATTCACTTGTCGGTATCCTGGTTACAACAAAACAGAGATCGGGGAATGAATGATGATGGCGAGAAGTATCACTACATCAAGAGTTCATAAGAGGGAGTGCAATTCTCATGACAATCTTGACATGAAGAGGATAATACCTCAGGGTAGAACAGAACAAAAGCTGGATTGGCATTTTGATCTGCGGAATACAACTGCTTTGACCCAATCCTGGAATTGGACAAGGTACCGGAGTTTGTTTCTCCTAGTCATTCTGAAATAGAATGGCTTGACAGACCACAAGAATAATAAGCATCGATGAACACGAACGCACAACTACTCCTGACTATCCACTGATAGATGAAGGTCGGAATACAATTGAAGAGGGGCAACTCAAGAGAACATGATTTTCTGAGTTGTAGATGCATAGATTGAATACGTCGAACAACGTTTAACATGTTTCTTCCAGATAACCCATGCAGAAAGGTAGAATTGGCAGAGTCACAACTATGGAACAGAGAACTCATGAAAAGCACTCTTGTTGTGATCCTAAGTTCACGAGGAATTTCTGCCATGATGGTTCATGGTATTGGAAGAATGACATACCACATACCTCGAGGACTAGAGCAAGGTTGCTAATATCCTAAAGGAACGAGCAAATACTATCCACGGGAGTGAGCAGAATGATCCTTGGGTTCAAGAACCCCGAAATAGATTACGTACCGACTAAGTAGCATCTCAGGATGCTCTTGATAACGATGGCCAGAATTATCACACTGAAACACAAAACACATCTAGACTATTGGGTGGCTCACTTGAATAACATGGTTTCCTAAACACCTTTAACATATACGTCGAGGTAGTAGAGTACCTCAACACAACAGTTAGTGTGCTTTGTCTGGCCAAAAGACATTAACTCGGGATGAAAGGATTTGCAATAGCATCAGATTTTATAAACCTTGGATAACTCGGACAGCATAACGGCTGTACGAGTATGAAATATGAGGCAACCTGCACAAGAAAACTGACAACATAACATTGAATTCCTATGGAGACATCGATCCAGGAAGACATCAACTATCCTATAAGTCTGCAGCATAGAAACTCGTCATCCTGATAGATAGATGGGAAGCCTAATTCTTTAACCCCGTAGAATAAAGAAGAGGGTGACTCAGAATTAGAGTGACACGAGGAAAGGAGTAAAAAGAATCTTACGTTCCCTTCCACAATCAATTCCCTTATATAACTAAAGCAGTTCTAGACTCAACATCGACCAGTTTGGCTTGGTAATCCTACAGGCAGTCAGGCTCTTATACCAACGTTGTCGGGACCCCGATCCTAAGCCATATGAATCCAGCCTGTAACATGTCACACCACTTTGCGGCCTCACACACGGTAACCCACGGCTGCCACCTTACCTTGGCTGGGACCGTTTGCGACTTTTGGCTCACGGATATGAACATGTCGCTAGCATTCACACGTCAAAGAACCCGGGTCGACATGACTAGTCGTAGAACCCAAGTGGCACATCTGTACAGGGACAGGCATACGTAACCCAACAATGCAGGTGTCGGTCTCAGCGTGTGTAGACGAGTCATAGCAAGCTACAGGGACTCCATTATGTCGTGGGACATAAATGTCATCAACTACGCGTAGATGAGTCATAGCAGGCTACATGGACTTCATTACACTGCGAGACATTTCCCCGAAGGGACAGACACAACAGCAAAGAAGGATACACGCCGGTCAATCAATGTGTCCGGAGCAGTAGCAAGCTACCAAGGCTCGGTGGAAGCACAAAGAGGCATTTCCCCGTAAAGAGTACTACTGAAGGCACACAACTAGGTGTCGAATCCCACACATACCAATGCATTTCAAACATACACGCATTATGCACGATATGCGTAGATACAACATGGCATCACAACATAACTCTATGACTCAAGTATTCATTAATGACTCATAAGAGCCAACATAGTGTGATATTACAAACAGGGGTCACATGACCCAACACTCAAGTCATACAATCAACAAGTGGAAGCATGACATGTTTGGGTATAGACATCTACTAAAAGTGGCTGGAGGAGCCTGAAAAGCTACAACGACCCTACCAAAGAAGCCAGACCTCTGTCTGGGATTCCCAAGCTAATCCGGTCAACATCGAACCTCACGTCATAAGGATCACTATTGAGACTGACGTCTCATCTGCAAAACATAAATGTAGCAACCGTGAGTACAAAGGTACTCAGCAAGACTTACATCAGAACTATCTACGTATGCATCATTGTCAACAAAGGGGGTTGTGGGGTTTATTGCAGCAAGCCAGCTTTGACTCTTGCCTAACCTGTACTACGACTACAAGTACTTTCTTTGAGGTGGGATAACGACACGAGTCCACATATTCACCATATCAATACACCACTATGGATCCACTCCCGTCTCCCTACGAGAAGGCCATCCATAGCACTCACGCTTATCTTGCGCATTTTAGAGTATCCATTTCTAATTGTCTATGAACCACATAAGTTCTCCAAGTAGTCCATATCCGAGGACGCGGCTATTCGAACAGATTCATCACCCTGCACGGGTGTACTTCTTCACACATGCTCCCGCCACTTATCGCCATGTGCACATAAAAAGGCACCTCGGCAACCTTCAAGCGGAAGCCCAGCGAGGGAGTCGGCCACGACCGTCAATCACACAAGACCCTAGTCCAGGTTTATCGCCTATTTGAGACTGAACCCGCACGGAAGTCCGGCCGAAGTTTCCGCTACGGCCTCAAACGATGTGCGCAGGGTTCCCAGGCCCACCGTTCGGGTGCCACTTGGTACACCGTGCCACTGTGTTTATACCGCATCAAAGCCCACCCCGTCGGGCAGCGCTATGCACGGCCGCCAACACTTTTCCTACAAACTCCAGAAACTAATTGCAACTCCTGGACAGAGATCTAGGAAATTAATAAGTCGAGCGGGGTCATATTTCAGGGCCCAACGTGTGGTAGTAACTGTCTTGGATCACATACACAGAACTCAGTTCTTAAGGACGGTCCCAATGAGACAATCCGCCATGTACTCCTACATGGCCTCTCATCGCTACCTTTACCAAATCGTGTTCACACACTTTGCTCTCACACAATAGGTCATGAATACTGCCATTCCGATTCATCGCCCAGATGGATCAGACCCAACACGACACGACTCTAAGCATAGCAGGCACAGTAAGTAAGAAAGAATGGATGAGTAGGCACATCAAGGCTCAAACAGTTGCTACTCATGCTAAGTGGTTTCAACTATTTACTGTGACAAAGACAGGTCATGCAAAGGAATGGGTTCAACTACCGAGAATAGGTAACGGTTGAATCGTTGTTGTCCTAATGCAGTAAAAGAGAGCAGGAGCGAGAGAGTGGGATATTATCGGGATGCTCAAGGAGGGGTTGCTTGCCTGATACTTCTGAAGATAACAATGAGTCTTCATCGGTGACAACGATCTCAACGTCGAAACAACGTCTACTGAGGAAGAACAACCACCGGCAAACAAGAAGGAACACATTCAATGCAATGCAACAAACATGATGCATGATATGTCATCTTAAAGCATTGAATTGACCAAGAGCAATAGATAAACATATTAATTGAAGTGGAATTCAAATATATACTAAATTCCAACTCCAACACTATTTATTAAATTATCCTAATCATGAAATGTCCTATTTGGTGATTGATGTCTACTACACAACCTTCTTCTTGTAGACTCGTGTTGGGCCTCCAAGCGCAGAGTTTTGTAGGACAGTAGCAAATTTCCCTCAAGTGGATGACCTAAGGTTTATCAATCCATGGGAGGCGTAGGATGAAGATGGTCTCTCTCAAACAACCCTGCAACCAAATAATAAAGATTCTCTTGTGTCCCCAACACACCCAATACAATGGTAAATTGTATAGGTGCACTAGTTCGGTGAAGAGATGGTGATACAAGTGCAATATGGATGGTAGATATAGGTTTTTGTAATCTGAAAATATAAAAACAGCAAGGTAACTAATGATAAAAGTGAGCACAAACGGTATTGCAATGCTTAGAAACAAGGCCTAGGGTTCATACTTTCACTAGTGCAAGTTCCCTCAACAATACTGACATAGTTGAATCATATGTAAATCCCTCACGTGCGACAAAGAGTTCACTCCAAAGTCACAAATAACGGAGAATAAACGAAGAAATTATTGTAGGGTACGAAACCACCTCAAAGTTATCTTTTCCGATCAATCTTATGAGCTATCCCTATAAGTGTCACGAACAGCCCTAGAGTTCGTACTAAAATAACACCTTAAGATACACATCAACCAAAACCCTAATGTCACCTAGATACTCCAATGTCACCACAAGTACCCATGGGCTTGATTATACGATATGCATCACACAATTTCAGATTCATCATGTTCAATCCAACACAAAGAACTTCAAAGAGTGCCCCAAAGTTTCTACCGGAGAGTCAAGACGAAAACATGTGCCAACCCCTATGCATAGATTCCCAAGGTCACGGAACCCGCAAGTTGATCACCAAAACATACATCAAGTGGATCAATAGAACATCCCATTGTCACCACGGATATCCCATCGCAAGACATACATCAAGTGTTCTCAAATCCTTAAAGACTCAATCCGATAAGAAAACTTCAAAGGGAAAACTCAATTCATCACAAGAAGATAGAGAGGGGAAAACTCCATATGATTCATCTATATTAGTAAAGCTCGCGGTACATCAAGATCGTGCCATCTCAAGAACACGAGAGAGAGAGAGAGATCAAACACATAGCTACTGGTACATACACTCAGCCCCGAGGGTGAACTACTCCCTCCTCGTCATGGAGACCGCTGGGATGATGAAGATGGCCTCCGGTGATGGTGTCCCCCTCCGGCAGGGTGCTGGAACGGGCTCCCGATTGGTTTTTCGTGACTACAGAGGCTTGCGGCGGCGGAACTCCCGATCTAGGTTTCTTTCTGGAGGTTTCTCGATTTATAGGAGTACTTGGCGTTGGAATCAAGTGAGGAGGGTGCTCGAGGGGCCCACAAGCCAGGGGCGCCCTAGGGGGCACGCCCCCTAGGCTTGTGACTTCCTCAGGACTCCTCTCAGGTATCTTTTTGCTCCTGTATTTTTTATATTTTCCAAAAATATTCTCCGTAAATTTTTAGCCCATTCCGAGAACTTTTATTTTTGCACAAAAACAACACCACGGTAGCTCTGCTGAAAACAGCGTCAGTACGGGTTAGTTCTAATCAAATCACACCAAAATTATATAAAATTATTGTAAACATGGCATGAATACTTCATAAATTATAGATACGTTGGAGACGTATCAGCATCCCCAAGCTTAATTCCTGCTCGTCCTCGAGTAGGTAAATGATAAAAGAAATAATTTATGAAGTGTGAATGCTAGCAAGTGCACAAGTTTGATCAATGATAATTCCAATCACTTTTTCTAGCATCAATATAAACCATAAACAGTAGCTCATCTCATAAAACTTCTCATGATCAAGTAACAAGCTATCCACATGTTAAAGTATAGACCAGAAAGTTTCTTGAAAACTAACGAACCATATTCCTAGTCATCGAACAATTGCAATTCATCTTATTTTCAGGAAGGGTCTATGTAAAAGCTTTGATTTAGCAAATTCCACATACTCAACTATCATATAGTCTTCCATGATTATTGACACTCAAAGCATATTTTTAGAACAAATAGCATCCATCGAACAAAGAGAAAGATAGGGGCTTAATGTTTCGCCTCCCAACTTATTTATCATATAGATAATTGTCAACAATAATAATTCATGATCAAATATATTTGTGTGGATATATATGTCTAGATCATTCCCCAACACATGACGCTTGCCAAGAGAAAAAAGGCGAAATATAGGAAGTGGTGAAGATCACCATGACTCTTGCATAAAGGTAAGTACTAGAAAGTAAAAGATAGGCCCTTCGCAGAGGGAAGCATTGATTTGCAAAGGTGCCAGAGCTCGAGCTTTTAAAAAAGAGATGAATAATAATTTTGAGCGGTATGCTTTCATTGTCAACATAACGACCGAGAGATCTCGGTATCTTCCATGCTAGATACATTATAGGCGGTTCCCAAACAGAATGGTAAAGTTTTTACTCCCCCTCCACCAATCAATCACACTCCACGGCGAGCCGAATCCACGGGTACCGTCCATACAAACAACAATCCTGGGGGAGTTTTGTTTCATTATATTTTGTTTTGATTTTTGAGCATGGGACTGGGCATCCCGAATACCAGCCACTTTCTCGTGAATGATAGTGATGCAACACATATCGTGAGAATAACCCACCTAGCATGGAAGATACTGACAGCCCCTAGTCACTATATGAGCGATTCGAGCATACAAAACAGAATATTATTTGAAGGTTTAGAGTTTGGCATATGCAAATTTACTTGGAACGGCAGGTAAATACCGCATATAGGTAGGTATGGTGGACTCCCATGGCAAAACTGGTTTAAGGGTGTTTGGATGCACAAGTAGTATTTCTACTTGGTGCGGAAGTTTTGGCTAGTATGAGGTGGAAGCAAGCACCACATGTTGGAGGATCCATAACAATATAACTTCTATACAAATATACCCAAACATAACTCATTAAGTTGTCTTCCTTGTCCAATTTTAACTAATTTGCTCGAGTTTGAAAATAATTACTGAGCTCACAATCATAGAAGATGTCCAAGATAGTATATTCATATGTGGAATCTCTCTTCCTTCAATATTCTTTCATGAATTGTTCAAGTGACCAATGCGGTGTTTGCTAACTTTCAATAAATTTTACCACCTATACTTATTATGTGTGAAGTCATTACTCCCCATGGGATAAGTATATGAAGCATATTTAATTTCAGATTTATGATATTCAATTCATTCAACCATTTACTCATAGGATATAAGTGAAGCACGAGAGTGAATGACAAACTACTCCAAAAAGATATAAGTGAAGATCAATGCGTAGTCAACAATTAAATAACTATGTGAAGACTCTCTCATCTAAGAATTTCAGATCTTAAGTATTTTATTAAACAGCAAGCAAAAGAAAAATAGCACTCCAAGAATAGCACGCATCATGTGAACGAATAAAAATTTAGGCTCAACATAGGCTAACCGATAATTGTTGATGAAGAGAGGTGGGATGTGTAGCATCCCCTAGCTTAGATGCTTGAGACTTATTGAAATATTTACTTGGGGTGCCTTGGGAATCCCCAAGCTTGAGCTTTTGTATCTCGTTCAATCCTCTCATATCATGGTTTCACCTATTCTCAAAAACTTCATCCACACAAAACTCGAAAAGAACTCGTGAGATAGGTTAGTACACATAATAATAAATCAACTCTTTATGTACTGCCAAGACAAGTTGCACAATAATTTTCAAACATTAGGTACTTTATACTATCATTTCCACAATTTATATCTACCAATATAGGCTATGGAAACTATAGGATAAGTAGATAACGAAACTATGACAGCAATCTGTCTAAACAGAACAGTCTGTAGCAATTTATGAAAACAGTGTACTTCTGTAACTCAAAAAATTATGAAAATTTAGGGAATGCTATAAAATTTATATGAAAACACTGTGTAAAAATTTCAAAAACTTTCCACGTTCCAGTAAAAAATGAAAATTCAAACACTACAGCCAAAGTTTCTGTTTTTACACAGCACTCATCAAAACATGCAATGCAAGCATCCTAAGGCAATTCTTGGAACTTTTTATTGAAAAACAAGATTATAAATAACACCTAACAGAGAACAACAAAATAAAATGACGCTCCAAGCAAAACTCATATTATGTGACGAATAAAAATATAGCTCCAAGTAAGATATACCGATAGTGTTGAAGATGAAAGAGGGGATGCCTTCCGGGGCATCCCCAAGCTTAGACGCTTGAGTCTTCCTTGAATATTACCTTGGGGGTGCCTTGGGCATACCCAAGCTTAGGTTCTTGTCACTCCTTATTCTCCTCATATCGGTGTCTCACCCAAAGCTTGAAAACTTCAATCACACAAAACTTAACGGAACTTCGTGAGATGGGTTAGTATAATAAAGATAAATCATTCACTTAGGTACTGTCAAGACAAGATTCATAATTGTTCCCTCGTCATACCTACTGTATTCTATCATTCCCATAATTTATATCACTCAATATAACCTATGGAAACACTAAAACAAGCAAACTATGCATGCAAAACAGAATCTCTCAAAAACAGAATAGTCTGTGAAGACCTGTAGTATAACCATACTTACCTGTCTCTAGAAATTCTGAAAAATTAGGACAACCTTAAGAATTTGTATATCAAGAGTGTGTAACAATTTCAGATCATTATCATGCTCCAGTAAAAAATCAAAATTCCTGTACTGGAGTCAAAAGTTTCTGTTTTGGTTCAGCATCAATTCTACTCATCTTGTGAGTCATCCCAAAGGCTTTACTTGGCACTTTATTGCAATAAAAGACACAAAACATGATTACTACAGTAGATTAATCATGTGATCACACAAAAACAGAAAGTAAAAGGGTTGGGTTGTCTCCCAACAAGCGCTTTTCTTTAATGCCTTTTAGCTAGGCATGATGATTTCAATGATGCTCATATAGGAATAATAACTGAAACATGCAAAGAGCATCATGAATCTCATGACAAGCACATTTAAGTTTAACCCACTTCCTATGCATAGGGATTTTTTGAGCAAACAATTTATGGGAGCAAGAATCAACTAGCATAGGAAGGCAAAACAAGCATAACTTCAAAACTTTCAACACATAGAGAGGAAACTTGATATTTTTGCAATTCCTACAAGCATATACTCATCCCTCATAATAATTTTCAGTAGCATCATGAAGGAATTTCACAACATAACTATCACATAAAGCATTATCTTCATGATCCACAAGCATAGAAAATTTGTCACTCTCCACATAAGCAATTTTCTTCTCATTCATAATAGTGGGAGCAAACTCAACAAAATAACTATCATGAGACACTTGATTGCCATAACCACTTTGAATATTAGAATCATGATGACAAGTTTCATGGTTACTATCACTCTTTATAGCATACATGTAATCATCATAATCATCATAGATAGGAGGCATGCCATCATCATAATAGTTTTGCTCATCAAAACTTGGGGGACTAAAAATATCATATTCATCAAACATAGCATCCCCAAGCTTGTAGCTTTGTATATCATTAGCATCATGAATATTTAGAGAATTCATACTAACAATATTTCTATCATGCTCATCATTCAAAGATTTAGTGCCAAACATTTTAATAACTTCTTCTTCTAACACTTTAGCACAATTTTCCTTTCCATCATTTTCACGAAAGACATTAAAAAGATGAAGCATATGAGGCAACCTCAATTCCATATATATATTTTTGTAGTTTTCTTTTATAGACCAAACTAGTGAAAAACAAGAAACTAAAAGATTTAATTGCAAGATCTAAAGATATACCTTCAAGCACTCACCTCCCTGGCAACGGCGCTAGAAAAGAGCTTGATGTCTACTACGCAACCATCTTCTTGTAGACTCGTGTTGGGCCTCCAAGCGCAGAGTTTTGTAGGACAGTAGCCAATTTCCCTCAAGTGGATGACCTAAGGTTTATCAATCCGTGGGAGGCGTAGGATGAAGACGGTCTCTCTCAAACAACCCTGCAACCAAATAACAAAGAGTCTCTTGTGTCCCCAACACACCCAATACAATGGTAAATTGTATAGGTGCACTAGTTCGGCGAAGAGATGGTGATACAAGTGCAATATGGATGGTAGATATAGGTTTTTGTAATCTGAAAATATAAAAACAGCAAGGTAACTAATGATAAAAGTGAGCACAAACGGTATTGCAATGCTTAGAAACAAGGCCTAGGGTTCATACTTTCACTAGTGCAAGTTCCCTCAACAATACTGACATAGTTGAATCATATGTAAATCCCTCACGTGCGACAAAAAGTTCACTCCAAAGTCACAAATAGCGGAGAACAAACGAAGAATTTATTGTAGGGTACGAAACCACCTCAAAGTTATCTTTTCCGATCAATCTTATGAGCTATCCCTATAAGTGTCACGAACAGCCCTAGAGTTCATACTAAAATAACACCTTAAGATACACATCAACCAAAACCCTAATGTCACCTAGATACTCCAATGTCACCACAAGTACCCATGGGCTTGATTATACGATATGCATCACACAATTTCAGATTCATCATGTTCAACCCAACACAAAGAACTTCAAAGAGTGCCCCAAAGTTTCTACCAGAGAGTCAAGACGAAAACATGTGCCAACCCCTATGCATAGATTCCCAAGGTCACGGAACCCGCAAGTTGATCACCAAAACATACATCAAGTGGATCAATAGAACATCCCATTGTCACCACGGATATCCCATCGCAAGACATACATCAAGTGTTCTCAAATCCTTAAAGACTCAATCCGATAAGAAAACTTCAAAGGGAAAACTCAATTCATCACAAGAAGATAGAGAGGCAAAAACTCCATATGATTCATCTATATTAATAATGCTCGCGGTACATCAAGATCGTGCCATCTCAAGAACACGAGAGAGAGAGAGAGAGAGATCAAACACATAGCTACTGGTACATACCCTCAGCCCCGAGAGTGAACTACTCCCTCCTCGTCATGGAGACCGCCGGGATGATGAAGATGGCCTCCGGTGATGGTGTCCCCCTCCGGCAGGGTGCCGAAACGGGCTCCCGATTGGTTTTTCGTGGCTACAGAGGCTTGCGGCAGCGGAACTCCCGATCTAGGTTTCTATCTGGAGGTTTCTCGATTTATAGGAGTACTTGGCGTTGGAATCAAGTCAGGAGGGTGCTCGAGGGGCCCACAAGCTAGGGGGCGCCCCCTAGGCTTGTGACCTCCTCGGGACTCCTCTCCGGTATCTTTTTGCTCCAGTATTTTTTATATTTTCCAAAAATATTCTCCGTAAATTTTCAACCCATTCTGAGAACTTTTATTTCTGCACAAAAACAACACCACGGTAGCTCTGCTGAAAACAGCGTCAGTCCGGGTTAGTTCTAATCAAATCAAACCAAAATCATATAAAATTATTGTAAACATGGCATGAATACTTCATAAATTATAGATACGTTGGAGACGTATCAGTGATGTTAACTTGTTCAAACATGCATGATCATGGCATAAACAGATTCATTGGATTTTTCTGATCATTTTTCATATATAAATTATTTTCATCTGAGTTACGGTTGAATTTCTATGAATTTTCGAAATTTATAGCATTTTCTAAAATATAATAAATCATTTGAATTACTTAAAAATCCAGAAATGCTTTATTGCATCAGCATGACGGCAGGGTGACGTCATCGGTCAACAGAGCCGGCCCAGGTCAAATCTGGCCGGTGGGACCCGCATGTCAGCGTCTCTGGCTTAACCACAGTGGTTTATTTTAATCCGGGGTTTAATTAGCCTTGGGGTCCTGTGTCAGTGGCACATGAGGGGGGTTAGTTAGTCCCGTCATTAAGCTAATGACGGTGCCACGTCATTGCCACCGGCGGCAACCGCCGGCGACCAACGGAGCGATGGAGGCACGCCGGAATCGTAGCTCCGACGTCCATTCGATGCGCAGAAGGGCGGAATGGGTTCGTGGGGCCGCGGCGCTTCCGTTGGCGGTGGCTGGGTGGCTGGAGGGGCACCGGAAGTACGCCGGTGACGAACATTTGCGGTGGCGGGATTCGGCCGTGGTGGAAATTGTAGCTATGGGTCGAGCGGGGCAGCGGGTTACGGGGAGGAGAAAAGGGAGCTCACAGGGATGCTGATGAACTGGCCAGTGGGCTCGGGGACGACCGGGATGGCACAAATCGACGGCGAGGATTTTTGGCGGCCGGCGGTGAAGACAGAGGAACTGGCAACGATTGCGGCCTCCCGAGGATGCTCCGCTCGGTGGAGAGGACTAAGGCGATGCGGCGGAGCTCGTGGACACTAAGGCAGGGCGGGGCATGGCCGGAGGGTGCGGCAGCAGCGAACGGCGGCGAGCGGCGCTCTCGGTTCCGGTGACAGAGAACAGAGGAGAGGGAGAGAGTGAGAGCGAGAGGAGGCGTGCACGGGAGGAGGTCTCGGCGTCCTTATCACCCTCGCCACGAAGCGGCGGAAGCAGGAGGTGGCGCGATGCGTGGTCGCGCGCACCGGGCACACGCCCTGTCCTCCTGGCAGGAGGAGGAAGAAGACCCCCCTACCCCTGGTGGGCTGGGATGGCTTCTCTCCTGGGCCAGGTAAGGTAGGTGAGGTTTATTTTCTATATTTTTCTATTTTCTATTTCTGCAATTTGTTTTGATTTAATAAAAATACTAAACCATTTTATAAACTCCTGAAAATAATTGTGGGCAATATTTGAATTATTCCAGAGACCCTCAACTATTTCTCATAATTTTTGGAGCACTCAAATATATATAGCAGTTAAATGCCCCAATTCAAAAACAATATGAGTTAGTTCAAAAATCCAAAAAGGTCCTAGAATTGTGTGCATCATTTTTGGAAGAGGTTTTCACCTTTTTCAGAAATGATGAACTTTTCTAAAGGGTATTTTGGGTTTATTGAAAATAATTTTAACTTGAAACTATTTGGATTTTATTTGGTGCTAGGGTTTGATCATCCCTATTTCAAATTTCATTTGAAATTAAACATGATGACATGATGATTAATGCAAAGACAAGCAATGGCTAGCTAGGGCTGTGACAGAATCCTTGTTTGTTTCGGTTCTCTTTTCACCTACATGGGTTAGTCATGCAAGGAAGAACAAGATATATCCATTTGACATGATATCAATTGAGAATTAGCAATGTGATCACATCAAATATATGTCAAGGATATGGTTGAGTTGTCTTCTTCCTTCCATCAACGAGAAGGGTTGTCGATACTTGGTCATGACAAGATTGCTTATGATAAGAGTTGATGGCAATCTGGTGGAATGAAGTTCTTCCAAGTACCTACAAAAGATTAGTTCCAATACAAGGGAGTATATATTTCCATGGTATAAGATAACATGTCAAGTGTATCATGGAAGTATCATGTAAGCTCATGCCCTTGCATGCAACCGAGTGAGTCTAGCTCAAGTTTGAAGCATCAATGATGTTCAACTCACTCCTCAAGTGACATAACACTTTCTCATCAAGTGGCTTAGTAAAGATATCAGCCAATTGTTTCTCAGTACGAACATGCTTGAGATTGATATCTCCTTTGGCAACATGATCACGAATGAAATGATGTCTAACTTGAATATGCTTAGTTCGAGAATGTTGCACGGGATTATGGGCAATTTTGATTGCGCTCTCATTGTCACATAACAATGGTACATGTCTCACATATATGCCATAGTCCTTAAGAGTTTGAGTCATCCATAGCAATTGAGCACAACATGATCCAGCGGCAATGTATTCCGCTTCGGCAGTAGATAGAGATACCGAGTTTAGTTTCTTGGAGGACCAAGACACAAGAGATCTACCAAGAAATTGACAAGTACCCAAAGTGGATTTTCTATCAACCTTGTCTCCGGCATAGTCCGAGTCGGAATAGCCAACAAGATTAAAAGAGGATCCCTTGGGATACTATATGCCAAAGTTTGGTGTATGTATCAAGTATCTCACAATTCTTTTCACGGCCTTAAGATGACACTCTTTAGGAGCAGCTTGATATCTAGCGCATGCATACACTAAGCATAATGTCGAGACGGGAGGCACATAGATATAACAATGAACCAATCATAGATCGATAAACCTTTTGATCAACCGGTTCGTCCTCGGTAAGATCAACATGTACACTAGTAGGCATAGGAGTTTTCATACCTTTACACTCTTGCATGTTGAACTTGTTGATCAAGTCCTTGGTATACTTGGTTTGAGAGATGAAGGTTCCTTCTCTCGTTTGCTTGATTTGCAAACCAAGGAAAAATTTCAGCTCACACGTCATGGACATCTCATACTTCTCGGACATCAACCTTCCAAATCTTTCACTAAATTGTGGGTTAGTAGATCCAAAGATAATATAATCCACATAGATTTGGCACACAAATAATTCACCATTAACTTTCTTAGTGAATAAGGTTGCGTCGATTTTACCAATTTCAAAACCCTTTTCAATGAGAAACTTCGTTAAGCATTTATACCAAGCACGTGGGGCTTGCTTAAGACCATAAAGAGCTTTACGAAGCTTGTAGACATGATTAGGTTTCTTAGGATTCACAAAACCAGGGGGTTGCTTAACATAGACCTCTTCTTCAATCGCACCATTTAAGAATGCACTTTTAATATCCATTTGATAAAGCGTGATATCATGGTGATTAGCATAAGCAAGAAGAATGCGGATAGCTTCAAGTCTAGCAACGGGTGCATAGGTCTCACCGTAGTCCATACCTTCGACTTGGGTGTAGCCTTGAGCCACGAGACGCGCCTTGTTGCGTACGACTTGACTGTCTTCATCTTGTTTGTTCCGAAACACCCATTTGGTTCCGATGATGTTTTGCTCGTCCCTAGGCTTCTCCACGAATATCCACACTTCGTTCTTCTCGAAGTTGTGTAGCTCCTCGTGCATAGCGTTCACCCAATCCGGATCCTGAAGAGCGTCTTCTACTTCAAGGGTTCAATGCTAGATATGAATGAATAATGCTCACAAAAGTTAGCTAGTCGAGTTTTAGAGCGAGTTATCCTCCCGGTTTGTATGTCACTGAAGATTTGATTCAGAGGATGGTTTTTGTCCACTCTTGCTCGAACTCGGGGTAGCTTTTGCTTGTTGGATGGTGGAGCTTCTTCATCATCATCTTCTTCTTCATCGTTGTTGAAGGTGTCGTTGCCTTGAGGTGGTGGTGAAGGTGGTTGTGGTGGATCATCATGATGAGCTTCTTCCTCCTCTCCATCTTGTCGTGTACCGCTTGCGGATGCCTCCATGTCGTGTTGAGGTTCGCCTTGACACGAAGTAGGGGCTTCCACTTGAGTTGATGAGGTACTTTCCTTCACCTCCATGGGACGAATCTTGCCGATGGACAAGTCTTGGATAGCTTCCGAAGGTTCCTTATCTCCTACATCATTTGGCAATTGTTCGACTTGTGAACCATTAGATTCATCAAACTTCACATCTACCGTCTCTTCAACTTTTCGAGTGAAGTTGTTGTAGACACGGTAAGTGTGAGAGTTTGATCCGTAACCGAGTAGGAAACCTTCATGAGATTTAGGAGCAAATTTCGAACGATGATGCTTATCAAGAATGTAACACTTGGAGCCAAATACCCGAAAGTATCCAACTTGGGGTTTGTTGCCGGCGAGTAGCTCGTATGCCGTTTTACCGAGAAGCTTGTGAAGATAGAGTCGGTTTGTGGCATGACAAGCTGTTTCCACAACTTCTGCCCAAAAGTGTCTTGGCGTCTTGTACTCGCCGAGCATCGTTCTTGCCATCTCAATAAGGGTTCGGTTCTTCCTCTCGACAACTCCATTTTGTTGAGGCGTGTACGTAGCCGAGAACTCATGTAGAATCCCTTCTTCGTCAAAAAAGGTGTCTACATTTGTGTTCTTGAACTCCGATCCGTTGTCGCTCCAAACTTTCTTGATCTTCACTTCAAACTGATTTTGGGCTTTGCGAGCGAAGTTCTTGAAGATCTTTTGTACCTGCGACTTATCATCGAGAAAGAATACCCACGTAAATCTAGAAAAATCATCAACTATAACTAGACCAAAGGAATTTCCACCGAGGCTCTTGTAAGCGTTGGGACCAAAAAGATCCATATGAAGCAACTCGAGTGGTCTCCTAGTAGTCATAATATTCTTTACGGGATGACTTCCACCTACTTGTTTTCCAGCTTGAAAAGCACTAAAAAGTCTCTCTTTGTCAAAGATAACATCTTTAACACCAAGAATATGATCACCTTTGATAAGCTTGTCTAGATTACGCATACCAACATGTCCTAGTCTTCTATGCCAAAGCCAACCTTTAGACGATTTTGCAATAAGACAAGTACGAGGTTTGGATCTTATAGTGAAATCGACAATGTATAGATCACCTCTACAGAAACCGATAAAGACCATGTTGTGATTATCTTGACGAAACACTTGGCAATCTACTTTGGTAAATAGCACATTGAAACCAAAGTCGGCTAGTCTAGATACTGAAAGAAGATTGTAGCCAAGGGATTCAACAAGAATGACATTTTGAATAGAGCTATCATGGGATATGGCCACCTTACCAAGACCAAGTACCTTACCCTTGGAGTTGTCTCCAAAAGTTACATACCTTCGCGGTCCATGGTTTGGTGTGATCTCTTCAAACATGTCTCTATCTCCGATCATGTGGTCGGTGCATCCGCTATCGCGAATCCACTGTTTTCCACTGGACATGTAATCCTTGAAGTTTTCCATGAGACTTAGATTCTTCATGATCTTCTCATGCTCGATGTCGAACAACTCATCTTCGTCATAGTAGCCATGTTCCACATTGTCATCATCAAGTGGGAAATCCTCGTCATAAACAAGAGATTCGTTAGGGTTGTGATCATGACAATGTTCAAGATTATGAATGCGAATGGCTTCAACAATGATGTTGTTGATAGTTACGACATCTCCTTTAGCACGCATGAGGTCTCTAAGCTCAAATAGATAGTCATCAAACTTAGGATCACTAGGCATCATTTTGTGAAAGACAATAGTTTTATGAAGAATTTCATCAAGATTACTTAATGAATAATTTGGATATCGTTTCTCCAAATCACTCCACAAAGTATAGGCACATTCAAAATTCTTCATTTGATTAAGCACAATTCTAGGCAATCCTCTAATGATAAGATTAACAGTTCTAAGATTGCATAGCATATCCATTTTCTCTTCATGTGTGAGATGTAAAGGATCAATGGGAGGTACATAGGGATTCTTAACATACTTGCTTAAACGAAATTCATCGAATAGTTCAAGCATATTATATTTCCATTGAATATAGTACTCCCCATCGAGAATGGGCACTCTACAACTAATACTCCCCAAACTAGACACATCCATCTTCCTCCACGGTGATGAAACCAAAGCTATGGAGACCAAAGCTCTGATACCAATTGAAGGGATCGATAGAAGAGACGTCTAGAGGGGGGGTGAATAAACTACTTGCAAGAATTAAAAATTCTATTTTTACCCAATTTTAGTTGTGGGCAGATTTTAGCAATTATAACAAGTCTAATGCACCCTACACATGCTAGTCAACAAGTATGGCAGCGGAAAGTAAGACAAGCACATGTAAGAGAGAGTAGATATAGGAAGATCAAATGCTATTTGGAGACACAAAGATTTTTCCCGTGGTTCCGATAGGTGGCGCTATCGTACATCCACGTTTATGGAGTCTTCAACCCACGGAGGGTAACGCTCGCGAGAGTCCACGGAGGGCTCCACCCATAAGGGTGCACAAAGTAGCAACCTTGACTATTCCATAACGGCTTCCGTCCACGAAGGACTAGCCTCACTATGGGTAGATCTTCACGAAGTAGGCGATCGCCTTGCCCGTACAAACTTCTTGGTTCAACTCCACAACACGAAGTAGGAGGCTCCCAAGCAACACCTAACCAATCTAGGAGGAACCACCCTCCAAAAGGTAATAGGCTTGATAGTGATGATGAACTCCTTGCTTTTGTGCTTCAAGATGATAGACTCCTCAACACTCAATCACTCTCTCACAGATTTGGCTTGGTGGAAGGGATTGATTGGGTGGAAAGCAACTTGGGGAGGCTAGAAATCAAGATCCATATGGTAGGAGTGGATGATCTTGATCTCAACACAAGGGTAGGTGGTTCTCTCTCAGAAATTTGGATATGGGAAGTGGGGAACAGTTCTAAGTGCTTCTCTTTTGAGTGAGAGGTGGTGGAGGGGTATATATATGCATCTCTAAAAATCCAACCGTTACACCATTATTGAGCAACTCGGTGAAACCGAAGTGAAAACTCGGTTGCACCGACTAGTTCAAAATGTGGCAACTTTAGGAATCTCGGTGAGACCGATATATGATTCTCGGTGGTACCGATATGAGTGGCTGAGGGCAGTTTCCAAACTCGGTGAGACCGATTCACAATTCTCAGAAATTCCGATTCTTGTGAAACAGCTAACAGAAGGTTGGTCACTGGAACTCGGTGGCACCGATGCAAAACTTGGTAGTACCGAGAAGGGTTTGTGGCTAGGGTTTTTGTCTAGGGTTTAAACTCGGTGTAGCCGATATGGAAGTTGGTAGCACCGATTTTGAGTGGAAGGGTTTTAGACATAATCTTTGTGGGAGAGCTTGTGGATGTTTTTGGTGACTAGTACTTGTGCACGTGGAGCAATTTGTTCACCAACAATACCTTACCCCCTTTTAATAGTATTGGCTTTCCTATGGACTCAAAGTGATTTCTCACAAAGTAAAATGTAGAGTCTTCTAGCTTGAATATTTGCCAATCCATTCCTTGCATCTTGGGGTATCTCCTCACAATCCTTTTGCCAACATTCTCTGTGGACTAAACCTAAAATGAACTAGGTGGAAATATTAGTCCAAGAGACAATGTATGTTGTCATGAATTATCAAAACCACCAAGGGAGCATATGTGCCTTCAGGGAGGACTTTCTCTTGTTCTCCTACACAAAAAACACCTCATCTCCTCAAAACAGCCGCCATACCTACCTACATGGCATTTCCATAGCCATTCCGAGCATATCGCCATGCCCTCACAAAAAAGGGTTTCCCCCCGCTTTGTATTACAAAGTAACCAACCGATACAGCCAACGATGGGTGCTGGGGCGGAAGCAGCACAGTCACACCCAAAAGAAACGAAAGAGAAAAAACAAAAGAAATAAATGCCGACAATGGCGGATCGACATAAACGAAGAAGCTTCGCGACCACTACGCCCACCGAAGAACTCCCACCCAGCTCCAAGACTCCGAAGCACCGGTGCCAATCAACACCTCCAAGAAGGACCGCGATGATGACGATGTTGCTGCCAAGGGTTTCCCCCGGTACGCGATGAGGCGAGAGAAAGGGTAGCCCCCGACGCCCTCCAGGAAGGTTCAGCGGCACCCACAGGCGCCACTGCGTCGGTGTCGGCCAGGCCGACAGGGGTTTCCCCCGATCCCAACCTTCACCTCGGATGCTCCGAAGCCTTCCACCAAACCGACCACCACCCTGCGCCAACGCAGTCTTGAAGCCTCCACGCCGTCTCACCATGGCACCGCGAAGTGAGGCCTGCACAGTGACGAATCGGAGTCGGGACTAGGGGCAGTAGCACCATCGGCACGCGGGAGGGCTCAACCTCCACCATCAATGATGGTAGCCGACTGGACACAATAGCAGGAGCATACCAGGCCAGTGGGCCCACAGGCCTGGCCGGGCCCTCATACACCTGTAAATCTCCTGCCATCGCACACCAGCAGGCACGCCGTCGGCGTCGCCGCCCCCCGTCCGAGCTGCTCCTCCTCCTCACCACACAGATGACGATGAAGCCGTGCCAGGGGCCGGCCCGCTAGGACCCAGATGGGGCCCGTAGGGCCCATATCTGGGCCGGGGGCGTGCCGCCGGCCACCACGCCGTCCCGCCGCCAAGGGGCCACGCCACCACCTCGCACGCTGCCGGCCTCCGCCGCCGGGTCGCCGGGCCGCCGCCCAGTCGAGGAACACCGCCGCCGCCCCATGCCTCGGGCAGGGGAGCCATGCGCGCGGGGACAGAAGGTCCCGCCACCGCCAACACCACCCGGGCCAGCGCCGGGGGCGTCCGCCGGCGGCGGCGGGAAGGAAAGGGGGAGGAGGACGGCCGAGTGGGAGAGGGGCGCACGCCGCCCCGGCCACCTCCCGGGGAGGCGGCGCAAGGGCGGATCCTGGAGGGGGAGAGGGGAGGGGGACGGGGGCGGCCGGCGGCCGGCGACGGCGGGAAGGCCCTAGGGAAGAAGTCGGCGGCGGGAGGAGGACGGGAGAGGAACCCTAGGGAGGGAGCGGGTCGGGAGAGCGGGCCTTCCATAACGCCATGCACTACCATCATATTATATTACATGACTAGAGCTATGTTTTTCATTTGCCTTCCATGATCATATGTGGCTAGCTCATAATTTCATGGCTTGTCCGTTTTTTATATCTATGCTACGTCGGATCATTGCACATACTGGTACACTCCTAGAGGCATTCATCATATAGAGTTTCTCTCATGTATTCAGATTTGAGTTATGATTGCATTCAGTTGAGGTGAGTAATTGTAAAGTGTATCATTCATCATTGTAAGGTGTTGCTTCTAAAAGAGAGAGAGAGAGAGAGACCAAATAAAAGATGCACCACGGACGTGCCACAAAAAAAATAAAGAAAGAAAGTAAAAAGAAAAAAAGTGAGGATGGGAGAAGGAGCAACACCATTATGATTTTTACTATACCTTGTGCTTCAAAGTAGCACCACTTCATGCATTCAAGAGTAGAAAGTTTGATGAGCTTCATATATTCCATACTAGTAGGGAACTTACATTAAAGAACTTGGCTTGTATATTCCGATGACGAGCTTTCTCAAAAGCTCAAGGTCTTCATGAGCAAGCAAGTTGGATGCACCCCCCCCCCACTTAGTCCATAGGAGAGCTTTCACATATTCATAGCTCTGTGTGCATCCTAGTTGCATGGCGATCACTACTCCTTGCGTTAACATCAATCATAAGGCCTTCTCCATTGCCTAATGGTCAGCTGCATTGATGCAAGACTTTATTTATTTTTGACTTCTCAAAACCCCAACCATTTTCTATCTTTCCCTTAAGTGTGAGGCATAGGCTTGCGCTCAGTGCTGCATAGTAGCTGCTCGGATGAATAACGCAGACAAACGATCTTGCTATTGTACCTGCTATGCCTCGGGTTGGTGGTTTTGAAGCAATCGCTAATGCTTGATTTTTTTTATTATGCACTGCAAGGCAATAGTCTCACAGCTCTTTATTACCTCTAGAAAATAATAAAAGTGTTGTACTTAATAAAAGCAAAATAAAATGAAGAAGAGAGCTACTTATAGTAAACCCTACCTATCTAAGGAAGAGAAGAAATCCACAAAGAGAAGCTATCTCTATATTTACATTTAATTCTATGAGTCAGAAGGGTCAAATCATGTATGAAATTCCTTCTCCGGGCTCTGAAGGTGGGTCTCGCATTTCTAAAGATTTTTCCATTCCTCATAATCCATATATTCCAAGCTGTTGTGAAAACTACCTCAGAGAAGAAGGGTTTGCCAAAATCCTGGCGAGCTACCTTAGGCATCTCCCAATTGCTTTGATTAGGCTGAACAGACCATGAAATCCCCAAGTAATTCCAGACACGCTGACTAAAATTACAGACACAAAATAGATGTAGCATGTCCTCATGAGCCATGCTATGACACAATAGACATGTGTCATCCTGAATAGTACAGTGTCTCCTCTACATCATATCCCTGGTGTTAAGGCGATCTACTAACAGTAGCAAGCCAAAAACCTTAAGTTTGAGAGTACAGGAGCACTTCCAAGTCCACTTAAGAAGTGAGTCCGCTGTGAGATGGGAGTGTGCAAAGTTGTAGTATATTTTGGATCTGAAATCCCCTGTCTTGGATGGCCACCGCCACAGGTCATGCTCTTCACTATTCGGGTTGATTGTCGACAATGACCCCTCTAACTGTAGCATTTCATTGTGTGCTTCCACTGATAAAGGAAGTTGCAGGTTTGATAAGATGGATGGCGGTTCCATGACATCTCTCAATGACAAGCTATCATCAGTAACATAAGAAAACAAACGTGGGAATCTGTCCTTCAAAGGCACTAGACTACCATTGATCTTCCAACGATCCATCCAAAATAAAATTGTATCCCCAGCTCTGACTTCAGGTGTAGCGAGTAGTGCAAATTTATCAAGCAGTTTGAGCACATCCCTCCACCAAAATGACCCACATAAAGTGTTGTTCTGTGGGATATAGTTGGTATAATATGTGTTCCAAATTAGACTCACCCATGGGACGTCTTGCTTATTGAAAATTTTGAACAAGTGTTTCAATAACAAAGCTTCATTCTGAATTTGCACGTTAATTACACCAAACCAACCTTGTTGTTTTGGCCGACAAACCATTTCACAGGATGCCAGAGATTGGCGAGGGGTGTCTGAATTACCTCTCCAGAGGCACTGCCGCTCAATACATTCAGTTTTTTCAAGAATTCTAGACGGTATGGACAGTGAGCAGAGAAAATATATAGTCATAGAGGTGAAGACATATCGAAGCAACTGCAGTCTACTGCCTTGGTTGAGGAATCGGGGCGTGGCAGAGAGCCTTCTCTCAATACGATCAACCAGAGGCAAGAGATCATGTATAGTTGGCCTTGATGTGCCCATGGGGAGTCCCAAATAGATGAAAGGCATACTTCCAATTTTGCAACCAAGCACCGTAACCAATCTAGCAGCATCATCATCTGACATGTTCATAGGGATCATCAAGGAGTTGGAGAAATTAACTCGTAATCCAGTTGACGCAGCAAAAACATATAACATATCCTTCAAAGGCAACCAACTCAGATTTCACAGCTGGCAGAATAATCAAAGTGTCATCTGCATATTGGACTATTGGATAGTCATGTGTATTCGTGGGGATTGGTAATGATAGCAATCCACAGGCACACATATCATTAACAACAGACTAAAGAAGATCGAGCTCAATTAAAAACAAGAGGGGGGATAGTGGATCACCCTGCCTTACTCCACATTTGCACTGAAAATGATTTCCAGGTACACCATTAAGTAGCACAGCAGATGATCCAGAAGCTAAAAGTGACTTGACCCAATTAATCCACTTTGTATCAAAACCTTTGTACTTCAAGATCTGAAGAATTGCCTCATGTTCAAGGGTATCAAAAGTCTTGGTGAAATCAAGTTTCAATAGAACAATTGGCCATTTAGAATCTTTGCATTGATGGATATATTCAAAACACCAAGCCAGACAGTCCTGTATCGATATGTGCTTTAAAAAACCATACTGGTTTCGCTGTATGCATTTGAGGATCACCCTATCCAGTCTGTTGGCAAGAAGTTTAGTGAGAAACTTTAGACAAGTATTTGTTAGTGAAATTGGGTGAAAGTCTCCCACTCTCTCTGGATTAAGCTTCTTTGGTATGAGTGTAATCAGGGAGGAATTAAGACACTCTATATCACATCTTTCCTCAAAAAATTCTGCCACTAATCTCATAAAATATGGCTTTAGAATAGCCCAACATTTCTTGAGAAATAACACAGTGAACCCATCGGGTCTAGGGGCCCTATCAGTGGGCATAGATTTGATAACATCCTCCACTTTAGAATCACTAAAAGGTTGTGACAGTTCCTCAAGCCCATCCACTCTCTGTAGCAAATTTTGTAGATCAAAGCCAATCTGGATTCCATTCGCTTGGCCCATACGGCTTTTGAAATCAACCCAAAATATTCCCGCCAGCCTGTTATGATCGGTGACCACCTCACCAGAATCAGATTTAAGAGAGGATATGGTATTTCTCTTGTACCTCTCGGCTGCCATTGCATGAAAAAACCTTGTGTTCTCCTCGCCCACTTTGATCGTTCTGATGGTGCAGTGCTGCTGATATTTCTCCAACGTATCTATAATTTTTGCTTGTTCCATGCTATAATATTATCATTCTAGGATACTTTTTGGGTATTTATTTGCCAATTCGTATTATTTTTGAGCACTAACCTATTAACCCAATGTCTAGTGCCAGTTGCTATTTTCTGTGTGTTTTTGGCTTTTCAGGTTTACCGTACCAAACAAAGTCCAATTTCCACGAAACTTTTTATGATTTTTCTCAGGACCAAAAGAAGACTTGGAAGCTTTGGAGGAGGCAGGAGGCTGCACGAGAGAGGCAGCACACATAAGGGCGCGCCCAGGGGGGTGGCCGCTGATACGTCTCCAACGTATCTATAATTTTTCCTTGTTCCATGTTGTTATATTATCATTCTTGGATGTTTTACAATCCTTTTATTACAACTTTATATCATTTTTCGGGACTAACCTATTGACATAGTGCCAAAGTGCCAGTTGCTGTTTTTGCTTGTTTTTTACTTCGCAGGAAATCAGTACCATACAGAGATGAAACGCTAAGGGGATTTTTTTGGATTTTTTACGGACCAGAAGAAACCAGATGGGCCAAAGAACACCAGAAGAGGGGGCCCAGGGTGGCCAGCACCCACATGGGCGCGCCAGAGGCCCCCTGGCGCGCCCTGGAGGGTGTTGGGCATCTCGGGCACCTCCTCCACCGCCTCCGATGCCTATAAATTCCCAAATATTCGGAAACCCCAAAAAATAACCCTGGACTCTCCGCTCTGCCGCCGCAATTCTCTGTATCGACGAAAAACCAATCTGGAGACATTCCAGTACCCTGCCGGAGAGGGGAATCCATCTCCGGTGGCCATCTTCATCATCCCGGCGGAGGCCATGATGAGGAGGGAGTAGTCCACCCTCGGGGCTGAGGGTATGTACCAGTAGCTATGTGTTCAATCTCTCTTTCTCGTGTTCTTGAGATGTCACCATCTTGATGTATCACGGGCTTTGTTAATATAGTCAGATCACATGATGTTATTCCCTCTCTATCTTGTTGTGATGAATTCAATATTTTCGTTTGAGATATCTGTATGTTGGATTGAATATTGGATTCGGGAACACTTGATATATGTCTTGCATGTGGATACCCGTGGTGACAATGGGGTGTTCTATTGATTTACTTGATATATGCTTTGGTACTCAACTTGCGGATTCCCGCGGTGACATTGGGGTAATCTATGCATAGGGGTTGATACATGTTCTTGTCCTACTTTCTCCAATAGAAATCTTGGGGCACTCTTTGAGGTTCTTTGTGTGGATTGAGTATTATGAATCTGAAATTGTTTGATGCGTATCGTATAATTAACTCATGGATACTTGTGGTGACATTGGAGTATCTAGGTGACATTAGAGTTGGTTGATGCGTATCATATGGTGTTATTCTAGTACGAACTCTTAGATAGATCGAACGGAAAGGATAACTTGATGTTATCTTAGTACGAACTCTTGAATAGATCGATCGGAAAGGATAACTTTAAGGTGGTTTCGTACCCTACAAACAATTCCTTCTTATGTTCTCCGCTAGATAAGAACTTTGGAGTGATTCTTCGTTGCTTGAAGGTATATCTTTAGATCTTGCAATTAAATCTTTTAGTTTCTTGTTTTTCACTAGTTTGGTTTTATAAAAGAAAACTACAAGAAAATGGAGTTTAGGTTGCATCATTTGTTTCGTCTTTATAATGTCTTTCGTGAAAATAAGGATTCAGAAAATTGTGCTCAATTGGTAGAGGAAGAAATTATGAAAATACTTAATGAGAATTCCTTCAATGATGAGCATGATAGCAATATTGTTAGCATGAATTTTCTGAATATCCAAAATACTAATGATGATTGCACTAGTCATGATAAAAATGTTGGGGAACGTTGCATGGGAAACAAAAAAAATCCTACGCACACACAAGATCTATCCATGGTGATGAGCATCTACGAGAGGGAGAGTGGATCTACATACCCTTGTAGATCGCTAAGCGGGAAGCGTTAAGAAATGCGGTTGATGTAGTCGAACGTCTTCGCGATCCAAATCGCAAGCCATCCCGCGATCCAATCACGATCTAGCGCCGAACGGACGGCACCTCCGCGTTCAACACACGTACAGCTCAATGACGATCTCCGCCTTCTTGATCCAGCAAGAGGGAGCTGTAACACCCTGGATTTTGCCCATTTCTTTTTCTTTTGATTTTGGTCTGGTTTTGCTTTTCCGTGGTTTGGTAGTCTTGGAACCTGGAAGGATCACCCTTGATTTCTCTTCCCTAGTGGCTTGCCAACCTCTAAATCATCCCAAGACCTTGTCATTCCCATTTGGAACCAATCCCAATAATCTTCTTCTTGGGAATATTCCTTTTTCTATTAAAGGAATAACCCTGTCTGCCTTGGGTTGTGAAGCAACCCACATTTCTACCATTCCAAAAATTCCCAAATAATTCTCATAAATTGTTTGGGTCATATTTTCCTCAAATATGGCAAAACATTTCCTTTCCATGTTCATAAATATTCCACAAATATTCCTTTTCTGATTCTGCCCTAGCTGTCAAGTTGTGAAGCAAGTACCCTTTATATTTGCTTTCTTGCTCCCAAACTTTTTGTGCACTCTTTACTATCCATATAATTTCCACATGCCAAAATTAAACTCAATTTGGCTAGTAAATATTTCTTGGCAAATTTCCAAAGTTTCTGATCTAGAGGAAGATTTGTGAAGCAAGTGCTAGCTAAGAGTATGAAAATGAGTTGAAATTCTTCAAGCATATTCATATGCTAAAATAATTACTCTCCACTAAATTTTAGCATCATCCCTTCAACTATGTGACCACAACATCAAATCTTTGTCTCTGGTCATTATTTTGGGTTGTGAAGCAACTATATTTTATGTTGCTCCATAATTTCTGAAATTTTACCAGGACATTATCCTAGCTATATAACACCTCTTCACAAAATTTGGACTCATTTCATCAACCCAATAATTCCCTAGATTTTTCCTAAGATTCTGGTCAGAGAGGTCCATTATGAAGGAAGTACCATTTTGGTTTATGCAAATGGCATGAAATTTTTATGGCACTCTCATATGACCAAATCATAATCCTATGCCTATTTTCAGCCCAAGGTAACACTATATGTGAGTGCCACATCAAGATCTGCTTTCTGGACCAGATTGATCAGTTGCAAAGCAAACCTATTAAATCTTGGTCCTATTCTTCTAAAACTTCCCAGGATTATAGTCCTTCTTAATCTAAACCTCCCAGACATCTCACTTGGCTCTTATCACCTTCCTGTTGATCACAGCTGTGCAGACAAGTTTGCTGCAGCAAACTTCAGGTGATCACTCCCATCTAACCATAGTTTCCCTTATCGATCCATCACCTCTCTGGGACTATTCCTTGGAGGGACTTTCTGCTAGACACCAAGTTGGGCGCCAGGGAGCACTGCAGGCCACAGTTCACGCGGTGACCACGCATTTGGCATGCCCTGCGCGCGCTCTGGCAATTGGGACCCTCGGCCTCGTCCGTTTCCTCCTCTCCCTCGACACCTAGCCGTGTCTAGGGGCTTCCCCTCACCGTCGTCTTCCTCCTGGACCCCTCTCCCCCTCTCACGTCCCCTCCTATGCGGTGCGGCAGTCGCGCCCATGACCCGCAGCCGCGGAGACTGCCGTGTCCAGTTGCCCGAGCCCTCCCGATCCTTCCTGACCTCGCCTGAGCCCTCTCTGCCCCTCCGAGACCGCTCTGGACACCTCTCCCCTCTTCCAGGCGTGCTCCCGAAGTTCCGGCGCGCGGCGCACGCGTCGCCGCGGCCGTGCTCGGCCACCTGCGTCCCCCCGCCTATAAAAGGCCCCCGAGCCCTTCCTGAGCAGCTCATAGCCCTCACCGCCCTCCTCTGCCCCTCCCCAGCCTCATGCCCGAGCCCGAGGAGCTCTCCCCGCCTCCAATGGCCACCGCGTCCGCCGCCGGCCCCCTCCAAAATTCGGGCAGTGCAAACCCCCATCCTCCCTTCCAACCCCACCTTGGCCCTAACTAATCCATCAAGAAGCTCCTCGCCTCCCAATAGCCCCTCCTCCACGGCCATGTCGAGCTCCCTATAATCGCCGCCCTCGGCCTCCGTCGCGGGCGCCGGGCCGCCGTAGCTTCACCCTTTCCCGGCACACCCAGATCACATGGATGGATGCGTCGCCTTGTCCTGAGCTCGCCGGTACCCGGAACACCGGAAACGGTGGCCGGAGTTGGCCGGACGAGCGCCGGCGTCGGCGGCTCTCCTCTGCTCTGCGGGCGGGCGTCGGGAAGAAGGAGAGGAGTGGGAGGAGAGAGAGGGAGTCAACGCGGGCCCCGCGTGTCGGTGACAGCAGCCGTTGCCAGAATGGATTAGTGGAGGCGCCCCTCGCAGAAATACGCTTTCTCTTTTGTGAAAGCGTAACCGGCCGCAACCTCAGGGTAAAATACGCTTTCACTTCACCGAAAGCTTATTCCTAGCAAAGGCGCCACCAGTTTTTACCCAGGGACCCAGAAGTAAATAGTTTATTTACAGAAAGGTCCTTCAACTTCAACGCCTCATATCTTCTCCTCCGGGACCCTGATTGAGGTGATTCCAAAGCCCACTTCTTTGTCTCGTCGAGCCCGTCATGTTGGTATCATCTTCATAATGCTTTGACACAGTGGAAATGACCACTTTGCCCTTGCCCGTAAACAGCCCCCTCCGAGAGAGAACTGTTTCCGGCAACTCATTCCGCGGCCTTTCCGCACTTATTCCCGGTGGATCCCTCACCCCAGGCAAGCCAGGACATCCATTCCATGAAGTATTTCAATAGCATTACATATTTAATTGAATTACTTGCATTTACAAATGAATTACTTTCATTTATTTGCTATATAATAATTCATAGCAATTTAATTTAAATGCCTAGTTGCTGCTATCCTAAGTACTATGCTTGATAAATGAGCTTAGTTGGTTGATCTTGAGTCATCTGTCCGGGCTTATCCGTGCAACCACATTTGCCGGCATGGGACGGCCTTGACTTGGTCTGGCTTCGTGCTCTTTTATCGGTACACCCAAAGAGGGAAGGTTATGCGTGCGCACTACCCTGGCCCGGTAGGCGGCGATAACCTTTTGTGCCCAGTTTGATTATTGAGCTCAAGTCCCCGTTTGGGACAGTTTAGTTTGGCCACGACGGTGGCAGGTGTCACGAGGACACAGGGGCCACCCAGGGCAGGACTCCGGGGGAGGATGAATGCCGGTGGTACGATGGGAGAGTCACGGGTCAGGAAGTTTTCGTTGGAGCAACGTTGGTCCACCCGAATGGGATCATGAGGCCAGGTGCTCCATGGTGTGGGTAAAGTGCGCAACCTCTGCAGAGTGAAAAGTCTATTCGAATAGCCGTGTCCACGGTATTGGACAGCCCGTCCAGACCTCAGTAGGTGGTCAACCGTAACCATGACAACAATGATGGAAGAACTCGTGTTGTGTTCGGAAGTACTTGATGAGTTATGAGTATTCCGAGGGTTGTGGGACAACCCAGAAGAGAGTAAGTGAATGATCGGTAACAGTAAGTAAACTACTTATGCATTTAATATGATAATAGCTGTGCTATTGTTTAATGCATTGTTTGGTTGTCGTGAGCTTGCGAGTACATTCAAAGTACTCACCTGGCGTATCATGCCAGTTCGCAGGTTAGGTTTGCTTGCTTGTTGATAATGTCGAGTTCGCGAGCTAGGATAAGCGTTCCAGCCAGAGTCCCTGCGGAGTGGAGTCCGTCACCGTCGTTGTTGTTCCGCTGCCGAGAGTTACTCCGCTTCCTCGGGCTGCTCCGCTGTTAGCATAGAGCTACCCTGGGCAGGCGTAGTATTGCCGTGCCAATGTAATCCATGTCCCCTTGTAACCCTTTTCCATAGTAATAAAGAGCTGATTTGTTCTATGCCAACAATGCCGTATTCCAGAAGACTTGTCTCTGGGCTGGAATACGGGGCGTTCCGGTTTCCTCTGAGCCGGGGTGCCACAGGAGCGGAGAAGTAGATGAATTCTCTGGCAGCGCGGCGATGGTGGTGGTGGAACTATTTCGGCAGGGCTTCGCCTAAGCACCGCCGAAAACTAGGGGAGACGATCTAGTGGGGAGAGAGGGCTGCACCGTGGCTTAGGGTTGGGTGCGGCTGCCCTCTATCCCCTCCAATATATATAGGAGGGAGGGGAGGGGCCGGCGCCCCTAGGGTTTCCCCTAGGAGTCGGCCGAACAGGAGGTGGAGGAGTCCACCTCCAATCCTACTCCAAGTAGGATTCCAATCCTACTTGGTTTTCCTTCCCCCCACTTGGGGTTTTTCCTTTTTCCACACCCCAGCCGCATGGGCCCTTTGGGGCTGGTTTGACCACCCCACTAAGGGCTGGTGCGCCACCCCTAAGGCCCATGTGGCCTCCCGGCGTGGGTGGCCCCTCCCGATGGTCCCCCGGAACCCTCCCGGCACCCCCGGTACACTACCGGAAGTACTCGAAACTTTTTCGGCGACCAAAACGGGACTTCCTATACATCAATCTTTACCTCCGGACCATTCCGGAGCTCCTCGTGACATCCGGGATCTCATCCGGGACTCCGAACAATCTTCGGTCACCACCATTCATAACTCAATACTACCGAAACGTCACCAAACGTTAAGTGTGCAGACCCTGCGGGTTCGAGAACTATGTAGACATGACCGAGACACCTCTACGGTCTATAACCAATAGCGGGACCTGGATGCCCATATTGGTTCCTACATATTCTACGAAGATCTTTATCGGTTGAACCTCTATGTCAAGGATTCAGTTAATCCCGTATGCTGTTCCCTTTGTTCTTCGGTATGTTACTTGCTCGAGATTCGATCGTCGGTATCTCTATACCTAGTTCAATCTCGTTACCGCGAAGTCTCTTTACTCGTTCCGTAATACAAGATCCCGTGGCTAACACTTTAGTCACTTTGCTTGCAAGGATTATTGTGATGTTGTATTACCGAGTGGGCCCTGAGATACCTCTCCGTCACACGGAGTAACAAATCCCAGTCTCGATCCATGCCAACTCAACAGACACCCTCGGAGATACCTGTAGAGCATCTTTATAGTCACCCAGTTATGTTGTGACGTTTGATACACACAAGGTATTCCTCCGGTGTCAGTGAGTTACATGATCTCATGGTCATAGGAACAGATACTTGACATGCAGAAAACTATAGCAATAAACTGACATGATCATATGATACGTTCACAGTTTGGGTCTTGTCCATCACATCATTCTCCTAAAGATGTGATCCCGTTATCAAATGACATCTCATGTCTATGGTTAGGAAACCTTGACCATCTTTGATCAACAAGCTAGTCTATTAGAGGCATACTAGGGACACCGTGTTGTCTATGTATCCACACATGCAATTGAGTTTCCAGTCAATACAATTATAGCATGGATAATGAATGATTATCATGAACAAGGAAATATAATAATAACCACTTTATTATTGCCTCTAGGGCATATTTCCAACAAAAAATGTTTCTTATAAGCATGTCAATTTTTGTGGAGTGGATAAAGTTTGTGAAGACGTGCCTTATAGGGATGATAGATTTTGTAAGAAGCATAAACATGAGAGAACCAATTCTTTGCTCAAAGTTATAGATGAATTTGCTACAAAATTATGTTCTCTTTGTTCTATTACTTGTGAACTTTGCAATAAAGTTGGTCATCTTAATTTCCAATGCAAACTTTTTCATGATCAAATCATGGCCAAATATTGTAATGACTTGATCACCCTTGAACTTTATGATGAGCTTTATCTATTTTTGGGGAGTGAAGAATTGACACATAAAAATAGTTGGTTTGAAGTATTCATTCTCACGGATGACATTGAAAATAATCTAAAAAATATCTATATGTTTTGCATGGTAAATTGCAATGAGAATGCTTATATTGCCAACTATAGAAAGATGGGAAAACCAATAGAATATAAAAGGAATACTAATGAAAGGGTAAACAATTCCACTTTGCCCCCATTGTCTCTCATGATGTAATAGGTGACGAGGAGGAGCTCCCTATTCAACCAATCTCATCAATAAGAAGCTCAGAAAAATTACTTAAACCCACACATGATGTAGTGAAGAAGCAGAAAAGAAGAAAGAGTAGAATTAAAAAGGTATCTCTCCCAAATGATGTTGCTCCTATTATTGTTGTGCCTCATGAGGATGAATCAAAAATAATTGTGGAAGATGATACACTTGAAGATGAATTTGTTATGCCTATTGCTTATTGTGATGACTATGATTGGGAAGATAATGATGCTTCTTATAATCTTGAAAATCTTTTTGGCACCAACTTGGTAAATTATGATGATAATAATTGTTATACTATTGGTGCTATTCACACTATTAATGATGAGAGTGATTATGCTTATGATATGCCAAGACACAAGCTTGGGGATGCTATCTTTGATGAGAATGACATGTTTGAGAATTTATTTGCTGCAATTAATGTCAGTACCAAGCTTGGGGATGCTATTAGTTCCCCTACTTTGAATGATCAAATTTGTTATGATGATTGCATGCCTCCTATTTATGATGATTGTGATATTTATGAAAGTGGGTTTGGAAGAGTGTCAACTTTAGATAATTATTATCCCACTATCTTGGAGGGTGTTGAATTTTATTATAATGATAAAATTGGATTTGGAGAGGTCATGACTTTATTTAGTAATGATTCCACTGTTTCGGAAGAGTTTTCACTTGACTATGATGAGAACAAAGTTGCTACTTATGATGATTATTGTGATGATACTTATGTCATAAAAGGTAGTTATAATTATTATCAAAATTTTGAATATCCCTTTACTGAAGATTACTCTTTTAATGTGGAAACAATTTATAGTATTCGAGTTTCATTTGATGCTCCCACTTTTATGAATGAAAAGAAAATTGCTTATGTGGAGAGTATTCTATGCTTATATATCATGAAAAGAATGCCTTAGATGATAGTTATATTGTGGGATTCCTTCATGATGCTACTGAAAATTATTATGAGGGAGGAACGTATGCTTGTAGGAATTGCAATAATATCAAGTTTCCTCCCTATGTGTTCAAAGTTTTGAAGTTATGTTTGTTTTGCCTTCCTATGCTAGTTGATTCTTACTCCCAAAAATTATTTGCTCACAAAATCCCTATGCATAGGAAGTGGGTTAGACTTAAATGTGCTTGTCATGAGATTCATGATGCTCTCTTACATGTTTCAAATACTATTCCTATGTGAGCATCATTGAAATCATCATGCCTAGCTAAAAGGCATTAAAGAAAAGCGCTTCTTGGGAGACAACCCAACACTTTTACTTTCTGTTTTTGTGTGTTCACATGATTAAGCTACTGTATTAATCATGTTTTTGTCTTTTATTTCAATAAAGTGCCAAGTAAAGCCTTTGGGGTGACCCACAAGATGAGTAGAATTGATGCTGAACCAAAATAGAAACTTTTGCCTCCAGTACAGGAATTTTCATTTTTTACTGGAGCGGTGATAATGATCTGAAATTTTTACAGTCTTCATATACAAATTCTTCTGGTTGTCCATTTTTTCAGAATTTTTAGAGACAGGGAAGTATGGCTATACTACATATCTTCACAGACTGTTCTGTTTCTGACAGATTCTGTTTTGCATGCATAGTTTGCTTGTTTTAGTGTTTCCATAGCTTATATTTAGTGGTATAAATTATGGGAATGATAGAATACAGTAGGTATCATGTGGGAACAATTATGAATCTTGTCTTTACAGTACCTAAGTGAATGATTTATCTTTATTACACTAACCCTTCTCACGAAGTTCCGTTAAGTTTTGTGTGATTGAAGTTTTCAAGTTTTAGGTGAGACACCGATATGAGGAGAATAAGGAGTGACAAGAACCTAAGATTGGGGATGCCCAAGGCACCCCCAAGGTAATATCCATGGAAGACTCAAGCGCCTAAGCTTGGGGATGCCCCGGAAGGCATCCCCTCTTTCGTCTTCAACACTATCGGTATATGTTACTTAGACCTATATTTTTATTCGTCACATAATATGAGTTTTGCTTGGAGCATCATTTTATTTTGTTATTTTCTGTTAGGTGTTATTTATAATCTTGTTTTTCAATAAAAAGTTCCAAGAATTGCCTTTAGGATGCTTGAATTGCATGCTTGATGTGTGTTGTGTAAAAAATAAACTTTTGCTGTAGTGTTTGAATTTTTATATTTTACTGGAACGTGGAAAGTTTCTGAAATTTTTACACAGTGTTTTCATATAAATTCGTTAGCATGTCCTAAATTTTCATAAATTTTTTGAATTACGGAAGTACACTGTTTTCATAAATTGCTACAGACTGTTCTGTTTGCACAGATTGTTGTCAAAGTTTTGTTATCTGCTTATCCTATAGTTTCCATAGCCTATATTGGTAGATATAAATTGTGGAAATGATAGTAAACAGTAGATAATGTTTGAAAATTATTGTGCAACTTGTCTTGGCAGTATATGAAGTGTTGATTTATTCTTATGTGTACTCACCTATCTCACGAGTTCTTTTCGAGTTCTATGTGGATGAAGTTTTTGAGAATAGGTGAAACCATGATATGAGAGGATTTAACGAGATACAAAAGCTCAAGCTTGGGGATGCCCAAGGCACCCCAAGTAAATATTTCAAGAAGTCTCAAGCATCTAAGCTTGGGGATGCTACGCATCCCATCTCTCTTCATCAACAATTATCGGTTAGCCTATGTTGAGCCTAAATTTTTATTCGTTCACATGATGCGTGCTATTCTTGGAGTGATATTTTTGTTTAGTTTTCTGTTTGAATAAAATACTCAGATATGAAAATATTTATTGAGAGAGAGAGAGAGTCCTCACATAGCTACTTAATTGTTTGACTACTCATTGATCTTCACTTATATCTTTTGAGAGTAGCTTGTCATTTCCTCTCATGCTTCACTTATACCTTTTTGAGAGATGAAATCTTTTATGCTCATGTGCTTCACTGAAATTTGTTTGAGCTTGCCAAAAAGCAATGGCAATATATGAAACCAGTCCCAAAGTGATAGATATCCAAGGAGGATATAATAAAAACTTTCATGAAGATCATTGCACAAATTAAACTTGATTCCTTGTAATAGTTTTGAAACATGATGATAGTAATATGCGAGTCATGTTAGTGAGTAATTATGCTTAGTAGGAATATTGGTGTTAAGGTTTGTGATTCCCTATGCATGCACGAAAGTCAATAGTTATGCAATGAAGTTACATCCTACTTGTGGTGCATTATTTGGTGTTAGTTATGTTCAATGCTCACTTATGTGATTTTTTGTTTCTTGGTTTGGTTGCTTCCCAATATATTTGCTAGCCTTCGTTTTTACTAAGTAGAAATACTACTTGTGCATCCAAAATCCTTAAACCAAGTTTTCCCTTATGAGTCCACCATACCTACCTATATGCAGTATTTCCATGCCGTTCCAAGCAAATTTGTATGTGCCATCTCTAAATTTCAAAATAAATTTTCTCTTTTGTGTGCCCGTACCGCTCATGAAACGGTGGGGAGTGTCCAATATTTTTCCATGCTAGATGTGTTATTCTCAAGATGAGTGTTTATTCACTTGTCATTGCACAAGAGTGCGGCGGTAATAGGGATGCCCATTCCCGAAATGAAAAAGAAAAAAAATTACTTTATGTTGTCAAATAATAAATTCCTTGGAAAGTGTTGGTATGGAAGGCAACCGTGGATACGGCCCGCCATGGAAAGTGAAAGTTTGGTGGAAAAAGGAATAAACTTTATTTTCTGTTTGGGAACCGCCTATGATATATCTAGCATGGAAAGTATTGTGAGCTACTTTGTCGTTTTCGTTGACAGGAAAAGCATGCCACCCAAAATATTTTTTCTCTCTCAATTTCAAACTTTGAGCTCTGTCACCTCTACAAATCCCTACTTCCCTCTGCGAAGGGCCTATCTATTTACTTTATGCAATTTTTATTTTTGCTTTGAGTCTCCATCTTCTGTTATAAGCACCAACTAGGGGGCACTATGATCGTACTTGAGCATTGGGCATAGCTAATATTTGAGTGTGTTTCATGAATGGATCAATGATTGAGCATGATGGGCTAGGGATAACTTTCTTTAGTGTTGATATTTTGAAAGACATGGTTGCTTGTTGACATGCTTGAGTATTGAAGTCATTATGTTAAAACTAGACTATTGCTTTGAATCATTTACAAGTCCAAATGTCCATGCTATACAAAGAAGAAAAGAATATGATGAACATGTTAGGCAGCATTCCACATCAAAAAATCCGTTTTTATCATTTACGTACTCGAGGACGAGTAGGAATTAAGCTTGGGGATGCTGATACGTCTCCAATGTATCTATAATTTTTGCTTGTTCCATGCTGTTATATTATCATTCTTGGATGTTTTACAATCCTTTTATTACAACTTTATATCATTTTTTGGGACTAACCTATTGACATAGTGCCAAAGTGCCAGTTGCTATTTTTGCTTGTTTTTTACTTCGTAGGAAATCAGTACCATACAGAGATGAAACATTGCGGGGATTTTTGTGGATTTTTTACGGACCAGAAGAAACCAGATGGGCCAAAGAACACCAGAAGAGGGGGCCCAGGGTGGCCAGCACCCACATGGGCGCGCTAGAGGTCCCCTGGCGCGCCCTGGTGGTTGCTGGGCACCTCGGGCACCCCCTCCACCGCCTCCGATGCCTATAAATTCCCAAATATTCGGAAACCCCAAAAAATAACCCTGGACTCGCCGCTCCGCCGCCGCAACTCTCTGTATCGACGAAAAACCAATCTGGAGACGTTCCAGTACCCTGCCGGAGAGGGGAATCCATCTCCGGTGGCCATCTTCATCATCCCGGCGGAGGCCATGACGAGGAGGGAGTAGTCCACCCTCGGGGCTGAGGGTATGTACCAGTATCTATGTGTTCAATCTCTCTCTCTCGTGTTCTTGAGATGTCACGATCTTGATGTATCACGGGCTTTGTTAATATAGTCGGATCACATGATGTTATTCCCTCTCTATCTTGTTGTGATGAATTGAATATTTCCCTTTGAGATATCTTTATGTTGGATTGAATAATGGATTTCAGAACACTTGATATATGTCTTGCATGTGGATACCCGTGGTGACAATGGGGTGTTCTATTGATTTACTTGATATATGTTTTGGTACTCAACTTGCGGATTCCCGCGGTGACATTGGAGTAATATATGCATAGGGTTTGATACATGTTCTTATCCTACTTTCTCCAATAGAAATCTTGGGGTACACTTTGAGGTTCTTTGTGTGGATTGAGTATTATGAATCTGAAATTGTTTGATGCGTATCGTATAATTAACTCATGGATACTTGTGGTGACATTGGAGTATCTAGGTGACATTAGAGTTGGTTGATGCGTATCATATGGTGTTATTCTAGTAAGAACTCTTAGATAGATCGAACGGAAAGGGTAACTTGATGTTATCTTAGTACGAACTCTTGAATAGATCGATCGGAAAGGATAACTTTAAGGTGGTTTCGTACCCTACAAACAATTCCTTCTTATGTTCTCCGCTAGATAAGAACTTTGGAGTGATTCTTCGTCGCACGTTGAGGGATGGTTATGTGATCCAATTATATTAGCATTGTTGAGAGATTGCATTAGCGAAAGTACGGACCCTAGGCCTTGTTTTCAAGTATTGCAATACCGTTTGTGCTCATTTTGTTACTTGCTACCTTGCTGTTTTTATATTTTCAGATTATAAAAACCTATATCTACCATCCATATTGCACTTATATCACCATCTCTTCGCCGAACTAGTGCACCTATACAATTTGTCATTGTATTGGGTGTGTTGGGTACACAAGAGATTTCTTGTATTTGATTGCAGGGTTGTTTGAGAGAGACCATCTTCATCCTACACTTCCCACGGATTGATAAACCTTAGGTCATCCACTTGAGGGAAAATTGCTACTGTCCTACAAAACTCTGTGCTCGGAGGCCCAACAAAGTCTACAAGAATAAAGTTGCGTAGTAGACATCAGCCGCCCCCTGTTGTGTGCTGGCCCCTTCTGGCGTCTCCCGACATCCCTCTCTGGCCTATAAATTCCAATATATCCCAAAAACCTAGGGAGCAACCAGAAACATGTTTTCCACCGCCGCAAGTCTCCGTTCTGTAGTGTGCCCATCTGGAGCCCTGTTCCGGTGCCCTGCCGGAAGGGGGGTCGATCATGGTGGGTCTCTACATCAACCTTGCTGCTCCCATGGTGATGTATGAGTAATTCACCACAGACCTACGGGTACATAGTTAGTACCTAGATGTCTCTCTCTCTCTCTCTCTCTCTCTCTCTCTCTCTTGATCTTCAATACAAAGTTCACCGCATCTTCGCGGTGATCTATTCGATGTAATCACTTTGTGCGGTATGTTTGTTGGGATTCGATGATATGTGGGTTTATGTTCAGATTGTTCATGAAATTATATTGAGTTCCTTGCTGGTCCTTCTTTACATATGCATGATTATATGATAGCTTCATAATTCTTCCCGGTCTATTGAAATAGTTTGGCCAACTACATTGATATTTCTTCCGTGGGAGTGGTGTGTTGTAGTGAGTTCAATCTGGCGGTGCTCTATATCCCAGTGACAAAAGGGGACAAGACACGTCTTTATATTGCTGCCACTAAGGATAAAACGATGGGGTTGATTCATATTAATTGGATTTACTTTATCTACATCATGTCATTGTTCTCCAAGCATTACTCTGTTTTACTTAATACTCTAGATGCATGCTAGATAGCGGTCGACGGGTGGAGTAATAGTAGTAGATGCAGGCATGAGTCGGTCTACTTGTTTACGGACATGATGCCTATATGTAATGATCATTGCCATGAATAAATATTGCATAACAATGCGCTTTTCTATCAATTGCCCAACAGTAATTTGTTTAACCACCATATGCCTACTACATGCACTACTGCAGGATGCTGCTAACGTGACACTACAATCAGAGACCCTTCGACAAAACTGTGTGCGATGCATGAATCACAAACAGTATAGTTCAAGCTTCGTCGCCAATAACATGAACTGTGTATGATGGAGGATCCATCAAATACGATTCAGAAAATATTTGCGTGTGCGATCTACGGCAGACAGTTGACTTTTAAGAACTGTTTGTGATTAGGCGAAATGGCACAAACGGTTAATCTAACATAGATGTGTGTGATGTATGACATACAGGTCCCTCAGATGAACTGTTTGCGATGATATGGAAGAACACAAACGGTTCGGCGTAACAAGGTGTGTGTGATAGGCTGCAAACAGTTCAATAATCAGAACTGCGTGCTATAATTCTGGACAACAATACGATTTGTTGTTCTGAATTGTGTGCTCGACACGGCACACAATTCAAGAAACCAAATGTGTGCGATATTGTGAATGATCACTAACGAATTCGTATTCTTAACCGTTTGCGATGAGATCGAGAGGGTAGACAGAGTTAAGGAATAAATATAAGCAAACGACAACAGATTTAAGGAGTACAGTCTGTTTTACTTCTTCTTGTTGTTGTTAGATGGCCCCGTGCCATCGTCTTGACGTGGACGCTTCTTGCCGCTGACCGCTGGATTGTCATCGTCATCGTCATTGATGTCCTCATCGTCGTCCTCCTTGTTCGACCATTCCTCATCATCATCATCGTCGTCGTCTTCTTCGTCCTTCGGCAGCTCCTCGTCATCCTCCTCCTTGTCCGACCATTCCTCCTCCTCCTCATCGTTGTCGTCTTCTTCGTCCTTTGGCGGCTCTTTGTCCGTCTCGTCATCGTCCGATGACTCCGGCGGCGGCGTCCCTTCCATGAGCCGGATAAAATTGAGGTCAGGGCTTGTTGCCGGACTCATGGAAGACGAGCGCGTTGATTCTGTGGTTGAACCCAGACTGGCGGAACTGTCGTCCTCACTGTTGGTCGACATTGCTGCGCTACGTAATTAAACAACCGGCGAGAAAGCAAGATTGCAGAGTTTGTGGAAGTGTAGAGTGGTCGGCCAGGACGATGAAGATGGTGGCAACTGAAGCGTGGTGTGAAGACAAGAGGAATGGCAATTGAAGCGGGGGATTGACGGATTATATTGGCGCATTGGCAGGCGGTTAGAGTTCCGATATAATCAATCGCAATTGTGTGCACCCGGCCCGTCGCTCTAAATTCCCGCTATTGTACAGTTCTCAATATGCCAAATGTTTCACATGTGTACATTTTAGGAGTTCACACGGTTCGCTAGATGCTTTGTTTAACTACCCACACGCTTATATGAAACACAACGGGTGTGAAATAGTAATCATTTAACATAGGACAATTGGTAAGAAATAGATGAGCTCTGCTTATTGATGTAGCCATTAATAATCAAACGAAACCCCTAATGATCATTGCAAACAACGCATAGAAGATGGCTAATGCGGCAACTACAACTACACATGCTAGTTCCTTCTTGTCTCTTGCTTTCATCTGTTGCCTGTGATTAATTCTTTCTTGCTTCATCGTAGTGATTGTACACTCCAGATTAGTCAGTTTCTTCTTCAGCTTTACGTTATCTTCTGCAAGCTTGGTGATAATACTCCGAGCCCTTCCATGCCATTCATCATCCAGCCAGTTAACAAAGGCACAACCTCATATCCCAGTGAATGTTAAATAATCAGGATGAGTGGGGGCATTAACTGAACTTAAGGGATGAACTTATCACTAACCTCTAAGGGGCAACCGAGAAACCGTCTGCCAATGTTGAATCCCTCTATGCATACACGTCGAGCGGGAGTGTGTCCATGCACACAACTCGGCTTTTGGTACTTCTCGGTGGCGCAAAACTCGGAATCGAACTCATGTTGCGGGAGTCTGCTGGAGTCAAACTCTGGATTCGACATTTGATCGATTTCCTGTGTGGGGGGGTGACTGAGTGAGTTGCTTGCTTTGGTCATGCTAAAAAGATGAGAATGATTGGGACCTGACAAGACGATTCGGATCCGTAGTACACCGGCCTCCTGGTGACCTTAGGCAAGTGCTCGGCGGTGACCGCCATCGTGGTTGCGCTGCCAATGGCGCTGCCAAGAGCGACTGTACGAACCGGTGCAGCTGCACTGAAACTATCAGCACAGCTTGTCCACATTTCCCCAATGTCAGCGCCATGCTAGGGAATTTGGGAACTAGGGATTTGGAAGCTATTTAGGGATTTGGGGAAGACAGGGAAACTATGGGGATCGGATGATAACGGTCGGGGGAACTATTTATCGCATTCTGTTGTATATGGCACACGGTTTTCCAAATCAAATTGTGTGAGATGGAAACGTGCGTGATACACGGTTTCCGTAACATGACCGTTTGTGATGTGCTTCCCGGTACATATGGGTGCGGTAAACAGCCGCTCTCCGGAAACCCAAAAAAACGTTATGCTGATAGAGATGTCGGCGGCGACCGAGGCAGCGGCTGACGGATAGGAGGTCAATCCCCGGTCGGTCGGCGGTGTCGGCGTTATAGGAAGTCCATCCTCGGTCGGTCGACGGTGGCGGCGTGATAGGAGGTCAATCCTCGGTCGGTGGAGGGAGATATAGGAGGAGCTCAATCCTCGTGGTCGGCGCCGGCGTGACTGGAGCACGTCCCTCGCGGTCGTAGGCGGGATAGTGGAGCCCGGACAACAGGCGAGTGCCCCGCTAAGCTCTGCTCCTCGACCCTGCTGTCTCGCCATGCCGCTGCTAATTAATTAAGGTATTCTTTTCCTTGAGTGGCCTAATTAAGGTATTAAATTCATATAATGGCACTACTGATGATGCGTGTAAATTGACTGGTTGATTAGTGTCATTGCATGGCTGGGTAACATTATGCAGCGCCCTCCGTAAATTTTGAAAATAAAATCTTGTGATTTATTCACCCATCTTTGTGCATCCATTAAGGATGCAACGTGTGCAGATGAAACGATCTTAATGGATGGGGGATCGGACAAGCTCAAGGTATAGGGATGGCGTGAAGGAGTTCATGGATTTGGCTGAACGGACAAAGAAGAGAATTTGCAAAGAATATTACGTCCTTTGCCCATGCAAGGATTGTAGCAATACGGTGTCCATTCCAATTGATGAGGTCGAGTTACACTTATACAAAAGGGGATTCATGGGTGGATACACAAGATGGACTAAACACGGTGAAGAGCCGGTTATGGATGAAGGTAATAACCTGCCTGTCGGCGAGGTGCCAAATCCCGATCAGAGTCGCATGGGTGATGAATTTAACCTCGGGGCTCAGACGTCAAGCTAAAGACAGAAGACTGGCATGCCAAAAAACCCAAAGAAAAACTAAGAGTGTGAAGCAGACAACACCGCCCTTGATGATATGCTAGATTTTGCTGCTATGATTGCAGATTTCCAAGGCCCAGAAAAAGATATAGCCAGGTACAAGGAGCTGGCAAGCATTGACGCGGCCTCCAAGAAAGATTTGTATCCAGGTTGCAAAAAGAAATATTCCAAGTTGAGTGTCACACTGACACTTCTCAGATTTAAAGCAGAAAGCGGTCCATCAAACAAGGCCTTCACATAGTTGTTGAATCTTTTCAAAGACATTCTTCCAGAAGATAATGTGCTCCCCAAAAGCACGAACGAAGCGAAGAAAATTGTTTGTCCATTGGAACTTGAAGTCCACAAGATACACGCTTGTGTGAATGATTGTATGTTGTACCGCGGTGATTACAAAGATTTGCGTTCATGTCGCATATGCAAGCACGCACGATACAAGCGCAGGAGAGCAAAGGACAAGTACAAAATGGATGAAGAGATCGAGACAGGAATCCCGTTCAAGGTTGTTTGGTACTTGCCTATAATTCCAAGGTTGAAGCATTTGTTTGCAAACCCTAGAGAGGCAAAGAGGTTGCGGTGGCATCATGATGAGCGAACTGCGGATAAATATATGAGGCACCCGAAAGATGGGGCTCAGTGAGAACAAATCGCGGACAGGTTTAAAGATTTTGCTAAGGAGCCTAGAAATATATGGCTAGGGGAGTGTACTGATGGATTTAATCCATTTGGCGATATGAACACCAAACACAACACTTGGCCGGTGCTTCTGTGCATATATAACCTTCCTCCTTGGTTGTGTATGAAGAAAAAATACATCATGATGTCGATGATTATCCAAGGCCTGAAGCAACCTGGAAATGATATTGACATTTACTTTCAGCTACTGGTAGAAGAACTGCAGACATTGTGGAGGTCTGGTGTGAATTGTTATGATGCCTACGCAAAGGAGTTTTTCCGGCTACATGCATTGCTGCTGCACACCATTCAAGATATGTCGGCATTAGGCAACAGTTCGGGGCAGAAAACAAAGGGACCAGTAGGATGTGTCACAAGCATGGATAGGAAAGCGAGTAGATTTCTTTCCAACTCGCGCAAAACCATGTATTTGCGTCATCGTAGGTTCTTAAGGAAAAATCACCTTTACCGAAAAATGACAGCTGAATTTGATGGTACGGTAGAGAAAGGAATGAGCCCAAGACCCTATGATGGGAAAGAAGTCCACAGCATAGTTAAAGAAATTAAAGTTGTGCTTGGGAAGGGATCCGGTTCGACGGCAAAAATAACACCACAGTACCAAGTGTTTAAGAAGAAATCAATGTTCTGGGAATTACCTTACTGGGAGTTCTTAAGTGTACATCACTACATTGATGTCATGCACATAGAGAAGAATGTCAGTGAAAGCATCCTTGGTACTCTACTCAAGATTAAAGGCAAAATAAAGGATGGTGACGGTGCACGACTCGATATTCTTGGTGATCAATCAGAACGCATGAATGAAGCAGAAGATGACGACAAATTGCTGCACCAACACCAGAGTTACAATTTCACTTCAGCAGAAGTAAAAGAGTTCTTCGAATTTTTGTTGTCAATTAAGACACCCTCTTCCTACTCCGCAAACACCAGAAGTCTCGTGGATGACAACTTGGGTAAAAAGAAGTTGTCTCACATGAAGTCACATGATTGCCATGTAATGTTGACACAAATCCTCCCGGTGGCCATAAGGAATATGATGGACACAGACATAAGAAACACATTGATTGATCTCTGTGATTTCTTCAACAAACTATGGCAAAAGGTGGTAGATGTTGAAGAGCTGGATAATATGCAAGATGATATTGCAAGGATATTGTCAAACTTAGAGATGTTCTTCCCACCGTCATTCATTGATGTCATGGTCCATCTCACCGTGCACCTTGTGGATGAGATAAAGTATTGTGGTCCTGTGTTTCTTCGCAACATGTATCCATTCGAGCGGTACATGGGAAAATTGAAGCGCTATTGTCGGAACCGATGTCATCTAGAGGCAAGCATCCTACAAGGTTATACCGCGGAGGAGGTGGTTGAGTTTTGCACCGAATACATGAAACTTAGACCTATAGGTGTGCACCTCTCTCGCCATGAGGGAAGGCTGGCTGGTAAGCCGGTCCTTGCTGGCTCGCAGTTTTGTGCACCTAGAGATATGGTCGATCAAACCCATTTGACGGTACTACTTAATAGCCCGATACTCGATGCTTATGCTGCAGCACAAATGGAGGAGATACGACGAAGGAACTTACCCAATGTGCTGTCACCAGCTGCCGAGACAAATGCACACAATAAGGACTATGTAAGATGGCTGAAGGATCGTTTGGCAAGGGGATCCGATCAAGACCTTGCAACGTGGTTGGCACAAAAGCCATCAACGACGATTATGAAGTACCAAGCGTACGACATAAATGGCAACACGTTCTACACTGAGGAACGTGATGCTATGACCTCGTATCAGAACAGCTCTGTTCGAATAGAATGCCTAACTATAGAGGAAGATGATAAACAGGTGTACTATGGAACCATTGAAGAGATTTGGGAGCTTAACTATGTGCCAATGAAGGTGGCATTATTCAAGTGCAGATGGGTCCCTCTTAGTAGCGTAAAGGTTGATGCTTACAACAGGAAGACATATGTTGACCGCAGAGTTATGGCATATCACAAGGACCCATTTATTCTTGCCAGCGATGCTACCCAGATTTTCTTTGTGCCAGACCTGTTGCATACGCACTGCCATGTAGTGATGTATGGAAAGAAGATGGTACTAGGCGTCGAGAATGTTGGTGATGAGGAGGAGTACAATCAATATGATGAGTTGCCACCTGAGGGGCCACGCGACTTAAAAGAGGAGAAGCGTAAAATCATCAGAAATCCTAAGTTCATTAGGGGTCAACCTCATGATTGCGATCACCCCATGTACATGGGAATTGATTGAAAAAACTAATCATTATGTCTATTGTACTGAATTGTTGCATGTACTGAATCGTGAGCGATGTGTCCTGAGTTCGTTCTGTTATAAGTTTCACATGTACTGTATTGCAAGGTATGCATGGCCTTATGTTGATCTAGATTAATATGTTGTCACCTGTAGCAATGAATTTGAAATATTTATGATAATTTACCCTATAGCTAGAACGCTCAGTTGATCTCACTCCGGTATGTACGAACTGAACATGTGCAGTTTGGTTGACCAATCGCACACGATTCATTCACTAAAACTATGTGATTTCTAAACCGCTGTCGATGACACCTAATGCGCGCAAAGTGAGTCGTGCATTCTGATTGGCCAAAACCCAAACCACACGGATCGTACGTCTGCACCGTAAGATTCACCCAGATCAAACGGCAGTCCTTATCCCTCTCGCCAACACGCGTTGTTGAAGTTGGGATTCGATTTATATGCAGTAAATGACGAGTAAATGCAAAAAATGGCTTAAATATAGCAGGCGAGCCCAGAAATGCGCCAGAAAATAAAACCTGGCATATAATGATGATTGACTACCGTGGGATAAAATATGGAGGAGAGGCGATGAAGACACCGTCGATTGGAGTTCGATTTGCCACTTCTCCCCTTGGAACTATGATCCTGCTACCCAGATGCTATGGTTTCCAATTAGCGGTCATCGTAGCTTGTGCCAAATTTTACCAAAATTTTTCCACGATTTCTCGAGATCACGCCACGATGACACACCGATTTTTGTGATTTTTTGAGTCCATCTGCATTTCCTGTAATTAAATTACTGACATTTTATTTAGGTGGACACATCTCCCATCCGAAATGCTTGACAATTCTTCTCATTCGTTGCACAATGATGAAAATCACGCAAAGTGACACACAAATGATATGTAAGATATTATTTGCCACCATCCACACGTAATTCATGTTGGGATATTTTATTTATAAGAACTAATTAACATGGTAACTACAAAATATGACTTAGATACAACAAACGAGACATGCAATCCACCAGAATATCAATATTAGGAGTACAATGATGTTTGCATACCATGTGAAAATCCAAGGCGAAAGGATGAGGTTGACACCGATTGGAGTCCGAAATGCAAACTCTACTTTTCGTAAACTATGATCCTTTGTGTGAGATGCATTCGTTTTCTAAGGGCAGGCCATCACAACTTCCGCCAGACATTACCAATTTTTCCCACGGTGTCTTCACATCATGCCACGGTGACACACCCATTTTTGTGATTTTCGTAATACATCTGCATTTCCTCCAATTAAATTACTAACAAGCCCCATGTTGGTGGAAAAAATGTCTTCAAATTAGCAAAAAAGTCATGAAATGCGGCCGGAAATCAATACACGGGCTAATAGTTGATTGTCTGCGGATGAAAATAATTCGAGGCGAAATGATGAAGTCACAAATTCATTTGAAATGAAAATATGATTATTGTGCATAAACAAATAGCACACGGTTCATTCACTAGAACCGCGTGCTTTATAAACCGCGGCCTATGAGACTTAATGCGCGCAAAGTGAGTCCTGCTTTCTGATTGGCCAAAACCCAAACCACACGGGTCGTACGTCTGCACCATAGGATTCACCCAGATCAAACGGCAGTCCTTATACCTCTCGTCAACACACGCTGTTGAAGTTGGGATTTGATTTATATGCAACAAATGCCCTGTAAATGATAAAAAATTCTGAAAAATATCGAACGAGCCCATAAATGCGCCAGAAAATCAAACCTGGCGTATAATGATGATTGACTACCGTCAGATAAAAATGGTCGAAGAGACGATGAAGACACTGTCGATTGGAGTTCGATTTTCAACTTCTCCCTTTGGAACTATGATCCTTCTAGTGAGATGCAACAGTTTCCAAGGAGCGATCATCATAACTTGTGCAAAAATTTACCAAAATTTTCCCACGGTGTCTCGAGATCAGGCCACGATGACACACCGATTTTCGTGACTTTCTGAGTCCATTTTCCATTTCCTGTAATTAAATTACGGACATTTACGCATCTCCCATCCGAAATGCTTAAAAATTCCTCTCATTCCTTGCACTATGAAGAAAATCACGCAAAAGTGACACACAAATGATTTGTAAGAGATTCTTTGCCAGCATCCACACGTAATTCATGTTGGGATTTTATTTATGCACTAATGCATGGTAAAAGCAAAAAATGCCTTAGATATAGCAAACGAGCCATGTAATCCACCAGAAGATTAATAATAGGAGTACAATAATGTTTGTGTACCATGGGAAAAATCGAGGCGAAAGGATGAGGTAGACACGGATTGGAGAGTCTGAAATGCCAACTCTACATTTGGAAACTATGATCCTTCGTGTGAGATGCCTAGGTTTTCAAAGGGCCATACATCACAACTTCCGCCAGACATTACCAATTTTTTCCCACGGGGTATTCACATCATGCCACGGTGACACACCCATTTTCATGATTTTCGGAATACATCTGCATTTTCTCCAATTAAATTACTAACAAGCCCGATGTTGGTCGAAAAAATGTCTTAAAATTAGCAAACAAGTCATGAAATGCGGCCCAAAATCAATACAGGGGTTAACAGGTGATTGTATGCCGATGAAATTAATTCGAGGCGAAATGATGAAGTCACTAATTCATTTGAAATGAAAATATGATTGTTGTGCATAAACAAATAGCACACGGTTGATTCACTAATACCGTGTGCTTTCTAAACCGTGACCGATGACACCTAATGCGCGCAAAGTTAGTCATGCGTTCTGATTGGCCAAAACCCAAACCACACAGATCGTACGTCTGCATCGTAGGATTCGCCCAGATCGAACGACAGTCCTTATCCCTCTCGCCAACACACGTTGTTGAAGTTGGGATTCGATTTATATGCACTAAATGACCAGTAAATGCAAAAAATGACTTAAATATAGCAGGCGAGCCCAGAAATGCGGCACAAAATCAATATTAGGGTACAACGATAGCTGCATACCGTGGGAATAATTTCGAGACAAAACGATGAGGTCACGTCTACATTTCAAAGTTTTCAGGTTTTCATTCGAACAAATTTGTGCTGCTTGTGCACACGGGTTACTATATGAAACCGTTTGCACAAGCCTTTCCGCGGGGGCGCACGACGATATTTTTCACCCTTTTCACCGAAGCCGCCAATATGCCCCCTCCCCTCCCCCCCAAACCCGCGCCTTCCCCCGTTTCGCTCATCTATCCGCGTAATCTACCCAAACTCCATCGACAGCTAGCTCCCTCCCCCTCTTGTCCCCCAGGTCCACACCAGAACCATTTCCGGCGCTGTCGTGCTCAACCCGGCCGTGTACCCGCTTCCCGGCGTCAACCCTACCCTTCACTGCCGCTTCGAACACGCGACTGTCCACACCTAGCCGTCTTCATTTGCTCGCCAGCCGCCGTCGAGCATATCGATCTTGTACCCTCGCCTCTCCTACCGGATTTGCAAAAAAAACGGCCAGTTGCTGCCCTCCATTGCGGTGAGGTCTATTATCTCATGATCCCTTTTCCTATTTGGTTTGGTTTGTCCCCAAAATGATTATAAAATAATGGAGAGCGTATTTATGTTCATCATCTACCTTCTAACATATAAGCTGTATTTGTTTCAATTAGTTATTGTCGAGTTACATATCATGTGCGCACGAGTCACACTAAATGAACAGATTAGCCGTACATTTCCAAATGATCACATGCCATGTTTAGACAGCTAGCTGCCAAGCTATTACATTTTTTATGATTATCCCCCTTTTTTGAATTTTGCATGTGTCCTCTGTAGATGTCTATTAGCAGCGACGACAGTCATACTTCTGGCGATGTATATTCATCTGAGTCTGAAGCCAACATGTCTGCAATAGATGATCGTGTATCAAGAAATGATGAACGGGATAGAGCTGCCACAATCACCCTTCCAGTCAAGAGCCGGAAGAGCGCTCCAAGAAAGCCCACACACCAGCCTAAAGGTGTATACGAAGTAACTGACATCGATTTGAAGTCTTGGGCTCCAACTAAACCTGATAAAGCAAGCACGAGGTTTAGGAGTGTGTGTAGATTTGTTGGCAGGGCAAGGCTCAACATTAATCTGCCGGGGTTTCGGAAGGCTGGTATAGAAACACGACAGAGGATAGTCCGTGAGATCATGGCGCACTTCAACGTTCCTGAGGAGTGGAGAGAGCAGGTGCAACACTCTGCACTAAAGAAGGCCAGGGATGCTTGGAGAAACTGGAAGCATGTGTTGTACAAGAAGTTCTTGAGTCAAGGCAAGGACCCAATCCCCTCGAACCCCCAAATTACAAAGGAAGATTGGACAGAATTCAAAAGGGTCAGGGCCAGTGAAGAGTTTATTAAGAAGAGTGCAATGCAATCAGAACTTCAGAAGAAGAACACACACCCCCACCGTATGGGTGTGGCAGGATAGTACGGCATGAAACTGATATGGGAGCAGGAGGACAAAGAAGCAGTAGCTGCGGGTGGCAACCCGGCCTTTAGTGAAATTAGGGGCACTCGCATTAGGGACTACTTGCGGGCACGTGCAAAGAGGCATGGAGGCGGTTCTTATTACTTTGAAAACTCAGCAGACCAAGAACTGTATGATGTGATGGCAAAGGCTTCCAAAAACACTGGAAGGTTCTACAGGAACTCAGGGCCATGTGACATTCTGTCCGAGGCTCTGACTACCAAAGAGCCCCCTGGCCGTGCTAGGGGTATTGGGGTCAATGTCCCACACAAGAGGGCTTTCTCACTAAGCAAAGAAGAGAGGCTCATCATGAAAAAAGCTAGGAGTGATGTTAAGCAGAAAGACTTGCGTGAAAGGAAGTTGAGGAGTCATATATGTAGGAGAAGACACTAATGCTGAGAGATAGCCAGTATACGCAAGGGGATGTCGGCATGGATGATGCCACTTATTGTATGACAACACCGCACAAGAGTAGCTGTGCATTAGCTGACCCCAGCGACAATGATGCTGCAGCTGGACATGATGGTGCTATATCTGATCTATATGGACAGGGGGAGAGAGTGAAGGCCGTGCTTACACATTATGAAGGTACTTTAAAATGTGCAACAACAAGGGTTTACAACCCTGACTTTGACGGGGGTCTCTTGTTGGACAATGTTCCATTGAAGCCGGGTTGTGTGAAGTGCTACGTGACTAAAATAAAGCCTGGATTCAGTAATTTTGCCCTGAAGAATGTCCTTGGGGACCCTGATGAGCAGAGGACCTTGGAAGAAACACGGTTAAATCATATCCAGTGGCCATGGAAAGAAATAGACTTCCTCGATGAGATCCCTCCAGGCCCCCCAACAGCAACCAGTGTCGCCCTCGAACCGACGACTCTCTTCTCGCTACAGCAGCCTGATGAACATACTCTTGGGAATCCGATGCCCGAGGCATCAACCTGTGATCATCCCACTCGACTTCCTGCCATACAGGCCAGCTCATCGTCTGCTCCTGAGCAGCATGTGGCAAGGCCTACAACTGCTGAAGACGTATCATCGGTTCAGATGCCAGCCACCGAAGCAGATAGCGCAGACACATCGGCATTGCATGCTCAGTAGACAAACCCGGTCGAACCACCTCCTAAGCAGTGTGAAAGTCCGGGACCACCTGCTAAGCAGTCTGAAAGTCCGGAACCGCCTGCTAAGAAGTCCGAAAGCCAGGAACCACCTGCTCAACAGTCCAGCAGTTCACAGCCGCCAGATAAGCATACCGATGTGTCGGGACTGCCTGCTCAGCAAACCAACGCGTTGTCACAGACGCATCAACACACCGACATGTTCGCACCAGCTACTCAGAACCCCGACATAGCTTCAATGGCCGGTCAGCTGTCCGTCGCCTCTTGTACTACATCTCAGCAGTCCGTCACAGCGGCATCATCTGTTCAGTAGTCCATTGTACCTTCACAGGCTTCCAAACAGCATGTCGTTCATGAAACCGGACGTCAAACAAGAAGTTCTTCAGCTAACAAGAGGAAAGCGGGCACAGTTGCACAAGGGAAGATGGGGCCCCCAAAACCAAGGAGGGACGGGACCAAGAGCCTCCTACTAGAAAGAGTCATCGCCCATAACCAAATTAACAACAAGTTTTTCAAAGGGATGGGTAATCTCGGTTCTGATGAAATGTCTGAAGCAGAATTTGAAAAGCTACTTTCTAGTCAGAAAGTAGACCCATTTGAAGCATGCAAGTATAAGCATGGCCAGCCATTTCTTGTTGGCGATTACTTTGAGGAGTGCAGTTCCAGTTGTCGCAAGTTACATAAATATGGCATGGACATAATGTCAAAAGGAGAAGATCATAACATTGTGGAATTGCACTACGACCATCATCATTTCTCTCATGCCGCAGGTACCATCAGTGTGGAATTCGAGGACTTTCATCTCTTCTTCAACTTCGATAAGCTTGCTACCACTCTTGTCAAATGCTTGATGTTGTAAGTACTTCACAAACTATGATCAACTTCTCCATACAAGGTTGTACATGAAAAAAAGCTAATTGTATTGTATTCCTCTCAGGGGATTGACGGCGCAGAGAGCAATAAGGGTGCATGCGCATTTCATAGATCCTGATTTAGCAAACGGCATTTTGTTAAGTAAAAATGAGACACGCGAGGCTTCCATCTTGCATGTTGCCAAGATCTTGTGGGAGTTACAGATAGCAGAATTCTTCATGTGGCCATATCATGAAGGGTAAGTTAAATATACAACCACACATACATTGATCGTCTTTCAGTTTTCGACATAATCGTAAGTTCGAGGTTTTCTTAAACTGTAGAAATCACTGGATCTTGGTGGTCATTGTTCCAAAACGCAACACAGTTTACTACCTGGATTCTCTCAGAGGGTCAAATGTGCCTCAAGATCTGAGTCATCTTCAGGATTTCATGGATAGGTATTGAATTCTTTGATATTAATATGTTGTGTTCATATCTGGTTCAAGAATTGAGTATGTGAAAATTCATCTTCATTCGCAGTGTATTGTGTAAGACCATAACTTTAGGAGGGAGACGGTTCGACGCCCAACTACCTCTGCAACACTTGATCGTTTCTCCGATAAGACAACAAAATCCATTATTTTCAGAAAATCCTAGTCATAGTTCAAGTTTCTAAGTAAACCTCTTTCTATTTCTCTGCAAAGAAATAAAAAGGAACAACTTACACCGGTTAGGTTGTTCCTAACAGGGCAAATAAATGAATAATACTGTACAAAAAATTGCAGTGTCCTCAGCAACAACAAGGGACCAACCTATGTGGATAATACGTTTGCTCACACATGATTAGCCTATGCAGACAAGTTGAATGTGAGTTCGATGCTGACAAAATATCCTTAGTAAGTCTATTTCTTAATTACTATCTTCTACTCCACACGCATGTCACATTCTGATCTAAAAGTCCTGCAGCTGATCTTCGGACCGATGACCTCTGAACCGCTCGCCGCTGATGAATTGGTGTCTGTTAGGAAATTTATCAGCACCTTCTTTGTGAAACACTATATCAAGCCCTCTAAAGACATCAAAGATTTCAGGATTCGTTATCCCCAGTAATAAGTACGCATTCATATATTGTTATCAGATAAACATACACGCATGGATGCATTGTTTTCCGTGTGATCATGTCTACGTTTTCCGTACACTATGATTATGTACTGCATATGTCGGTCTTACATATGTGGAATTTAGCTAGCAATTTGCTCAATTGCATATTGTCGCGAATTATGATGAATGTTCTTCATGTGGTCACTATTCGTTCAATTGTATATTGTGCCGAATTATGATGAATGTTCTTCATGTGGACACTATTTGTCGATTGCATATTGTGGAGAATTTGCTATTTGCAGGGTGATTCAAATGCGATATTTTACAATAAGCTGGCTTTTCCAGCGCACACGGTTCAAGCAACTAAGCGTCTGCGATTCAAAAACGGAAAGCACACGCAACTCATAGCGCAACCGCTTGTGATCTACAGGAAAAGCACATGCAACTCATAGCGCAACCGCCTGTGATCTACAGGAAAAGCACACGAGATATAAACTAAAACGTTGGTGATACATAAGAAATCGCAGACGATTTGCAGCACTTGTACGTGTGCGTAGGAGCTCCTTTATCATTTGTGATAGCAACTTATCTCACACGTGAGCCAAAAGGAAACCGAGACCGATGCAAAGACGATCCCACGCATAAAATTTTTGGGAAACGTGTGCGATGATATCATGCATGGCCGACGGTTTCCAGGTAATTCCCATGTGCGATGATGAAGATATCACAAACAGTTTATACCATGGCCTGTGTGGATTAGGTAATGTTTCACAAACGGTAAAAGGCCAAACACCGTTTGTTTTCCATGAGCAATTAGACGCGTTTGACTCGTGATAGACGTGTGTGATTGATCCCAAATCCCACACGTATGCCCAAAATATAGTGTGTGCGATATATTCCTGCACCGCACACGATTACGTTTGGTAGATCATTTGCGCTCGTTGGTCATCATCACCGACGGGTTTTCCGTGTCGTGTGGGATGCACCCCCCTATCGCCCACACATGCAAGGCGATGGTTTCAAACTACGTCGCGGAAAGGGGTTAAAAACTGTTTGTATAGCACGTCGCTGCACCGGTGATGAGAGATGCCACTAGGGAAAACTATGGCCCTTGGGTCTATCCACTTATATATTTACAAAAGCTTTCATTACCTTGCTGCCATTTATTTGTCTTTTATTTATTTTGAAATTTACAATTATCAACTATCATCTACACACTTCATTTGCTTGCAAATAACGAGTCCAAGGGGATTGACGACCCTCTTGCCCGCGTTGGGTGCGAGTGTTTGCTTCTTTGTGTGCAGTCGCTGAAGACGGAGGTTGCGTGCTACTCCTATTGGTTCGATAACCTTGGTTCTCACTGAGGGAAATACTTATCTATAATGTGCTGCATCACCCGCTCCTCTTCGCGAAAAACCCACGCAGATCACAAGTATCAGGAAGGATTTGTGGCGTTGTTGCCAGGGAGTATCACCAACCTACTATCAAGTACCTTCGCACAAATTATCATTCACTTGTTCTACTTTTTATTTACTGTTATGTTTTGCTTGCTTCATAAAAATCAAAAATACAAAAATATTTATCTTTGCTTGTTTACTTGTTTCGTTTGCTAGTTGCTACTTTACTTCTTTGCTTGCTAGTTTATTTGTTCTGCTTATTACTCTGCTTGGTCGGTCACCATGTCTTAAGATACTACTAGGTTGTGTGATTTCTCAAATACTAATAACAATGATTTTATTAGTACTCCTATACCACCCGCCACTAGTGCAGAATTTTATGATATTAATGTTGCATTGCTGAATCTTGTGATGAAAGAACAATATTCGGGAAGTCCTAATGAGGATCCCGTTGCTCATCTTAATACCTTTATTGAATTATGTGATATGCAAAAGAAAAATGATATGGATAATGATGTGGTATAATTAAAAATATTTCCTTTTTCACTACGAGATAAAGATAAGGCTTGGTTTTCATCTTTACCACATAATAGTATTGGAACATGGGATAACTGTAAAGATGCTTTTATTGCCAAGTATTTTCCTCCTGCTAAGATCATCTCCCTTAGAAATCAAATTATGAATTTTAAACAACATGATCAACAACATGTTGCACAAGCTTGGGAGAGGATGAAATTGATGATTAGAAATTGCCCTACTCATGGGTTAAACTTGTGGACGATTATCCAAAATTTCTATGCTGGACTAAACTTTGTGTCTAGAAATCTTCTAGATTCTGCTACAGGTGGTACCTTCATGGAGTTGACATTAGGAGAGTCCACCAAACTTCTGGACAACATTATGACAAACTACTCTCAATGGAATACCGAAAGAGCTCCAACTGGTAAGAAGATAAATTCTGTTGAGGAATCGCCACTTTAAGTGAAAAAGTGGATGCTCTTATGAATATGGTTGCTAGTAAACATGCTCATGTTGATCCCAATGATATGCCTTTTTATACCTTTATTGAGCAAAATAATGATGGAATTGATGTGAACTTTATATCGCAAAACAATTTCAACAACAATGCTTGTATAGGAAATTTCAATGCTAGACCGTATCCCGACAATTCCTCTAATAATTATGGCAATTCTTATGGAAATTATTCTACAAATAATAATAGGTTATCCTCTGATATTGAGAACACCATTAATTAATTTATTAGTTCTCAAAAGATTTTTAATACTATGGTAGAAGAAAAGCTGCATAAAGTTGATGATTTGGCTAAGAACATGGATAGGATTGCTCTTGATGTGGAAACTCTTAAAAATAAAAATTTGCCACCAAAGCATGATTTTAATGAGACTATTAAATCTATCCAAATATCTATTAATGAAATTAAGGAGAGGACCGCTAAGTTGAAAGCCAAGCGAGAATTCTTAGAAAAAGCTCTTCCACCCGGTTTTTACCGTAATCATGATGAAGATCTTAAAATGATTGGTACTTCTCCTATTGATTCATTGTTTACTAATCTGAAAGTAAATTGTAAAGGGACTGGATATGAGTCAACTTTAGCTAGAAGGCATCTCGTTTGCTTGGAGGGTGATGATTCTAATGATAAAATTGAAAAAGTGGGTTTGGAGAGGTCAAAACGTTAACTAGTGATGTGCCCACTATCTTGGATTACAAAGACTTTAATTATGAAAGTTTATCTTTAGTATGTATTTCCTTTTTGCAATCCATTATTAGCTCACCCAATTCTTATGAATAAAACAAGCCTTTTACTCAACAAATAGTAGAAGCAATGATAAAAGCTTATGATGAGAAACTTGAGCTAGAAGTTTCTATTCCTAGAAAGTTGCATGATGAATGGGAACCTAGTATCAAAATAAAGCTTAAAGAATATGAATGCAATGCTTTGTTTGAGCTTGGTGCTAGTGTTTCAATAATACCTAAATCTCTTTGTGATGTGCTTGCTCTCACCGACATTCAAGATTGTTCCCTTAACTTGCATCTTGCGAATTCTACCATCAAGAAACCTTTGGGTAGAATAAATGATGTGATTATTATTGCAAATAGAAATTATGTGCCTGTAGATTTCATTGTTCTTGATATTGATTGCAATCCAACTTGTCCCATAATACTTGGAAGACCTTTCTTACGAACTATAGGTGCAATTATTGATATGAAAGAGGGAAACATAAGGTTCCAATTTCCATTAAAGAAAGGGATGGAACACTTACCTAGGAATAGAATTAAACCACCTAATGAATCTACCGTGAGAGCTATTTATGGGTGGAGTGTCAAGGGTGACAACTCTTGAAACAATGCAATATGCCTAGCTAGGGGCGTAAAACAATAGCGCTAGTTGGGAGGCAACCCAATAGTTATCTTAATTTTTTTGCTTTTACTTTCTGGTTTTTTATAACATGATTATTGACTCTGTAATGATTGTGTTTTTATGTTTAAATTAGTGTTTGTGCCAAGTAAAGCCTTTGGGATGACTTGCATGATAAGTAGAATTGGTACGGTGCAAAAACAGAAACTTTGGTGTCCAATGCAGAATTTCTCTGATTTTACTGGAACATATTTTTAATCTAAATTTTATACACGGTATTTATATACAAATTCCCCAGGTTGTCCTAATTTTTCCAAATTTTTGGAGTTAAAGAAGTATAGGTTCTCTATAGATCATTACACATTGTTCTGTTTTAGACAGATTCTATTTTTGCTTGCATAGTTTGCTTGTTTTGATGATGATATGGATTGTATCGGGGGGTATAAGCCATGGAGAAGTTATAATACAATAAATTATGCAATAATAAAATAATAATCAATTTATATACGTACCTAAAGTATTTGATATGTTTATTATACTAACAGATCTCACAAAGGTTTCTGTTGAGTTTTGTGTGCTGAAGTTTTCAAGTTTTGGGTGCTATCACGATTGATGAAGGAATAAGGAGCGGCAAGAGCATAAGCTTGGGGATGCCCAAGGCACCCCAAGGTAATATTCTAGGAATACTCAAGCATCTCTGCTTGGGGATTCCCCGGAAGGCATCCCCTCTTTCGTCTCAATCCATCGGTATGTCACTTGGAGCTATATTTTTATTCATCACATGATATGAGTTTTGCTTGGAGCGTCGTTTGCTTTAGTTTTAAAAAATAATTGTTTGTTGGACACACCCACTTAAGAGAGACACAAGACCACCATGATTTATTAGAATACTCTTGGTGCTTCACTTATATCTTTTGAGCTAAGCAGTTGCTCTAGTACTTCACTTGTATCTTTTAGGCACGGTGGCATATAGATTTTAAAGAAATAATTTCACTCTCGTTCATCACTTATATTTATTTGAGAGTTAATAAATAGTGACGGTAATTTTCATGGGTTATAAGACTAGTCCAAAAATAATAGGTATTCAAGGAGTGCATAATCAAAACCTTCATGTAGCACATAAAAGAGAAATCTTGAGTTAATGGTATTAATGTGGTAATGTGAAAGGGCATGAGTGCATGATCATTGGTTAATGAGAATATCGTAAATTAGAGGGTGTTAACTTGCTGTTCATCTAAGTATTTTTTATGGCATGGTGATGATGTGTGAGCATTCTTATTCCTCGTTGAAATCCTAGTGGTGTTTAAGTCGGAGGCGCGCGATGGTTAACTCCTCCCAACCTCCTCCCTAGGGGCATGCGAGTAGTACTTTGCTTCGAGAGAGCTAATAAAACCTTGCAATAAGTATGTGAGTTCTTTATGACTAATGTGAATCCATGGATGTACGCACTCTCACCACCTCATATTTGCTAGCCTCTTAGGTACCGTGCATTGCCCATCCTCACCTCGAGGAGTGGTGCAACCTTCGCCGATGCATCCAAACCCCGTGACATGATATGCTCTGTTGCACATAAGCCTCATTATATCTTCCTCAAAACAGCCACCATACCTACCTATTATGGCATTTCCATAGCCATTCCGAGATATATTGCCATGCAACTTCCACCGCTACATCATATGACAACTACTTTCATTGTCATATTGCTTTGCACGATCATATAAGCTGACATAGTATTTGTGGCAAAGCCACCGTTCATTGATACGTCTCCAACGTATTTATAATTTTGATTATTCCATGCTATTATATTATCATTCTAGGATACTTTTTGAGTAATAATTTACCAATTTATATTATTTTTTAGCACTAACCTATTGACCCAGTGCCCAGTGCTAGTTGCTGTTTTCTGCGTGTTTTTTACTTTTCAGGTTTACAGTAGCAAACGAAGTCCAATTGCCCCGAATTTTTTTATGATTTTCTCTGGACCAAAAGAATACCTATAAGCTTCGGAAGAAGACCGGAGGCCGCACGAGGGAGGCACAAGCCAACAGGGCGCGCCCAGGGGGGTCGGCGCGCCCTGATGGCTTGTCCTCCCTGGTGGACCTCCTGACCCCGTTCTCTGGCCTATAAATTCACATATATTTCAAAAGCCCTAGGGGGCATCCCGAAACACTTTTTTCGCCGCCGCAAGTCTCTGTTCCGCCGCGATCCCATCTGGAGCTCCGTTCCGGCACCCTGCCGGAGGGGGGGTCGATCACGGAGGGCCTCTTCATCAACCTTGCTGCCCTCATGATGATGTGTGAGTAGTTCACCACAGACCTACGGGTTCTTAGTTAGTACCTAGATGTATCTCTCTCTCTCTTTTGATCTTCAATACAATGATCATCGCATCTTTGCTTTGATCTATCCGATGTAATTCTTTTGTACGGTGCGTTTGTTGGGATCCGATGAATTGTGGGTTTATGTTTAGATTATTCATGAAAAGATATTGAATACTTTCTGGTATTTTATTTGCATGATTGTTATAGCTTCGTAATCCTTTCCGATTTACTGAAATAGTTTGGCCAACTAGATTAATACTTCTTTTGTGAGAGGGGTGCGTTGTAGTGGGTTCAATCTGGCGGTGCTCTATATCCCAGTGACAGAAAGGTACAAGACATGTCTTTGTATTGTTTCCACTGAGGATAAAACGATGGGGTTAGTTCATATTAATTGAATTCTCTTTGTCTACATCATGGCATGTTCTCCAAGCATTACTCTGTTTTACTTAATACTCTAGATGCATGCTGGATAGCGGTCGATGGTGGAGTAATAGTAATAGGTGCAGGCAGGAGTCGGCCTATTTGCTTGTGGACATGATGCCTATATATACATGATCATTGCCGTGAATATCACATAACTATGCGCTTTTCTATCAATTGCCCAACAGTAATTTGTTTACCCACCGTATGTTGCCTTCATGAGAGATGCCGCTAGGCAAGGTTGTCAGAACCGCGATTCTGTTATATGATTCTACGACTTTACGATCCAAACTAATCCCTTTGTTCTACGATTTTAGTGAAGATTCTACGATTTGTGATCCTACCATCGGAGTTCCGATCCGATTCAAAATCATGATTCTAACAACCTTGCTGCTAGGGAAAACTATGGCCCCCGGGTCTATTCACTTATATATTTACAAATCCTATCATTACCTTGCTGCCATTATTTACTTTTTATTTTATTTTGCAATTTACAATTATCTACTATTATCTACACACTTCACTTGCTTGCAAATAACGAGATTAAGCAGATTGACAACCCTCTTGCCGCGTTGGGTGCAATTGTTTGCTCTTTTGTGTGCAGCCGCTGAAGACGGTTGTGGATTGATATTCCTATTGGTTCGATAAACCTTGGTTTCTTAACCGAGGGAAATACTTATTGGTATTGTGCTGCAATTACCCGTTCCTCTTCATGGAAAACCCAACATAGATCACAAGTATCATTCATCAATTTTTTTACATGTTACGCTTGATCATTGCACATCCTGGTACACTGCCAGAGGCATTCATATAGAGTCATACTATAATTTTTCATGTTGAGTTGTAAGTAAATAAAAGTGCGATGATCATCATTATTACGGCACTGTCTTAGTGAGGAAAGGATGATGTAGACAATGATTCCCCCACAAGTCGGGATGAGACTCCGGACGAAAAATAGAAGAAAAAAGGAAAAAATAAAGAAAGAAAAAAAGAAAAAAAGGAGAAAAGGAAAAAAAATGAGAGGAAAGAGAGAAGGGACAGTGCTACTACCTCTTTTTCCACACTTGTGCCTCGAAGTGGCACCATGTTCTTCATATAGAGAGTCTCTTTGTTTTTTCACTTTCATATGCTAGTGGGAATTTTTCATTATAGAACTTGGCTTGTACATTCCGATGACGGGCTTCCTCAAATGCCCGAGGTCTTCATGAGCAAGCAAGTTGGATGCAAACCCACTTAGCTTCAGTTGAGCTTTCATATAGTTGATGCGAGGGTTTCTTCTCCAGTTTTACCCCTTTGAAACCTACCACCACATTATATTCCACCTTTCTGCTATTGATGTCTTCTACGCAACTTTATTCTTGTAGACTTTGTTGGGCCTCCAAGAGCAGAGTTTTGTAGGACAGTAGCAATTTTCCCTCAAGTGGATGACCTAAGGTTTATCAATCCGTGGGAGGTGTAGGATGAAGATGGTCTCTCTCAAACAACCCTGCAATCAGATACAAGAAATCTCTTGTGTCCCCAACACACCCAATACAATGGCAAATTGTATAGGTGCACTAGTTCGGCGAAGAGATGGTGATACAAGTGCAATATGGATGGTAGATATAGGTTTTTGTAATCTGAAAATATAAAAACAGCAAGGTAGCAAGTAACAAAAGTGAGCCCAAACGGTATTGCAATGCTTGAAAACAAGGCCTAGGGTTCGTACTTTCGCTAGTGCAATCTCTCAACAATGCTAATATAATTGGATCACATAACCATCCCTCAACATGCAACGAAGAATCACTCCAAAGTTCTTATCTAGCGGAGAACATAAGAAGAAATTGTTTGTAGGGTACGAAACCACCTTAAAGTTATCTTTTTCGATCGATCTATCCAAGAGTTCGTACTAAAATAACACAAGTTATCCTTTTCGATCAATCTATCTAGAGTTCGTACTAAAATAACACCATATGATACGCATCAACCAACTCTAATGTCACCTAGATACTCCAATGTCACCACAAGTATCCATGAGTTAATTATACGATACACATCAAAAAAATTCAGATTCATAATACTCAATCCAACACAAAGAACCTCAAAGAGTACCCCAAGGTTTCTATCGGAGAAAGTAGGACAAGAACGTGTATCAACCCCTATGCATAGATTACCCCAATGTCACCGCGGGAATCCGCAAGTTGAGTACCAAAACATACATCAAGTGAATCAATAGAATACCCCATTGTCACCACGGGTATCCATATGCAAGACATATATCAAGTGTTCTCAAATCCAATATTCAATCCAACATAACGATATCTCAAAGGGAAAGATTCAATTCATCACAACATGATAGCAAGGGAATAACATCATATGATCCGACTATATTAATCAAGCCCGTGATACATCAAGATCATGACATCTCAAGAACACGAGAGAGAGAATGAACACATAGCTACTAGTACATACCCTCAGCCCCGAGGGTGGACTACTCCCTCCTCGTCATGGCCTCCGCCGGGATGATGAAGATGGCCACCGGAGATGGATTCCCCTCTCCGGCAGGGTACTGGAACGTCTCCAGATTGGTTTTTCGTCGATACAGAGAGTTGCGGCGGCAGAGCGGAGAGTCTAGGGTTATTTTTGGGGGTTTCCGAATATTTGGGAATTTATAGGCATCGGAGGAGGTAGAGGGGGTGCTCGAGGTGCCCATCCTCCACCAGGCCGAGCCAAGGGGCCCCTGGCGTGCCCTGGTGGAGGATGGCCACCCTGGGCCCCCTCTTCTGGTGTTCTTTGGCCCATCTTCTTTCTTCTGGTCCATAAAAAATCTACAAAAATCCTTGCAGCGTTTGGGCTCCGTTTGGTACTGATTTCCTGCGAAGTAAAAAAAACAAGCAAAAATAGCAACTGGCACTTTGGCACTATGTCAATTGGTTAGTCCCAAAAAATGATATAAAGTTGTAATAAAATGATTGTAAAACATCCAAGAATGATAATATAACAGCATGGAACAAGCAAAAATTATAGATACATTGGAGACGTATCAGCATCCCCAAGCTTAATTCCTACTCGTCCTCGAGTAGGTAAATGATAAAAACAGAATTTTTGATGTGGAATGCTGCCTAACATGTTCAACTCATATTTTTTTCTTTTGTATAGCATGGACATTTGGACTTGTAATGATTCAAAGCAATAGTCTAGTTTTAACATAATGACTTCAATACTCAAGCATGTCAACAAGTAACCACGTCTTTCAAAATATCAACACTAAAGAAAGTTATCCCTAGCCCATCATGCTCAATCATTGACCCATTCATGAAACACACTCAAATATTAGCTATGCCCAATGCTCAAATACGATCATAGTGCCCCCTAGTTGGTGCTTATAAGAGAAGATGAGACTCAAAGTAAAAATAAAAATTGCATAAAGTAAATAGATAGGCCCTTCACAGAGGAAGTAGGGATTTGTAGAGGTGCCAGAGCTCAAGGTTTAAATTGAGAGAGAAAAATATTTTGGGTGGCATGCTTTTCCTATCAACGAAAACGACAAAGTAGCTCACAATACTTTCCATGCTAGATATATCATAGGCGGTTCCGAAACAGAAAAATAAAGTTTATTCCTTTTTCCACCAAACTTTCACTTTCCATGATGGGTCGTATCCATGGTTGCCTTCCATACCAACACTTTCCAAGGAATTTATTATTTGACAACATAAATTAAATATATTTTTTTCTTTTTCGTTTCGGGAATGGGCATCCCTATTACCGCCGCACTCTCGTGCAATGACAAGTGAATAAACACTCATCTTGAGAATAACACATCTAGCATGGAAAAATATTGGACACTCCCCACCGTTTCATGAGCGGTACGGGCACACAAAAGAGAAAATTTATTTTGAAAATTTAGAGATGGCACATACAAATTTGCTTGGAACGGCATAGAAATACCGCATATATGTGGGTATGGTGGACTCATAAGGCAAAACTTGGTTTGAGGATTTTGGATGCACAAGTAGTATTTCTACTTAGTACAAAATGAAGGCTAGCAAATAGATTGGGAAGCAACCAAACCAAGAAACAAAAAATCACATAAGTGAGCATTGAACATAACTAACACCGAATAATGCACCACAAGTAGGATGTAACTTCATTGCATAACTATTGACTTTCGTGCATGCATAGGGAATCACAAACCTTAACACCAATATTCCTACTAAGCATAATTACTCACTAACATGACTCACATATTACTATCATCATGTTTCAAAACTATTACAAGGAATCAAGTTTAATTTGTCCAATGATCTTCATGAAAGTTTTTATTATATCCTCCTTGGATATCTATCACTTTGGGACTAGTTTCATATATTGCCATTGCTTTTTTGACAAGCTCAAACAAATTTAAATGAAGCACATGAGCATAAAGATTTCATCCCTCAAAAAGGTATAAGTGAAGCATGAGAGGAAATGACAAGCTACTCTCAAAAGATATAAGTGAAGATCAATGAGTAATCAAACAATTAAGTAGCTATGTGAGGACTCTCTCTCTCTCAATAAATATTTTCAGATCTGAGTATTTTATTCAAACAGCAAACTAAACAAAAATAGAACTCCAAGAATAGCACGCACCATCTGAACGAATAAAAATTTAGGCTCAACACAGGCTAACCGATAGTTGACGAAGAGAGGTGGGATGCGTAGCATCCCCAAGCTTAGATGCTTGAGAATTCTTGAAATATTTACTTGGGGTGCCTTGGGAATCCCCAATCTTGATCTTTTCTATCTCGTTCAATCCTCTCATATCATGGTTTCACCTATTCTCAAAAACTTCATCCACACAAAACTCGAAAAGAACTCGTGAGATAGGTTAGTACACATAATAATAAATCAACTCTTTATGTACTGCCAAGACAAGTTGCACAATAATTTTTAAACATAATATACTGTTTACTATCGTTTCCACAATTTATATCTACCAATATACGCTATGGAAACTATAGGATAAGCAGATAACAAAACTATGACAGCAATCTGTCCAAACAGAACAGTATGTAGCAATCTATTAAACAAGTGTACTTATATAACTCAAAAAATTATGAAAATTTAGGACATGCTAAATAATTTATATGAAAATACTGTGTAAAAATTTCAAAAACTTTCCACGTTACAGTAAAATATGAAAATTCAAATACTACAGAGAAAGTTTCTGTTTTTACACAGCACATATCAAACATGCAATGCAAGCATCCTAAGGCAATTCTTGGAACTTGTTTTTATTGAAAAACAAGATTATAAATAACACCTAACAGAAAATAACAAAATATAATGACGATCCAAGCAAAACTCATATTATGTGACGAATAAAAATATAGCTCCAAGTAAGATATACCGATAGTGTTGAAGACAAAAGAGGGGATGCCTTCCGGGGCATCCCCAAGCTTAGGCGCTTGAGTATTCCTTGGATATTACCTTGGGAGTGCCTTGGGTATCCCCAAGCTTAGGTTCTTGTCACTCCTTATTCTCCTCATATCGGTGTCTCACCCAAAACTTGAAAACTTCAATCACACAAAACTTAACGGAACTTCGTGAGAAGGGTTAGTGTAATAAATAAAGATCATTCACTTAGGTACTGTCAAGACAAGATTCATAATTGTTATCACATAATACCTAAAGTATTCTACCATTCACATAATTTATATCTACAAATATAAGTTATCGGAACACTAAAACAAGCAAACTATGCATGCAAAACAGAATCTGTCAAAGACAGAACAGTCTGTGAAGATCTGTAGTGTAACCATACTTCCCTGTCTCTACAAATTCTTAAAAATTAGGACAACCTTAATAATTTGTATATGAAGACTGTGTAAAAATTTCAGATCATTATCACGCTCCAGTAAAAATGAAAATTCCTGTACTGGAGTCAAAAGTTTCTGTTTTGGTTCAGCATCAATTCTACTCATCTTGTGAGTCATCCCAAAGGCTTTACTTGGCACTTTATTGAAATAAAAGACACAGAACATGATTACTACAGTATCTTAATCATGTGAACACACAAAAACAGAAAGTAAAAGTGTTGAGTTGTCTCCCAACGAGCGCTTTTCTTTAATGCATTTTAGCTAGGCATGACGATTTCAATGATGCTCACATAAGAATAGTAATTGAAACATGCAAGAGAGCATCATGAATCTCATGACAAGCACATTTAAGTCTAACCTACTTCCTATGCATAGGGATTTTGTGAGCAAACAATTTATGGGAACAAGAATCAACTAGCATAGGAAGGCAAAACAAGCATAACTTCACAACCTTGAACACATAGAGAGGAAACTTGATATTATTGCAATTCCTACAAGCATATGTTCCTCCCTCATAATAATTTTCAGTAGCATAAAGAAGGAATTTCACAATATAACTATCACATAAAGCATTCTTTACATGATCTACAAGCATAGAAATTTTATTACTCTCCTCATAAGCAAATTTCTTCTCATTCATAAAAGTGGGAGCATCAAATGAAACTCGAATACTATAAATTGTTTCCACATTAAAAGAGTAATGTTCAGTAAAAGGATATTCAAAATTATGACAATAATTATCACTACTTTTTATAACATAAGTATCATCACAATAATCATCATAAGTAGCAACTTTGTTCTCATCATAGTCAAGTGAAACCTCTTCCGAAATAGTGGAATCATTACTAAATAAAGCCATGACCTCTCCAAATCCACTTTTATCATTATAATAAAATTCAACACCCTCAAAAATAGTGGGATAATAATTATCTAAAGTTGACACTCTTCCAAACCCACTTTCATAAATATCACAATCATCCTAAATAGGAGGCATGCAATCATCATAACAAATTTGATCATTCAAAGTAGGGGAACTAAAAAGATCATCTTGATTAAGCATAGCATCCCCAAGCTTGGGACTAACATTAATTGCAGCAAATAAATTCTCAAACATGTCGTTCTCATCAAACATAGCATCCCCAAGCTTGTGGCTTGGCATATCATAAGCATAATCACTCTCATCATTAATAGTATGAATAGCACCAATAGTATAACAATTATTATCATCATAATTTACCAAGTTGGTGCCAAAAAGATTTTCAAGATTATAAGAAGTATAATTATCTTCCCAATCATAGTCATCACAACAAGCAATAGGCCTAACAAAATCATCATCAAGTGTATCATCTTCCACAATTATTTTTGATTCATCCTCATGAGGCACAACAATAATAGGAGCAACATCATTTGGGAGAGATACCTTTTTACCTCTACTCTTTCTTCTTTTCTTCTTCTTCACCACATCATGTGTGGGTTTAAGTAATTTTTCCGAGCTTCTTATTGATGAGATTGGTTGAATAGGGAGCTCCTCCTCGTCACCTATTACATCATGAGAGACAATAGGAGGGAAAGTAGAAATTTTTACCCTTTCATTAGTATTCCTTTTATATTCTATTGGTTTTCCCATCTTTCTATAGTTGGCAATATAAGTACTCTCATTGCAATTTACCATGCAAAACATATTGATATTTTTTAGATTAGTTTCAATTTCGTCCATGAGAATGAATACTTCAAACCAACTATTTTTATGTGTCAATTCTTCACTCCCCAAAAATAGAGAAAGCTCATCATAAAGTTCAAGGGTGATCAAGTCATTACAATGTTTGGCCAGGATTTGATCATGAAAAAGTTTGCATTGGAAATTAAGATGACAAACTTTATTGCAAAGTTCACAAGTAATAGGACAAAGAGAACATAATTTTGTAGCAAATTCATCTATCACTTTGAGCAAAGAATTGGTTCTATAATGTTTATGCTTCTTATAAAATCTATCATCCCTATAAGGCACGTCTTCACAAACTTTATCCACTCCACAAAAATTGACATGCTTATATGAAACATTTTTATCATGACTAGTGCAATCATCATTAGTATTTTGGATATTCAGAAAATTCATGCTAACAATATTGCTATCATGCTCATCATTCAAGGAATTCTCATTAAGTATTTTCATAGTTTCTTCCTCTACCAATTGAGCACAATTTTCTGAATCCTTATTTTCACGAAAGACATTATAAAGACGAAACAAATGATGCAACCTAAACTCCATTTTTTTGTTGTTTTCTTTTATAAAACTAAACTAGTGAAAAACAAGAAACTAAAATATTTAATTGCAAGATCTAAAGATATACCTTCAAGCACTCACCTCCCCGGCAACGGCGCCAGAAAAGAGCTTGATGTCTACTATGCAACTTTATTCTTGTAGACTTTGTTGGGCCTCCAAGCGCAGAGTTTTGTAGGACAGTAGCAATTTTCCCTCAAGTGGATGACCTAAGGCTTATCAATCTATGGGAGGTGCAGGATGAAGATAGTCTCTCTCAAACAACCCTGCAATCAAATACAAGAAATCTCTTGTGTCCCCAACACACCTGATACAATGGCAAATTGTATAGGTGCACTAGTTCGGTGAAGAGATGGTGATACAAGTGCAATATGGATGGTAGATATAGGTTTTTGTAATCTGAAAATATAAAAACAGCAAGGTAGCAAGTAACAAAAGTGAGCACAAACGGTATTGCAATGCTTGAAAACAAGGCCTAGGGTCCGTACTTTCGCTAGTGCAATCTCTCAACAATGCTAATATAATTGGATCACATAACCATCCCTCAACGTGCAACGAAGAATCACTCCAAAGTTCTTATCTAGCGGAGAACATAAGAAGAAATTGTTTGTAGGGTACGAAACCACCTTAAAGTTATCTTTTCCGATCGATCTATCCAAGAGTTCGTACTAAAATAACACAACTTATCCTATCCGATCAATCTATCTAGAGTTCATACTAAAATAACACCATATGATACGCATCAACCAACTCTAATGTCACCTAGATACTCCAATGTCACCACAAGTATCCATGAGTTAATTATACGACACGCATCAAACAATTTCAGATTCATAATACTCAATCCAACACAAAGAACCTCTAAGAGTACCCCAAGGTTTCTATCGGAGAAAGTAGGACAAGAACGTGTATCAACCCCTATGCATAGATTACCCCAATGTCACCGCGGGAATCCGCAAGTTGAGTACCAAAACATACATCAAGTGAATCAATAGAACACCCCATTGTCACCACGGGTATCCATATGCAAGACATATATCAAGTGTTCTCAAATCCAATATTCAATCCAACATAACGATATCTCAAAGGGAAAGATTCAATTCATCACAACATGATAGCAAGGGAATAACATCATATGATCCGACTATATTAACAAAGCCCGTGATACATCAAGATCGTGACATCTCAAGAACACGAGAGAGAGATTGAACACATAGCTACTAGTACATACCCTCAGCCCCGAGGGTGGACTACTCCCTCCTCATTATGGCCTCCGCCAGGATGATGAAGATGGCCACCGAAGATGGATTCCCCTCTCCGGTAGGGTACTGGAACGTCTCCAGATTGGTTTTTCGTCGATACAGAGAGTTGCGGCGGTGGATCGAAGAGTCTAGGGTTATTTTTGGGGGTTTCCGAATGTCGGAGAAATGACACCTATGGGATCGCGAGGATCCCTTTACGATTCGGCAAGGGGAAGGGTTTGTACAGAGAGCAGATCTGATGATCAACATGCGGGAATTTTACCCAGGTTCGGGCCGCAAAGATGCGTAAAACCCTACTCCTGCTTGGTTGTATTAGATGTGTTCTAGCCCAAGTTCTGGGAGCGCTACAGTACTTAGCCGCTACTCATGCAGAATGAGCTAGAGAAGATCCCCCCCTGTAGCTACGCCTTGGGCCTCCTTTTATACGTTCGAAGGGGTCACCAACAGTGGCGTACAGGGCATACATGAGGTGTAAAAGTAACTACAGTGCTATCATACCTAACACTGACGGTTTAGGACAAGTGTATTTAATGCTCCGTTGAGGTGTCCCTTAGCTTCTTGGGGACGGGAAAAGGGGCCGTCCCATCAGCACCGCTTAAGCCCATCCACCGCTAGCGCCTGACACGTTACCAAGAGGACAACAGCTAAAGGACAAGCTGATGACCGCACTGGAGCGATGACAGGGCAGCGAAGGCATGCCGGGTGCGAGCCTTGCCGGGGCTACGAGCCATCCCGACAAGATCTTGCCGGGGCTCCAGCCTTCGGTCTTCTATCTTCTGATTATTGCCTTGTCTTGGATGCCTCCTTGACTTTATGAACTTGCATTCGGTTGTTCCCCGGCAGGCCTGGCCGCAGGTGTGGCTACAACTGTCCGTGCACAAGTACGGGGTACTAAAGGACCCAATCCTTAGTGCACCGACAGGAGCTCCCGGGCCTGGGCCATACACGGGTGCGAGGCGTTGTTGAGCTAGGCCCAAATAGTGCACGGGCACGCGTGGCAGGAGTTATCCACCGTAATCATTCCATTTACTGCGTCGCCCACGACGCCCATTGAATGCGGGACGTGGGGGACGTGCGCAGCGCGGCTGTTACAGCAGCGCGCTCGCGAAGCGTTTCAATATTATTTTAATAAAGAGGCGGCCTCGCGTCCTCCCCATAAGAAGGAATCCGTAGAGGCGCCGCTCATTTACCTCTTGTCTTTTCCAATCTGGGAACCGCCGTTGTCTTCTTCCTCGAGTCGAAACAGAGCCCCTCTCATCCATCCATGCCTCCACTCCCTCCCCGTCCTCAGCCTCAGCCTCCACAGCCGCCATGCCGCCCAAAGCAAGCAAGGGCAAGGAGGTGGACGCCGCTGTCTCGGAGAACAAGCTGGCAAAGATGCGGAAGGAGCACGTCGTCTTCCCTCCGGCGCTCGACGCGGCCGCCCTGAGGGATCGATGCGTGTGGGCGGCGGAGACGACAGCGCACCCCGCCACCCTCGTGAGTCCAGGTTCTTCCAGGGGCGGCCCAAATAAGTATCACTTCTTTGCCGATTACTTCTACTGCGGGCTCTGTCCTCCTTTCTTTGATTTCTTCAACGATATCATGCTCACATACGGCTTCCAGCTTTTGGATTTCACGCCGAATGCTGTGACATGCATGTCAGTGTTCGCTCACCTTTGCGAAAACTTCGCCGGAGTAGTCCCTAGCACCGCCCTTTTCCGCCATTACTTTATTCCTCGCATCCAAAAGGGCGAGGCCCTTTCCGGTTCCATCGCTTGGATTACACGGCCAGGAACCAAGGAGGTTTACCCAGAGGGGGCCTACCGCGAGAAGTGGGATGAATGGCGGGCCAAGTGGTGCTGGATTCAGGAGACAAAACTCCAGCCCTTCTGCTTGCCGCGGCAGACGAAGATAGTGCGCAGCAACGACTGGAGTGCCCTCGATCCTTACGATAAGAAGCTCACAGTCACTACTACCAGGATTCACCGCCTCAGAGCTGCCGGGCTCACAATAGAGATGATAGGCGCCGATTTCCTTCGCCGGCGCATCGCCCCTCTGCAGAACAAGGGGAGGCCAGCTTGGGAATTCCGGAACGCGGCAGACATCATGAGGCTGCGCCCTGGGCTGAACCATAACTTGACGCTTATGTAGCACGCAGCCCTCTGCCAGAAACTGTTCAGGGGTGATGTGGTGTGCAAACTGCCGGCAGGCATAGTTCCTTTGTGCAACAACTCCGCTTTGACTTCAATCATTGCCATGATGCCGGCGTTTGACGCCCACAGCCTTGACGGGACTTGGATCGAGCCGTCCGAGGAGCAGGCACAGCAATTCTTTGATAATCTGTCAGAGAAGGCCATCCGCGCAGAAGAAAACCTCGTCCGCGCCACCACTGATGAAGAGCTGGCGTACATCGCCACCAGGGCGGAGGAGGCAAATCTTGCCACGGAGGCCGGCAGCGCCGGCTTCGTGGAAGAGGAAACCAGCGGAGGGGAAATGCTGCCGGACGAGAATCTTGCCGGGCAGGGCGAGACTGCCGAAGAGCAGGGTGGCACATCTACCGGGGGCCCTTCTGCCGAAGATACAGCCGAGGAAGAGCTGCACGAGGAGGCCCCAGCTCTCGAAGTGAGGAAGAGGCGCGTTCTTCGGAGAGCCGCCTCTGGCACCGCAGTCCACCAGCCTTCCTCGAGCGGTGGAGCCCCCGGCAAGGGGGCAGCCGACAAGGCCACGCAGCGGCAAGGGGCTCATCAGCAACCCGTGCCCGCCGCAGCCAAGCGGCCTAGGAGCACCCCTCCACCTCCTCCCGTGGCGGAAGTCGACTTCGACCTCTCTGCCTTTAGCTCGGGAGAAGAAGAAGAAGAGTAAGGATCTTGCCGCGTCCTTTACTTTCTGAGTTTTTGGTTTTTCTTATCTCATTTGTTTTGCTTTGATTTGCTCCTGCAGAGATGATACAGAAACGTTGGCACACAGGGTAGCGAAGAGGGCAAAGACCTCAACGGGTTACGAACCGCCGGCAAGCACCTCAGGTGCGCCAGAGACGATCAACGTCAGCCCGGAGTCAAGCCCACGACACAGCCCTCAACACAACCCCCGGCGCAGCCCCCAGCGTGAGTCCGTTACTCACTTTCCACTAGCAAGTGCCGGGGTGTGTATCTTCACTGCTGACATCACCAGGCGTGCAGGAGGAGAGCAACGACAAGGAGAACCATCGGAGGCCGCCCCTGTCGTGCCGCCTCCGTCAGCTACGCCACCCAGAGATGGATCTCCGGCAAGGACTTCCTCTAGCGTGCTTTATCGCGATGAGGAAGAGCCGGCAAGCATGGGCACCGGCAGCTCTACGCTGGCAACCAATGTTGGCACATGTATTTGTTATTCTGTTTTCCTTCTTTTTTGTCTTCTTGAACTTCCATCTCAATCTCATCTTGATTTGTTTTCTTGGCCCCCAGACATTCCCTCGGTGGAGCATATGGATGTCAATGCTGTCATCGAGGAGACCGCCAGGGATGCTGGCGCCGAGGCTGACAGGATTTCCGCTGACGAGGCCACCAAGAATGCTGCCGCCGAAGGTGCCGAAGCCGCCAAGAACGCTGCCGCCGAGGCCGCCAAGGATGCCAGCGCCGAAGCTGCCAGGGCTGCACAGGAAGAGGCCGCCAAGGAATCCGCCGAGAGGGCCGGCGAAGAGGCTAGTGACCGTACTGACGGCATCCCTGCCGCAGGAGCGCCAGGCGCTACGCCGGACACAGAGCCCCCAGCTACTGGGGAGGCGGCTATTAAGGGACAGCCACCAACATCCGAAGCTCCCTCGTCAAGCAAGTACCTCAAGATTGGCGACAACTTGTTCGTCAACATCCCAGGCACGGCAAGCACTAGGACGCCAACGGAAGGGGAAGTCTTTGATGAAGACGCCATCGCCGTTGCTAGGCTCGAGGTCGTTGATGAACCAAGCGCCAGTAGCAGTAAATCTGAAGAAGAGAAGCTCCTCAAGGCCATGCGCGACAACTACCAGAAGCTCCAAGCACTCCACCGCGCCCGGAAGGAGAAACTAGACTCTAGGGCCGCAGTTGTCGACAAGGTTGAAGCAGATCTCCAGAAACGCGTTGAGGAGATGCAGGCCTGGTTTGCCGAAGCTTTTCAGGAGTTGAGCGCGGGCCAAGAGCAACTGAGCCAAAGGTGGGACGAGCTCCTCATGAAGCAGTCCGACGTTGAGCAGGCACAGGAAGATGCCAAACAATAGGCCGCCACAGAGGAAGCACGCCTAAGAGAGCTCCGTGTTGGGCTTGAGGCTCATGATGACAACCTGACCGCTCGCAAGAAGGCACTTGCCGACAAGCTCCGTGCCAAGGACGAGGAGATTGAAAGGCTTGTCGCGCAGCGGACCCAGGATCTGGAGCTGAAGCATAGGGAGACACTTGAGGCTCTGACCACAGACCATGCCGGCAAGCTAAAGGAGGCCATCGATGCTGCCGGAGCTGCAGAGGCCGCCAAGAACTTGCTGGAGGAGAGGGTGAAGAAGCTGGAGGCAGATCTCGAGGACCACAGCAAGAAGATCTCAACACTCGAAGCTGAAAGAGACAAAGCTCTCCACAGCCTGATGGAGATGCAGGTCACCATATCCGACAAGACCAAACAGCTCTCTTCAGCCACTGACTCCATCGAAGATCTGAAATCAAAATTGGCCACGCTGGAGGAGACTCTTGAGGGCAGCAGGGCTCGAGAGAAGGCCTTGGTCAAAGATCTCCGAAATGAGCAGGAGCTGCTCAAGAGCGCTGCCGCCGCTCACAACGACTATGTGTCAGGAGTGCAAATCTAGACTGAAAAGCTTGTCGATGTTGCGGAGAAGCTTGCCGCACAATTGTCCACCATGGGCTTGCAAGGCTTCAGGTACTCTTCTAACGACAGGGTGTCCCCGAGCGCCAAGCTGACCATGTTCTTCGACCGTGTGCTTGAAGCCCTGGAGCAGCTCCATTCAGACCGAAAAGCTCATCTGGCTAACGAGTCCCGCAAGCTCTGCCGGGCCGTCCTCCAGAAGGTGCTCATCAAGGTGGTGCACAGGAACCCCGGCATCAACCTCGCCAACGTCCTTGACCGCCTGCCGAAGGATGCAGATCTCAAGGCGGCAGAAGAACTTGTCGCGCCCATCGTCGACAGGGTAAGCCAAGTCAAGAGAGTTGAAGGCGATCGCCGGGATTAGCTGTCTTACTTCTCGCCGCCATCCATGCCAAGAACAGTTTATCTTATGTTAGAACCGCGGCGAGATTGATGTAATATAACTTGCTACGTTCTGGACGAATGCTATGCTATTCCCCTTGTTTAATTTCTTTCTGTATGTATTCGCCCTACGCTTGATTGGAAACTTGCCGGCGCGCGTACCCTTGCCGCGAGCGCTAGGTGCGGGACTTTAGCAGCCTGCTGACGGTGCCGCTACCGGCAAGAGACCTTGGTGTTTTCAGTGCAGCCACCTAAATTGTTGAGCGGACTCGAAACATGATAAGGGTGCAACCAATCACAACAAGGTTCCTTCGCGTGCAGGTTTTCCATACAAGAGTTGAAATCGTTCAAGGAGAATAACAAAAACAGAATTTTTTTTTTAAAGTTTCTGCAACTTAGCTTTTCCGCTTGTACTTCTTCCGGCAGGATGTCAACCTTGAACGTCGCCTGTCGGTATCCATACCATCCTTCCCCCCCCCCCCCCCCCCCGGCAAACTTGCATGCGAGGGAACCTTCTGTCCTTTGAGAAAAAGAAAGAAGAGAAAATAGAGATATGGAACCTTGGCGGTTCGTTAGCACTTGCTGGAGATAAGTGTAATACAATATCTCAGATAAACATGCACATAAGTAAACATGAACATCAACAAGATTTGCAAAACGCTTAGCTTATTCAACTATGCACAGGATCTGCGCCTGGCTTTGTACAAAGGATTACATGCTTCAGCGGCAAGACTTGTACAAAAGGGGTTGCCGGGAGACCCGGCAACCGCGCCTCATGGGTAGAACTTACGAAGATGCTCGATATTCCAGGAGTTGCTCACTGGAACACCATCTTCGGTCTCCAGGCGGACTGCGCCAGGCCTGGTGACTCGCACTACCCGATAAGGGCCTTCCCACTTCGGCGTCAACTTGTTGGAATTCTTGGCGGACTAAACGCGCCGAAGAACAAGGTCGCCTTCCTCAAGACTTCGGGCATGAACCTTGCGGCTATGATAGCGGCGCAAAGCTTGCTGGTAGCGTGCAGCTCGCACAGCAGCCTGAAGACGATCTTCCTCAAGGAGCGTAGCGTCATCTTGCCGCAGCTGCTCTTGCTCAAGCTCATCATAAGCGAGCACTCGAGGTGACCCGTATGTGAGTTCCGTGGGGAGAACTGGTTCTGCCCCATATACTAGGGAGAAGGGTGTCTGGCCGGTGGCTCGATTCAGTGTCGTCCTGATTGACCAAAGAACCACCGGCAACTTATCAATCCAGCGCCTTCCACACTTGCGCAGCTTGTCGAAAGTCCTCGTCTTGAGGCCTCGCGGCACTTCAGCATTAGCCCTTTCCTCCTGGCCGTTGCTCCTCGGGTGGGCAACAGAAGCAAAACAAATCTTGCCGCCAAGGTCTTGGACATACTGCATGAAGGTGCGGCTCGTGAATTGTGTGCCGTTGTCGGTGATGATCCTGTTTGGTACACCAAAGCGGCAAACTATTCCTTTAAAGAACTTGATGGCTGACTGTGCTGTCACCTTCCTCACTGCTTCCACTTCCGGCCACTTTGTAAACTTGTCGATTGCAACGTACAAGTACTCAAAGCCCCCGGTAGCACGGGGAAATGGGCCCAAGATGTCGAGCCCCCAGACCGAAAATGGCCAGGAGAGAGGGATTGTCTGAAGAGCTTGAGCTGGTTGATGCAATTTCTTTGAATGAAACTGGCATGCTTCACACTTGGTTACTAGCGCAGTTGCATCCTGGAGAGCAGTGGGCCAAAAGAAACCTTGCCAGAATGCCTTACCGGCAAGTGCTCTTGATCCTATGTGGGAGCCACATATGCCTCCATGTATCTCTGCCAACAGCTCCAGTCCATCTTCCCGAGAAATGCACTTCAATTTCACACCGTTCGGCCTCTTTCTGTACAGGACATTGTCCACGAACTGGTACATGTTGGACCGCCGGGCTACCTTTTTCGCTTCTTCCTGTTCCTCAGGGAGTTCTCCTGTCTGAAGGAAATGGACGATGTGCTGTGCCCATGCTGGAGCCTGGGGCTCGACAACAAGGACTAAAGGCATATCTTCTGCCGCGGGAGCAATCGTCTTGACAGCAAGGGCCTGAGACCCTGCCGGAGCTTGATGTTCCCCGGCAAGCTTGGCGGGAGCGTTTGTCTCGACGGCAAGAGCTTGAGGCTCTGCCGGAGCCTGTCGCTCTCCGGCAAGCTTGGCGTCGTTCCCGGCAACTTCTTTGCCGGCGGCTTCTGGGAGCTCTGCCGGGAAGTACTTGCCAGAACTCAACTTTCTTCTCTTCTCTTGTCCCATTGATGGTGTCACGGATGGTTGAGTCAGTCGAAGCACAAAAGTCCCTGGTTCCACAGGTAACTTGAGAGCAGCGCATTTTGACAGGCCATCAGCAATGATGTTTTCTGCACGAGGAACGTGCTCCATTTGTAGACCGTCAAAATGCTCTTCCAACTTCCTTACTTCATCTACATAAGCTTCCATCAACGGGCTCTGATAATCTTTATTGACTTGCTTGACGACAAGTTGAGAATCACCTCTGACAATAAGCTTCTGGATTCCAAGGTTTGCCGCGATCCTGAGACCGGCAAGCAACCCTTCATACTCCGCAGTATTATTCATTGACCTCTCCCGGGGAAAATGCATCTGAATCACATATTTGAGGTGCTCTCCGGTGGGTGCGACAAGCAGCACGCCAGCACCGGCGCCTTGCAGCGAGAAAGCCCCATCAAAATACATAATCCACTCTTGATTCGTTTCCTTGCCGGGGAGAGTTGACTCTGGAACCTCTTCATCTGGCGTTGGGGTCCATTCTGCAATGAACTCCGCCAAGGCTCTACTCTGGATGGTTGAAGTACTTTCGAACTTGAGACCAAAACTTGACAGCTCCAAAGCCCACTCCACAATCCTGCCAGTAGCATCTGGGTTCCGCAAAATCCGCTGCAACGGAAAGCGAGTGACAACGGTGATCTCGTGTGCTTGGAAGTAATGGTGCAGCTTCCTCGAGGCCATGAGGAGGCCGAAGAGCAACTTCTGCACACCAGAATATCTTAACCTAGCCCCCTGCAAAAGGGAGCAGACAAAATAGACCGGGCATTGCACCATCTTCTTCTTCTGAATTGATTCATTTGGCTGCGCAGATCCTGCTTTGTCAGCACCAGACCCTGCCGGGGAGGATCCCGGCTTGTCGCTTGGCGGTCCTGCCGTTGCCGCTGCTTCTTCATCAACTTCTCTCTGCCACTAGCGTGGCACTGACCACTTGATTTGTTGCCGCTAAATATAGCAGCAACGGCTCTTGTGGTTTTGGCGCGACTAGGACTAGCGGAGAGGAGAGGTACTTTTTCAAATCCTGCAGCGCTGCCTCCGCCTCCGGAGTCCACTTCATTGGACCTGCCTTCTTCAATATTTTGAAAAAGGGCAGGGCGCGCTCAGCAGACTTTGAGATGAACCTACTCAGAGCCCCTACGCAGCCGGCAAGGCGACGCACATCCTTGACACGTCTTGGCGCTTCAATTTGCTCGATTGCTTTGATCTTGTCGGGATTTGCTTCAATTCCACGTTGAGATACAAAGAACCCGAGAAGCTTGCCGGACGGGACACCAAACACACACTTCTCAGGGTTGAGCTTTAAATTGATCTTACGCAGATTGGCAAATGTTTCTTCTAAATCTGATATGAGCGTTGCCTTGTCCTTGGTTTTGACCACTATGTCATCCATATAAGCTTCCATATTTCTATGTAGCTGGGGCTCAAAACCAATCTGGACTGCTCTTGCAAATGTAGAACCAGCACTTTTCAACCCGAAAGGCATACGCAAAAAGCAATATGTACCGCATGGGGTGATAAATGCGGTCTTTTCTTTGTCTTCCTTGGCCATGAAAATCTGATGATAGCCTGAATAGGCATCAAGGAATGACAGCAAGTCGCAGCCGGCAGTGGAGTCCACAATCTGGTCGATGCGCGGCAAAGGGAAAAGGATCTTTTGGACAGGCTTTATTGATATCTGTATAATCAATACACAGCCTCCATTTTCCATTCGCCTTGCGCACTACAACTGGATTGGCCAACCATGTTGGATGAAGTACTCCTCTAACCAAGCCTGCCGCTTCTAACTTCTTAATTTCTTCGGTAATAAACTGTTGCCGCTCCAAAGCTTGCTTCCTGACCTTCTGCTTGACGGGCCGCGCATGTGGACAGACGGCAAGGTGGTGCTCAATCACCTCCCTGGGAACACCGGGGATATCAGATGGTTGCCATGCAAACACATCGACATTCGCCCGCAGGAAGGCAACGAGCGCGCTTTCCTATTTGCTGTCGAGGGTGGAACTTATGGTGAAAGTTCCTCCCGAGCCATCTTCCTTGGCGGGCACCTTCTTGGTCTCTGGCGGAGCAACCTTGGACTTCTTGCTCTTGCCGGTGGAACTCTCTGGCACATCCTCAACAGGAGCGCAGCACTCCGAGGAGGTGCGCTTGCCGGAGTGTGTGCGGGAGGTCTTGCCGGTCTTATTCCCCCCGGGAGTTTCAGGGGTAGGAGCAAGTGCCTTGGCGGCAGATGCTGCAACTGCCTCCCGGTAGAGTTGATCGGTGCAGATAAGCGCGTCTTTCTTGTCGGAACTGACAGTGATAACGCTCATCAGCCCGGGCATCTTCAGCACATTGTAGGCGTAATGTGATGCCGCCATGAACTTGGCCAGTGCTGGATGGCCAAGGATCCCATTATATGGTAGTGGAATCTTGGCGACATAGAAAACAATCTTTTCCGTCCTGAAGTTCAGATCGCTACCAAATGTTACCGGAAGCGTGATCTTTCCCTTGGGCTGACTCCTTCCTGGATTGACCCCTTGAAACGAGCATGTCTCCTCGAGATCTCCATCAGTAATTTGCAATCTTTTGATCACCTCGGGTGAGATCAAGTTCAGACCGGCCCCACCGTCAACTAACATTTTCGTCACTTTGAGGTTGCGTATCGTTGGTGAAACCAACAACGGCAAACACCCGACTGCGGTTATGCGATCAGGGTGATCCTCAACGTCGAAAACGATAGGCGTGTTGGACCACTTCAAAGGCTTCCGAGCGTCGACAGATGGCTCAGTCGCATTAACCTCACGCGCCCACTGTTTAAGTTGGCAGTGGGAAGAATGCAACGAGGCACCTCCGTCAACGCACATGGTGTCTGTAGCTTTCTGGAACTCTTGCTCGCTGGACTCGTCGTCCTCCTCAATGTCATCATCACCCCCCTCTTGCTTGTCGCGGCCTCGAGTGGGCCGGTCCTTCTGTTGCTTGGCCTTGCCGCGGCGACCTCCTCGGCCACCACGCTTCTTGTCGGACCCCTCCGCGCCATCCTGGGCCTTCTCCTTGTCTCGCCTCTCGTACTCGGCTTTCTGCTTCTCGACAAGCTGCTCGACTTGCCGGCAGTCTTGGAGATCGTGGCCCTTGGTGCGGTGGATCTTGCAATACTGCTTGCCGGAACCGTCTGGCTTGTCGGCAGCCGCCAAGGCCTGGCAGGAGGCGCACCCGGCAACATCCTTGCCGGGGTCATCAACCTTGGCCTTCTTGGCGGTACCGGGGTTGCCGGATCCCTCAACGGCAAGCACGGCCTTGCCCTTGCGCTTCCTGTTACGCCGCCGGCCCTTCTTTGCCGGAGCGGCGGTGTCCTCATCTCTAGAGTCGACCCCTGCACCAGCATCTTCGCCGGGGAGTCTCCTCCCTTCTTCAGCTCGAGCACACTTATCTGCCAGAGCATAAAGCTCGGCAACATCCCTGATCTTGTTCATCGCCAGCTCTTCCCGCATCCTGCGGTTGCGCACGTTCTGATGGAATGCGCTGATAACAACGGCAGGGTGAACGTCTGGAATGTTGTGATGTATGCGGCTGAACCTCTGGATGTACTTGCGCAAAGTCTCGCCTTCCTTCTGGGGGATGAGATGCAGATCGCTTTCCTGGCCAGGAGCTTGGTGGCCTCCAGTGTAGGCGCCAACAAACTCATGGCACAAATCTGCCCAAGAAGAAATGGAATTCTCCGGCAGATGCATCAACCACGACCTGACGTTGGGCTTAAGCACCAACGGGAAGTAGTTGGCAAGTATCTTGTCGTCGTGACCCCCGGCAGCCTGCACCGCAATGGTGTAGACGCTCAGGAACTCTGACGGGTGGGTCTTGCCGTCGTATTTCTCCGGGACCTCCGGCTTGAACGTGCGGGAATTGGGCCACTGGACTCACCGCAGCTCACGGGTAAACGCTGGACAACCCACCTCGTAAGATAGATCGACAGGATACCCCGGCGCTGGCTTGTCTACAGTAGGTCATGCGCGCTTGTCAGATTGATAGCGCGCTTCCCTCCGCCGCTCGATGGTAGTTCGAGCGTCTTCCTTGCCTCGCTCCCGAAGAACTTGACGTTGATCGCGGCGAGTTCGCGGATCGGACGACGCCGTGGAATCGTCATCACGGGTGTCGACCCGTCGAGTCAGCGACCGCTGCTGCCGTTGTGGGGGAGAGTACACTGTAGTTGTACCACCTCCAGTCTTCTCACCACCGACGCGTGCCGGCTCGATGGACTGCCGCCGCGAAGGCTCTGCCTGCTGTGGCTTATCTTCGTTGGCGAGTCCAACGAGGCTCTGAATGGCAGCTCTCCATTCTTCGAGCTTGTCCGCAGCAGGAGGGAAGTTCAGAAGCAGCTGTGCACGTGCCAGCGCTTCTGCTTGTGTTGACGGTGGCGACAGGTGTGAGGAACGTGATGTGCTCTGACTCCCAACTATGTTGGAAGGAGCTAGATCACGGTCCTGCGACCGTACACCGCTTCCACCAGCATGTGGACGTGCATGCTGGTCTCGCACATCCCGAGGTTGATGCTCAGGAGATTTTCTGTGGGGACGCCCGGACCCACCAACATCACGTCGACGTTCATCGCGCGCGCCCTGAGAAGGTCGCGGCGCGTGCGCCGGTGTGGGTGTCTTGGAAGGCGTCCTTCCGTCTCTGGAGTTTGCTGCACCGCCTGCCGGCAGCACAACTCCATCCCTAGATCTAGCGGAGCGAACGACGTCGCTCGCCTGGCTACGATCACCAGAGCGTCGTGGAAGCTCTGGATCTCTATCTCCTCCACCCGCGTCGACACCATCGCCCGTGCGTGTAAGCACAGGCGCAGCGGACGTGGATGGTCCAACCGCCGTGAAACCCTTCCTCTTGGGGGCCATGGCGACGAAGATGATGAAGAACTGGCGCGCTAGTCACCAGATCAGGTCCGCACAACCTTCCTCCCCCTACCTGGCGCGCCAAAGATGTCGGAGAAACAACACCTATGGGATCGCGAGGATCCCTTTACGATTCGGCAAGGGGAAGGGTTTGTACAGAGAGCAGATCTGATGATCAACACATGGGAATTTTACCCAGGTTCGGGCCGCAAAGATGCGTAAAACCCTACTCCTGCTTGGTTGTATTAGATGTGTTCTAGCTCAAGTTATGGGAGCGCTACAGTACTTAGCCGCTACTCATGCAGAATGAGCTAGAGAAGATCCCCCCATCTGTAGCTACGCCTTGAGCCTCCTTTTATACGTTCGAAGGGGTCACCAACAGTGGCGTACAGGGCATACATGAGGTGTAAAAGTAACTACAGTGCTATCATACCTGACACTGATGGTTTAGGACAAGTGCATTTAATGCTCCGTTGAGGTGTCCCTTAGCTTCTTGGGGACGGGAAAAGGGGCCGCCCCATCAGCACCGCTTAAGCCCATCCACCGCTAGCGCCTGACACGTTACCAGGAGGACAACAGCTAAAGGACAAGCTGATGACCGCACTGGAGCGATGACAGGGCAGCGAAGGCTTGCCGGGTGCGAGCCTTGCCGGGGCTACGAGCCATCCCGACAAGATCTTGCCGGGGCTCCAGCCTTCGGTCTTCTATCTTCTGATTATTGCCTTGTCTTGGATGCCTCCTTGACTTTATGAACTTGCATTCGGTTGTTCCCCGGCAGGCCTGGCCGCAGGTGTGGCTACAACTGTCCGTGCACAAGTACGGGGTACTAAAGGACCCAATCCTTAGTGCACCGACACCGAATATTTGGGAATTTATAGGCATCGGAGGCGGTGGAGGGGGTGCCCGAGGTGCCCATCCTCCACCAGGCCGCGCCAGGGGCCCTCTGGCGCGCCCTGGTGGAGGATGGCCACCCTGGGCCCCCTCTTCTGGTGTTCTTTGGCCCATCTTCTTTCTTCTGGTCCATAAAAAATCCACAAAAATCCCTGCAGCGTTTGGGCTCCGTTTGGTACTGATTTTTTGCGAAGTAAAAAAACAAGCAAAAACAGCAACTGGCACTTTGGCACTATGTCAATAGGTTAGTCCCAAAAATGATATAAAGTTGTAATAAAATGATTGTAAAACATCCAAGAATGATAATATAACAGCATGGAACAAGCAAAAATTATAGATACGTTGGAGACGTATCAGCTATATCCATGGTTCATGCTCATATATTGCGTGAGTAATAAAAAGCTGAAGCGCGTTAAAAAGTATGATCCAATTGCCTGACTTAACACCGTGTTGCTTGACATTTGTATTTATGTGGTGAAGACGGAGCCATGCCATGCTAATATGATAAAATGAATAGGGGGTGAACATTCTTTAAGGATCGTATATTTTGAAACTTGATGATTATGTTACTTATGTTTGTGAATATTACTATGTTGATGTTTATTAATTCATCGTTTCTCAATGATCATACCTGGAATAGATTACATGTTGGGTAACATGTCACATAAAAAATTCTTTTTTTATCATTTACCAACTTGAGGACGAGTAGGAATTAAGCTTGAGGATGTTGATACATCTGCAACGTATCTATAATTTTTTATTGTTCCATGATATAATATTATCATTCTAGGATACTTTTTGGGTATTTATTTGCCAATTCATATTATTTTTGAGCACTAACCTATTAACCTAGTGCCTAGTGCTAGTTCCTGTTTTCTGCGTATTTTTGGCTTTTCAGGTTTACCGTACCAAACAAAGTCCAATTGCCACAAAACTTCTTTATGATTTTTTCTGGACCAAAAGAACACGTGGAAGCTTCGGGAGGAGACCGGAAGTTGCAAGAGAGATGCAGCACACATTAGGGCGTGCCCAGGGGGTGGTCGCGCCCTGTTGTGTGCTGGCCCCTCCTGGCGTCTCCCGACGTCCCTTTCTAGCTTATAAATTTCAATATATCCCAAAAACCCTAGGGAGCAACCAGAAACACTTTTTCTGCCGCCGCAAGTCTCTGTTCCGCCGTGTGCCCACCTAGAGCCATGTTCCGGTGCCCTGCCGGAGGGGGGTCGATCATGGAGGGCCTCTACATCAACCTTGCTGCTCCCATGGTGATGTGTGAGTAGTTCACCATAGACCTACGGGTCCGTAGTTAGTACCTAGATGGCTATCTCTCTTGATCTTGATCTTCAATACAAAGTTCACCGCATCTTCGCGGTGATCTATTCGATGTAATCACTTTGTGCGGTGCGTTTGTTGGGATCCGATGAATTGTCGGTTTATGTTCAGATTGTTTCATGAAATTATATTGAGTTCCTTGATGTTCCTTCTTTACATATGCATGATTATGTGATAGCTTTGTAATTCTTCCCGATCTATTGAAATAGTTTGGCCAACTAGATTGATATTTCTTTAGTGGGAAAGGTGCGTTGTAGTGGGTTCAATCTGGCGATGCTCTATATCCCAGTGACAAAAGGGGACAAGACACGTCTTTGTATTGCTTCCACTAAGGATAAAACGATGGGGTTGATTCATATTAATTGGATTTACTTTGTCTACATCATGTCATTGTTCTCCAAGCATTACTCTGTTTTACTTAATACTCTAGATGCATGCCGGATAGCGGTCGATGGGTGGAGTAATAGTAGTAGATGCAGGCAGGAGTCGGTCTACTTGCGTACGGACGTGATGCCTATATGTAATGATCATTGGCATGAATAAATATTGCATAAATATGCGCTTTTCTATCAATTGCCCAACAGTAACTTGTTTACCCACCATATGCCTACTACATGAGAGATGCCACTAGGGAAAACTATGGCCCCCGGTTCTATCCACTTATATATTCCGAAAAGCTTTCATTACCTTGCTGCCATTTATTCGTATTTTATTTATTTTGCAATTTACAATTATCAACTATCATCTACACACTTCATCTGCTTGCAAATAACGAGTCCAAGGGGATTGACGACCCTCTTGCCTGTTGTGATAGCCTGGCTTAATAGGGATGTTAGACTACTCATATCAATAAGGAATTCCTTCTTTTCCGGAAGCCCATTCAAACAAAACTCCCAAGTTAAGCGTGCTTGTGCTTGGCTTGGAGTAGTTCTAGGATGGGTGACCAACCAGGAAGTTGGTCCTGGATGCGCACGAGTGAGGACAAAGTGCGTAGAAAAGACTAGTATTGATCTATGGGGTCAGTCTAGATGGTAACGATCACCGGCTGGTGTGTCCGGGGCGTTACAAGTTGGTATCAGAGCCGACCCTCGCGGTTACACGGATGTTTGCGGATAGGTGCGCGGTCATATTGTTCATGACGTTTGTGACCCACCATGGCACACGGCATGGCACATGTATCGGACTGAAAGCACAGATGTTTGTGCCAAGAGGGAACGTTCTTGTGGCCCGACGAGGACGTCGGTTTCTCTGAGTGGGGGTGTATGTGATAGCCTGGCTTAATAGGGATGTTAGACTACTCATATCAATAAGAAATTCCTTCTTTCTCGGGAGCCCATTCAAACAGAACTCCCAGGTTAAGCGTGCTTGGCTTGGAGTAGTTCTAGGATGGGTGACCGACCGGAAAGTTGGTCCCGGGTGCGCACGAGTGAGGACAAAGTGCGCAGAAAAGACTAGTATTGATTTGTGGGGTCAGTCTAAATCCTGCCAGGAGTAACGACCACCGGCGGGTGTGTCCGGGGCGTTACACCCGCGTTGGGTTCAAGTGTTTGCTTCTTTGTGTGCAGTCGCTGAAGACGGAGGTGATATGTCCATTTTGCATCATGCTTTTATATCGATATTTATTTCATTATGGGCTGTTAATACACATTATGGTACAATACTTATGCCTTTTCTCTCTTATTTTACAAGGTTTACATGAAGAGGGAGAATGCCGGCAGCTGGAATTCTGGACTGGAAAAGGAGCAAATCTGAGATACCTATTCTGCACAACTCCAAAAGTCCTGAAAATCTACGGAGAATTGTTTTGGAATATATAAAAAATATTGGGCGAAGAATATACCAGGGGGGACCCACCAGGCAGTCACAAGCCAGGGGGGCGCGCCCTACCCCCCTGGGCGCGCCCCTGTGGCTTGTGACCCACCTGGCAGGCCTCCGGTGCCCATCTTCTGCTATATGGAGGGTTTTGACCTGGAAAAAATCAGAAGGGAGCTTTCAGGATGAAGCGCCGCCGTCTCGAGGCGGAACTTGGGCAGAACCAATCTAGGGCTCCGGCGGAGCTGTTCTGCCGGGGAAACTTCCCTCCCGGAGGGGGAAATCGAAGCCATCGTCATCACCAACGATCCTCTCATCGAGAGGGGGTCAATCTCCATCAACATCTTCACCAGCACCATCTCCTCTCTAAACCCTAGTTCATCTCTTGTATCCGATCTTTGTCTCAAAACCTCATATTGGTACCTGTGGGTTGCTAGTAGTGTTGATTACTCCTTGTAGTTGATGCTAGTTGGTTTACTTGGTGGAAGATCATATGTTCAGATCCTTAATGACAATTAATACTCCTCTGATTATGAACATGAATATGCTTTGTGAGTAGTTACGTTTGTTCCTGAGGACATGGGATAAGTCTTGTTATAAGTAATCATGTGAATTTGGTATTCGTTCGATATTTTGATGAGATGTATGTTGTCTCTCCTCTAGTGGTGTTATGTGAACGTCGACTACATGACACTTCACCATTGTTTGGGCCTAGAGGAAGGCATTGGGAAGTAATAAGTAGATGATGGGTTGCTAGAGTGACAGAAGCTTAAACCCTAGTTTATGCGTTGCTTCGTAAGGGGCTGATTTGGATCCACATGTTTCATGCTATGGTTAGAATTATCTTAATTCTTCTTTCGTAGTTGTGGATGCTTGCGAGAGGGGTTAATCATAAGTGGGAGGCTTGTCCAAGTAAGTACAGCACCCAAGCACCGGTCCACCCACATATCAAATTATCAAAGTAGCGAACGCGAATCATATGAGCATGATGAAAACTAGCTTGACAGAAATTCCCATGTGTCCTCGGGAGCGCTTTGCTTTATATAAGAGTTTGTCCAGGCTTGTCCTTTGCTATAAAAATGATTGGGCCACCTTGCTGCACCTTTGCTACACTTGTTACTTGCTACCCGTTATGAATTATCTTATCACAAAACTATTTGTTACCGATAATTTCAGTGCTTGCAGAGAATACCTTACTGAAAACCGCTTGTCATTTCCTTCTGCTCCTCGTTGGGTTCGACACTCTTACTTATCGAAAGGACTACGATAGATCCCCTATACTTGTGGGTCATCAAGACTCTTTTTTGGCGCCGTTGCCGGGGAGTGAAGCGCCTTTGGTGAGTGAAACTTGGTAAGGAAAAATTTATATAGTGTGCTGAATTTTACTGTCACTTGTTACTATGGAAAATATTCCGTTGAGGGGCTTGTTCGGGGTATCTTCACCTCGACCGGAAGCACAAAGAGATGCTCCTCAACCTACTGCACCTACTGAAAATATTTATTGTGAAATTCCTTCGGGTATGATAGAGAAACTGCTAGCTAATCCTTATGCAGGAGATGGAACACTACATCCTGATTTGCATCTAATCTATGTGGATGAAGTTTGTGGATTATTTAAGCTTGCAGGTTTGCCCGAGGATGATGTCAAGAAGAAGGTCTTTCCTTTATCTTTGAAGGAGAAGGCATTGACATGGTATAGGCTATGTGATGATATTGGATGATGGAACTACAACCGATTGAAATTGGAATTTCATCAGAAGTTTTATCCTATGCATCTGGTTCATCGTGATCGAAATTATATTTATAATTTTTGGCCTCGTGAAGGAGAAAGAATCGCTCAAGCTTGGGGGAGGCTTAAGTCAATGTTATATTCATGCCCCAACCATGAGCTCTCAAGAGAAATTATTATTCAGAATTTTTATGCTCGGCTTTCTCGTAATTATCAATCCATGCTCGATACTTCTTGTGCTGGTTCCTTTATGAAGAAAGATATTGAATTCAAATGGGACTTATTGGAAAGAATTAAACGCAACTCTGAAGATTGGGAACTCGACGAAGGTAATGAGTCAGGTATAAACCTTAAGTTTGATTGTGTTAAATCCTTTATAGACACCGATGCTTTTCGTGAATTTAGCACTAAATATGGACTTGACTCTGAGATAGTAGCCTCTTTCTGTGAATCTTTTGCTGCTCATGTTGATCTCCCTAAGGAGAAGTGGTTTAAATATCATCCTCCCATTGAAGTGAAAGTAGTTGAACCTATTAAAGTTGAAGAAGAAACCATTACTTATAATGTTGATCCTGTTGTTCCTACTGCTTATATTGAGAAACCACCTTTCCCCGTTAGGATAAAGGAACATGCTAAAGCTTCAACTGTGGTTCGTAAGAGTTGTACTAGAACACCTACGCCCCCTGAACAAATTAAAGTTGAACCTAGTATTGCTATGGTTAAAGATCTCTTGGTTGATAATATTGATGGGCATGTTATTCATTTCTGTGATGAAGCTTCTAGAATTGATAGACCTCATGCTAAAGATAAACATAGACATGTTGTTGGCATGCCTGTTGTTTCTGTTAAAATAGGAGATCATTGTTATCATGGCTTATGTGATGTGGGTGCTAGTGTGAGTGCGATTCCCTTCACCTTATATAAAGAAATTATGAATGATATTGCACCAGCTGAATTAGAGGAAATTGATGTTACCATTAAGCTGGCTAATAGAGATACTATTGCACCAATTGGGATTGTTAGAGATGTTGAAGTCTTGTGTGGGAAAATAAAGTATCCTACTGATTTTCTTGTTCTTGGTTCCCCACAAGATGATTTTTGTCCCATTATATTCGGTAGACCCTTCTTGAATACTGTTAATGCTATGATTGATTGTGAGAAAGAAACCGTTACTGTAAGTTTTGGGGATGTGTCTCATGAGTTCAATTTCTCTAAATTTCGTAGACAACCCCATGCCAAGGAATTGCCTAGTAAAGATGAAATTATTGGTCTTGCTTCTATTGTTGTGCCTCCAACTGATCCTTTAGAACAATATTTGCTAGACCATGAAAACGATATGCATATGAATGAAAGGAATGAAATAGATAAGATTTTCTTTGATCAACAACCTATTTTGAAACACAACCTGCCTGTTGAAATACTTGGGGATCCTCCTCCACCCAAGGGTGATCCCGTGTTTGAGCTTAAACAATTGCCTGATACTCTGAAATATGCTTATCTTGATGAAAAGGAGATATATCCTGTTATTATTAGTGCTAACCTTTCAGAGCATGAAGAAAAGAGATTATTCAAAACTTTGAGGAAGCACCGTGCTGCTATTGGATATACTTTTGATGATCTTAAGGGCATTAGTCCCACTCTATGTCAGCATAAAATTAATATGGAGCCTGATGCTAAACCAGTTGTTGATCACCAACGAAGGTTAAATCCTAAAATGAAAGAAGTGGTAAGAAACGAAATACTAAAGCTTCTGGAGGCAGGTATAATTTATCCTATTGTTGATAGTAGATGGGTTAGTCCCATTCATTGTGTTCCTAAGAAAGGAGGTATTACCGTTGTTCCTAATGATAAAAATGAATTGATCCCGCAAAGAATTGTTACAGGATATAGAATGGTAATTGATTTTAGAAAATTAAATAAAGCTACTAGGAAAGATCATTACCCTCTACCTTTTATTGATCAAATGCTAGAAAGACTATCCAAACATACACATTTTTGCTTTCTAGATGGTTATTCTGGTTTCTCTCAAATACCTGTGTCAAAAGAGGACCAAGAAAAGACCACTTTTACTTGTCCTTTCGGTACCTTTGCTTATAGACGTATGCCTTTTGGTTTATGCAATGCACCTGCTACCTTTCAAAGATGTATGATGGCTATATTCTCTGACTTTTGTGAAAAGATTGTTGAGGTTTTCATGGATGATTTTTTCCGTTTACGGAACTTCTTTTGCTGATTGCTTGAGCAACCTTGATCGAGTTTTGCAGAGATGTGAAGAAACTAATCTTGTCTTGAATTGGGAAAAGTGCCACTTTATGGTTAATGAAGGTATTGTCTTGGGGCACAAAATCTCCGAAAGAGGTATTGAAGTTGACAAAGCAAAAGTTGATGCTATTAAAAAATGCCATGTCCTACGGATATCAGAGGTATAAGAAGTTTCCTTGGTCATGCTGGTTTCTATAGGAGGTTTATTAAAGACTTCTCTAAGATTTCTAGGCCTCTCACTAATCTTTTGCAAAAAGATGTCCCATTCGTTTTTTATGATGATTGTGTAGAAGCATTTGAAATTCTTAAGAATGCCTTGATTTCCGCACCTATTGTTCAACCACCTGATTGGAACCTACCCTTTGAAATTATGTGTGATGCTAGTGATTATGCTGTTGGTGTTGTTCTAGGACAAAGAGTTGATAAGAAATTAAATGTTATCCATTATGCTAGTAAAACTCTAGACAGTGCTCAAAGAAACTATGCTACCACTGAAAAGGAGTTTTTAGCGGTTGTGTTTGCTTGTGATAAGTTCAGACCTTATATTGTTGATTCCAAAGTAACCGTTCACACCGATCATGCTGCTATTAAATACCTTATGGAAAAGAAAGATGCTCAACCTAGACTTATTAGATGGGTTCTTCTGCTACAAGAATTTGATTTGCATATTATTGATAGAAAGGGTGTTGATAACCCCGTAGCAGATAACTTGTCTAGATTGGAGAATGTTCTTGATGACCCACTACCTATTGATGATAGCTTTCCTGATGAACAATTAGCTGTCATAAATGCTTCGCATAATGCTCCATGGTATGCAAATTATGCTAATTACATTGTTGCTAAATTTATACCGCCTAGCTTCACATACCAACAAAAGAAAAAGTTCTTCTATGATTTAAGACATTACTTTTGGGATGATCCACACCTTTATAAAGAAGGAATAGATGGTGTTATTAGACGTTGTGTACCTGAGCATGAACAGGAACAGATCCTACGCAAGTTTCACTCCGAGGCCTATGGGGGACACCACGCTGGAGATAGAACTGCACACAAGGTATTACAATCTGGTTTTTATTGGCCTACTCTCTTCAAGGATGCTCGTAAGTTTGTCGTGTCTTGTGATGAATGTCAAAGAATTGGTAATATTAGTAGACGTCGGGAAATGCCTATGAATTACTCTCTTGTTATTGAACCATTTGATGTTTGGGGTTTTGATTATATGGGACCTTTTCCACAGTCTAACGGGTATACTCATATTCTAGTTGCTGTTGATTATGTTACTAAGTGGGTAGAAGCTATTCCAACTAGTAGTGTTGATCATAACACTTCTATTAAAATGCTTAAAGAAGTTATTTTCCCTAGATTTGGAGTCCCTAGATATTTAATGACTGATGGTGGTTCACACTTTATTCATGGTGCTTTCCGTAAATTGCTTGCTAAGTATGATGTTAATCATAGAATTGCATCTCCATATCATCCTCAGTCTAGTGGTCAAGTAGAATTGAGCAATAGAGAAATTAAATTGATCTTGCAGAAGACTGTTAATAGATCCAGAAAGAATTGGTCTAAGAAACTTGATGATGCATTATGGGCTTATAGAACTGCTTACAAAAACCCTATGGGTATGTCTCCGTATAAAATGGTTTATGGTAAAGCATGTCACTTACCTCTTGAACTAGAACATAAAGCTTATTGGGCAATTAAAGAGCTCAACTATGATTTCAAACTTGCTGGTGAGAAGAGGTTATTTGACATTAGCTCCCTTGATGAATGGAGAACCCAGGCCTATGAGAATGCCAAGTTGTTTAAAGAAAAGGTTAAGAGATGGCATGACAAAAGGATACAAAAGCGTGAATTCAATGTAGGTGATCATGTCTTGCTATACAATTCTCGTTTAAGATTTTTTGCAGGGAAACTTCTCTCTAAATGGGAAGGGCCTTACGTTATCGAGGAAGTATATCGTTCCGGTGCCATCAAGATCAACAACGCCGAAGGCACAAATCCTAAGGTGGTAAACGGGCAAAGAATCAAACATTATATATCAGGTACTCCCATAAATGTTGAAACCAATATTATTAATACCATAACTCTGGAGGAGTACATTAGGGAGACCAACAAGAATGTTTCAGACTCCGAAAAGGAATAGGTATGTGGTACGGTAAGTAAACTGACTCCAAAACTTTTTCAACAGCAATTTTTCTCCGTTTTGGAATATTTAAAAAATTAGGAAAATTTAAAGTAGTCCGAAGAGCGCACGAGGAGGCGACAAGCCAGGGGGGCGCGCCCTACCCCCCTGGGCGCGCCCCTGTGGCTTGTGGCCACCTCGTGTGCCATCCGGACTCCGTTTTCTTGTGTTATACTCTTTTAGGTTGGTAAAAATTCATTATATAATCTCCCGAAGGTTTTGACCTTCGTATCACGACAATACCTCCTATTTTCGTTTTGAGCTGTTTCTGCAGCAGATTTAGATCAACATGACGTCCCCAAGTGCTTCGAAGGACAAGTTCTTCGAGAAGGTCATCAACCCCTACCTTGCGGAGGTGCTGCGACACCCTCAAACCATTGAGATGCGTGAGGGGGTGCTGCACATCCGTGATGTAGAGGGGCCAAAGAAGACCGGAAGCGTGGAGACAAGGCTCGAAGCAATGGAGCAACAAGTCTTCAAGTGCCAAGGGATGGTGGAACGAGGACTCAATGCCAATCACATGATGATCGCGGAGTTTACCCATAAGCACAAGTTGGACGCCAAGGACATCGGGGAGCACATCTTCAAGCTTTACGAGAAAATCGAGCATCTCCAAGCCCAGATCTATGACCTGCAAAACCAAAACTGTGAGTATGAATACAGATTTAAGAAAATGAGTTTGGCTATAGATTTGAGGATCCCGGAGACTCGTTCATCTTTTTACGATGGTGAGCCTATGCCTTGGAAGATGGAGGACAAGCTTCCAACCTCATCAACAACTCCAACATCACCACCTCCGAAGAACGACAACTAAACACATGGATATGGGCACTCCCCTTGGCTTGTGCCAAGCTTGGGGGAGGTGCCCCGGTATCGTATCACCATCACATCTTTTACTTTTATCGTTTTTCTTAGTTCGATCCTTTTGGTTATATCTTGATCTAGTAGAATAAAGTTCCTAGTGTGATCTAGTCTTGAGTTTTTGCTTTATGTTCCCCCTATGTAAGCAAGTCCGAGAGTTATATAATAAAGAGTAGTTTTGAGTTGAGGGCTTTGCTTGCTTGCTATGATCTTGAGAAAAAGAAATAGAAATAAGTATAAAATAAAAGCAAAGAATATATATGATAATCTTATGGGGGGTGATGACTTCACATATAAGAAGTATGTCGATTGAAATTTGTTGTGAGTTGACAAACATAGCTATTGGTCATTGTTGTGATTAAAAGGAAGTAATAAAGAAAGAGAGGTTCACATATAAATATATTATCTTGGACATCTTTTATGATTGTGAGCACTCATTAAAATATTATATGCTAAGAAGTTGATGTTGGACAAGTAAGACTTCATAATGGGTTATGTTTGCTTACTTCCGAATAGAAGTTATATGGTTATAGATCCTTTAACATGTGACGCTTGCTTCCACCCCATATCAGCCAAAACTTCCGCACCAAGTAGAGATACTACTTGTGCATCCAAACACCCTTAACCCAGTTTTGCCATGAGAGTCCACCATACCTACCTATGGATTGAGTAAGATCCTTCAAGTAAGTTGTCATCGGCGCAAGCAATAAAAATTGCTCTCTAAATATGTGTGATTTATTAGTTTGAGGAAAATAAACTTTATACGAACTTGTGATATGGAAGAAATAAAAGCGACAGACTGCATAATAAAGTTCTTTATCACAAGGGGCAATATAAAGTGACGTTCTTTTGCATTAAGGGATTGCGTATCCAACTATAAAAGCGCATGACAACCTCTGCTTCCCTCTGCGAAGGGCCTATCTGTTACTTTTATCTTCTAGTACTTACCTTTATGCAAGAGTCGTGGTGATCTTCACTGCTTCCTTTATTTCGCCTTTATCTCTTGGCAAGCGTCATGTGTTGGGGAATGATCTAGACACATATATCCACTCGGATGTGGGTGAGCATGAGTTATTTCTGTTGACATTACCCTTGAGGTAAATAGTTGGGAGGCAAAACTATAAGCCCCTATCTTTCTCTGTGTCCGATTGAAGCTTTGACCTCATAGGTACCGCGTGAGTGTTAGCAATTATGAAAGACTAAAAGATGATTGAGTATGTGGATTTGCTTTACAAGCTCTTATATTGACTCTTTCTGACGTTATGATAAATTGGAATTGCTTCAATGACTGAGGTCATAGTTTATTGGTTCTCAATAGAGTTCTTGATTCATACTTTACCTTGTGAATGAATTGTTACTTTAGCATAAGAAATTATATGTCAATATATGCTGTTGTTCTAAAGATGATAATGATGCCCTCAAGTCCGTATTTTATTTTATCGACACCTCTTTCTCTAAACATGTGGGCATATTTATCGATTTCGGCTTTCGCTTGAGGACAAGCGAGGTCTAAGCTTGGGGGGAGTTGATACGTCCATTTTGCATCATGCTTTTATATCGATATTTATTGCATTATGGGCTGTTAATACACATTATGGTACAATACTTATGCCTTTTCTCTCTTATTTTACAAGGTTTACATGAAGAGGGAGAATGTCGGCAGCTGGAATTCTGGACTGGAAAAGGAGCAAATCTGAGATACCTATTCTACACAACTCCAAAAGTCCTGAAAATCTATGGAGAATTGTTTTGGAATATAAAAAAAATATTGGGCGAAGAATATACCAGGGGGGACCCACCAGGCAGTCACAAGCCAAGGGGCGCGCCCTACCTCCCGGAGGGGGAACTTGGGCAGAACCAATCTAGGGCTCCGGCGGAGCTGTTCTGACGGGGAAACTTCCCTCCCGGAGGGGGAAATCGAAGCCATCGTCATCACCAACGATCCTCTCATCGAGAGGGGGTCAATCTCCATCAACATCTTCACCAGCACCATCTCCTCTCTAAACCCTAGTTCATCTCTTGTATCCGATCTTTGTCTCAAAACCTCAGATTGGTACATGTGGGTTGCTAGTAGTGTTGATTACTCCTTGTAGTTGATGCTAGTTGGTTTACTTGGTGGAAGATCATATGTTTAGATCCTTAATGCCAATTAATACTCCTCTGATTATGAACATGAATATGCTTTGTGAGTAGTTACGTTTGTTCCTGAGGACATGGGATAAGTCTTGTTATAAGTAATCATGTGAATTTGGTATTTGTTCGATATTTTGATGAGATGTATGTTGTCTCTCCTCTAGTGGTGTTATGTGAATGTTGACTACATGACACTTCACCATTGTTTGGGCCTAGATGAAGGCATTGGGAAGTAATAAGTAGATGATGGGTTGCTAGAGTGACAGAAGCTTAAACCCTAGTTTATGCGTTGCTTCGTAAGGGGCTGATTTGGATCCACATGTTTCATGCTATGGTTAGATTTATCTTAATTCTTCTTTCGTAGTTGCGGATGCTTGCGAGAGGGGTTAATCATAAGTGGGAGGCTTGTCCAAGTAAGGACAGCACCCAAGCACCGGTCCACCCACATATCTAATTATCAAAGTAGCGAACGCGAATCATATGAGCATGATGAAAACTAGCTTGACAGAAATTCCCATGTGTCCTCGGGAGCGCTTTGCTTTATATAAGAGTTTGTCCAGGCTTGTCCTTTGCTATAAAAAGGATTGGGCCACCTTGCTGCACCTTTGCTACACTTGTTACTTGCTACCCGTTACGAATTATCTTATCACAAAACTATCTGTTACCGATAATTTCAGTGCTTGCAGAGAATACCTTACTAAAAACCGCTTGTCATTTCCTTCTGCTCCTCATTGGGTTCGACACTCTTACTTATCGAAAGGACTACGATAGATCCCCTATACTTGTGGGTCATCAGGAGGTTGCGTGCTACTCCTATTGGTTCGATAACCTTGGTTCTCACTGAGCTTGGGTGCAAGTGTTTGCTTCTTTGTGTGCAGTCGCTGAAGACGGGAGTTGCGTGCTACTCCTATTGGTTCGATAACCTTGGTTCTCACTGAGCGAAATACTTATCTATACTGTGATGCATCACCCGCTCCTCTTCGTGGAAAACCCTACGCAGATCACAAGTATCAACTGCCACCAATAAATGTACTACAATCTCAAAATCTCTTCCAAATGGAGTTTAACAATTTGCCGGAAATTAAACTCCGGGGTCGTCAGAGGTCGAATCTCTTCGAGCTCATCAAAATATAAAATTACCAAGCTTTAAATTTTACAGAAATGACACCCGCGGAAGAGTTTATGTAGATCTGATGATTCCAAACTTCAGATACACAATCAAGAAAGCCAGGAAGATCAACCCAATAGTTTTCAAAGCGATTTTTTTTGCTTTTGGTATGGAGGTTCCCACTGTTACCACACATGGTATAGGATTCGCACAATGGCTGTATACAAAAACAGAAAGTATAAGTGTTGGGTTGTCTCCCAACAAGCGCTTTTATTTAAAGCCTTTTAGCTAGGCATGATGATTTCAATGATGCTCACATACGAATAGTATTTGAAACATGCAAAAGAGTATCATGGATCACATGACAAGCACATTTAAGTCTAACCCACTTCCTATGCATAGGGATTTTGCAAGCAAACAATTTATTGTAGTAAGAATCAACTTGCATGGGAAGGAAAAACAAGCATAACTTCGAAACGTTCAATACGTAGAGAGGAAACTTGATATTATTGAGATATCTAGAAGCATATGTTCCTCCCTTCAAATAATTTTCAGTAGCATCGTCAAGGAATTCAATAATATAAATATCACATAAAGCATTCTTTTGATGATCCACAAGCATAGAATTTTCATTACTCTCCACATAAGCAAATTTCTTCTCATTCATAATAGTGGGAGCAAACTCAACAAAATAACTATCATGAGACACTTGATTGACATAACCACATTGAATATTAAAATCATGACGACAAGTTTAATGGTTACCGTCGCTCTTTATAGCATACATGTCATCACCATAATCATCATAGATAGGAGGCATGCCATCATCATAATAAATTTGCTCATCAAAACTTGGGGGACTAAATATATCATCTTCATCAACCATAGCATCCCCAAGCTTGTGGCTTTGTATATCATTAGCATCATGGATATTCATAGAATGCATACTAACAATATTGCTATCAAGCTCATCTTTTAAGGATTTCACATTAAGCATTTTTATAAATTCTTCCTCTAACAATTGAGCACAGTTATCCGAACCATCATTTTCACAAAAGACATTATAAAGGCGAAGCAATTGAGGCAACCAAAATTACATTTTTTGTAGTTTTCTTTTATAAAACCAAACTAGTGAAAAACAAGAAACTAAAAGATTTAATTGCAAGATCTAAAGATATACCTTCAAGCAGTCACCTCCCCGGCAACGGCGCCAGAAAAGAGCTTGATGTCTACTTGATACATCTCTGTCGTATCTACTTTTCCTCACACTTTTGCCCTTGTTTTGGACTCTAATTTGCATGATTTGAATGAAACTAACCCGGACTAACGCTGTTTTCAGCAGAACTACCATGGTGTTGTTTTTTGTGCAGAAATAAAAGTTATCAAAATTGGACAAAACTTTTTGGAGATTGATTTTGGAATAAATAAAAAATATTGGAGTCAAGAACCACCGGAGGGGGGCCAGAGGCTGGGCAGCATACACCAGGGCGCGCCAGCCCCCCCAGGCGCCCCCTGGTGGGTTGTCCCCACCTCGTGGCCCCACTGACCCTAATTCTGGCACTATAAATTCCTATTTTCGGAGAAAAAAATAAAGGAGAAAGTTTCATCGTGTTTTACGATACGGAGCCGCCGCCACCTCCTGTTCTTCATCGGGAGGCCAGATCTGGAGCCCGTTTGGGGCTCCGGAGAGGGGAATCTTCGGTCTTCGTCATCACCAACCCTTCTCCATCGCCAATTCCATGATGCTCCCCACCGGGAGTGAGTAATTCCTTCGTAGGCTTGCTAGTCGGTGAGGAGTTGGATGAGATTCATCATGTAATCGAGTTAGTTTTATTAGGGCTTGATCCCTAGTATCCACTATGTTCTGAGATTGATGTTGCTATGACTTTGCTATGCCTAATGCTTGTCACTAGGGCCCAAGTGCCATGATTTCCGATCTGAACCGTTTATGTTATCACCATTATATCTATGTTCTTGATCCGATCTTGCCTAGTCATATGCACCTATTACGTGTGATGATCCGTCAACCCCATAGTGACAATATTTGGGATACTTCACGGTGATGACCGTAGTTTGAGGAGTTCATGTACTCACCATGTGTTAATGCTTTGTTCCAGTTCTCTATTAAAAGGAGGCCTTAATATCCCTTAGTTTCCTTATGGACCCCGCTGCCACGAGAGGGTAGGACAAAATATTTCATGCAAGTTCTTTTCCATAAGCATGTATGACTATTTACGAAATATATGCCTACATTACATTTATGAACTGGAGCTAGTTATGTGTCGCCCTAGGTTATGACTGTTATATGATGAATATCATCCAACGAGTTCACCGATCCAGTGCCTACGAGTTCTCCACTTATTGTTCTTGTTAAGTTACTATTACTGCTACTACTGTTCGAACTGCTACAAAACTATTGCTACTACTGTTACCGCTATTGTTACTATTGCTACTGCTATCAAAACTATCATACTACTGTGCTACTGATCACTTTGCTGCAGATATTGAATCTCCAGGTGAGGTTGAATTGACAACTCAGCTGCTAATACTCTCAAATATTCTTTGGCTCTCCTTGTGTCGAATCTATAAATTTGGGTTGAATACTCTACCCTCGAAAACTGTTGCGATCCCCTATACTTGTGGGTTATCAAGACCTTTTTCTGGCACCATTGCCGGGGAGCATAGCTATATTTGTTGAGTCACTTGGGATTTATATCAATTGATCACTATGAAGAATATGAAGGATCCAAAGACCAAGATTTTTCCCTCTAAGACGAGGGGAGGTAAGGAACTGTCATCTAGCTCTGCACTTGATTCACCTTCTGTTATGAGTAAGCTTGCTACACCACCACATGCTAGTAATCCTGATATGTCGCAAGTTATTGATGATGCTACCTCTGCTATGAATTATGCTATTGATGATGCTAGTACCATGCTTGATGATAATGTGCCACTAGGAGAATTTCTTGATGAACAAATTGTTAGAGCTAAAGAGAATGAAACTACTAAAATTGATGAGATTGCTGAAACTGATGAAGCTTATGAAACTAATGATGACTATGAAACACCTATTAGTCCTAGCTCTCCTAAGTTTGAAATGCCTAAGATACCTGAAGGTTATGTTATGGACGAAGAGGTACCTAGAGAAATTCTTTCTTGCAAGGATAGAAACGATCTTAAGAAATTGCTACGCAAGTATAAGGAAAAGACTTTGAATGCTAGAATGAAATGTGATCCTAAGTTTGCTACTTCACCTATCTTTGTTACCGATAAGGATTATGAATTCTCTATCGACCCAGAGTTAATTACTTTGGTTGAATCTGATCCTTTCCATGGCTATGAAACTGAAACTGTAGCGGCACACCTTACTAAGCTGAATGATATAGCCACCCACTTTGCTTATGATGAGAAGATTCGCTACTATTACATCCTTAAGTTATTTCCGTTCTCATTAAAGGGTGATGCTAAGACATGGTACAATACTCTTACTCCTGGTTGTGTGCGTAGTCCCCAGGATATGATTTACTATTTCTCTGAAAAATATTTTCTTGCTCATAAGAAACAAGCTGCCTTACAGGAAATATTTAACTTTGTGCAAATTGAAGAAGAGAGTCTCCCACAAGCTTGGGGGAGGCTTCTCCAGTTGCTTAATGCTTCGCCTGATCATCCTCTTAAGAAAAATGAAATACTTGATATCTTTTATAATGGACTAACTGATGCTTCTAGGGACATCTTAGATAGTTGTGTTGGTTGTGTTTTCAGGGAACGAACTGTTGAACAAGCTGAGGAATTATTGAATAACATATTGAAGAATTATGATGATTGGACTCTTCCTGAACCACCGCCTAAACCCACTCCGAAGAAGAGGGGTATATTATTTCTCAGTCCTGAAGATATGCAAGAGGCGAAGAAATCTATGAAGGAAAAAGGTATTAAAGCTGAGGATGTTAAGAATTTGCCACCTATTGAAGAAATACATGGCCTTGACACACCACCACCTCCACAGGTGGTAAAGGTAAATTCTTTATGAAAGTTTGATGAAGGTGATATCCCTCACAATAAACATTCTAGTCAATGCTTATATGAGTTTGACAACTATATTATGAAGCAAGATCATTTCAATGCACATGTTCTGAAACAATTGAAATATAATTCTGATATGATTGCTCGCTTAAGTGACTTGCTATTTAGAATCAGTAATGATGTTATAGGTGTAGGAAAGCATGCCTCTATGGTTCAAACTCAGTTAGAACAAGTTGCTAAATCTCAAAAAGAATTGCTTGATGAAATGAATAATAATATGAATGATTTTGCTGCTAGAGTAGTAACTAGAGGAGGTAGAATGACCCAAGAACCACTTTATCCTGAGGGTCATCCTAAAAGAATTGAACAAGACTCTCAGAGAATTAATACTAATGCACCTAATCCTTCTAGGAAGAAAAAGAAGAAGAAAAATGATAGGACTTTGCATACCTCTAGTGAACCTAAGATACGAAAACCTCCTGATAATAATGATGTCTCTATTTCTGATGCTGAAACTCAGTCTGGTAATGAATATTCACCTAGTGATAACGAAAATGATAATGATGATGTTCATGAAGATGCTCAACCTAACCATGATAAAGAACCATATACTGATGTTGAAATAGAGCCTGCCGCTGATCTTGATAACCCACAACCTAAAAATAAACGTTATGATAAAAGAGACTTTGTGGCTAGGAAACATGGTAAAGAAAGAGAGCCATGGGTTCAGAAACCCATGCCATTTCCACCTAATCCATCTAAGAAAAAAGATGATGAAGAATTTGAGCGCTTTGCTGAAATGATTAGGCTAGTCTTTTTGCGTACCCGCTTAACTGATATTTTGAAGATGGCCCCTTATGCAAAGTATATGAAAGACATCATCACTAATAAAAGAAAGATACCTGAAGCTGAAATCTCCACCATGCTTGGTAATTATTCTTTTAAGGATGGAGTACCTAAAAAACTTGGAGATCCTGGAATACCAACTATACCTTGCTCCATTAAAAGAAACTATATCAAAATTGCTTTGTGTGATTTGGGGGCCGGTGTTAGTGTTATGCCTTTCTCCCTATATAAAAGACTTGATTTGAATAAACTCACACCTATTGAAATATCATTGCAAATGGCTGACAAATCAACTGCCATACCTATCGGTGTTTGTGAGGATGTGCCCGTTGTTGTTGCAAACATTACTATCTTAACGGACTTTGTTATTCTTGAGATGCCCGAGGACGACAACATGTCGATTATCCTTGGTAGACCCTTTTTGAATACTGCAGGGGCTGTTATTGATTGCAACAAAAGCAAAGTCACTTTTCATATCAATGGTAATGAGCACACGGTGCACTTTCCGAAGAAACAATTCCAAGTGAATGGTATAAATGTTATTGAAGAATCTCCGACCATCACTATTGGAAGCTTTCAATTACCTCTACCTACTACCAAAAAGAAATATGATATACTTATTGTTGGGGATATGCACATCCCCATTGAGGTAACTTAGTGTTTTACGAAAGTGCTTCGGTTTCATGCTAATCGGAAGTGGTTGTTAATAAGACTTGATCAACCTTATTAATGGATCATTTTTGAGAAGTATGAAGTTGATGAATCTAGTAAGCACAACTCAATGTCCCCTACTTTTATTTTCTGTTTTAGTTAGTCAAATAAAATAAAATGCCATGATTATCCTGTTTTCTGTTTTCACCGTGCAATAAAAAATGACCCAAAAATAAAAGTTCCCAGAATGTTCTGAAAATTTGATACGATTTTTTTGAATATTTCTGAATTTCTGGTGCAAATAATACCAGAGGGGGGTGCACCTGGTGCCCACAAGACATCAGGGCGCGCCAGCATCCCCATGCGCGCCCTGGTGGGTTGTGGCCCCCACGTGGGCCCCTCACTTATCTCTTTAGCCCACATCATCCCCTACCTCCAGAAAAATCACCACAGCCACCATTCCCGTGTTCTTACTCTCAAACCCACAGATTTCGATCTCTTTGCTCGAAGCTCCGTTTCTGAAACCGTTTGGAGGGATTGCTACTTGGTATGGGACTCCTCCATTGCTCCAATTAGTATTTGATTTAGTGGGTTATTTTTAGAGTAATTAGCCACTCTTGGTGCTGCTGTAGATGAGCTTGCATGTTGAATTCTTAGAGTTCTAAGTAGTTTGAATGCTCAATATGGCCTCTATGCATGCTTAGGAGTAGTTGCTATCAATTTCACGAAGTTTTGTTGACAAAATTTTGTGTCTCAAAAATATTTCAGAATTTGTTCGCAAACAAAAATGCAATTCTTTAGGAGTTCTTCGAGGAGGAGATCCTCGGAAGCCTCATCAAGTGGAAGCTCGGTTCGCCAGTCTTATGTCGAGCCAAGCGAAAGCTCGATGCGAGATGCCGCCACCAAATCATGTTTGTGGCCGTGCGACGAGTTCATGGAAGGTGCAGGTATTAAGAGGGAATTTGACCAATTTATCCACAATATAGAACTTGCTCCCTTCATCGCAGATAAGTGTCCTCAACATCTCGAACTCACAAAAACATTCACAAAGAAATTTAAATATTTTCCACGTGAGTCTAGAGTTTCATTCAACCTTTATGACCGTTCTTTCACCATGCCTTTGGACTTGTTCAGTGAACATGCAAACTTCCATCTTGGGGTCCCCTTGACGAACCAACAAAATCTGAATACGGGTCATTTTAGTTAATCTTTGCTATGGTGAAGATAGGGGAGTAGCACAAGGGAGAATTAAGAGCATCCATTTCCCATCAATACAATATTTCGCACTCTTTAATGGTAAATGCATAGTAGGCAAACAAGATTGTAGCACACTGTGTGCTCATGATTTGAGTCTCATACACACTGCCATAACTGGAAATAAATATTATAATCTTGGTGCAATTGTTGCACGGAGGCTGCAGCTCAATGCTGCTCATGGTAATTTTTATGGAGGAATTTATGCCTCCCGTGTAGCAGAGAGATTAAATGTCTCACCATGGCCTAGTGACCCCATCCTACCTACTCAGTATTTAGACTTTAAGGCCATGAAACGCCATAAGTTTCTTACAGGCATGTCCACTAACTACACTTATAACTTGAGATTTAATTAAAAAAAACGTTGTGCCTGTCACTTTGCCTGCTCCTGCTCTCTTTGATTTTCATAGCAGGGGAAGATACTATGTCCTTGAGAGCGAGGCCCATGCGTACAATGCGGAGGTTGAAGCTGCCAGGAGGGTCGCGGAGCTTGCACCGAGGGCCTCGGTGAGCCATCGCCCAGATTATTTGTGACGCCCCGGATTTGCTGCTATAGTAATCCTTGTAATCAAGCAACAGTAACCTGGGGATTATGCCAATCCAACTATGATCACTGTTGGAATCAAACTCTAATTCAAATTTCTCTGCAATTCAAAATCGTTTGAAATGTGGAATTAAAAGCTTTGCAAACTTCAATTTAAAAATCATGCTTAGGTTTCAAATATTCCCTAAGTATTTATAAAAATAGAACCAACCTTTTATCATGTGATTAGGTGCCTCAAAATAATTAAAACAGAGGCCAAATCAATCAATGAAATGCCTTTTTAATTATGGCAGATTTCAAATAATTTCCAAAAGTGCCCAAACTTTTTGTGGCCACACATAATAATGCAAAGTATTATTTGGACCAAGTCACACATTTTTGCTAAAGGAAATTATTGCTAAAAAGAATTAAAACTAAAACAGAAAACAATTTAAAAGAAAATCTAAAACAAAAATAAAAAGAAAAAGAAAAAGGAACCCCCCCCCCACTGGGCCGGCCCAAACGGACCGTGGCCCAGCCTGCCCCCCCACCGGCCCAACCGGCCCACCCCCGGGCCGCCATAACCCCCCGAACCCTAGCCTCCTCCCCCACGCACCCCACTCGCCCCCCCCCACTCCCCCGATCCCCTCTCCTCTCCCTCCCGATCTGGTGGATCGGAGCCATCGGGCCCCCGCCGTCGCCGCCCGGCGTCTCGCCGGACGCCACCGTCGCCGTCCGACGCCTCTCCCTCGCGCAGCCTGCCCTTCCCCTCCACCGCCGCTGTGAGGCTCTCCCCCTCCCCTTCCCCTCGCCGCGTGCGCCGCCGCGGCCCCCGCACGCCGGCCGCGCCCACCACCGCAGCCCCACGCCCGCGCCCCTGCTCGCCACTGCCCCGACGCGCCCCCTCTCCTCTCGCGCCCCCGTTCGCCTCCCCCCCTACCCCGAGATCGAGCGGGGCTCGCGGCTGCCACACCGCCCGTCGCCGCTACCCCGTCGGCCCCGTCGACCCTCTCCGACGACGGCCATCTCGAGCCGGCCCCGGGCCTCCTCTACACCCCCCGGCGAGCCCCGCCTCACCTCCCTTCTCACTGCGCCGCTGCCACTGGCCCTGCGTCGCCCGCTCAGACGCTCGCCGTCACCGCGCCTTGCCGTCCCCCGCACCCACGCTAGCTAGCCAGTTGCTGCGCCCCGCTGTGCGCCTGGTCGCGCCTCGCCACGCCTCTGCACGCCCGCCCGCCGCCGCTAGCCGTTGCTCGCCTTCGCGCCCGCACGCGCCCGAACGCATCGCCGCAGTCCCGCACGCCCCCTCGGCCACGCCCTGCATCCCCACCGCCGCGGCTAGCCACCACCGGCACCTCCCCGCGTCCGCCGCTGCCGTCCACCGGCCCGCCGTCCTCTGGCCACCGGCGAGCCCCTGTGGCTGGCCAGGGCCGCCGGCCATCGCCCTCCCCCCTGTGTGTTTTGGTTAGTGGGGATTGATCCCCCACTAACCCCACTGACCAGTGGGGCCAGCCCCCCCCCCCACTGTCAATGACAACGGGGGCCCGCCCCCTAAAACGTTTAAAAATAAATAAATAAATAAATAAAATATATATTAATAAATGAAATAATTAATTAGGAGTTAATTAATTAAATAATTAATTAGTTAGTAATTAATTAAGTAATTAATTAGATGATTAAGGTTAATTAGTTAATTAACCTGTTAATTAATTTTAACAGAGAATGACAGGTGGGTCCCACCACCTTTAATTAAATTGATTAATATTAATTAAACCTTAATTAACCCTGAGAGGATGACATGTGGGGCCCACTGGTCAGTTTGACCAGTCAGCCCCTGTTGACTGCTGATGTCAGCATGATATCATGCTGATGTCATAATTGCATTTAATTGATTTAATTTAATCTGTTTTAATTTCTGAATATTAATAAAACTTTAAAAATTAATATAAAATAATCCGTAACTCGGATGAAAATACTTTATACATGAAAGTTGATCAGAAAAATCTCACGAATCCGAATACGCGGTCCGTTTGTCTGTCACGTGCTCCTATCATAGCGAACATGGAACTTTTCCATCGTTTTCGCCTGTCCGGTAGTAGCCCGAGACCCGGAAAATATCGACAGATATTCTTCTGACCCGTCTGCGACGAGTAATACTGCGTTAGTGCATACCTAGCTCTGCATATTGTCATGTCATGCATCGTGATGCATTTGTCTGCTTTATAATTATTGTTTTCCCCCCCTCTTCTCTCCGGTAGACCCCGAGACTGACGGTGCTGCCGAGTACGACTACGCCGTTGACGATCAGTCCTTTGCCGCAGAGCAGCAAGGCAAGCAACCCCCCTTGAGCATTCCGATATCGCCTATTCCTTTCCCTCTCATTCTTGCATTAGATTTTGCTATTGTATTAGTTAGCTCCTATTCTGATGCATAGCCTGTTTTTGATAAACTATTACTATACCTGCAATCATATCAACTGCTTAGTATAGGTTGATCAATGAATCCCCAGTGACCCCTTAGTCCCAGTTGCCCCTGCTTCTTCATCGACGACTCGACGACTCGAAGACCCGAAGACTCGGTCAACCAAACGACGAGCCAGCCCCCTCACATCACCGCACACCCCTTAAGTATGGCACTGCAGAGCTACTACCGAGTGCCGAGGGTGATACCTCACTTAGCACTCTCGGTGTTAATTCTGTAGCGTAGCTAATCGGTCGTGGGTATCGAGGGTGATTCCTCCTTCCCATTTATCGATAGCGACTCTTGTCATACACATACCTCGAGTGGGATCCATCGAGGGTGATTCCTCGGATGCCCACTTGGTGTATAAACACACAGTTACTTTAACTTGACATTGTTTACATGTGAAAGACGGGACTGGAGGGACAGGCGGTACCACCCTGGTTGAGGTGGACCTGAGTTCCCGACAGTCTTGAGACGGGTCGGCCCCAAGGGTACCCGTGTGAAAGATGTGGTGGGATGCGTCGGTAAGGCATACAAAGGATTATGTTGAGGCGTGGACGGGCAGGAGAGGCCCTTGCCACACATCCTCGAGTCGGGGTGACGGGACAACTTTATGGGTCGCGCTTGCCCCGCATTAATAAAATGCTAATGGGTTGGGTACTTGATCTGAGTTAGGTCGTTGGCCTTAATACGCACTAACCTTCACGTGGGAGAAGTTATGGGTACTCAGCGTCGTTGTATCAGTCGAAGCTCTTCGGATGTCAGCAATGGAGCGGCGCGCGCCGGATTGGACTGGACGGTACAGCTCTTGGACTGGAGTGTGCTAGGTCTGCTTCCGGCCGCGTTCGCATCGTGCAGGAGTGCAAGGGCAAGTGGGCCCACGAACCTGCGCGCTTAGGATTTAGACCGGCGGGCTGGCCTCTTCGTTGAGCCTAGGTGGGGCGACGACGTGCTGATATCCCGAGGCCGGGCATGACCCAGGAAAGTGTGTCCGGCCGGAGGTGATTCAGGCGTGTTGGGGAATATGTGGTGCACCCCTGCAGGGATGAATAATCTATTCGAATAGCCGTGTCCACGGTAACAGGACGACTTGGAGTTGTGCCTTGACCTTATACAACTATAATTGTGATTTAATTTGAAATGAATGTGGCTCCGAGATTGCTTCCTCGCAGGGAGTCGGGGAAGAATCTCTGGGCGTGGTTACTTAATAAAATTTGCTACAATAATATGAATATATATATGAGATACCAGTCTACTCTCTTCTAATGCTGCAAGATGTTGAAGATGCTAGTCTTCGATAGGACTAGGCCTTCCCCCTATTCTTGCTTTCTGCAGTCAGCCCAGATATAACCCCTTTCCTTGATACTGATGCATACTTAGCATAGTTCTGATGTCAGTCTTGCGAGTACTTTGGATGAGTACTCACCGCTGCTTTGCTTTCTCTTTCCCCCTCGATACGATTCCGCGTTCAGACGATGGAGCCCAGGAGATGGAGTATGCCGGAGACGACTACTACACCACCGCTGGAGCCTACTACTACATGGAGAGTGCCGACGCTCAGGAGTAGTTAGGAGGTTCCCAGGCAGGAGGCCTTGCCTCTTTTGATCCGCTGCTTATGTTGTGCTAGCCTTCTTAAGGAAAAACTTGTCTAACTTATGTCTGTACTCAGATATTATTTGCTTCCGCTGACTCGTGCTTGTCGAGCTTTGTATTCGAGCCCTCGAGGCCCCTGGCTTGTAATATGAAGTTGTATGACTTTAATTTGTGTCTAGTGTTGTGTTGTGATATCGATCAGTGAATCCCTAATCTTGGTCATACGCATTGCGTGTTTGATTAGCGTATGGTCGAGATCGGGGGCGTCACAAGTTGGTATCAGAGCCGACTGCCTGTAGGTAGCCCCCTTTCCAACTCCTTGGCCGAAGTTGAGTCTAGTCTTTGAAAACTTTTACTAACATAGTTGTGTGGCTTACGGGCCCACATCTCAATCGGGTGGTATTAGGATCTTTTATTCCTCGTCTATACTCTGGATTCTGATCTCTCTTCTCTTTCGAGTTAAAGATTTTATTAACTCTAACTCTAGGTTCTCGCAACTACTCCTCCCGGAGAGCCCCTCATTTCAGACGATGGCTCGATTCATCAGAAGACTCCGAAGATACTCTCCGAAGTTCTCTCGAGAACTTGTGCTCATCGCCTTTGCGATTTCCTTTCTCCGTCAACCCCCGTGGATGATTACATACAATTATCGCTCATACTTTCATATCTAGTTGTGCTTGTTGTTACAAGGTACATCGAATTGTCTTATCGAGAATTCGTTCGTCCTCAATTATCTTGGGTTTTGCAAGTCCTTCGAGTTGCTATTCGATCTCCCAAAATCCTCGGTAGCCTTTTCCTCTTGACCTTTCTCGCCGGCTTGCATTATGGTTAATTCCATGTGTCTAGCAATATTAAGTAAATCCTTTGTGGTTTTCATTTGATTTTATTGATTCAACCTGTGTGTGAATGCACGCAGTAATCAGTTGTTTATCATAAATTATCCGTCCTGCTTAGACGTTTTTCCAAACATGAGTTGGTTCCCAACAAATCAACCTTGGTTGATTGCCCATCTAAGTCCTTTCATCTTACTTGTATTTGATCGGAACATCTGTTTCCGATACACCAATTTGGAAATCTTAATTCCTTTGGTTAATTAAGCATCAAATTATTTGGATGTTCTATGACCTGATGCCTTACTTTCTTTTTCCCTCTGATTGGTTACCGATACTCACATCAGGTCCTTTGTGGACCGCCAGATCCATTGTTGGGTTATTATCCGTTAGCATCCTTCACATTCTAAATTCTTATGGTGTTCTTCCCCTGATACAGGATGCCATTGGTAAATTGTGTCTTTTCCCTCTGATAAGTTGTATCCTATGCTTTTATCAGCCATGCTCTGTTGCCAAGCATGAGTTAATTACTCTTGAAGCTTGTGGTATATGTTCCTAAGATGCCCCGATGGGTTGAACCTATGCCTTCCTTAATTCGTGTGAAATCAAGAGTTTTCACGAGTCCTACTCTTCTGGTGTTTTGCCGGATAATCCTTCTAAGCTACAACCTGATTTGATACTTTACAACCGTGGTTCCGACCATGACTGTTCTTCTTTGATCCCATTTCTAGACCAGTTTAAGGACTTGTCTTCTGCGGATCAATACATCGGTCCAAGCTTTAATTCTGATCTACATCCGAGTATTACCCTGGTATCTCGAGAAAATCATGGAGCTACATAGCTTCTTATAAGCTCCTCATCAGCTATGTTTTCCTTCACTGATTCCAGTTTCCTCGTGTTCTGAGTTGTTGGACACTCAAGGACATCGATAATTGAATCGAGTCCGCATTGCGATTCAACAACTCTTAGTAATCTTCTTGGCTTATGAGTTTGTGCTCGATCATGTCCTTCCAAGCTGTTTGGCTACATCATCATCGTCATGCTAAGGCTTGACCATGCTATTTATATCCTTCATCCCCGGAACACCATTCCAACAGTGCTCTAAGCTTACATCGAGTTTTCAACGTCATGTTGGTTGTCTTGAAAGGCAATTTCGATGCTGAGCTAGCACTCCAATCTGTGGTTCCGACTACTTGTCGCTTCACCATTTTCTTGCTTGATGTCGTCGCTGATCGATTACATCCTCATGAGACTTCGCGACAAATGTGTCGTGACCCTCATCAGCATTCTGGGCTCTTCCAGGATATCAATTAAATTCATGATGAGAGTAGCATCCTTGTCCTTGGTAATTGGTGTTGTCATTGGCGACATCCTTGCCATCACCTTTCATTCCTTAGAACCCGTATTGTTTCTAAACGGAATACTGACAAATGGAATGTGATGTGTAAATTCAATACTTATGGCATACCAACTCTATCACCTTGTAGTTAATGAACAATAAGTCCATTCAAAGTGTGTTGACTGTTGAATCAACATTCTAACATTGGTCGTGCAACTTAGTCCGGATTTTGAGAGCACCTTTCGAATAAGTTTTAATTGTGGGTGTTTCCCTCGGACATACCTCGTGGTATCAACTGGTTTGACCAATGCTATCAACTTATTCACGCAATTGTGGAAATCTCGACAAATTGTTGCTGAGCCCGTCAGACACATCCTCATCTTCTTCGTGATTCATGATGAACATTGAAGCTAGTGTTGGAAACCTTGAAAGCATTATCTTTGTGCCTAGTTCATGAAGAATATGTTTGATAAAAGAAGTGTTTTTCTATAAGTTCACGTGCATTTTTGCCACCGTGCTTATGGGAAAATTTTGTCTCGCTTCCTCTGGAATCGTTCCAATTCATTCAGGCATGTGCGGAGTATTCTATGGTTTGATAGATTTGCTACCTTCACTCCATATGTATTTCCTAGCACGCCAGGCCACTGATTGATTTGATTTGTCCTAGTCCAGACTTACACATGGAACTTTGATATCCTCTATGATGGTCCCCACTCAGAACTTGATTGCCCTCCATTCTAGAAACTTCCATGTGGGCACGAATGTCTTGACCTTGTGTTCAGATGTATTGTAGTCTGGCTAATGATTCAAGTCTTGTTTTTGTCGTTCATCCCAAGATTCTTGCAACATCATCTCGTAGGTCTGTGTTGCATCCTTTTCTCCTCAGGCCTTCTTTGTCTGAAGTATCCTGACACCAACCAGATCTGAATCTCGGACATATATGATGGTTGGAACATTATCAAGAATTATAACTTTGGTCTTTATTACTCGGTAAGGTGATGTTGTAGCTAGCACACCTGGCCGGATGACCTATTGTTATAATGCTTTGTTCAGCTAGGGTTGCCATTCTCCCACGGGGGAATTGTAAGACTTATTTTATAAGTTGTTCCTACTGGATCCTTTGTGTATCCAAACTCCATCCTTTACTCGAAACACCATATCATTGCTATCCCCAAGCATGGATGTGGTATGTCGATCATAAAAAGGAATAATGTAAGCTCAATGCTAATTGTTTCTTGATCAATTATACAAACCCCCCTTGTATGGGCATGTCATGGATTTTCCTCGCCCCTTTTACCTAAATGGTTATCCACTTGCTAATTCTGTCTTGTATATCATGCTCTGTTTTTCCTTGGGAAAGATATACTCCTAAAACTTGAGTATAATCACATTTTCTTTTCCATTGGTCTGTTTAACCATTCTTGAGATTATATGATCTAAGCGGTAATAATTCTCTGCTTAGGTAAACACCTCGGTGAACAAGTCTGTCGATAAGATCCTGTTACTATTGTTGATAACATTCCGGTAACCGCCGGTGGACGAGAACTTTGCCTATTGGTCCGCCTCGTTTCGACGAGCAGGAAGAGGGTTCTATTCGTCCCCCGCCCTTGGTACCGACGTTGTTGCCAACATATCTGACCAGCTATCCTCTGACACGTCTTCTTTCATGACCGTGCAAGTTGTCACCGCTCTTCCTGCTCTTAACCACATGGTCGACCCATAACCCATAGTTCCACAGGACCGAAACCTGACTCTCCTGTACATCTTTAATTCCAATGTATCCTTTGCACTTGGCTTCGTACGTAATTTCCGAGCACCGACCAAGGGATGATCTATCCTGTTATCAGACACGATATATATTCTCGTTGCTCTGAACCCCCCCCCCCTTTCACCTTCTGATCAGGCATCGAATGATTGCCTACCCGTTGGAAACTTTTATACCATCACATTTTGCTCTTAGTGATTCCTCGAGTCTTAACTTGAGAAATAAATCTTGTGTTCCTCCCTGAGTTCGCCGTCAGATGCCCAACCTTGTAGGGATACGTTCTTCCAGAGTTTTCCCTCTAATCGCATTCGTAGGACGATGAAGATCCCGAAGAAAGGATGACGACTCCATCAAATTGACCTGAATCAGAGTAATGGATACCTCTACAAGAAGGACCGACCTCTTCGGTGAGAGCAGCCAAGAACGAGAAGACTCGTTAGATTTTCGTAACCAGAGCTTTTCCCCTTACCCTACCTCTTAATTCTCGGGACGAGAATTCTTGTTAGTAGGGGAGAATTGTGACGCCCCGGATTTGCTGCTACAGTAATCCTTGTAATCAAGCTACAGTAACCTGGGGATTATGCCAATCCAACTATGATCACTGTTGGAATCAAACTCTAATTCCAATTTCTCTGCAATTCAAAATCGTTTGAAATGTGGAATTAAAAGCTTTGCAAACTTCAATTTAAAAATCATGCTTAGGTTTCAAATATTCCCTAAGTATTTATAAAAATAGAACCAACCTTTTATCATGTGATTAGGTGCCTCAAAATAATTAAAACAGAGGCCAAATCAATCAATTAAATGCCTTTTTAATTATGGCAGATTTCAAATAATTTCCAAAAGTGCCCAAACTTTTTGTGGCCACACATAATAATGCAAAGTATTATTTGGACCAAGTCACACATTTTTGCTAAAGGAAATTATTGCTAAAAAGAATTAAAACTAAAACAGAAAACAATTTAAAAGAAAATCTAAAACAAAAATAAAAAGAAAAAGAAAAAGGAACCCCCCCCCACTGGGTCGGCCCAAACGGACCGTGGCCTAGCCTGTCCCCCCACCAGCCCAACCGGCCCACCCCCGGGCCGCCATAACCCCCCGAACCCTAGCCTCCTCCCCCACGCACCCCACTCGCCCCCCCCCCCCACTCTCCCGATCCCCTCTCCTCTCCCCCCCGATCTGGTGGATCGGGGCCATCGTCCCCCCCCCCCCGCCGCCGCTCGGCGTCTCGCCGGACGCCACCGTCGCCGTCCGACGCCTCTCCCTTGCGCAGCCTGCCCTTCCCCTCCACCGCCGGTGTGAGGCTCTCCCCCTCCCCTTCCCCTCGCCGCATGCGCCGCCGCGGTCCCCGCACACCGGCCGCGCCCACCACCGCGGCCCCCTCGCCCGCGCCCCTGCTCGCCACTGCCCCGATGCGCCCCCGCTCCTCTCGCGCCCCGTTCGCCTCCCCCCTGCTACGAGATCGAGCGAGGCTCGCGGCTGCCACACCGGCCGTCGCCGCTACCCCGTCGGCCCCGTTGACCCTCTCCGACGACGGCCATCTCGAGCCGGCCCCGGGCCTCCTCTGCACCCCCCGGCGAGCCCCGCCTCACCTCCCTTCTCACTGCGCCGCTGCCACCGGCCATGCGTCGCCCGCTCGCACGCTCGCCGTTGCCGCGCCTTGCCGTCCCCCGCACCCGCGCTAGCTAGCCAGTTGCTGCGCCCCGCAGTGCGCCTGGTCGCGCCTCGCCGCGCCTCTGCACGCCTGCCCACCGCCGCTAGCCGCTGCTCGCCTCCGCGCCCGCAGGCGCCCGAACGCGTCGCCGCAGTCCCGCACGCCCCCTCGGCCACGCCCTGCATCCCCCACCGCCGCAGCTAGCCACCACCGGCACCTCCCCGCGTCCGCCGCTGCCGTCCACCGGCCCGCCGTGCCCTGGCCGCCGGCGAGCCCCTGTGGCTGGCCAGGGCCGCCGGTCATCGCCCTCCCCCCTGTGTGTTTTGGTTAGTGGGGATTGATCCCCCACTAACCCCACTGACCAGTGGGGCCAGCCCCCCCCCCCCACTGTCAATGACAACGGGGGCCCGCCCCCTAAAAAGTTTAAAAATAAATAAATAAATAAAATAAAATATATATTAATAAATGAAATAACTAATTAGGAGTTAATTAATTAAATAATTAATTAGTTAGTAATTAATTAGATGATTAAGGTTAATTAGTTACTTAACCTGTTAATTAATTTTAACAGAGAATGACAGGTGGGTCCCACCACCTTTAATTAAATTGATTAATATTAATTAAACCTTAATTAACCCTGAGAGGATGACATGTGGGGCCCACTGGTCAGTTTGACCAGTCAGCCCCTGTTGACTGCTGATGTCAGCATGACATCATGCTGATGTCATAATTGCATTTAATTGATTTAATTTAATCTGTTTTAATTTCTGAATATTAATAAAACTTTAAAAATTAATATAAAATAATCCGTAACTCGGATGAAAATACTTTATACATGAAAGTTGATCAGAAAAATCCCACGAATCCGAATACGTAGTCCGTTAGTCTGTCACGTGCTCCTATCATAGCGAACATGGAACTTTTCCATCGTTTTCGCCTGTCCGGTAGTAGCCCGAGACCCGGAAAATATCGACAGATATTTTTCCGACCCGTCTGCGACGAGTAATACTGCGTTAGTGCATACCTAGCTCTGCATATTGTCATGTCATGCATCGTGATGCATTTGTCTGCTTTATAATTATTGTTTCTTCCCCCCTCTTCTCTCCGGTAGACCCCGAGACTGACGGTGCTGCCGAGTACGACTACGCCGTTGACGAACAGTCCTTTGCCGCAGAGCAGCAAGGCAAGCAACCCCCCTTGAGCATTCTAATATAGCCTATTCCTTTCCCTCTCATTCTTGCATTAGATTTTGCTACTGTATTAGTTAGCTCCTATTCTGATGCATAGCCTGTTTTTGATAAACTGTTACTATACCTGCAATCATATCAACTGCTTAGTATAGGTTGATCAATGAATCCCCAGTGACCCCTTAGTCCCAGTTGCCCCTGCTTCTTCATCGACGACTCGACGACTCGAAGACCAGAAGACTCGGTCAACCGACCGACGAGCCAGCCCCCTCACATCACCGCACACCCCTTAAGTATGGCACTGCAGAGCTACTACCGAGTGCCGAGGGTGATACCTCACTTAGCACTCCCGGTGTTAATTCTGTAGTGTAGCTAATCGGTCGTGGGTATTGAGGGTGATTCCTCCTTCCCATTTATCGATAGCGACTCTTGTCATACACATACCTCGAGTGGGATCCATCGAGGGTGATTCCTCGGATGCCCACTTGGTGTATAAACACATAGTTACTTTAACTTGACATTGTTTACATGTGAAAGACGGGACTGGAGGGACAGGCGGTACCACCCTGGTTGAGGTGGACCTGAGTTCCCGACAGTCTTGAGACGGGTCGGCCCCAAGGGTACCCGTGTGAAAGATGTGGTGGGATGCGCCGGTAAGGCATCCAAAGGATTATGTTGAGGCGTGGACGCGCAGGAGAGGCCCTTGCCACACATCCTCGAGTCGGGGTGACGGGACCGCACTTTATGGGTTGTGCTTGCCCCGCATTAATAAAATGCTAATGGGTTGGGTACTTGATCTGAGTTAGGTCGTTGGCCTTAATACGCACTAACCTTCACGTGGGAGAAGTTTTGGGTACTCAGCGTCGTTGTATCAGCCGAAGCTCTTCGGACGTCAGCAATGGAGCGGCGCGCGCCAGATTGGACTGGACGGTACATCTCTTGGACTGGAGTGTGCTAGGTCTGCTTCCGGCCGCGTTCGCATTGTGCGGGAGTGCAAGGGCAAGTGGGCCCACGAACCTGCGCGCTTAGGATTTAGACCGGCGGGCTGGCCTCTTCGTTGAGCCTAGGTGGGGCGACGACGTGCTGATATCCCGAGGCCGGGCATGACCCGGGAAAGTGTGTCCGGCCGGAGGTGATTCAGGCATGTTGGGGAATATGTGGTGCACCCCTGCAGGGATGAATAATCTATTCGAATAGCCGTGTCCACGGTAACAGGATGACTTGGAGTTGTGCCTTGACCTTATACAACTATAATTGTGATTTAATTTGAAATGAATGTGGCTCCGAGATTGCTTCCTCGTAGGGAGTCGGGGAAGAATCTCTGGGCGTGGTTACTTAATAAAATTTGCTACAATAATATGACTATATATATGAGATACCAGTCTACTCTCTTCTAATGCTGCAAGATGTTGAAGATGCTAGTCTTCGATAGGACTAGGCCTTCCCCCTATTCTTGCTTTCTGCAGTCAGCCCAGATATAACCCCTTTCCTTGATACTGATGCATACTTAGCATAGTTCTGATGTCAGTCTTGCGAGTACTTTGGATGAGTACTCACCGCTGCTTTGCTTTCTCTTTCCCCCTCGATACGATTCCGCGTTCAGACGATGGAGCCCAGGAGATGGAGTACGCCGGAGACGACTACTACACCACCGCTGGAGCCTACTACTACGTGGAGAGTGCCGACGCTCAGGAGTAGTTAGGAGGTTCCCAGGTAGGGGGCCTCGCCTCTTTCGATCCGCTGCTTATGTTGTGCTAGCCTTCTTATGGCAAAACATGTCTAACTTATGTCTGTACTCAGATATTATTTGCTTCCGCTGAATCGTGCTTGTCGAGCTTTGTATTCGAGCCCTCTAGGCCCCTGGCTTGTAATATGAAGCTGTATGACTTTAATTTGTGTCTAGTGTTGTGTTGTGATATCGATCAGCGAGTCCCTAATCTTGGTCGTACACATTGCGTGTTTGATTAGCGTACGGTCGAGATCGGGGGCGTCACATTATTATTCATATGGATGGTGATTACCAGGCTAGGCCAAAAGCCTAAGCTTGGGGGAGTACATATTTCCACCGACATGACATTCATGTTCACACATTTCATTCCAGTTGTCGGTGTTCACATTTTTTTCATTTTAAAATCCATGCTAGATTTGTTTTCTCGCTTTCTTCTTTTGTGTTTGAAAAACTTTGAGAAAACCCAAAAATATTTCCTACTTCTTTTTAGTTTTTCTTGCTAGCATAGTTTAATTGTAGTATTGAAAGAAAACCCAAAAAGGTTTCTCGTTTCTTCTTTTGCTTGTTGGGAGCTTTCCCGTGTAAATAGTTTTTCTCGTTTTTGTTTTTTTCTCTTTAACTTGCCTTCTTCAATAAAAACCAAAAACTCCAAAAATATTTTAGTGTGTTTATCTGAATTTCTTTTCTTTTATTTGAGTCATACCAAGGGGAAGACCACAATGAAAATGTTGAGTGGCTCTCATATGCATTATTGTTCATCTAACAAAGAGCCCATGTTACCTTGTCTTCTCCTCTCGAATAAAATGTTTGCAGATTCCAGCTTAGTCCATGGCACTCTTGCACTATTATTATCTTCTTATCATTTGGTCGTGCAAGTGAAAGGCAATAATGACGATATTTGATGAATTGATTGTGGCAGAGAAAAGCGGGTATGAACTCAACTTGTTTTTGTTTTTGTAAATATGTTTAACCTAGTATCCTTGATTCAACATATTATGATCAAACATGTTTGCAATGACCCTTAGAGATTATAGTTGTTCATGCCATGCTTAAGTAGCTAGGAGTGGATAATGATTTATCTTGGATGTCAACATGCATTAAAATGGTTGTGATGTGGTATGATGATATGGTATCCTCCTCCGAATGTTTCAAGTGGCTTGACTTGGCACATGTTCACGCATGTAGTTGAATCAAAACCAACATAGCCTTCATGATATTTATGTTCATGGTGTCCATATCCTACTCATGCTAGTATTCAATGTTGATTATATGTAATGCATGTTCATGATGGTTTTCGCTCTCTAGCTGGACGCTTCTCAATCTATTTGCTAGCCTTCGCCTGTACTAAGCGGGAATACTGCCTGTGCATCCAAACCCTTAAACCAAGTTATGCCAGATGAGTCCACTATATCTACCTATATGCGGTATTACCCTGCCGTTCCAAAGTAAATTTGCATGTGCCATCTCTAGAAAATCAAATGAACATATGTTTTGTATGCCTGGACCGCTCATGGAGCGACAGGGGGCGGTCAGTATCTTCCATGCTAAATGGGTTACTCTCATGATGAGTGTTTATTCACTCGTCCTTACACGAGAGGGGCGGTAATAGGGATTCCCAGTCCCGAAATCAAAAATCAAAAATAATTAAACAAAACTCCCCCGGGAATGTTGTTGGTTTGGACGGTACCCGTGGATGCGGCTAGCCATGGAGTGTGATTGTTGGTGGAGGGGGAGTAAACCTTTACTTTTACAGCTTGGGAACTACCGCTAATTTGTTTAGCATGGAAGATATTGATAACTCTTGGTCGTAACGTTGACAGGAAGGGTGTACCTCTCAAAATTATATCTATCTCTATTTTAAGCTTTGAGCTCTGGCACCTCTGCAAATCCATGCTTCCCTCTGCGAAGGGACTATCTATTTACTTTTATGTTGAGTCATCACCTTCTCAAATAAGCACCAGACCTGAGAGCACTATTGTCATCCTCATGCATTGTGTATAGTTGATGTTGGGTGTAGCATGACTGGATCTTTTCTACCATGAATTACAATGTTTAGTCGCTTTGAACTTTGGAGGTGCTCTGCATTTATGTTTTGCGGTCTCAGAAAGGGCTAGCGAGATACCACTATTGTCATATTGTATCATGATTGTTTTGACAAAGTGTTGGCATTTGAGATATCTTATTATTGCTCGCTAGTTGCTTATGTTACTAATATGAGTTAATATAATTTCTAAGAGTTATTGTTGGCATGGTTAGTCATAATCTTTGCTGAAAACATGGGTTCTACTTAAGCATATTTATGTAAACAAGAACAAAAGAGTTCATAAAAGTTTTTTTCTTTATCACTTTCGGTTTGTCAACTGAATTGCTTGAGGACAACCAATGGGTTAAGCTTGGGGGAGTTGATATGTCTCCGTCGTATCTACTTTTCCTCACACTTTTGCCCTTGTTTTGGACTCTAATTTGCATGATTTGAATGAAACTAACCCGGACTAACGCTGTTTTCAGCAGAACTACCATGGTGTTGTTTTTTGTGCAGAAATAAAAGTTCTCGGAATTGGACGAAACTTTTTGGAGATTTATTTTGGAATAAATAAAAAATACTGGAGTCAAGAACCACCGGAGGGGGGCCAGAGGTTGGGCAGCATACACCAGGGCGCGCCAGCCCCCCCCCAGGCGCGCCCTGGTGGGTAGTGCCCACCTCATGGCCCCACTGACCCTAATTCCGTCACTATAAATTCCTATTTTCGGAGAAAAAAATAAAGGAGAAAGTTTCATCGCGTTTTACGATACGGAGCCACCACCACCTCCTGTTCTTCATCGGGAGGCCAGATCTGGAGTCCGTTGGGGGCTCCGGAGAGGGGAATCTTCGGTCTTCGTCATCACCAACGCTTCTCCATCGTCAATTCCATGATGCCCCCCACCGGGAGTGAGTAATTCCTTCGTAGGCTTGCTGGTTGGTGAGGAGTTGGATGCGATACATCATGTAATCGAGTTAATTTTGTTAGGGCTTGATCCCTAGTATCCACTATGTTCTGAGATTGATGTTGTTATGCCTAATGCTTGTCACTAGGGCCCGAGTGCCATGATTTTAGATCTGAACCGTTTATGTTATCACCATTATATCTATGTTCTTGATCTGATCTTGCCTAGTCATATGCACCTATTACGTGTTATGATCCGTCAACCCCATAGTGACAATATTTGGGATACTTCACGGTGATGACCGTAGTTTGAGGAGTTCATGTATTCACCGTGTGTTAATGCTTTGTTCCGGTTCTCTATTAAAAGGAGGCCTTAATATCCCTTAGTTTCCTTATGGACCCCGCTGCCACGGGAGGGTAGGACAAAAGATGTCATGCAAGTTCTTTTCCATAAGCATGTATGACTATTTACGGAATATATGCCTACATTACATTTATGAACTGGAGCTAGTTCTGTGTCGCCCTAGGTTATGACTGTTATATGATGAATATCATCCAACGAGTTCACCGATCCAGTGCCTACGAGTTCTCCACTTATTGTTCTTGCTAAGTTACTATTGCTACTGCTACTGTTCCAACTGCTACAAAACTATTGCTACTACTGTTACCGCTAATGTTACTGTTGCTACTGCTATCAAAACTATCATACTACTGTGCTACTGATCACTTTGCTGCAGATATTGAATGTCCAAGTGTGGTTGAATTGACAACTCAGCTGCTAATACTCTAAAATATTCTTTGGCTCCCCTTGTGTCGAATCTATAAATTTGGGTTGAATACTCTACCCTCGAAAACTGTTGCGATCCCCTATACTTGTGGGTTATCACTACTATGCAACTTTATTCTTGTAGACTCTGTTGGGCCTCCAAGTGCAGAGTTTTGTAGGATAGTAGCAATTTTCCCTCAAGTGGATGACCTAAGGTTTATCAATCCGTGGGAGGTGTAGGATGAAGATGGTCTCTCTCAAACAACCCTGCAATCAATACAAGAAATCTCTTGTGTCCCCAACTAATACGTCTCCGTCGTATCTATATTTTTTATTGTTTCATGCCAATATTTTACAACTTTCATATACTTTTGGCAACATTTTATATTATTTTTTGGGACTAACTTACTTATCCAGTGCCCAGTGCCAATTCCTGTTTTTTGTTTTGCAGAAAATCCGTGTCAAACGAAGTCCAAATGCGATAAAATTTTGCGAAGATTTTTTGGGAATATATGTGAATTTTGGGAAGAAGAATCAACGCAACATGATGCCCGAGGGCCCCACAAGCCAATAGGGCGCGACCAGGGGGTGGCCACGCCTTGATAGCTTGTGGCCACCCCTTAAGTCGGTTGGAGCCTCCGCAAGAAAGCTAAATTCGCGATAAAAATCCTCTAAAAATTTCAGCCCAATCGGAGTTACGGATCTCCGGATATTTAAGAAACGGTGAAGGGGTCAGAAAACAGTCGCTAAAATAGGAGAGAAATAGAAAGAGATCCAATATCGGAGGGGCTGCTGCCCTCCGGGTGCCATGGCGGCCATGTATCAGAGGGGAAACTCTCCTCCCATCTAGGGGGAGACCAAGAAAGAAGAAGAAGGAGGGGGCTCTCTCCCCCTCTCTCCCGATGGCGCCGGAGCGCCGCCGGGGCAACCATCGTGATGGCGATCTACACCAACAATTTTGTTGCCGTCACCACCAACTCTCTACCCCTCTATGAAGTGGTGTAAAACCTCTCTTCTTAAACATGGTGCTTAATTCTATATATTATTACCCAGTGATGTGTGGCCATCCTATGATGTTTGAGTAGATCTCTTTTGTCCTATGGGTTAATTGTGGTTTGATGTTATTGATATGAGTTGTATGTTGATATGGTGTTGTCCTATGGTGCCCTCTGTGTCGCGCAAATGTGAGGATCCCCGTTGTAGGGTGTTGCAATACGTTCATGATTCACTTATAGTGGGTGGCTAGAGTGACAGAAGCTTACACTCGAGTAAGGGGTTTGTTGCGTATGGGAGTAAAGAGGACTTGATGTTTAATGCTATGGTTAGGTTTTACCTTAATGATCTTTAGTATTTGTGGATGCTTGCTAGAGTTCCAATCATAAGTGCATATGATCCAAGTACGGAAAGTGTGTTAGCGTATGCCTCTCCCTCATTGCATATGATAAGTATCTATCGTGTTATATTCAATTGCCTATGGACAAATCTTTCTCTTGCGTTACAAAAAAACTTTCTACTAAACAACTAACATAATTAATCTTTATCTAAACAACCCCTAACTTTTATTTACGTGTTCGCTATTTTCTTGCAAAACTATCTTTTACACCTACTAAGTACTTCTAGTTTTATTCCCGCAAAATAGTTTCATACTTATTCTAGGTAAAGTAAGTGTTAGTGTGCGTAGAGTTGTATCGGTGGTCGGTAGAACATGAGAGAATATTAATTCTACCTTTAGCTCCTCGTTGGGTTCGACACTCTTACTTATCAAAAAAGGCTACAAACGATCCCCTACACTTGTGGGTTATCAAGACCTTTTTGTGGCGCCGTTGCCAGGGAGCAATAGCGTAGCGGTTGATATTCTCGTGTGTGCTTGTTTGCTTTATCACTAAGTAATTTTATTTTCTGTGCTAAGTTGTTTTCTAGCTTTAGTTATGGGTAGGAAACGCAAAATACCAAAAAAATTAGTTGTACTTGCTAACCCAGTGATTAAGGAACCACCCAAAATCTACTATACTCCTGAAGCTTTTTACTTGGATCATCTTCGATCCCTTTGTGCTCGTGTTGAAAACCCAACTAGCTTGGTTGAGGGAAAATCATTAAATGAGCATGCTTATTTTGTGCGACACCGCTTATCTCAAAAAGGGAAACTCTTGTGGCATCAAATTAATTGTTTGTATTGCTATGCTTGGAATTTATGTGAAATACATGATTTTACTTGTTGTTCTGAAGACACTAAAACACACCTTCCCTATCAATGTGTGTTTAATGATAATGGAATATTATCTTCTTATGCCAAGGATGCCTATTGTTATTATGATATTGAACAAATTGAAGAATTTGCTGCTTTTAAGGGTGCATATGAAATTGCTTCTTTGATTGAAAAGTATGATGCTATTCTTTACAAATATGAAAATTTTGCCATACTTAAATATTGCTATGAAAACTATGCTTCTAATGCTTATGCTAAAGAATTTATTGAAAGAATGTCTACTGCCTTGGAAGAGATTAATATTTTGCAGGGATCTATGGAAGAAGAAATCGCTGAAACTATGAGCTCCTTAGATGAAAAAGATGAGGAGGAGAGCGAAGAACAAAAGGAGGAAGAGCGGATTGATCACCCGTGCCCACCTTCTAATGAGAGTAATTCTTCAACTCATACATTGTTTAATTTCCCTTCATTCTTACCGGAGGATGAATGCTATTGCTATGATCCCTTGGATTCATTTAAAATATCCCTTTTTGATGAACTTGATGCTTACTATGCTTGTGGCCATGATGCCAATATGAATTATGCTTATGGAGATGAACTTGCTATAGTTCCTTATGTTAAACATGAAATTGTTGCTATTGCACCCACACATGATGATTTTGATGAATATAATATGCATGTCCTTGCTGCTCCTACTTGCAATTATTATGAGAGAGGAACCAAATCTTCACCTCTCTATGTTTCCAATATGATAAAATTGCAAGAAACTACTTATGCTATGTATTGTCCTTTACTTGATGTGCATGAATTGTTATTTTATGGCATGCCAATGCATAGGAAGAGAGTTAGACTTCGTTGTCACATGATATATATCACTTTGTGCTCACTAATTAATTACAAATCATTGTTAATTAAAATTGGCTTTGATATACCTTGGGATCCAAGTGGATCAATTACTTGAGCAGTATATGCCTAGCTTAATGGCTTTAAAGAAAGCACTGCCAGGGAGACAACCCGGAAGTTTTAGAGAGTCGTTTATTTCTGTTGTGTGATTTTAAAATAATTAAAAACAAAAAAATAAAGTGGGGAACCTAAAACCTTTTCAAACAGAAAAGTGAAAGTGAGAAAGACGAGCATCGTTGAAGTGGGGGATGTCCTTGAACTTTTGTTCATGCCCATGGAAATTTTGTGAATATTGATTACAGCAACTTTTCAACAAAAACTTGTACAAATCCATTGTATTATAAAAATAATATGCCAAGATTTACCTTTAGGATGTTTCAATTGCTGGTTTGATATGTGCTATACAAAAACAGAAACTTTTGTTGTGGTGTTTGAATTTTCGTATTTTATTGGAGCGTGTGATGTCTACTACGCAACTTTATTCTTGTAGACTTTGTTGGGCCTCCAAGCGTAGAGTTTTGTAGGACAGTAGCAATTTTCCATCAAGTGGATGACCTAAGGTTTATCAATCCGTGGGAGGTGTAGGATGAAGATGGTCTCTCTCAAACAACCCTGCAATCAAATACAAGAAATCTCTTGTGTCCCCAACACACCCAATACAATGGAAAATTGTATAGGTGCACTAGTTCGGCGAAGAGATGGTGATACAAGTGCAATATGGATGGTAGATATAGGTTTTTGTAATCTGAAAATATAAAAACAGCAAGGTAGCAAGTAACAAAAGTGAGCACAAACGGTATTGCAATGCTTGAAAACAAGGCCTAAGGTCCGTACTTTCGCTAGTGCAATCTCTAAACAATGCTAATATAATTGGATCACATAACCATCCCTCAACATGCAACGAAGAATCACTCCAAAGTTCTTATCTAGCGGAGAACATAAGAAGAAATTGTTTGTAGGGTACGAAACCACCTTAAAGTTATTCTTTCCGATCGATCTATTCAAGAGTTCGTACTAAGATAACATCAAGTTATCCTTTCCGTTTGATCTATCTAAGAGTTCGTACTAGAATAGCACCATATGATACGCATCAACCAACTCTAATGTCACCTAGATACTCAAATGTCACCACAAGTATCCATGAGTTAATTATACGATACGCATCAAACAACTTCAGATTCATAATACTCAATCCTCACAAAGAACCTCAAAGAGTGCCCCAAGATTTCTATCGGAGAAAGTAGGACAAGAACGTGTATCAACCCCTATGCATAGATTACCCCAATGTCACCGCGGGAATCCGCAAGTTGAGTACCAAAACATATATCAAGTGTATCAATAGAACACCCCATTGTCACCACAGGTATCCACATGCAAGACATATATCAAGCGTTCTCAAATCCAATATTCAATCCAACATAACGATATCTCATAGGGAAAGATTCAATTAATCACAACATGATAGCAAGGAAATAACATCATATGATCCGACTATATTAACAAAGCCCGTGATACATCAAGATCGTGACATCTCAAGAACACGAGAGAGAGAGAGAGAGAGATTGAACACATAACTACTGGTGCATACCCTCAGCCCGGAGGGTGGACTACTCCCTCCTCGTCATGGCCTCCGCCGGGATGATGAAGATGGCCACCGGAGATGGATCCCCCTCTCCGGCAGGGTACTAGAACATCTCTAGATTGGTTTTTCGTCGATACAGAGAGTTGCGGCGGCGGAGCGGAGAGTCTAGGGTTATTTTTTGGGGTTTCCGAATATTTGGGAATTTATAGGCATCGGAGGCGGTGGAGGGGGTGCCCGAGGTGCCCAACACCCATCAGGCCGCGCCAGGGGGCCTCTGGCGCGCCCTGGTGGGTGCTGGCCACCCTGGGCCCCCTCTTCTGGTGTTCTTTGGCCCATCTGGTTTCTTCTGGTCCGTAAAAATCCACAAAAATTCCCGTAGTGTTTCATCTCTGTTTGGTACTGATTTTCTGCGAAGTAAAAAACAAGCAAAAACAGTAACTGGCACTTTGGCACTATGTCAATAGGTTAGTCCCAAAAATGATATAAAGTTGTAATAAAATGATTGTAAAACATCCAAGAATGATAATATAACAGCATGGAACAAGCAAAAATTATAGATACGTTGGAGACGTATCAGCATCCCCAAGCTTAATTCCTACTCGTCCTCGAGTAGTTAATGATAAAAACAGAATTTTTGATGTGGAGTGCTGCCTAAGATGTTCATCATATTCTTTTCTTCTTTGTATAGCATGAACATTTGGACTTGTAAATGATTCAAAGCAATAGTATAGTTTTAACATAATGACTTCAATACTCAAGCATGTCAACAAGCAACCATGTCTTTCAAAATATCAACACTAAAGAAAGTTATCCCTAGCCCATCATGCTCAATCATTGATCCATTCATGAAACACACTCAAATATTAGCTATGCCCAATGCTCAAGTACGATCATAGTGCCCCCTAGTTGGTGCTTATAAGAGAAGATGAGACTCCAAGTAAAAATAAAAATTGCATAAAGTAAATAGATAGGCCCTTCGCAGAGGGAAGTAGGGATTTGTAGAGGTGCCAGAGCTCAAGGTTTAAATTGAGAGAGAAAAATATTTTGGGTGGCATGCTTTTCCTGTCAACGAAAATGACAAAGTAGCTCACAATACTTTCCATGCTAGATATATCATAGGCGGTTCCCAAACAGAAAATAAAGTTTATTCCTTTTTCCACCAAACTTTCACTTTCCATGGCGGGCCGTATCCACGGTTGCCTTCCATACCAACACTTTCCAAGGAATTTATTATTTGACAACATAAAGTAATTTTTTTTTCATTTCGGGAATGGGCATCCCTATTACCGCCGCACTCTTGTGCAATGACAAGTGAATAAACACTCATCTTGACAATAACACATCTAGCATGGAAAAATATTGGACACTCCCCACCGTTTCATGAGCGGTACGAGCACACAAAAGAGAAAATTTATTTTGAAAATTAAGAGATGGCACATACAAATTTGATTGGAATGGCATGGAAATACCGCATATAGGTAGGTATGGTGGACTCATAAGGCAAAACTTGGTTTAAGGATTTTGGATGCACAAGTAGTATTTCTACTTAGTACCAATGGAGGCTAGCAAAAGATCGAGAAGCAACCAAACCAAGAAACGAAAAATCACATAAGTGAGCATTGAACATAACTAACACCGAATAATGCACCACAAGTAGGATGTAACTTCATTGCATAACTATTGACTTTCGTACTTGCATGGGGAATCACAAACCTTAACACCAATATTCCTACTAAAGCATAATTACTCACTAACATGACTCACATATTACTATCATCATGTTTCAAAACTATTACAAGGAATCAAGTTTAATTTGTCCAATGATCTTCATGAAAGTTTTTATTATATCCTCCTTGGATATCTATCACTTTGGGACTAGTTTCATATATTGCCATTGCTTTTTGGCAAGCTCAAACAAATTTAAGTGAAGCACATGAGCAAATGACAAGCTACTCTCAAAAGATATAAGTGAAGATCAATGAGTAGTCAAACAATTAAGTAGCTATGTGAAGACTCTCTCTCTCTCTCACTAAAGATTTTCAGATATAAGTATTTTATTCAAACAGCAAACTAAACAAAAATAGAACTCCAAGAATAGCACGCATCATGTGAACGAATAAAAATTTAGGCTCAACATAGGCTAACCGATAGTTGACGAAGAGAGGTGGGATGCGTAGCATCCCCAAGCTTAGATGCTTGAGACTTCTTGAAATATTTACTTGGGGTGCCTTGGGCATCCCCAAGCTTGAGCTTTTGTATCTCGTTCAATCCTCTCATATCCCGGTTTCACCTATTCTCAAAAACTTCATCCACATAAAACTCGAAAAGAACTCGTGACATAGGTTAGTACACATAAGAACAAATCGACACTTCACGTATTGCCAAGACAGGTTGCACAATAATTTTCAAACATCATCTACTGTTTACTATCATTTCCCCAATTTATATCTACCAATTCCACATTCCAGTAAAATATGAAAATTCAAACACTACAGCAAAAGTTTCTGTTTTTACACAGCACACATCAAAACATGCAATGCAAGTATCCTAAGACAATTCTTGGAACTTTTTATTGAATTTTTTTTATAAATAACACCTAACAGAGAACAACAAAATAAAATGACGCTCCAAGGAAAACTCATATTATGTGACGAATAAAAATATAGATCTAAGTAAGACATACCGATAATGTTGAAGACGAAAGAGGGGATGCCTTCCGGGGCATCCCCAAGCTTAGGCGCTTGAGTCTTCCTTGGATATTACCTTGGGGGTGCCTTTGGCATCCCCAAGCTTAGGTTCTTGTCACTCCTTATTCTCCTCATATTGGTGTCTCACCCAAAACTTGAAAACTTCAATCACACAAAACTTAACGGAACTTCGTGAGATGGGTTAGTATAATAAAGATAAATCATTCACTTAGGTACTGTCAAGAAAAGATTCATAATTGTTCCCACATGATACCTACTGTATTCTACCATTCCCATAATTTATATCACTGAATATAAGCTATGGTAACACTAAAACAAGCAAACTATGCATCCAAAACAGAATCTGTCAAAATCAGAACAGTCTATGAAGATCTGTAGTGTAACCATACTTCCCTGTATCTAAAAATTCTGAAAAATTAGTACAACCTGAATAATTTGTATATGAAGACTGTGTAAAAATTTCAGATCATTATCACGCTCCAATAAAAAACTTAAAATTCCTGTACTGGAGTCAAAAGTTTCTGTTTTGGTTCAGCATCAATTCTACTCATCTTGTGAGTCATCCCAAAGGCTTTACTTGGCACTTTATTGAAATAAAAGGCACAAAACATGATTACTACAGTAGATTAATCATGTGAACACACAAAAACATAAAGTAAAAGTGTTGGGTTGTCTCCCAACAAGCGCTTTTCTTGAATGCCTTTTAGCTAGGCATGATGATTTCAATGATGCTCGTATAGGAATAATAATTGAAACATGCAAAAGAGCATCATGAATCTCATGACAAGCACATTTAAGTCTAACCCGCTTCCTATGCATAGGGATTTTGTGAGTAAACAATTTATGGGAACAAGAATCAACTAGCATAGGAAGGCAAAACAAGCATAACTTCAAAACTTTGAATGCATAGAGAGGAAACATGATATTATTGCACTTCCTACAAGCATATGTTCCTCCCTCATAATAATTTTCAGTAGCATCATGAAGGAATTCAATCATATAAATATCACATAAAACATTCTTTTCATGATGCACAAGCATAGAAAATTTATCACTCTCCACATAAGCAAATTTCTTCTCATCCATGGTAGTGGGAGCAAACTCAACAAAATAAATATCATGAGATACTTGATTGACATAACCACTTTGAATATTAAAATCATGATGACAAGTTTCATGGTTACTATCACTCTTTATAGCATACATGTCATCATCATAATCATCATAGATAGTAGGCATGTCATTATCATAAAATATTTGCTCATCAAAACTTGGGGGACTAAAAATATCATCTTCATCAAACATAGCATCCCCAAGCTTGTGGCTTTGCATATAATTAGCATCATGGATATTCAGAGAATTCATACTAGCAATATTGCAATCATGCTCATCATTCAAGGAATTCTCATTAAGTATTTTCATAGTTTCTTCCTCTACCAATTGAGCACAATTTTCTGAATCCTTATTTTCACGAAAGACAATATAAAGACGAAACAAATGATGCAACCTAAACTCCATTTTTTTGTAGTTTTCTTTTATAAAACCAAACTAGTGAAAAACAAGAACCTAAAAGATTTAATTGCAAGATCTAAAGATATACCTTCAAGCACTCACCTCCCCGGCAACGGCGCCAGAAAAGAGTTTGATGTCTACTACGCAACTTTATTCTTGTAGACTTTGTTGGGCCTCCAAGAGCAGAGTTTTGTAGGACAGTAGCAATTTTCCCTCAAGTGGATGACCTAAGGTTTATCAATCCGTGGGAGGTGTAGGATGAAGATGGTCTCTCTCAAACAACCCTGCAATCAAATACAAGAAATCTCTTGTGTCCCCAACACACCCAATACAATGGCAAATTGTATAGGTGCACTAGTTCGGCGAAGAGATGGTGATACAAGTGCAATATGGATGGTAGATATAGGTTTTTGTAATCTGAAAATATAAAAACAGCAAGGTAGCAAGTAACAAAAGTGAGCACAAACGGTATTGCAATGCTTGAAAACTAGGCCTAGGGTTCGTACTTTCGCTAGTGCAATCTCTCAACAATGCTAATATAATTGGATCACATAACCATCCCTCAACGTGCAACGAAGAATCACTCCAAAGTTCTTATCTAGCGGAGAACATAAGAAGAAATTGTTTGTAGGGTACGAAATCACCTTAAAGTTATTCTTTCCGATCGATCTATTCAAGAGTTCGTACTAAGATAACATCAAGTTATCCTTTCCGTTCGATCTATGTAAGAGTTCGTACTAGAATAACACCATATGATACGCATCAACCAACTCTAATGTCACCTAGATACTCCAATGTCACCACAAGTATCCATGAGTTAATTATACGATACGCATCAAACAATTTCAGATTCATAATACTCAATCCTCACAAAGAACCTCAAAGAGTGCCCCAAGATTTCTATCGGAAAAAGTAGGACAAGAACGTGTATCAACCCCTATGCATAGATTACCCCAATGTCACCGCGGGAATCCGCAAGTTGAGTACCAAAACATATATCAAGTGTATCAATAGAACACCCCATTGTCACCACGGGTATCCACATGCAAGACATATATCAAGTGTTCTCAAATCCAATATTCAATCCAACATAACGATATCTCAAAGGGAAAGATTCAATTCATCACAACATGATAGCAAGGGAATAACATCATATGATCCGACTATATTAACAAAGCCTGTGATACATCAAGATCGTGACATCTCAAGAACACGAGAGAGAGATTGAACACATAGCTATTGGTGCATACCCTCAGCCCCGAGGGTGGGCTACTCCCTCCTCGTCATGGCCTCCGCCTGGATGATGAAGATGGCCACCGAAGATGGATCCCCCTCTCCGACAGGGTACTGGAACGCCTCCAGATTGGTTTTTCGTCGATACAGAGAGTTGCGGCGGCGGAGCGGAGAGTCTAGGGTTATTTTTTGGGGTTTCCGAATATTTGGGAATTTATAGGCATCGGAGGCGATGGAGGGGGTGCCCGAGGTGCCCAGCACCCATCAGGCCGTGCCAGGGGGCCTCTGGCGCCCCCTGGTGGGTGCTGGCCACCCTGGGCCCCCTCTTCTGGCGTTCTTTGGCCCATCTGGTTTCTTCTGGTCCGTAAAAAATCCACAAAAATCCCCGTAGTGTTTCATCTCTGTTTGGTACTGATTTTCTGCGAAGTAAAAAACAAGCAAAAACAGCAACTGGCACTTTGGCACTATGTCAATAGGTTAGTCCCAAAAATGATATAAAGTTGTAATAAAATGATTGTAAAACATCCAAGAATGATAATATAACAACATGGAACAAGCAAAAATTATAGATACGTTGGAGACGTATCAGCATGCAAAAATTCTGAAATTTTTACACAGTACTTTATGCAAATGTTTTATTATGTCCTTATTTTTCAGAATTGTTTGATTTATGGAAGTATAGGTTTCATCTGCACCTTTACAGATTGTCCTGTTTTTCACAAATTGTTGTTATAGTTGTTTTGTCTGCTTATGTTTGAGTTCTTGTTGAGCCCCATTGACTCGGGAGCCATAGAATTGTGATAGCATACAGTTGGTAATGTTAGATTATAATTATATAATAATGTTATGGCAGGACATGATGGGATTTGATTATTATATGTACTAACCTTTCTAATAAAGGTTTTGTTAAGTTTTGTGTGGATGAAGTGTCCGAAGATCGAGCAGGTATCGATATGAGAGGAATAAGGAGAGGCAAGAGTTCAAGCTTGGGGATGCCCAAGGCACCCCAATTAAATATTCAAGCAGACTCAAGCGTCTAAGCTTGGGGATGCACCGGAAGGCATCCCATCTTTCTTCTTCAACAATTATCGGTATGTCTCGGTTTTTGTTTTGTTCACATGATATGCGTAAATTCTTGGAGCGTCGTGTGACTTTATTTTTATTTTAGCAATGCACCATGCTGGTATGGGAAAGTCCATGGTTGATTTATAAAATGCTCTTTGCACTTCACTTATATCTTTTGAGTATAACTTTATAGAATGCTTCACGTGCTTCACTTATATCATTTGAAGTTGGATGCATGTTTCTCTACATATAGAAAACCGTTATTTGTAGAATGGGCTTTTGCTTCACTTATATTTATTAGAGCATGTCCAAGTCTTTTGTAGAAATAATTAAACTCTCATGCTTCACTTATGCCTATTTAGAGAGTCAACATGAATTGGTCATTCACATGGTTAGTCATAAAATCCTACATAAAACTTGTAGATCAATGAATATGACATGTTTGATTCCTTGCAATATTTTTGCGACATTAAGATATTAATATGTGGGGGTACTAGTGGATGATTATGGGTAAGTAGGAATATCGGTGTTAAGGTTTGTGATTCTCGAAGCATGCACGTATAGCCTCTAGTTATGCGATGAAGTTGGAGCATAATTTATCCCTGATTGAAATCCTTTGTGATGTTATAATCGGGGGCGCGCGATGGTTAACTCCTACCAACCTCCTCCCTAGGGGCATGCGAGTAGTTATTTGCTTCGAGAGAGCTAATAAAACCTTGCAATAAGTATGTGAGTTCTTTATGACTAATGTGAATCCATGGATGTACGCACTCTCACCGCCTCATATTTGCTAGCCTCTTCAGTACCGTGCATTGCCCATTCTCACCTCGAAGATTGGTGCAAACTTCGCTGGTGCATCCAAACCCCGCGACATGATACGCTCTGTTGCACATAAGCCACCTTATATCTTCCTCAAAACAGCCACCATACCTACCTATCATGGCATTTCCATAGACATTCCGAGATACATTTCCATGCAACTTCCACCGTTACATCATATGACTAGTACACAAATTGTCATATTGCTTTGCATGATCGTAAGATAGCTAGCATGATATTTCCATGGCTTGTCCGTTTTTTGATATCTTTCGCTACGCTAGATCATTGCACATCCTGGTACACTGCCAGAGGCATTCATATAGAGCCATATTGTTTAGTAGTTTTCATATCGAGTTGTAGTAAATAAAAGTGTGATGATCATCATTATTAGAGCATTGTCCCAGTGAGGAAAGGATGATGGAGACTATAATTTCCCCACAAGTTGGGATGAGACTCCAGACGAAAAATAAAAAAATGGGGGAGGCCAAATGAGCCCACCAAGAAAAAGAAAAAAAAAGAAGAAAAAAAAAGAAACAAAAAGAAAAAATAAATGAGAGAAAAAGAGAGAAGGGACACACTGCTATCATTTACCACACTTGTGCTTCAAAGTAGCACCATGTTCTTCATATAAAGAGTATCCTGATTTGTCATTTTCATATACTAGTGGGAATTTTTCATTATAGAACTTGGTTTGTATATTCCGATGATGGGCTTTCTCAAATGCCTGAGGTCTTCATGAGCAAGCAAGTTGGATGCACGCCCACTTAGTTTCATTTGAGCTTTCATACACTTATAGCTCTTAGTGCATCCGTTGCATGGCAATCCCTACTCCTCTCATCGATATCGATTGATGGGCATATCCATAGCCCGTTGATACGCCTAGTTGATGCCAGCCTTTCTTTCCACTTTTACTCCTTTGAAACCTACCACCATACTCTATTCCACCTATATGCTATGTGCATCGTTCACGCTCATGTACTCATGTATTGAGTGAGGTATAAAATGTTGAAGCGCATAAAAAAGTACGATCGAATTGCTTGGTTTGACACCGGGGTGCTCATGATTTATACTTTATGCTAGGAAGACCAAGCATGACAGGCTATATGCTTTTGTAGGGATGGCGTTCTTTAGCATTGTTATTTTGAAAGTACATGATTGTTTGCTAGTAAAACTGAGTATTGACTTCTTTATGTTAAATGATAGACTATTGCCTTGAATTACTTGTATCTTAATATTCATGCCATGATTAGACATTTGTTCAAGATTATGTTAGGTAGAATTCCACATCACAAATTATCTTTTTATCATTTACCTACTCGAGGACGAGCAAGAATTAAGCTTGGGGATGTTGATACGTCTCTGTCGTATCTATAATTTTTGATTGTTTCATGCCAATATTCTACAACTTTCATATACTTTTCGTAACATTTTATATTATTTTTTGGGACTAACTTACTTATCCAGTGCCCAGTGCCAGTTCCTGTTTTTTGTGTTTTTTGTTTCGTAGAAAATCCATACCAAACAAAGTCCAAACGCGATAAAAATTTACGGAGATTTTTTTGGAATATATGTGAATTTTGGGAAGAATAATCAACGCAACATGATGCCCAAGGGCCCCACAAGCCAACAGGGCGCGGCCAGGGGGTGGTCGCGCCCTGATAGCTTGTGGCCGCCCCTTAAGTTGGTTGGAGCCCTTCTTTCGCCGCAAGAAAGATAATTTTGCGATAAAAATCCGCTAAAAATTTCATCCCAATCAGAGTTACGGATCTCCGAATATTTAAGAAACAGTGAAGGGGTCAGAAAACATTCACGAAAATAGGAGAAAAACAGAGAGAGGGAGATCCAATCTCGTAGGGGATGCTGCCCTCCGGGTGCCATGGCGGCCATGGACTAGAGGGGAAACTCTCCTCCCATCTAGGGGGGGGGGCAAGGAAGAAGAAGAAGGAGGGGGGCTCTCTCCCGGTGGCGCCAGAGCGCCACCGGGGCAACCATCGTGACGGTGATCTACACTAACAACTTCGTAGCCGTCACCACCAACTCTCTCCCCCTCTATGCAGTGGTGTAAAACCTCTCTTTCCCGCTATAATATCTACTTAAACATGGTGCTTAATGCTATATATTATTACCCAATGATGTGTGGCTATCCTATGATGTTTGAGTAGATCTCTTTTGTCCTATGGGTTAATTGTGGTATGATGTTATTGATATGAGTTGTATGTTGATATGGTGTTGTCCTATGGTGCCCTCCGTGTCGCGCAAACATGAGGGATCCCCGCTGTAGGGTGTTGCAGTACGTTCATAATTCGCTTGTAGTGGGTGGCTAGAGTGATAGAAGCTTATATCCGAGTAAGGGGATTGTTGCGTATGGGAGTAAAGAGGACTTGATGTTTAATGATATGGTTGGGTTTTACCTTAACGATCTTTAGTAGTTGCGGATGCTTGCTAGAGTTCCAATCATAAGTGCATATGATCCAAGTACGGAAAGTGTGTTAGCGTATGCCTCTCCCTCATTGCATATGATAAGTATCTATTATGTTATATTCAACTGCCTATGGACAAATCTTTCTCTTGCGTTACAAAAAAGCTTTCTACTAAAGAACTAACTTAATTAATATTTATCTAAACATCTCCTAACTTTTATTTACTTGTTCGTTATTTTCTTGCGAAACTATCTTTTACACCTACTAAGTACTTCTAGTTTTATTCCCGCAAAATAGTTTCATACTTGTTCTAGGTAAAGTAAGCGATAGTGTGCATAGAGTTGTATCGGTGGTCGACGGAACTTGAGAGAATTTTAATTCTACCTTTAGCTCCTCGTTGGGTTCGACACTCTTACTTATCGAAAAAGGCTACAAACGACCCCCTACACTTGTGGGTTATCACCAACACACCAAATACAATGGCAAATTGTATAGGTGCACTACTTCGGCGAAGAGATGATGATACAAGTGTAGTATGGATAGTAGAAATAGGTTTTTATAATCTGAAAATATCAAAACAACAAGATAGCAAGTGACAAACAACGAGCAAAACATTATATAAATGCTTGGAAATAAGGCCTAGGGTTCATACTTTCGCTACTGCAATCTCTCAATAATGATAACATAATAAAATCATACGATCATCCCTCAACGTGCGACAAAGAATCACTTCAAAGTTCATAAGTAGCGGAGAACATAAGATGAAATTGTTGTAGGTAGTAGAACCACCTCAAAGTTATCCTTTTCGATCAACCTATTGAGCTATTCTTATAGGTGTCACAAACAGCCCTAGAGTTCGTACTAAAATAACACCATATGATACGCATCAATCAACCCTAATGTCACCTAGATACTCCAATGTCACCACAAGTATCCATGGGTTAATTATTCGACATGCATCAAACAATTTTAGATTCATCGTATTCAATCCAACACAAAGAACTTCAAAGAGTACCCCAAGATTTCTATCGGAGAAAGTAGGATGAAAACATGCAATCAACCCATGTGCATAGATCCCCCAAGGTCACCGGACTCCGCAAGTTGATGCCATAACATATATCAAGTGAATCAATAGAATACCCCATTGTCACCACTGGTATCCACACACAAGACATACATCAAGTGTTCTCAAACCCAAAGAATTCAATCCAACATAACAGAATCTCAAAGGGAAAGGTTCAATTCATCACAACAAGGTAGCAAGGGAATAACATCATATGATCCAACTACATTAACAAAGTCCATGACACATCAAGATCGTGACATCTCAAGCACACGGCATAGAGAGATCAATCACATAGCTACCGGTACATACCTTCAGCCCCGAGGGTGAACTACTCCCTCCTCGTCATGGACACCGCCAGGATGATGAAGATGGCCTCCGGTGATGATTTCCCCCTCCGGTAGGGTGCCAGAACAAGGCTTCGGATGAGTTTCTTCGGTACAGAGGCTTGCGGCGGTGGAGCGGAAGTTTTAGGTTTATTTCTGAGGGTTTTTGATATATATATATATATATATATATATATATATATATATATATATATATATATATATATATATATATGATTTTTCAGTGTTGGAATCACGCCAAACGGAGCCACGAGGTGGTCCCAAGCCATCAGGGCGCACCCAGAGGGGTTGGTGCGCCCTATTGGCTTGGCACCAACAGGTGGCCCCCCTCCGGTGGTTCTTCGCTCTGGTATTTCTTATTTTCTCCAGAAAAAACGTCAAAAAGTTTCGGGCGATTCCGAGAACTTTTATTTTCTGCACAAAAAACAACACCATGGTAATTCTCCTCAAAACAGCGTCAATCCAGGTTAGTTCTAATTAAAGCATATAAAGTGCATCAAAATCATATAAAAGTATTGTAAACATGGGTAAATATGGCATGAATACTTCATAAATTATCGATACGTTGGAGACGTATCATAAATCCTAATGATGTTCCTTTAGCCTCTCTAATTGAATAATATAATATCAAGTTGACGCAAATTTTATTTCCAAGAATAATTTTAATAACAATGCTTATAGGGGTAATTTTGGAAACAATCCTAGACCGTATCCTAATAAATATTCAAATTCTATGGGAACTCCTCCAACAATAATAACAAAATACCTACCGATCTTGATCATTTCATTAGATATTTCATTGATTCTCAAAATACTTTCAACTATAATTAGTGAAGTTCGAAAAGATATATTATGTTGCTCGTATGATTGATAGTCTTGTGCATGAAGTTGATTTGCTTTAGATAATAGTTTTTCCACTTTCTAAAGAATACATGACTGAATCTTTAAAAGCAATCCAAGCGTCTATAGATTATAATTCCAAAATGATTGACATGCTAAAAGCTAGATAGGAAAGACAAGATAGAGAAGCTGAAATTCACTCTGCCGTTAATGATGAGGATCTTAAAGCTAGACAGGAAAGACAAGATATAGAGTTGACATGATTTATGTGACATGGTCACCGTTCATCGTTGTTATAAGCTGAGGGACAGGCTCGTCGAGTGAACACAAACAATCCCTTAGTATTTACCTGTACTTTGTACACACCCCTATCGTAATATAGACGCACGAGAGTAGGGTACTGCCTCGATCGTGAGGCCCGAACTTGGTTAAAAACTTGCCTTTTGTTACCATTCATCCTATTCGCTTCACCGAGATACCTTATCAAGGGATCTGCCGGAATTGTATCCGACATGCGTTGCGACGATTGAGGTTACGTGTGTACACAAGGCTTCTTTTCTTACCTCTTAAGATCCCTTCTATCTCCTTGCCACATAAAGAAGCAGTGCGGCGACCCAAATATTTTGTTGAATTGCTAATGAATTTTCTTCACTAGAAAATGTTCATATCATACATGGCATAGTCGAGAGGCAGATGCTGCTCCTTCTTTTGTAGAGTAAAATGTTCAATATTTTGTATTTTTTGGTGCCAATTGCTTTCAGTGTGATATCGTTCTATTAAGGACACACTTCTACGAATGTTAGTTTGACTCTTCTCGCAAAACAAATGGATGTACATGTTTTTTTCTTTTTAAATGAAAAAATAGGTGGTGATTGGCAATATGTTTTGGGTGTAACTATGTCACATCTAGATGTGAGATATTACATCTAACATGACGTTGGTTCTCTTCTGCCATTTCCAACTTCGTCATTTCAGGCCTGTTTGTTTGTCACAGGCTTGTTTGTCTATTTGTTTGTTTTGGTTAATATTAGTCCAGCCAAGCACAATGTGTTTCACGCTGGTGAACCGTAGGTTGGGTCCGTTCAACCTACGTACGAGTGGACATAGCACTACTACACGAGAATTTTGTCCTAAAAAAACTACTAAACGACAGCTCGTGTCCCTCTCATCTTGCACACACGTGAAAATTTGTTAAAGAAAAACAAAAGAATGACCCAAAGCACATGGACAGAAAATCACATGCAAAACATCCATGCAAAATGGCCAGGCCACATGCGGATCGAGAAAGTCATATAGGATCAGACTAAAAAAAAGCTAAAAACACACACCTTAAAATTCCCTTTAAAAAATTATTCAAGCATTTCAAAAATATGTTTGTAAAATTTTAAGAAAATGTTTACATAATGTGAAAAAAGGTTAGTCCTAGTTGCAAGTTGAGGTGAGCTTGCAAGTGGGACAGTTGAGACAGAAAAAACATCGGGCCCAACAGCAGCAATAATTAAAATTTCTGGATATTTTTCAAATCAGTGATTAAAATTTCTGAACATTTTTGAATTGGTAAAAAAACTTGAAAATGATAATATCTTTTGAAATTGTGTTCATTTTTACAGTAGGATATCTTTTGAGTCATATCCTACTGTATATAGACTTTTGAGTCATATCCTACTGTATATCTATATACAGTAGGATATGACTCAAAAGGATGTGTCTCATTTTTACACATTCATGAAATTGACGAATGTTCAATAAATTTGTTAGACTAGAGTTGTGAGTCGATGGTGGAGTTGCAAGTGGGATACAAAATGTTGGCCCTAGTTGTGAGTCAGGGGTGGACTTTTAATTGGGACAAAAAAAGGTCAGACCCTAATTGTGAGTGGAGAGTGGACTTGCAATTCGAACAAAAAAAAAGGTCGGGCCCTAGTTGCGAGTCGAGGGTGGACTTGCAATTAGGACAATAAAATATTGGGGTCCCGTTGCGAGTCTAGGGTGGGATTGCAACTGGGACAAAAAAAGTTCGGGCCCCAGTTACGAGTCGAGGGTGGACTTGCAAGTGAGAAAAATAGGCCAGACCCTGGTTGCGACTCGAGGGTGGACTTGCAACTCGAACAAAAAATGGTCGGGCCTCCGTTGCGAGTCGAGGGTGGGATTATAACTGGGGCAAAAAGGTTGGACTCTAGTTGCGAGTCGAGTGTGGACTTGAAACTGGAAAAAAGGTACGCACCAATTGCAAGTCGAGGGTGGACTTGCAACTGGAACAAAAGGTCGGGCCCTAGCTGCGAGTCAAGGGTGAACTTGAAACTTGGCCGAAAAAAGATTGGGCCCGAGTTACGAGTCGAATGTGGACTTGCAACTAGGATAAAAAATGTTGGCCCCAGTTGTGAGTCGAGGGTGTGCTTCCAACTATGACAAAAAAGGTCGGCCTTAATTGCGAGACAAGGGTAGACTTGCAACTGGAAAAAACGGTTAGGCCTAATTGCGAGTCGACGATGTACTTGCAACTGGGACAGAAAAGGTTGGCCCTAGTTGTGAGTCGAGGTTGGACTATCGACCAGGACAAAAAAAATCGCTCCCAGATGCGAGTCGATGATGGACTTGCAACTAGGACAAAAAACGTTGGATCTCAGTTGCGAGTCGAGGGTGGACTTGTAATTGAGACTCAAAAAACTAGGCCTTAGTTGTGACTCGAGGGTGAACTTGGAACTAAGAGAAAAAAAGTTTGGGCCCCAGTTGCGAGTCGATGGTGGACTTGCAATTGGGACAAAGAAAGTTCGAGACCCAGTTGCGAGTCGAGGTTGAACTAGCAACCGAGACACAAAAAAATGTTGGGGCTTAGTTGCGAGTCGAGGGTGGGGTTGCAAATGGAACAAAAAAGGTCTGACCAGGTTGCGAGTTAAGGGTGGACTTGCGACTGGGACAAAATAGATCGGACCCCCAATTGTGAGTCAAGGATGGACTTGCAACCGAGAAAAAAATGAGAGGAGATTTGGTCGGACCCTCGAAGATAGACTTACAATGGGGCACAGACCGTGATAGAACTTCTTTTTTCTTGTCTCTTCCAATTCTACGTTGCAGTCTACAAACAACATAGAGAACAGGTTGCCACTGGGCTATGATAATGGGCTAACAAAAGTGAAGTCAAACAGCCTAGGCCAACAACATGATATGCAACAAACAACGACAAGCGAGGCGAAAGATAAAGCGCTTGTACAAAAAATACGAAAAATTAATCAAACAACAACAAACTTAGATGAGGCATCGTTTTAAAAAGTTGTGAATTTAAAATGTACTTATGACACTTCAAAAATCATGGATTTTATGACCAAAAAAGAAGAAAAAAGCAAAAGTATAAACCCAATTTTCTTTGGAAAAAACAAACAAGAGTGAGTATAGAGTGGCGAATAGGAAATACATGAAAAAAATGCTCGCTCCGACTCTTTTAATTCTCCCCCGGAGTCCACTAAAACCAACACAAAAAGAGGACCACTATCCATACGGACATAGACAAAAAAGAGCAACCGGCCAGGCCCATACACAAACGAAAAGATCAGCCCCCATGCACACATAACCCAACCAACAAGTCGCACGCGCGTACAAACATCGGAAGGAAGTCATGCGCAGCAGACGATCACAAAATTTTACACGAAAATTACAACTTTAGATCGCGTGATGAGAAACTTAAATGTGAAATAAATATATCTCATCTAGATGCGACTTAATAAATCTGAAAAAAACATAAATTTAAAACAAAAATGAAAAAGAGAGATAAAAACAAAAATTAAAAAATAAACAAAAAGGAAAAATAAAAAGTAAAAACAGAAACGGAAAAAAATAGAGACTGAAGAAGGCAAGCGCCAGCAACGTTAGATTCTTCTTGTATGAGTGGAGCGGGCCAAAACCAACTTAATCTGGCCGCTTTCTTCTTTGTACTCATGTTGCTTGTAGATAGATGAGAAGTCAAACAAAAATGAAAAAATAAAGATGAAGCCTAGTGAAAAATACACAAGAAACAAAACCAGGCATATATAGGGACAACGAGTCAAATAAAAAAAGATGGACGCGGCACACATGCGGGGCGAAGGAAACAAAACAACGACTAAGCGGGACGCATCCAGCGATGTAACTTAAGCCTCACACACAAAAAAATAGCAATAAATCACTCTGTTCTAGTCTTAGAGGTGACATGCCAGGCATTTTCCTGCCAACCATCGGATCGAAAATCAAGGGCCTGATATAAGGTTAGTGTAAGGAACACGGGAAAGCCTGGTACTGCTCGCCTCGGCGTTGCGTCGTAAGCGACACCGGTTCCCGTCTCCTTCGTCGCCGCGCCAGCAGTCAACTCCGCCGCCCCCGGCGACTCGTCGAATGCGGCCGTTCCCAGGTCGCCGCCCGCCGTTGCCGACACCGCCGTGACCAAAAGGGATGCGCGTCGTCCCCTCAGCTTTTCTCCGTCGCGCCGCCTCGATGTCCTCTCACTACAACGTACGTCTCCTTTGGGCTTCCTCCTCCCTATCAATCCCTGACATCTAAACCCCTTTTACCCTTCTCCCCCTTTGCAGCGCCGAGGATCCTCGCGGCCTCACCGCGGGTACTCCTCCCGCCCCCCGCCGCCCTCAGCCTATGCCCACGCCGAGCTCGTCAGCGGCGATTCCCACCTCAGCACTGTGCCCGCAGCCAGCGATTCCCTCCGCCGCGGCGGTCCTCGCGCGCCTCCACCGCAGTACGGGCACGGGCCGCAGTTCCAGCGGCCGCCTCCGCCGTACGGATATGGCTACGGCCAACCTCAACCACAGCCGCAGCCGCAGGTTCAGCCTTACGGGTTTGTGCCGTACAACTACAACCATCCGCCGCAGACGCCGTTCCCAGGCCCTCAGTACGGCTATGGGACTCCGAATCAGTACGGTCACTGGCAACCACAGCCATACAGAGTTGTGCCACCGAATGGAGGGTTCCTGCCACGGAATGCTGGGTTCCGACCTGTGGCGCCGCAGCTCCATCCAAGGCTGGCACAGTACAAACGAGAATGGCGATCTGTGCAGAAGCTGCCACCGCGCCATGCTGGTAGCATCTCAATGCTTAACATTTATTTGTTTGCAGCAATGTGTTGCAAAACCATCTTAGGAGCATTACTCTCAAGTCCTAGTAGTATACTCGTTTTACTTATTATAGTAATTTTTATTCCTACCTCTATCTCATAAGTCATAACTGAAAGTTTCCTTAATAATGATTGCAACTGTGTCATTTATAGCTAGTATTAGTGTCATGATGAAAAACTTGGAATTTGATTTCTAAATCTAGATAGATACCTTTGGAGTCGTGAACTGTGAGGTGACAGTTCCAGTTGATGTGCTAAGGGACATTAAATGTGTCGGTATTATATGTGATACGCTTGCGAAGATATTTACTTGTGGTATTTTTCCGAACTTAGTACTCCCTCTGTCCCAAAATAAGTAAAGTTAGTACAAAGTTGAGTCACTTATTTTGGGACAGAGGGAGTATTAGACTTGAGTAAATATGATGTGTGCGAGATCCTCATTATTCTTGTAAAATAATACAGTTCTTGCTCTTTTATTTTGAGTATGGATTTTTGATTCTGCAGAGAGGTTTAAGGTTCTGTCATACAATATACTGGCGGACTATCTGGCCCAGGAGCACCAAGACCTTTATAGAGACATACCATCATTCATCATGGACTGGAACTGGCGTAAGAATAGGATAGGTTTAGAGATCAGCTGGTGGCGTCCAGATATTATATGTTTTCAGGTAATTCTTATGAAAAGCTGTTGTACTGCACCATCTCAGCAGGTTGTGCTGATGTTGGCAAACTTAAATCATGGTAAGGATACAAATATGCCAATTTCCTAACTCCAGTTGATGAATATATGTTATGAGCACTTTTCTCTCTTGTCCATGGAAGTCAGCCCTAAGTAAGTACTCCCTCCGTTCACAAATGCAAGAAGTTTGAAATATCCAAAACATCTTATATTTGTGAACAGAGAGAGTACAATACATGTAGATCTGATGGGGGGTCTCTATTCATTCAATGTCAGCATTGCATTCCTTGTTTGAACTTTTGTATCTTCTTGTAACCATCTTCTTTGTACTTGCAGGAGGTAGACAAATTTACAGACCTTGAACAAGAAATGTCAACCCGAGGATATAGCGGCATATGGAAGGTAATGTTCTAAGTTCATTTACGCTGTGCTATATTGTAGGCATTTTCATTTACAGTGTTCATGGAAGTGACTGAAATATGTGTAGCATTTGTGGAACTGAAATTTAGTTTTTGTCATTGAGGGAATAGGAACAAACTTTTTTTGAGTTCTCTTGACTGTAATTTACACATTTGCTGAATGGTGACACAGATGCGGACTGGAAATGCTGTTGATGGATGTGCCATATTCTGGAGGACAGCCAGGTAATCAATTCAAGTTTTTCTTGTTTGTCTTTGTGTGGTGGAAACTTTTATCTACTATTGTTATCCAAAATTCGTGGTGACCATATTAAATTTACTTCAATTCATTCATAGGGACATTTTCATGGTTATCTAAGACTTTTACCACTCATCAGGTTCCAGTTGTGTTATAAAGAAGAGATCGAGTTCAATAAGCTTGGGCTTCGGGATAATGTTGCACAGCTTTGTGTTTTAGAAGTGAGTTTGGAATTATGGGCAATTAGATGAACGCTTGAGCCTTTTTCTTTTGGGTGCATGCCATCAACATCTGCTAACCATTTTTTGCTGTAATGTACAGTCAGTGTTTCGAAGAAATGTGCAAACTGGGCCTACTGACTTATCTACTAGGTAATTGTGATTTGAAATACCCAGCATACTCATAATTGCTATTCGGCTATCTTCTGTTTCTCAGGTGTTTGGGAGTTGTGGCTAGTTACTGTATCATCTTTATATATTGTTTAAGACAGAAGAAATGAATCACATATTTGTATGACTTACCCATGCTTATGCTTGTTTTTTTTTGTCTCGAAGCCCTATCCATCCACAACAAGCCAAACAAGTTGTTATATGTAACATTCATGTTCTTTATAATCCGAAGAGAGGGGACATAAAACTTGGCCAGGTATATTGCTTTTTCCTCTGATACTTGTGTCTTAATTTCATGTATTTGCCGATACAATGCTCGTTTGCTCCTGACTTGGCTGATTGACACGTGCATTTCTGTTTTGTAAGTGAATCAAGGTTTTGTTTGCATATTTGTCTGACTTTAGTCTAGCATATGTTTAACATGGTAAGAACATATTGTGTTAGACATTATTTAGTAAAAAACATCGATGTAACTTTGTTGAGTTTTGCTATGATATTTGATCATGTGATACTTTCTTGGCATCTTTTAAAGATTTGTCCATTATGCTTTTCCCCTCTCTCTGCTGGTTTGCTGTATGAAGCATCATCTAGTGTTTCTTTTGCTCTTGACTATCTACCACTAGCATCCTTATGCACTTAATTTCATGTTGACTTTATTTCCTACAGATAAGGACACTCCTTGACCGAGCTTATGCTACATCTAAGAGGTGGAACGATGCTCCGGTAATACTGTGTGGGGACTTCAACGCTACACCGAAGGTAATATTCTAGCACTTAACTGTGTATATTTGCATTCAAGCGTCCTTTCTACTTCGCTATTTCTTGTGCTGTTATACTCATTTTTAACACTAACAAGGTCTATATGTTGCCCAGAGCCCGCTGTACAACTTTATATTAGAGCAAAAGGTAGAACAAATTGTCATTTTCTGCAGTTAACTTAAGCATTAATGTTATATCATGGAGCTGAAACTTTTGAGGCTTCACAATCATGCAGTTGAATTTGTTTGGGCTTGCAAGAAATGCTATATCAGGACAGCAAACTAGTTCACATGGGCTTTATACTGGTTCTAACACATCTCGGTAAATCTTCTACTCAATGGAAGTGCATTTATTGAGTACTTATGTTGGACGCCACAATGTATCTTCAAAACCCTAACCTATCTTCACTTCAATGGTTGCTTTGTATCAGTTATTCATTCCGTTCACCTTTACACACGACCAATGGTAGAGAGGGAAGAATAATTACTCTAGATGTCCATAAGCCTCAAAGTGAAGCAAAAAGTTTGGTCAGAGATTCTTGCCTTGCTGGAAGAGAACCTGTTTTGACTGCTACTTCAACATCTTGCTTTGACTCTGAATCGAGTAAATATTTTGGCAACAATAGACCTTGTTCTGGCCCTAGTAATCTTGACGAGCAAGGATTATCAAGCTGTTTGGCAGGTCTTGCAAAGGATGCCTGTAATTCTGATGGTGAAGCCCATGCAAAGGAAACTGAATGTGAAGAAGGTGCGGCTGTTGACAACTGCTCCTCTGAAGAATGTTTTGGAGGAATCAAAGTTGAATCAAAAGAACATGACATTGGTGGCGTCCAATGTTCACAAACTGCTGTATGTGATGAGGCCATCCAGTCAGATTCAAGTGAAGCAATTGATAGCAGACACCTACTTTCATCTGAATCATCTGGGCGTATAGATTCTGTCCGAGAATTAAGAGGTGTTAGCAGTAAGGATTCAAATTCCCAGGGAGACTTGTCTGGGAATGTGATTTGTGAAGATGTTACAGGTGGTTTTGAAGGAAACAGCGTTCAATCAGATACGTCGTTGAATGTATCAAAAGAAAACCCTGGTGAAAAATCTATGTCTTGTCAAAACAATTGTACAACTCCCGAGTCAGAATCATCCCATTTCAGTGATTCTGTGAAGTCTGCTGGTGCACAGGATAATATGAGTAATATGAGAGTAGAAGAAGAAATTAACACTGGATCAACTCACTTAACATCTCCAGTAAAACTAACGCATCAAACAAATAGTGCTACTTCAGATTCCTGTGGCAATCAGTGTACTCCTGAAGTAATCAACAAGCATTTAGACTCGTATTCCTGTCCAGAAGAGTTTGGAAATCGTGCTTGTTCTGTTGAGGATGATGTCACAGCTAATGAAAATTTGTGCTCCAATTTGATATCTGACCCTACCTCCTTCAAAGAATTCTCTGGTGATAATGAATGCTTACATGTGGATAAAGATCAGCTGCCAAAAGTTTCAAATGGTTCACTACATGCTCACAAGGCGGTTCCTTATGGAGGGTACTATAATGATCCGTACAGGTGGACAGTAGATGAAATCAAGGCTGCTACTGGGAAGGAAGAATGTACTTATGTGGAACATAATTTGAAAGTAAGGAGTGTCTACACAGATGTGGAGGTAACTGATGCCTTTTTGTTATTTTACTTGGCTGCATTTTCACCATCCATCTGTAACTGAAAACACCAGGACATTCACTATTTTCTCTTTCTGAGTTATCAAACATTTGGGCAAGTTGCGCTTGCAGTTTTTTTGCTCTAACAGCAGAAAGCAATCTACAGTTTTGTTTTAGTGAATAATGTTGTAGAAGTAGTATATTTCAGGCTTTTGCGAGAACACAGTTGTTACTTATTTATAACTTCATCCAATCAGGATTTTAACGGGACAAAAGATGCCAATAAGGAGCCCTTGGTAACCAGTTACAACAGAAAATTTATGGGGACAGTGGACTACATATGGTAAACAAGCTTTATTGAAACTCTTTAGCTATTCAAATGCACCAATGTTTTACAATCTAATTACTACCATTGACAACCTTGTAATATGACAATGAAGGGCTTCCGAAGATCTTCAGACTGTTAGTGTGTTAGATACATTTCCAGAAGTGATTTTGAAGGAAACAAATGGATTCCCCACAAAGGTACTACCTTATGCATATTTTTCTTATATTCCATCCGTCTGCAATATAGCATTGTTTGAACTTTCCACAATATTCGTGTGACTTTGACTATAGTTTCTTATTCCTAATATGCTAGCAAAAAGATGGCTTATTATGAAAATATTTCGTAATAAAAATCAATTGCCATTGTTTTCATAGAGCTAATGTTCTTACCATACATTACTAGTCAAAAAGATAAAAGTGTTATTTTAAATGAAGTTTCTAAAATGTTTAGAGACAGAAGCAGCATGTTTGTCTCTTCAGTTCACGACTTTTTTACTGGTTAACTGCAGTATCGTCATGGCATCTTACTAATTGTGTCTATTTCTGCTGGGTGACAGAAATGGGGAAGTGATCATATCGCCTTGGTCTGTGAACTGGCTTTTAAGGAATGATGTTCATTAGACCGTAAGAGAGGGATTTCAGTGCCATTGAAGGCACCCGCATGACAAGACAACGACTACCCTAGCACAAGCCTCAGGAGAAATAATCATATCCAGAACAATCGCTGAACATTTCTCTGTCAGTCACGTTTAGTAAATATATAAATGCATGGAAACCAAATTTCTGCTTTCTTAGGTCAACATATGAGCTCGCCAGCATTTTCTTTTTTCGGCATGCTTCGTAATTGTACATGAGACAACTGTTTCAGATTTTCATAGCATGGTTTCTTTTTTAGTCCAATCACACTGTAACTTGTTGTCTAAGGTAGTTTAAAGACGGGTGTGGGGTGGTTGTCAGAGGAGTCGGCGTGTGTTTGGTTAGTACTAGTAACAGTGCACGTGCAACGCACGTGTTCATTCAGCAGGTTGCCAAGCAGTTAATAGTGGATAAAAAACCAATGGATATCTAGAACCACATTGTACGACATATGCATGTGTTCATTCTTCGTCGAGGTAATTGTCTTCCTTTGAGATCATTCACTTCTGATGGAGCAAACGCACAAGTAATATTCCAACACAAAGCATACTAATACTTGTATATTATTGCCATTACATGACTTAGAAGCGGTATAACATCATAGGGTCACATCATATAAAAGAACAACAAAATTTCCTAACTCAAGACTTTAACAATGATATGCACTTAAAGGCTACCCAAATATGTCCCAAGTTAAAACATTTTCAGAGATTCCAAACTTGGAAGCATGTCGTGAATTTTAAGATATACGATCTCGTATATGTAACAAGCAAAACATTGATGTGTAAATAATTTGAGCTGCTTATTTCTTGTTCCTGGACGAATATAAGGATATCAGCTACTACATATGTTGGACTACACCGGTTCTGAAGGATATCTATGCATATGTTTCCATCACCATAAACTGCAAACCATAAGAAAAAATGTCAGTGAAAAATTAAACTGTAGAGTATAAGATTAGTATTCTTTCTTTTGGATTTCTATCAACATATCAGTAGAGAAAAAAATATGACCTTCATCTATTCAAAATCATGAGCAACACATGTATTCAAAATATGATGTAAAGGATGCAGTATCCTTGCTCCAGGTAATCAGCAAGTATGTATTAACATTACAAAAATCAATATCAAGCCTTCAGAAAGAATGCATCATACGTGTGAGCAGTCTAGGCATAAAAAATGGACGTACCTGATGACATGGCTACTGGTGTGTTAAACAGAGTTTCCTTCCCATTGTGAAATGCAGACTCAACTTAGTTATGATTTCAGGTTTTACACCTCCATAATATGTCATCTCCGTTTCGCGCATACCTCTCCCTTTCCCTTTGTTTCTTTAATTCTTTCGGATCTGCCCTTTGTCCTACAGATAACAACTTTAGTATGTCCAAGCATGATGCAGGCAAGATTGGTGATATATTTATCAGAATTGCCGTTGTTCGTTAGGTCCTGAAATGGCGTACGGAACCCATTACTATGAGAGGCTGTCATAGGCTGTTGTGAGTTAACAATTGTCAGAAAGTATCAACTTGAAATGACATATTAAATGCAAAAGCGATGTTAAGGTGCTTTATAATTTGAGTTAAATGTATATACCCCCTGAACTCTCCCATTTAGACCACATCACCCCCTGGACTCAATTTTGGCCTACTTAATCCCCTGATTTTTCTCAAACCGGGCAAAATAAACCCTGGCGCCTGGTTTGGTGGTTTGGGACGGTGGTTCTGGGGACGTGGCAGTGGAAGTTGGGAAATTCATTAGGAGCCAACGCCACGTATGATTTGAACAGAAAGATGTTTTTTAAAAGAATGCAATGGAAGAATCACTGACTTAGGGCTGCTACTTTACATTGTTTCCTTCAAAATGCAACAGTGTCAATGTCTCAACCTGGGTCATCTTCAGGCCAAGTTCCAACAGATAACAGATTCCAGTGGCGGGGATCACATGTGGGGTTGTGGGGTTTCCTGTCATGTGAGTAGTTAGTCCATGCTCCGTTTGTATTGGTTTTCGCCCGGTTTTCCGTAAATTAACTGGGCAACTCTCTTCTTCTTAATTAATCGATGAGGCAAAAAAATTGTCTCCGTTTCGAAAAAAAAAAACAGATTCCAGTGGCTATTATTTGGTGATAGATTCTGATCTGTGAAGATGGTTCTTCTGTTGATGTGAAACGTCATGTTAAACTGTGTTTTGGACATGAAAAAATGGTTGTACCTTCGTCTTTTGGACATGAAAAAAATGGCCGTACCTTTGTCTTTTGGACATGAAAAAATGGTTATACCTCTGTCTTTTGGACATGTGATGATGATGTCAAACATCCAGTGGTTGTAGCTTTGTCTTTTGGACATGTTAAACTTCAGTTTATGGTTTAGGCTATGTAAAATTCAGTCTTGACTATGTGGACTAAAAGCCAAGTTTCATTTTGCTGTTATGCAAGCTTTCACGTTGCTGTAAAATTCAGTCTAAAGATGTGAACTGAATGTTGTTCTTCTGAATGCCAAGATTATCACGTCATGTTGTTGTGGTCTATGGCAGATAATATTGGTTCTTTTATTGTCAAACTGAAAACACATATACAAACTCATTTTAGACAGACTCTTGCATTTTTCAGACAATATTTAGACAAATTGTCACTGATACAACAAGGTACCTCTGATACAAAATAGTATTTTTTTTTCTAATGCTTCTACCCATAATCACACAGTCTTCATATTGTCATTCTCACTGGCCTGTTATAGCACTACCAACAAACATTGCAAATGAAATGGAAATAAACCACAACACCTTGCAAAACCAACTCCAATCCGACTTCATCTTCAATGATTTTATTTCTAAAGCTTGGATCTGCATCTTCTCCTGCAATTTCTGCAGTTCAAACTTGTGTATTGCTTCTGTACGATCATTATGATCAGACTTCTTTTCTCTCTTTCTCCAGTTTATCTCCGAGCCGAAAATTCTTCCAAAAAGCGAACACAAAGTCCAAATCAGAAAACAGAGAAGCGAAGTCAATCCAACCCTGACCGTCCTTAGTTGCACTTGTTGTATACAGCGACTCCCTGTACGAGATCGGAGGACCAAGGTTACAGCCGGGCCGCGAACAATACAACTGGGACGAACATGAGCTGCCTGTGTGCGGGCTGCGAACAAGACGACCAGGACGACAGGAGCTTCATGTGCTGTGTGCCACCATAGATTCAAGCTGGATTGGCAAGAAATGAAGATGATACCCTCAACGTAGCTCGGGGAAGAAGAAAGGGGAAAAATCTCTGTTTCGTGCCTTTCCTATCCAGCCGCCACGCCCCGCTGGCAGGGACCACTGCCACGCCCCCAAAACCACCGTCCCAAACCACCAAACCAGGCGCCAGGGGTGTTTTGTCCGGTTTGAGCAAGTTTAGGAGATTAAGTAGGCCAAAATTGAGTTCAGGGGGTGATGTGGTCTAAATGTGAGAGTTCAGGGGGGATATACATTTAACTCGATTTTCTCACGAACTAATAACATCATAGGAGGGGATTCAAGATTCTGAATGTTAGTTCGTGAGAAAGTCAGACCGAAGGATCAATGCAGCATCACCGGCTTAGTTTACATTTAGAAAGGGGAAAAAGGGTTCAATTTCATTATTATGTTAAGAGAAACACACAATTTTTTTACAGTAAGAGAAATACCTGTACCTCCCTCTCCTTAAATGACCTGGTGTAATCTGCAAATTCAATCAGTAGGTTATAAACAGTCTGATCTCGGTAGAGCAGAATCAGATCATCTTCACGCAGGGGAAAAAGTGCTACCTCGGACCAAATCGACAATGCCGACAACAACTACAGAATACAATTGATCGAATTAATGAAAAATTCCCCTAACTACTTGATTCAAAACTTGGCACCAGGCAAATAAAAGATACTAATACAATGGAGGGCAGCAGAACCATGGTAGAGCCGCACAAACACCGTGTCGAGCTCAGCCACACCAGAGGATTACTGATGCTGTTATGTTGCCAGGCAAGTGTAAAGTTGGTGTCGGTCCTATGCACAACAAATTGGAGTAAAGTATAGCACGTGTTGTTTACTTCAGAAATCACAAGCTTCATCTCGTCAATATGTTTTTATAGAACCACACTACATCTCGCTAGTGAATGAGGAGAAATTCAGAGGAAGAGAAAGACTTGGCTAGCTAGTGATCTGTACCACCCACGGTCTGCATTAGCAACAGCTAAATCAAAGTATGTGCTAGCGAATTGGGAGAAATTCAGAGGAAGAAGCAGACTCGGGTAGCTAGTGATCTGTACCACCCACGGACTGCATTAGCTATAGCTAAATCAAAGTGTGTGGTAGTGAATGGGGAGAAATCCAGAGGAAGAAGCAAACTCGCTAGCTAGGGATCCAAAATGAGAAGAAGCAAAATACGCTTGGAAATTGCGGCCACGGAGCAGGGGATTCGTGCTCTTGTGCGAGGACGGGGCTCTTGCAAGCGAAATCAGCAGGGGGTCCTCGGCCGCGCTATGTCGTGCTCCCTGGGATTCGCCCATGGTTGTGCTCCCTAAGATTCGACCATGGTTGTGCTCCATGGGTCGCGCGCCACCACCCTAAGAACCTCCGGCACTGCTCGACGTCGCGGATCTGAACACTGCCCGTGAAGCGCATCTCCCCCTGCGCGCTGACACTGGGCTGCGACCACCCGTCGCTCCGTTACGCCGTGGTCGCCGCCGCCACCACCGCCACGAGGATCATCCGAAAAGCTCGGGCACGGCTGATGGCGCGGATCCAGATGCCATCTGTGAGGAGCATCTCTGCCCGCGTGCTGGCCCTTGGCCACCACCCACCGCCACCTGCCGCTCCGAGACACCGTGGTAACCTCCGCCGTGCCCGGGTGCGGAGGAATCATGCTCAGGGCCTGGATCTGCGCGAGGAGTGCCGCTGCAACTTTTTCACTGCGCCTCTGTTTTTTATCTGGTCGTGGGAAAAAGAGCGAACCGGTATGTTTTGCGGGCGCAGACTGGCAGACCACGGGCGTCTCCTCGACAGAACATTTGATTTGAGTCGTTGATCTACATGACAGACCATTGACATAACGTGGACAGTTGGATGCGCTTAAATTGATTTGATCGGAGGGTTCTGGTTATCTCGTGTACAATTTGTTATGTGGTTCTAGAAGAGTTTATGTTTGCTCTTTTAATAGTAGTATATAGATCACCAAGTGGAATGTAACAGGTCCGACCCGTCCCCATGACTTGTCGGCGTGTTTGGTTGGGTCGAGGAAGCAGAACCAAGTCGTTCCCAGGAACCGAATATTCCCGTGATATGCGGAATCCACTCGTACCTCCAAATCGAAGGAACGACGCGGAACGGCTCACTCGTCCTCGTCTCCCCCACCCTCGCAGGATCTGCGCTAGCGCCGCCCCCCCTCCCCGGCGTCGCCGCTACCGCGCCGCCTCTCCCCCACCTCCCCGTAGTCTCTCCCTCTCACCTCCCTCGTCTCTCCCTCTCCCGGCGGGTGAGTGGGCGGACGAACGGCTGGTACAGTGCGGCGAGCTAGCCACAGTACAGGAACAACGGCAGCAGGCTAACAACAGCATAGGTGGAGCACTCGATCGACAAGCAGAGAGCGGAGGCGGCTAGCTAGTAGAGATCCTGGCGATGGTTCAGCACGGGATGCTAACAATTTTGATCCTAGAAGAAAGCTCTTTCCTCTCCCTAATCCCCTAGCTCAAGGTTGGTGATCGCACTGATTAGCCAGGGCAACCCAATACGTATTTGGATTTGTGCTTGAACTGGTGTACAATATATTAATGTTGATAATAATTTTGGCATCCTAATGCTATGTTAGTGCGGTTCAATTTTGGTATCCTAATGTTATGTTAGTGCGGTTCTCCGCGTGTATGTTGCTGAAGATAACTAGTGATGCTATCCAGTTGTGTATATGCCATCGTGTATGCTGATATAAGAGAATTATTTCATACATGCATTGTACTGGTTATTACTACCATATTTGGTCAAGCTGAAGTATACAAAGATGTCATTTTAGAGAATATATGGACTGATTATTGCCACATTCCATCTCTTCAACCAAACACATGAACAGAACCATTCCGTTCCAATTCTTAGTTCAAACCGAACGCAAGAACGGAACCGACCCATTCCTTTGGAATCGAACCATTCCATTCCATTACACTTGGTTCTCAAACCAAACACACCCTTAGAGCATCTCCAGGCGCGCCCCCAACAGCCCCCAGGCGCATTTTTTATCGCCGGCATCAAAAAATCCTCCCAGTCGCCCCCCAGGTCACCGAATTCCGTCGGTTGGGCCCATTTTTTGGGTTGGCGATTCCAGGGCAAACCTAGCGCGCTGGGGGGCACTTGGGGGCTCCGGCAAAAGCAAAAGCGGCGCGTGGGACACCACTGTCAGGCGCTAAACGCCTTTTCCCCGCCAGATTCGCCCTCGCGCACCACAGGACGCCTCGCTGCCATGCCGATCCCGACGCTGCCCACCTGCCCACAGTCGTTGCCCCGCCGCTAGAAAAGCCATTTCCCCGCCGGTTTCGCGGCAGCCTCCATCCCGCTCTCCTGGGCGAGCTTTCCAGGGCTTCGACGGCCACACAGGCGGGGTACCGGCGGCTGCCCATCCACCACGCCCGCCAGGTGTTCGGCCATTTGCCTGTTTGGCCCTCAGACGACGAGGAGGCGTTCGCGGCTCTGATGGAGGAGGAAGCCGAGTCCGACACCGCCGACGAGGAGCACCTCATGATCGTCACTGCGCTGGCCGGCCTGTTTGTGAACGATGCCAAGCCGCGGCGAGGTGGGTCGGCGCCAGGCCGCCGCAAGAGCAAACAGAGGCATTGGATGGAGGGCTATTGCATGCTCTACGCCGACGCTCCTCTGCACGGCGAGAAAGTATTTCGGCGTCGTTATCGGATGGGCCGGAAGATCTTTCTTGGGATTGTGAATGCCATCCGGGAGTTCGACAGCTATTTCATTTGCAAGAAGGATTGCACCGGCACAGTTGGATTCTCCTCACTCCAGAAGTGCACCACAGCTATGAGGATGCTTGCATACGGAGCTCCTAGTGATATACAGGAAGACTATGGACGCATGGCCGAGTCCACCATCATTGAGTGTTTGTACAAGTTCTGCAGGCGGTGGTGGCAGTGTTTGGACCACAATATTTACGATCACCCAATGCTGAAGACACTGCTTGGATCCTAGCACAGAATGCAACAAGAGGATTTCTTGGGATGCTTGGAAGCATCGATTGCATGCATTGGGCATGGAAAAACTGCCCATTTGCTTAGCAAGGGATGTACAAAGGCGCCAAAGAAGGTTGCAGTGTGGTACTTGAGGCAGTGGCCACACAGGACCTATGGATTTGGCACTCCTTCTTTGGTATGCCAGGAACTCACAATGACATCAATGTACTGAAGTGCTCGAATGTCTTTGCAAAGCTTTTTGAAGGTCATGCTCCTCCGGTGAACTTCGAAGTCAATGGGCGCCACTACAACAAGGGATACTATCTAGCAGATGGTATCTATCTGAGATGGTCCACATTTGTGAAGACTATCTCAAACCCTGTGGCAGGAGGCAAGAAGTCACACTTTGCTAAGTGTCAGGAGGCTTGCAGGAAGGATGTCGAGCGAGCATTTGGTGTGCTCCAATCTCGATTTGCTGTTGTCCGGTACCCCGCTCTGACCTGGTCAAAATCTCAGATGTGGGAGGTGATGAATTGCTGTGTCATCTTGCACAACATGATCATTGAGAGCGAGCAGGAAGAGCCAGTGTTTGACACTTAACCATATTTCAGGCAGGGTCCTCTTGCAGTTGTTGATCACCAGGTACCGGCAACATGGGCTGCCTTCCTCAATATGCGCCAGGAGATCCAAGACCCACAGGTGCATCAAGAACTGCAGGACGATCTGGTGGAGCACCTACAGAGGCTCAAGGGCAACGCCTAGTTCGATTTCTTTTAATTTGTGTTGGAATTATGAGCTTGCTTCGTTAAACTATTTGATTTGTATTGATTCCTGTGATGAACTTTGTCATAAAATTTAGTTTTTGTTGAATTTTGTGCTGAAAGTGCGCTGAATTTGGGGCAAAATTAAGCCGAAATCGCCGGATGGGGGGCGACCTTGGGGGGGTCGGATGGGAACCCGACCCCCCCCCCCCCCCCCACGCCAAATTTAGCGTTGGTTCGCCCCCAAGCGGCGCTATTTCAAGCGCTTGGGGGACCGAACGGCTGGAGATGCTCTTAGAAAGAAGCCCAATAAATGAGATCTGGAACAAAGTGTAACTACAAACCAGAAATAAAAGCTTTTCCTCTGCCGACAAAAGGCGCAGCCTATCTGGCAAAGGAAAAGAGAACATAAATAAAACTCCACATCTACTTTTTATTACAGGCAGTGCATGTCCATCAAAACCTCTCATTCCATTTACCAGCTAAAAACTACACGAAATGAACAGTCTTTGGCAAGGAGCAGGATGTGGCATCAGGATCATCCTTCATGCTGGGAGAACCATCGGCGACAGAAGGGGCAATCACTCCCACCCAATCTTCTCCGGTTCTCTCAGCAGCTGTTGGAAGTGTAGGCCGAATTGGTCCATCCTCTCCAACATATGATCCTTGTACAGCAGGCACCATTTTTTGTTCGTTCTTAAGAGTTGAGACCAAATCTGTTTCATATACAACCAAACATCACCATTAAAGACAACACTATTTCTAAGCTTCCACATGACCCACAAAGTAGCGGCAACTACTGAGTTAACACTATCTAGTGTTTTCCCAGCCATCCAAAGTGAGGAGATATATAGCACAATATGACCAATATGCATGTTAAAGAAAGAGTTAATCTCCTTCCAAACCTACACTGGCACCACACAATCACAGAACAAATGTTGTATGCTCTCTGGGTCAGAGCAGAAAACACACTCCACAGGTTTTTGCATGTTTCTTTTAAGAAGATTGTCCCTAATCATTATTTTATTATATGCAACCAACCAAAGGAAAATGTGAATTCTAAGTGGAACAATTAATTTCCATACTGCGGGAATGTAAACTGGAGTCACACCCCTAATCCATCAACATTATACTGACAAATCAAAGCATCAGTCTCACTATTCAGGGAGATACCGGAGGCAACAGCCTCAAGCTCATACCAGGAGCCCATGAGAACAAGATTAAAGGACCTTCTAAAGGTAAGTTTTAGGTTCACTCCATCTCAAACTTGACTAATTGTCTTACCATGCTCCCTATAAATGCAGTATAAAATCCCAAAATAGGACACAAAGGGGAGAGGGACCAAACCAAATATCTTCCCAAAACCTCACTTTGAGGCCATTCCCAATAGCCCATCTGTATCCAAACCTGACAACTTTAGATGCCCAAACTGGTTGGGCCAGTCATTAAGAAGTTCTTTACAGGTCACTATAAACACCAAATTCGACGGCCAGAAACGCATAGATCAGCAAAATGAATGGCTAGAAATGAGAGGGCAAGAGAGGGCTGGGATTAGGCTCGGTTTTACTGTCCTAAATGAAAAAAACTACTCTCCAAGCCATTAAATTTGACCCCAACAGAACCTTGGTGAGTGATCTTCCAGATCCAGTGGAGCCACTTGTTATCAAAACCCCTAAGTTTAAGAAGGGCATTAGGAAAATCCAAGTCTACCCTATCAAAGGCCTTCTCGTAGTCAAGTTTGAGAACAATACCTTTATCTTCAGATCTCACTACAGAAGGAAGGAGCTCATGTGTTATCACTACACTCTCTAATACATATATGCCCTTAATAAATGCAAACTGATTACTAGAAATGAGCCTATTCATAACCAAAGCCAACATGTTAGTAAGGACATTGGTGAAGATCTTAAACACACAATTAAGGAGACTGATGGGTCTAAATTTGTTCATAATAGGGGCATCAGGTTCTTTTAGGATTAGAGTAAGCATGGAAAATTTTAGCCTATAAATATCTTTAAACTCTCGGAATCTAGCAGCGGAACAAATGAAAACTAAGCTATAATGAGTAACAACTAGAGTGCAAAAAGAAACTACAACTCATGCATCGAAGGAAATTGATACGTCTCCAACGTATCTATAATTTTTGATTGTTCCATGCTGTTATATTATCATTCTTAGATGTTTTACAATCATTTTATATCAACTTTATATCATTTTTTGTGACTAACTTATTGACATAGTGCCAAGTGCCAGTTGCTGTTTTTTGCTTGTTTTTTACTTCGCAGAATATTAGTACCAAAAGAAGTCCAATCGCGATGAAACTTTTTGGAGATTTTTTGGACCAGAAGAAAGCCAGAGAGCCAAAGAAGTACCCGAGAGGGGGCCCAGGCGGCCCACAAGATACCAGGGCGCGCCAGAGGCCCCCAACACGCCCTGGTGGGTGATGTCTACTACGCAACTTTATTCTTGTAGACTTTGTTGGGCCTCCAAGCGCAGAGTTTTGTAGGACAGTAGCAATTTTCCCTCAAGTGGATGACCTAAGGTTTATCAATCTGTGGGAGGTGTAGGATGAAGATGGTCTCTCTCAAACAACCCTGCAATCAAATACAAGAAATCTCTTGTGTCCCCAACACACCCAATACAATGGCAAATTGTATACGTGCACTAGTTCGGCGAATAGATGGTGATACAAGTGCAATAATGATAGTAGATATTGATTTTTGTAATCTGAAAATATAAAAACAGCAAGGTAGCAAGTGACAAAAGTGAGCACAAACGGTATTGCAATGCTTGAAAACAAGGCCTAGGGTCCGTACTTTCGCTAGTGCAATCTCTCAACAATGCTAATATAATTGGATCAGATAACCATCCCTCAACGTGCAACGAAGAATCACTCCAAAGTTCTTATCTAGCGGAGAGCATAAGAAGAAATTGTTTTTAGGGTACGAAACCACCTTAAAGTTATCCTTTTTGATCGATCTATCCAAGAGTTCGTACTAACATAACCAAGTTATCCTTTCCGATCGATCTATCCAAGAGTTCGTACTAATATAACCAAGTTATCCTTTCCGATCGATCTATCTAAGAGTTCGTACTAGAATAACACCATATGATACGCATCAACCAACTCTAATGTCACCTAGATACTCCAATGTCACCACAAGTATCCATGAGTTAATTATACGATACGCATCAAATAATTTCAGATTCATAATACTCAATCCACACAAAGAACCTCAAAGAGTGCCCCAAGATTTCTATCGAAGAAAGTAGGACAAGAACGTGTATCAACCCCTATGCATAGATTACCCCAATGTTACCGCGGGAATCCGCAAGTTGAGTACCAAAACATATATCAAGTGAATCAATAGAACACCCCATTGTCACCACGGGTATCCACATGCAAGACATATATCAAGTGTTCTCAAATCCAATATTCAATTCAACATAACGATATCTCAAAGGTAAAGATTCAATTCATCACAACAAGATAGTAAGGGAATAACATCATGTGATCCGACTATATTAACAAAGCCCGTGATACATCAAGATCATGACATCTCAAGAACACGAGAGAGAGAGAGAGATTGAACACATAGCTACTGGTACATACCCTCAGCCCCGAGGGTGGACTACTCCCTCCTCATCATGGCCTCCGCCAGGATGATGAAGATGGCCACCGGAGATGGATTCCCCTCTCCGGCAGGGTACTGGAACACCTCCAGATTGGTTTTTCATCGGTACAGAGAGTTGCGGCGGCGGAGCGGAGAGTCTAGGGTTATTTTTTGGGGTTTCCGAATATTTGGGAATTTATAGGCATCGGAGGCGGTGGAGGGGGTGCCCGAGGTGCCCAGCACCCACCAGGGCGCGCCAGGGGGCCTCTGGCGTGCCCATGTGGGTGCTAGCCACCCTGGGCCCCCTCTTCTGGTGTTCTTTGGCCCATCTGGTCTCTTCTGGTCTGGAAAAAATTCACAAAAATTCTCGCAGCGTTTTATCTCCATCTGGTATTGATTTTCTGCGAAGTAAAAAAGAAGCAAAAACAGCAACTGGCACTTTGGCACTATGTCAATAGGTTAGTCCCAAAAAATGATATAAAGTTGTAATAAAATGATTGTAAAACATCCAAGAATGATAATATAACAGCATGGAACAAGCAAAAATTATAGATACGTTGGAGACGTATCAGCATCCCCAAGCTTAATTCTTACTCGTCCTCGAGTAGGTAAATGATAAAAACAGAATTTTTGATGTGGAATGCTGCCTAACATGTTCATCATATTCTTTTCTTCTTTGTATAGCATGGGCATTTGGACTTGTAAATGATTCAAAGCAATAGTCTAGTTTTAACATAATGACTTCAATACTCAAGCATGTCAACAAGCAACCATGTCTTTCAAAATATCAACACTAAAGAAAGTTATCCCTAGCCCATCATGCTCAATCATTGATCCATTCATGAAACACACTCAAATATTAGCTATGCCCAATGCTCAAGTACGATCATAGTGCCCCCTAGTTGGTGCTTATAAGAGAAGATGAGACTCAAAGTAAAAATAAAAATTACATAAAGTAAATAGATGGGCCCTTCGCAGAGGGAAGTAGGGATTTGTAGAGGTGCCAGAGCTCATAGTTTTAAATTGAGAGAGAAAAAATATATTTTGGGTGGCATGCTTTTCCTATCAACGAAAACGACAAAGTAGCTCACAATACTTTCCATGCTAGATATATCATAGGCGGTTCCCAAACAGAAAATAAAGTTTATTCCTTTTACACCAAACTTTCACTTTCCATGGCGGGCCGTATCCACGGTTGCCTTCCATACCAACACTTTTCAAGGAATTTATTATTTGACAACATAAAGTAAATATTTTTTCCTTTTTCATTTCGGGAATGGGCATGCCTATTACCGCCGCACTCTCGTGCAATGAGAAGTGAATAAACACTCATCTTGAGAATAACACATCTAGCATGGAAAAATATTGGACACTCCCCACCGTTTCATGAGCGGTACATGCACACAAAAGAGAAAATTTATTTTGAAAATTTAGAGATGGCACATACAAATTTGCTTGGAACGGCATGGAAATACCGCATATAGGTAGGTATGGTGGACTCATAAGGCAAAACTTGGTTTAAGGATTTTGGATGCACAAGTAGTATTTATACTTAGTACAAATGAAGGCTAGCAAATAGATTGGGAAGCAACCAAACCAAGAAATGAAAAATCACATAAGTGAGCATTGAACATAACTAACAATGATCATGCACCACAAGTAGGATATAACTTCATTCCATAACTATTGACTTTCGTGCATGCATAGGGAATGACAAACCTTAACACCAATATTCCTACTAAGCATAATTACTCACTAAAATGACTCACATATTACTATCATCATATTTCAAAACTATTACAAGGAATCAAGTTTAATTTGTCCAGTGACCTTCATGAAAGTTTTTATTATATCCTCCTTGGATATCTATCACTTTGGGACTAGTTTCATATATTGACATTGCTTTTTGGCAAGCTCAAACAAATTTAAGTGAAGCATGAGAGCATTTGACAAGCTACTCTCAAAAGATATAAGTGAAGATCAATGAGTAGTCAAACAATTAAGTAGCTATGTGGGGACTCTCTCTCTCAGTAAAGATTTTCAAATCTAAGTATTTTATTCAAACATCAAACTAAACAAAAATAGAACTCCAAGAATAGCACGCATCATGTGAACGAATAAAAATTTAGGCTCAACATAGGCTAACCGATAGTTGACGAAGAGAGGTGGGATGCGTAGCATCCCCAAGCTTAGATGCTTGAGACTTCTTGAAATATTTACTTGGGGTGCCTTGGGCATCCCCAAGCTTGAGCTTTTGTATCTCGTTCAATCCTCTCATATCATGGTTTCACCTATTCTCGAAAACTTCATCCACACAAAACTCGAAAAGAACTCGTGAGACAGGTTAGTACACATAAGAATAAATCAACACTTCATGTACTGCCAAGACAAGTTGCACAATAATTTCCAAACATCATCTACTGTTTACTATCATTTCCACAATTTATATCTACCAATATAGGCTATGGAAACTATAGGATAAGCAGATAACAAAACTATGACAGCAATCTGTCCAAACAGAACAGTCTGTAGTAATCTATTAAACTAGTGTACTTCTGTAACTCAAAAAATTATGAAACTTTAGGACATGCTATAAAATTTATATGAAAACACTGTGTAAATTTTTTTAGAAACTTTCGACGTTCCAGTAAAATATGAAAATTCAAACACTACAGCAAAAGTTTCTGTTTTCACACAGCACACATCAAAACATGCAGTGCAAGCATCCTAAGACAATTCTTGGAACTTTTTATTGAAAAAAAAGATTATAAATAACACCTAACAGAAAATAACAAAATATAATGACGTTCCAAGCAAAGCACATATTATGTGACGAATAAAAATATAGCTCCAAGTAAGATATACCGATAGTGGTGAAGACGAAAGAGGGGATGCCTTCCGGGGCATCCCCAAGCTTAGGCGCTTGAGTATTCCTTGGATATTACCTTGGGGGTTCCTTGGGAATCCCCAAGCTTAGGTTCTTATCACTCCTTATTCTTCTCATATCGGTGTCTCACCAAAAACTTGAAAACTTCAATCACACAAAACTTAACGGAACTTCGTGAGAAGGGTTAGTGTAATAAAGATAAATCATGCACTTAGGTACTGTCAAGACAAGATTCATAATTGTTCCCATATGATACCTACTGTATTCTACCATTCCCATAATTTATATCACTGAATATAAACTATGGAAACACTAAAACAAGAAAACTATGCATGCAAAACAGAATCTGTCAAAAACAGAACAGTCTGTGAAGAACTGTAGTGTAACCATACTTCCCTGTCTCTAAAAATTCTGAAAAATTAGGACAACCTGAAGAAATTGTACATCAAGACTTTTAAAAATTTCAGAATTTTTTGACACTCCAGTAAAATCAGAGAAATTCTTTACTGGAGGCAAAAGTTTCTGTTTTTGGTTCAGCATCAATTCTACTCATCTTGTGAGTCATCCCAAAGGCTTTACTTGGCACTTTATTGAAATAAAAGGCACAAAACATTATTTATACAGTAGATAATCATGTGAACACATCAAAACAGAAAGTATAAGTGTTGGGTTGTCTCCCAACAAGCGCTTTTCTTTAATGCCTTTTAGCTAGGCATGATGATTTCAATGATGCTCACATAGGAATAGTATTTGAAACATGTAAGAGAGCATCATGAATCTCATGACAAGCACATTTAAGCCTAACCCACTTCCTATGCATAGGGATTTTGTGAGAAAACAATTTATGGGAGCAAGAATCAACTAGCATAGGAGGGCAAAACAAGCATATCTTCAAGATTTTCAACACATAAAGAGGAAACTTGATATTATTGCAAATCCTACAAGCATATGTTCCTTCCTCATAATAAATTTCAGTAGCATCATGAAGGAATTCAACAATATAGCTATCACATAAAGCATTATTTTCATGATCTACAAGCATAGAAAATTTATTACTCTCCTCATAAGCAAATTTCTTCTCATTCATAATAGTGGGAGCAAACTCAACGAAATAACTATCATGAGGTACTTGATAGACATAACCACTTTGAAAATTAAAATCATGATAACAAGTTTCATGGTTGTCATTACTCTTTATAGCATACATGTCATCACAATAATCATCATACATAGGAGGCATGCTATCATCATAATAGTTTTGCTCATCAAAACTTGGGGGACAAAAAATATCATCTTCATCAAACATAGCATCCCCAAGCTTGTGGCTTTGCATATCATTAGCATCATGGATATTCAGAGAATTCATACTAGCAACATTGAAATCATGCTCATCATTCAAGGAATTCTCATTAAATATTTTCATAATTTCTTCCTCTACCAATTGAGCACAATTTTCTGAATCCTTATTTTCACGAAAGACATTATAAAGACGATACAAATGATGCAACCTAAACTCCATTTTTTGTAGTTTTCTTTTATAAAACCAAACTAGTGAAAAACAAGAAACTAAAAGATTTAATTGCAAGATCTAAAGATATACCTTCAAGCACTCACCTCCCCGGCAACGGCGCCAGAAAAGAGCTTGATGTCTACTACGCAACTTTATTCTTGTAGACTTTGTTGGGCCTCCAAGCGCAGAGTTTTGTAGGACAGTAGCAATTTTCCCTCAAGTGGATGACCTAAGGTTTATCAATCCATGGGAGGTGTAGGATGAAGATGGTCTCTCTCAAACAACCCTGCAATCAAATACAAGAAATCTCTTGTGTCCCCAACACACCCAATACAATGGCAAATTGTATAGGTGCACTAGTTCGGCGAAGAGATGGTGATACAAGTGCAATAATGATAGTAGATATTGATTTTTGTAATCTGAAAATATAAAAACAGCAAGGTAGCAAGTGACAAAAGTGAGCAGAAACGGTATTGCAATGCTTGAAAAAACTTTCGCTAGTGCAATCTCTCAACAATGCTAATATAATTGGATCACATAACCATCCCTCAACGTGCAACGAAGAATCACTCCAAAGTTCTTATCTAGCGGAGAGCATAAGAAGAAATTGTTTGTAGGGTACGAAACCACCTTAAAGTTATCCTTTCCGATCGATCTATCCATGAGTTCGTACTAACATAACCAAGTTATCCTTTCCGATCGATCTATCCAAGAGTTCGTACTAATATAACCAAGTTATCCTTTCCTATCGATCTATCTAAGAGTTCGTACTAGAATAACACCATATGATACGCATCAACCAACTCTAATGCCACCTAGATACTCCAATGTCACCACAAGTATCCATGAGTTAATTATACGATACGCATCAAACAATTTCAGATTCATAATACTCAATCCACACAAAGAATCTCAAAGAGTGCCCCAAGATTTCTATCGGAGAAAGTAGGACAAGAACGTGTATCAACCCCTATGCATAGATTACCCCAATGTCACCGCGGGAATCCGCAAGTTGAGTACCAAAACATATATCAAGTGAATCAATAGAACACCCCATTGTCACCACGGGTATCCACATGCAAGACATATATCAAGTGTTCTCAAATCCAATATTCAATCCAACATAACGATATCTCAAAGGTAAAGATTCAATTCATCACAACAAGATAGTAAGGGAATAACATCATGTGATCCGACTATATTAACAAAGCCCGTGATACATCAAGATCATGACATCTCAAGAACACGAGAGAGAGAGAGAGAGAGAGAGAGAGATTGAACACATAGCTACTGGTACATACCCTCAGCCCCGAGGGTGGACTACTCCCTCCTCATCATGGCCTCCGCCGGGATGATGAAGATGGCCACCGGATATGGATTCCCCTCTCAGGCAGGGTACTGGAACGCCTCCAGATTGGTTTTTCGTCGATACAGAGAGTTGTGGCGGCGGAGCGGAGAGTCTAGGGTTATTTTTTGGGGTTTCCGAATATTTGGGAATTTATAGGCATCGGAGGCGGTGGAGGGGGTACCCGAGGTGCCCAGCACCCACCAGGGCACGCCAGGGGGCCTCTGGCGCGCCCATGTGGGTGCTAGCCACCCTGGGCCCCCTCTTCTGGTGTTCTTTGTCCCATCTGGTCTCTTCTGGTCTGGAAAAAATCCACAAAAATTCCCGCAGCATTTTATCTTCGTCTGGTATTGATTTTCTGCGAAGTAAAAAACAAGCAAAAACAGCAGCTGGCACTTTGGCACTATGTCAATAGGTTAGTCCCAAAAAATGATATAAATTTGTAATAAAATGATTGTAAAACATCCAAGAATGATAATATAACAGCATGGAACAAGCAAAAATTATAGATACGTTGGAGACGTATCAGTGGATTGTGGCCGCCTCGGGAGTCCCTTCCACCGCCTCTGAGATCTATAAATACCCAAATATTCCAGAAACCCTAGAGCAGTCGACAAAAAACACTTCCAGCCACCGCAAGTTCCAGAACCGCGAGATCCAATCTAACACCATCACGGAGGGGTTCATCATCCTCAATGGTGCCTCTCCGATGATGCGTGAGTAGTCCACCATAGACCTACGGGTCTGTAGGCAGTAGCTAGATGACTTTCTCTCTCTCTTTTGATTCTCAATACAATGGTCTCTTGGAGATATATTTGATGTAACGACTTTTTGTGATGTGTTTGTTGGGATCCGATGAATTTTGAGTTCATGATCCGTTTCTATCCATGAATATTATTTGAGTCTTCTTTGATCTCTTATATGCATGATTACTTATAGCCTCGTATTTCTTATTCGAATCTTTGGTTTAGTTAGGCCAACTAGATCGATTTTTCTTGCCATGGGAAGAGGTGCTTTGTGATGGGTTCGATCTTGCGGTGTCCTCTCCCAATGACAGAAGGGGCAGCGAGGCACGCATGTATCGTTGCTATTAAGGATAACAAGATGGGGTCTATTCCTACATGAATATATCTTGTCTACATCATGTCACCGTTCTTATTGCATTACTCCGTTTCTCCATGAACTTAATACACTAGATGCATGCTGGATAGCTGTTGATGTGTGGAGTAATAGTAGTAGATGCAGAATCATTTCGGTCGACTAATCTTGGACGTGATGCTTATATAATGATCATTGCCTTGGATATCGTCATGATTATTTGATCTTCTATCAATTGCCCAATAGTAATTTGTTCACCCACCGTGTGCTATACTCATGAGGGAAGCCACTAGTGAAACCTACGGCCCCCGGGTCTACTTTTCCAACATATTGCTTTCTGATCTATCTTTTGTCGCTTTTGTTTTCAGATCTATTATTCCAAAAACCCAAAAATACCTTGTTGCACTTTTTATTTGCATTTTTTATTTTGTGTTCTTGTGAGATCTATTTATCCAATCTATTACTATCTAATCTATCTTTTTACCGTTGAGAGATTGACAACCTCTCTTACGCGTCAGGTTGCAAGTATTTGTTCTTTGCGTGCAGGTACCGTTTACATAGCGTTGTGTGGTCTTCCTCCTAGGTTCGATACCTTGGTTTCATAACTGAGGGAAATACTTACCATAGCTGTGATGCATGATCCCTTCCTCTTTGGGGAAATACCGACACAGTCTCAAGTCACGTCAAAGGAATTTCTGGCGCTGTTGCCGGGGAGGAGGTGCGAAAGCAGTCTCTCTTCAACGTGCCAATCTCTGACGCCGGGGAGACATCATCAACATCTATCAGGTTCCTAATCATAAATCTCATCTCCTTGCAATTACATTATTTTCCATTTGCCTCTCGTTTTCATCTCCCCCACTTCACAAAAAATTGTCGTTTTATTCGCCTTCTTTTCCGTTCGCTTTTTCTCGTCGGATCTCTTTTTGTTTGCTTGTGTTGCCATGTGCCTTCTATTTGCTTGCATCTTTGCTTGCTAAAAATCTATTGATATGGATCCTCATCCACTTTCTAATCTTTTCAAAAGACCAAATTATGATGAACCAATTGCTAGTGAGTTGAGTGCACTTGATTATCTCTATGAAGTTTTGTTTGAAAATCATGAATCTGAAAATTTTGATGAAGTGTTGAAAGAAGAAATTTATAAAGTGATTCATGATAGCTCCTTGATTGAAAAGCATGATTGCAATGATGTTGCTATAAATTCTATTGATGGCAATTATGTTAATGATATGCAAAGCCACAAGCTTGGGGATGCTATGTTTGATGAAGATGATATTTTTAGTCCCCCAAGTTTTGATGAGCAAATTTATTATGATGATTGCATGCCTCCTATTTATGATAATGACGATGACACGTATGCTATAATGAGTAATGATAACCATGAAACTTATCATCATGGTTTTAATTTGCAATGTGGTTATATCAATCAAGTGTCTCATGATAGTTATTTTGTTGAGTTTGCTCCCACTACCATGGATGAAAAGGAATTTGCTTATGTGGAGAGTAATGAAAATTATATGCTTGTGCATCATGAAAAGAATGATTTATGTGATAGTTATATTGTTGAATTCCTTCATGATGCTACTGAAATTTATTATGAGGGAGGAACATATACTTGTAGGAATTGCAATAATATCAAGTTTCCTCTCTATGTGTTCAAAGTTTTGAAGTTATGCTTGTTTTGCCTTCCTATGTGTTGAATATATGGTGCATGTATATTGTGTCTAGGGCTCACCTCCTAGTTTTCCTGTATAGTTGAGGTTGTGGCCCCCATCTTGTACATCGTATATACATGCCCAGTGCACCGATCAATGCTATTGAGTTGCACGGCCTAAACCTAGACTTCTACATGGTATCTAGCGCACGTCGTTCCTAGCCCTACCCTAGCCACCGCCGCCGCCACCCGCCGCCGCCCTAGGCTCTCCCTAGCCGCTGCCGCCGCCGGTCGCCGCCGCTCCACCCACCTGCTGCCGCCACCCGCCACCGCCGCCGGCTTCCCTTAGCCACCGCTGCCGATCGCCGCCGCCACTACTTCCACTTCCGCCCGCCCTGCCTCCCTCTCCCTCGTCGTGACTCCCCTACCCCTTCCCCACCCTCGCCGCGCCAAAACCCTAGCCGCCACACCCACCCTCCAAAACCCTAGCCTTCGCACCCGCCGATGTCCCGTCCTCCCCTACCTCACCATGAGCTCCACGGGATCCTCCACCGCCACCAACCCCTTTGCCGGTCCGGATGTCACCCTCGTTCGCGATCTAAACATCCATGAGCGTGTCCCGGTGGTTCTTGATCAATCCACCGCCTCCTACTCCACCTGGAAGCAGTACTTTCACCTGGTGTTTCACGAGTACCAGCTTCATGGACACGTCGATGGCACCATGGACTCCAGCCTCATGGTGAACGACGAGGAGTGGATGATCCTCGATGCCACCATCATCCACTGGTTCTACCTCACCATCTCCAAGGATCTCTTCCACACGGTGGTGGATGACGACGACGACGCTTACACCGTCTGGACCAAGCTCAACGGTCTCTTCACCGACAACAAGCTTCAGCGCAAGGTCCTCCTCCACGGCGAGTTTTATGGGTGCCAGCAGCTTGACTCATCTATTGACGACTTTTGCATGCGCCTCAAGAAGCTCGCCGACGAGCTCTGTGATCTTGGAGAGACGGTCGGCGACGAGCTCCTCATCAGCACCCTCACCGCCGGTCTCAACGAGGACTTTGGGAACGCCGCCTCCAACCTTATCCTCATCCCGAACCCTACCTTCGCCAAGGTGGTGGCATATCTCAAGCTGGAGGAGAGGCGGATGAAGATGGCGCGGACCTGGGCAGCCCACACCGCCCTCTCCACCGGCACTCGCGGGGGGCCGGCGCCGCCACCGCCGCGTCCCACGCCAGCCTTCCAGCCCCCGCCGGGCTTCCCGCAGGCGCCGGCCGCCCCCTTCCCGCCACCCCCGCCGGCTGCTAACGGGGGTAACAGGGGTCGCCGCGGGGGCTGCCGTGGCGGCCGCAAGCAGCAGCAGGGCAACGGGGCTCATGGAGGAGCCGCCCGTCCCCCGCGGCAGTTTCAGCCGGCCCCATGGTCCGCCGGCCAGAACCCGTGGACCGGCGTCGTGCACGCCTATTCCATGCCGGTTCCCCGTGCGTCTGGTCCTGGTATCCTCGGCCCGAAGCCTCCCTCGCATCAGGCATTTTACGCCACGCCGCAGCCATACGTGGCGCCCTATGGGCCGCTCCTCTATGGACAGCCGCCGCAGCCAGGAGGGCTGCCGCCGCTGCCGTTGACGGCTCCGTCATAGTCGCCGGTCCCGGCGCTTCCTCCAGCGCCTTGGGATCCGGCCTTGCTGGCGGCTCTGCACTCCACCCCTACTCCCTCCAACTACACCGGCGGTGGTGACTGGTATATGGATACCGGTGCAACGGCTCACATGGCCGCTCAACCCGGTAACCTCCTCAGTTCTTATCCCGTCAACACCTCCACTCGCATCACCGTCGGTGACGGTTCCTCCCTTCCTATTACCCACATAGGACATGCATATTTTCCTTCCACATCTACTCCTATTTTGTTATCTAACATCTTAGTTTCACCTGCCCTTATTAAAAACCTTGTTTCTGTTCGTTATCTTACACGTGAAAATCATGTTACCATTGAGTTTGACAAGTTTGGTTTCTCTGTCAAGGACGCTCGTACCCGGATGGTGCTCCACCGCTATGACAGCCCTGGCGAGCTCTACCCGGTCCACTCCACCGCCTCCACCACCTCCGCCGCCCCCGTCGCCCTCGCCACCGGTGTGGACCTTTGGCATGCTCGCTTGGGCCATCCCAACCCCGCCACCCTTCGTCACATTCTTCGGAGTTTTTCTTTCACGTGTAATAAGATCGACGATCACTCTTGTCATGCTTGTCGTCTCGGCAAACATGCTCGTCTTCCATTTAGGGCTTCTTCTCATGTTGCATCGTACCCGTTTGAGTTAATTCATAGTGATGTATGGACCTCTCCAGTTGCGAGTAATACGGGCTATCTTTATTATCTTGTTATTCTCGATGATTTTTCGCACTTTGTGTGGACCTTCCCGTTACGGCGTAAATCCGATGTCATCTCCACTCTCGCTACATTTTACTCCTATGTCTTCACGCAGGTTGGTCGTCCCATCCTTGCGTTCCAAACAGACAACGGGAAGGAGTTCGACAACCTCGCTGTTCGTACTCTCCTCACCACACATGGCACGACTTTTCGTCTCACCTGTCCGTACACTTCACAACAAAACGGTCGCGCAGAGCGCATCCTTCGCACTCTTAATGACTGCGTTCGTACGCTCCTCTTTCACGCCAATGTGCCTCCGCGCTTTTGGCCTGACGCTCTCGCCACCTCATCACTCATTAACATCCGCCCCTGTCACACTCGCGGGAACTTTGCACCTCATCATCTTCTCTTCGGTGCACCACCCTCTTATGACGAGCTTCGCATCTTCGGTTGTCTCTGCTATCCTAGCATCGCCGCTACCGCGCCTCATAAGCTTGCACCTCGCTCCGTCGCTTGCATCTTCCTTGGCTACCCACCTAACACTAAAGGATACCGCTGCTATGATCCCATCTCACATCGTGTTTTCACCTCCCGACACGTTTACTTTGATAAGAGGGTGTTTCCGTTTTAGTAGGTACCTCTAGCCGCCTCGTTGCCGCGGGCCACCGGTGGCCCTTCGGTGACCCTGTCTGGTGGACGGCCCCGTTTGGCTCTTGGATCACCTCCGGGCTTCGACGGTCCCCGCGCCATGGGACGAGCTGTGCCTCGCACCCCCACGATGCCCTCGCTGGCCGCCTCGTCGGCGGCATCTTCGCCGGCTGCCTCGCCGGCCGCCTCTTCGCCGGACTCTTCGTCGGCTGCCTCGCCGGCCGCCCCGTCGCCGGCCTCTTCGCCGGCCGCCTCGTCGCCGGCCGCCCCTTCGCTGGCTGCCTCTTCGCCGGCCGCCCCGTCGCCGGTCCCTTCGCCGGTTGCCTCGTTGCCCTCGTCGCCGGCCTCGGCCGCCCCCTCGGGTGCTGCGGCCCCAGTTTCGGCCGCGACACCCGCCGTGGTCTCGGAGTCGCTGCCTCGCCCTCTCACTCGGGCCCGGGCCGGCGTCCATCGCCCGAGTCTGCGGTACTCCAGTGATGAGTACATGCTCGTTGTCTCCACCGCCGAGCTGTCACCGGTTCCTACGTCTACCATCGCTGCCCTTCGTGATCCTCACTGGCTTGCTACGATGTAGGAAGAGTTCGACGCCCTTCAACGGAACCGCACTTGGACGTTGGTTCCCCGGCAAGTGGGTCTTTCATCACAAGACTCACTCTGATGGTACTCTTGAGCGCTACAAGGCTCGCTGGGTTGTCCGCGGTTTTCGTCAGCGCGCTGGAGTCGACTTCACTAAGACTTTTGCACCGGTTGTCAAACCGGGCACGATCCGCACTGTCCTTCAGCTGGCGGTTTCTCGCGGCTGGCCGGTTCATCAGATGGATGTCTCCAACACCTTCCTTCATGGTCACCTTGCCGAGCAGGTCTACTGTGAGCAACCCACTGGTTTTGTCGACGCCACGCAACCCGGCCATGTGTGCTTGCTGTCTTGGTCTCTCTACGGCCTCAAGGAAGCACCTCGAGCCTGGTACCAGCGTATCGCCAGTTTTCTGCAGACAGTGGGCATCCGTGTTACTCGCTCGGACGCCTCGTTGTTCGTCTATCACCATGGTGACACGACTGCCTACTTGTTACTCTACGTCGACGACATCATCCTGACGGCCTCCTCCACAACCCTTCTTCAGCAGATCACTCATCGGTTGCGCGACGAGTTTGCCATCAAGGATTTGGGTGCTCTCCATTATTTCCTTGGCATCGAGGTTGTTCGGCGCCCCGACGGCTTCTTTCTTCATCAGCAGAAGTATGCGCATGAGCTACTTGAGCGCGCTGGTATGCTCAACTGTCAGCCTGTTGCTACTCCTGTTGACACAAAGGCCAAGGTTTCTGCTCTGGAAGGTTCCCTGGCGTCGGATGCTCCGTTCTACCGATCCATTGTTGGTGCTCTCCAGTATCTGATGCTCACCCGACCGAATCTGCAGTATGTTGTTCACCAGGTGAGTCTTCACATGCACGCCCCTCGTGATTCCCATTGGACACTCGCGAAACGGATTCTCCGCTATATCCGTGGCACGATGTCTCTCGGACTCACGCTCATGGCGTCCCCCTCTATGGAGATGGTGGCCTATTCCGATGCTGATTGGGCTGGCTGCCCTGACACACGACGCTCCACTTCCGGCTATTGCGTCTACCTTGGTCCCTTCCTTGTATCGTGGTCGTCCAAACGACAACCCACGGTGTCGCGCTCCAATGCTCTTGGCTTTATGAAATTGTTGGAGATAAGAAAACCATATGAAGTTGAGCCGGCTTCCATTGCTTCGGCTTGATAAAAATATTGGGAAATAGAAATTCGTCCATTGTTAAACCACTTCAACCTGTGAAGCCGGGTTGTTTATAGAATCTGTCGGGTCATGATTTTTGACAATGCCGGGTCATGATCGTTGGTGACGCCGGGTCAAAATAAGCGGACTCCAGTTGACTTGATAAATTTATTGGGAATAAAGTGTTGGAAATATGCCCTAGAGGCAATAATAATTTAGTTATTATCATATTTCCTTGTTCATGATAATCATTTATTATCCATGCTATAATTGTATTGATTGGAAACTCAAATACATGTGTGGGTACATAGACAACACTGCGTCCCTAGTATGCCTCTAATAGACTAGCTCGTTGATCAAAGATGGTCAAGGTTTCCTAGCCATAGACATGATATGTCATTTGATAACGGGATCACATCATTAGGAGAATGATGTGATGGACAAGACCCAAACTATGAACGTAGCATATGATCGTGTCAGTTTATTGCTATAGTTTTCTGCATGTCAAGTATCTGTTCCTATGACCATGAGATCATGCAACTCACTGACATCGGAGGAATACCTTGTGTGTATCAAATGTCACAACGTAACTGGGTGACTATAAAGATTCTCTACAGGTATCTCCGAAGGTGTCTGTTGAGCTGGCATGGATCGAGACTAGGATTTTGTTACTCCATGTGACGGAGAGGTATCTCAGGGCCCACTCAGTAATACAACATCACAACAAGCCTTGCAAGCAATGTGACTAAAGTGTTAGCCACGGGATCTTGTATTACGGAACGAGTAAAGAGACTTGCTGGTAACGAGATTGAACTAGGTATAGAGATACCAACGATCGAATCTCGGGCAAGTAACATACCGAAGAACAAAGGGAACAGCATACGGGATTAACTGAATCCTTGACATATAGGTTCAACTGATAAAGATCTTCGTAGAATATGTAGGAACCAATATGGGCATCCAGGTCCCGCTATTGGTTGTTGACCGTAGAGGTGTCTCGGTCATGTCTACATAGTTCTCGAACCCGCAGGGTCTACACACTTAAGGTTCGGTGACGTTTCGGTATAGTTGAGTTATGTATGTTGGTGACCGAAGGTTGTTCGGAGTCCCGAATGAGATCCCGGACATCGCGAGGAGCTCCGGAATGGTCCGGAGGTAAAGATTGATATATAGAAAGTTGGTGTTTGAACTCCGGAAAAGTTTCGGGCATTTCCGACAGTGTACCGGGAGTGACGAATGGGTTCCGGGGGTCCACCAAGTGGGCCCACCACACCCCAAGTGGGTAACATGGACCTGAGGGTGGTGCACCAGCCCCTGGTGGGCTGGGCGGCCGGCCCAAGAAGGCCTATGCGGCTGGGCTTGAGGGAAAGGAAAGTCCAAGTGGGGGAAGGGAAGGAATCCTACTAGGAGTAGGATTGGAGGTGGACTCCTCCACCTCCTCCTCCTTGCGGCCGACTCCTAGGAGGAGATTTCGGCTGGCCAGCCCCTCCCCTCCCTCCTATATATACTAGAGGGAGAGAGGGAAAAAGCACTTCAACCCAAAAGGCCATAGTGCAGCCCTCTCTCCCGATAGATCAAGTCCTCTAGTTTTCAGCAGTGCTTAGGCGAAGCCCTGCTGGAATAGTTCCATCACCACCGCCGCCGCGCCGTTGCGCTGTCGGAGAACTCATCTACCTCTCTGCTCCCTCTTGCTGGATCAAGAAGGTGGAGATCGTCATCAAGCTGTACGTGTGCTGAACGCGGAGGTGCCGTCCGTTCGGTACTAGATCGTGATTGGATCGCGGGACGCTCAGCGATTTGGATCGCAAAGACGTTCGACTACATCAACCGCGTTTCTTAACACTGGATAGATCTTGCGTGTGCGTAGGAAATTTTTTGTTTCCCATGCAACATTCCCCAACAGTGACATCATGAGCTAGGTCTATGCGTAGATGAGATCACAAGTAGAACACAAAGGAGTTTGTGGGTGTTGATATTTAGATTGCTTCCTCCCTTGGTCTTTTCTTGATTCAGCGGTATTGTGGGATGAAGCGGCCCGGACCAACCTTACTCGTACGCTTACGAGAGACCGGTTCCATCAACTGACATGTAACTTCGTTGCATAAAGATGGCTGGTGGGTGTCTGTCTCTCCTACTTTAGTTGGATCGGATTCGACAAAGGCGGTCCTTGAGAAGGTTGAATAGCAATTTGTGTATCACCGTTGTGGTTTTGCGTAGGTAAGAATTGTTCTTGCTAGATACCCGTAGCAGCCACGTAAAACATGCAACAACAATTAGAGGACATCTAACTTGTTTTTGCAGGGTATGTTGTGATGTGATATGGCCAATTACATGATGAGATATATGTGATGTATAAGATGATCATGTATTGTATAGAATATCACGACTTGCATGTCGATGAGTACGGCAACCGGCAGGAGCCATAGGGTTGTATTTAATTTATTTTCGCCGTTTTGCTTTACTTTATCGCTATGAGTTAGCAATAGTCGTAGAAGCAACAGTTGGCGCGACAACCTCATGGCGACACGTTGATGGAGATCAAGATGATGGAGATCATGGTGTCATGCCGGTGACGATGGAGATCATGCCGGTGCTTTGGAGATGGAGATCAAAAGCACAAGTTCATGGCCATATCATGTCACTTATGATTTGCATGTGATGTTAATCCTTTTTATGCATCTTATTTTGCTTAGGACGACGGTAGCATTATAAGGTGATCCCTCACTTAAATTTCAAGATAAAATTGTGTTCTCCCCGAGTGTGCACCGTTGCGAAAGTTCGTCGTTTCGAGATACCACGTGATGATCGGGTGTGATAGACTCTATGTTCGCATACAACGGGTGCAAGCCAGTGTTGCACAAGCGGAACACTCGGGTTAAACTTGACAAGCCTAGCATGTACAGACATGGCCTCGAAACACAAGAGACCGAAAGGTCGAACATGAGTCATATAGTAGATATGATCAACATGAAGATGTTCACCATTGAAACCACCTCAACTCACGTGATGATCAGACTTGAGTTGGTGAATTTGGATCATGTGACACTCGAATGACCAGAGGGATGTTAATTTGAGTGGGAGTTTTTAAGTAATATGATTAACTAAACTCATTATGTTGAACAATAGTCTAAGTTGTCTTTGCAAAATTTATGTTGTAGATCATGGCTCGCGCAGTAGCACCCCTGAATTTTTATATGTTCCTAGAGAAATAGAGTTGAAAGATGATGGTAGCAATAATGTGGACTGGGTCCGTGATCTGAGGATTGTCCTCATTGCTGGACAGAAGGCTTATGTCCTTAATGCACCGCTTGGTGCGCCACCCCCTCAAGCGTCGTTTGTAGATGCTGTGAACATCTGACAGGCACGTTCTGATGACTACTTGATAGTTCAGTGCGTCATGCATTACGGCTTAGAATTGAGGCTCCAAAACGTTTTGAACGTCACGGAACATATGAGATGTTCTAAGAGCTGAAATTGGGATCTCAGGCTCGTGCCCGTGTTGAGAGGTATGAGACCTCCAACAAGATTCTTTGCCTGCAAGATGAAGGAGAATAGCTCAATCGGTGAGCATGTGCTCAGATTGTCTGGGTGCTACAATCGCTTGAATCGAGTGGGAGTTGATCTTCCAGATAAGATACTGATTGATATAGTTCTCCAAGTCACTGTCACTAAGCTACTAGAGCTTCGTGATGAACTATAAAATGCCAAGGATGGAAATAATGATCCCTGAGCTATTCGCGATGTTTGACACCGCGAAGGTAGAAATCAAGAAGGAGCATCAAGTGTTGATGGTTAGTGAAACCACTAGTTTCAAGAAGGGCAAGGGCAAGGAGGGAAACTTCATGGATGGCAAGTCAGTTGCTGCTCCAGTGAAGAAACCCAAGGTTGAACGCAAACCCGAGACTAAGTGCTTCTATTATGAGGAGAATGGTCGCTGAAGCGGAACAACCCTAGATACTTGGTAGATAAGAAGGCTGGCAACGTCGACAGAAGTATATTTGATATACGTGTTATTGATGTGTACCTTACTAGTACTCCTAGTAGCACCTGGGTATTGGATACGGGTTTGAAAGTGTGTTATATCGACTAGAGGGGGGGTGAATAGGCGATTTTTACAAATTCATCACTGAGGAATTTCAACTTGAGGAATTTGAAATGTGATGAATAACTAGCAGCGGAATAAATACTCAAGTGCATGAGAAACATAGCAGTAGCATAGTCATCATGATGAGATAAAACATGCACGGATTACAGGTAGCGTGATACAGGATAAGCAGGTGAGGAACAAGGTAGCTTGAAGAATTTGAGGTGAGGAAATTGAGAAAGTCTTCAGTCAAATTCTTCAAACAGTAACGATCAATTTCATCAACAAGTATACGAGGAAATGATAGGGTTGAGGAGATGGAACCAGGTAGCTCGATGAAGACAATGGTTTGATGACCCAGTTCCAACTGCTGTGACAGTCGTACGTTTGGTTTGGAGCGGCCTGGTATTTAAACCAGAGGACACACAGTCCCAGGACACACAGTCCTTACCGTATTCTCCTTGAGCTAAGGTCACACAGACCTCGCCCAACACTCGTGGTAAGTCTTTAGGGTAGACTTCCAAAACCCTCACAAACTGGTCACCCGGCCATCCACAATTGACTGCTGGATGCTCTAGACCAAGGTCACTTCGTGATCCCCAATTGACTGCAGGATGCACTAGACCATGACGCCTAACCGTCTGGAAGATACACGGTCTTCAAAGGTAACAAGCGTCGGTTCCACACAGGAACAATCTCTTCAGTGATGCTCAATCACTTTGGGTTTGGTGGTTTGGTTTTGGGGTTTTTCCTCACTGATGATTTTCTCTCAAAGTCCTCAGAGGATGGGTTGCTCTCAAATGACAAGTGTCAGTTCTCTCTCGAAGCAGCCAACCAACTAGTGGTTGTGGGGGTGGCTATTTATAGCAAGGGTGCAACCTGACATGATAAGACATAAATGCCCCCAATGATATCACCGTTATGTGGATAGGATGATTGGGGACAGCTGGCATTTAGCACAGCAACGGTCGGAATTTCGAACTATGAAAGTCCTTAGGCTTATCATATTCCTCACTTGTAGGCAATTCGCACTGGCGAAATCCTAACTCCTCAGTCAGACCAATTTCCTCAGAGACCAGAAGATCATCGTCTCTGTCACTGAAGAACTTGACTGAACTGCAAGAGATTTCCAAAGGCTTCACTCGAAGGATTGGATAGGTTGAGGCTTTTGAGTTGAGCATCAGTTGGAAATTTTCCTTAGTATTACCTCGGCCGCCTTTAACAGTACGGTGTTTCCTATGACTCAAAGAAAGGAAATGAAACTATAATAACAAAAGTCTTCACGCTTCATAGTCCTCGTTCATATCTTCAAGGTCACACCAACTTCTTCTTTTTCAAAGTCTTCAGGGAATACCAAAGTCTTCAGCAAAGTCTTCACCAAAGTCTTCAGTTGAAGACATACATTTTTAGGGGTCGATAATCTCCGAATGTATCAAACTCCTCAGCGACTTATAGAGCCTGTGTACACTTACAAACGCATCAGTCTCTTAACCTACAAGTCTTCAATACACCAAAATCACTAAGGGGCACTAGATGCACTTACAGGGTTCGGTTGCTAAATGTTAGTAACTCGAAATGTAAGCTATGGAATAAACGAGGCTGGCTAAGGGTGAGGTGACGATGAGTGTTGGAAGTATTTCCAAGGTTGATGTGATCACCATCGCACGCTCTCTCTACCTTCGGGATTAGTGATGAACCTAAATAGATATTATTTGGTGTTTGCGTTGAGCATGAACGTGATTAGATCATGTTTATTGCAATACGGTTATTCATTTAAGTTAGAGAATAATGGTTATTCTGTTTACATGAATAATACCTTCAATGGTCATGCACCCAATGAGAATGGTTTATTGAATCTTGATCGTAGTGATACACATGTTCATAATATTGATGCCAAAAGATACAAAGTTAATAATGATAGTACCACATACTTGTGGCACTGCCGCTAAATGTCATATTGGTGTAAAGCGCATGAAGAAACTCCATGCTGATGGATCTTTGGACTCATTCGATTTCGAATCGTTTGAGACATGCGGACCATGCCTCATGGGCAAGATGACTAAGACCCCATTTTCCGGTATGATGGAGCGGGCAAGTGACTTATTGGAAATGATACATGTTGATGTATTCGGTCCAATGAGTGTTGTAGCGTGCGGTGGATATCGTTATTTTCCTACCTTCACTGATGATTTGAGTAGATATGGGTATATTTTCTTGATGAAACACAAGTCTGAAACGTTTGAAAAGTTCAAACAAATTCAGAGTGAAGTTTGAGATCATCGTGATAAGAAGATAAAATGTCTACGATATGATCGTGGAGATGAATATCTGAGTTACGAGTTTGGTATGAAACTTAAGACAATGTGGAAGTTGTTTCACAACTCACGCCGCCTGGAACACCATAGTGTGATGGTGTGTCCGAACATCATAGTCGTGCTCTATTGGATATGGTACGTACTATGATGTCTCTTATCGATTTGCCACTATCGTTTTGGGGTTATGCATTAGAGACAACTACATTCACTTTAAATAGGGCACCATCTAAGTCCGTTGAGATGACACCGTATGAATTTTTGTTTGGCAAAAACCTAAGCTGTCATTTCTCAGAGTTTGGGAATACGACGCTTATGTCTGATAAGCTCGATCCCAAAGCGGAAAGGTGCATCTTCATAGAATACCCTAAGGAAACAGTTGGGTATACCTTCTATCTCAGATCCAAGGGCAAAGTGTTTGTTGCTAAAAATGGGTCCTTTCTCGAGAAAGAGTTTCTCTCGAAAGAATTGAGTGGGAGGAAGGTAGAACTTGATGAGGTTATTGAACCGTCACTTCAGTTGGATAGTAGCACGACGCAGAAAGATGTTTCTGTGGCGCCTACACCAAATGAAGAGGAAGTTAATGATGATGATCATGACACTTCGGGTCAAGTTACTACCGAACCTCGTAGGCCGACAAGAAATCGTACCGCCTCTGAGTGGTACTTCAATCCTGTCTTGGAGGTCATGTTGTTAGACAACAGTGAACCTACGAGCTATGAAGAAGCAATGGTGGGCCCGGATTCCAACAAATGGCTAGGAGCCATGAAATCTGAGAAATGATCCATGTATGAAAACCAAGTATGGACTTTGGTAGACTTGCCCGTTGAACGGCAGGCCGTTGAGTACAAATGGACCTTTAAGAAGAAGACAAACACTGATGGTAAATGTCACCATTTATAAAGCTCGACTTGTCGCAAAGAAGTTTCCGACAAGTTCAAGGAGTTGACTACGATGAGACTTTCTCACCCGTAGCGATGCTAAAGTCTGTTGGAATTATGTTAGCAGTTGCTGCATTTTTCGATTATGAAATCTGGCAGATGGATGTCAAAACATCGTTTCCTTAACGGTATCCGTGAGGAAAGGTTGTATGTGATACAACCGGAAGGTTTTGTCAGTCCTAAGGATGCTAAAATGTATGCAAGCTCCAGCGATCCTTCTATGGACAGGAGCAAGCATCTCGGAGTTGGAATATACGCTTTGATGAGGTGATCAAAGTTTTTGGGTCTATACAAAGTTTATGAGAAACTTGTATTTACAATAAAGTGAGTGGGAGCACTATAGAATTTCTGATAAGTATATGTGGATGACATATTGTTGATCAGAAATGATGTAGAATTTCTAGAAAGCATAAAGGGTTGTTTGAAAAGGAGTTTTTCAAAGGAAAACCTGGAATGAAGCTACTTAAATATTGGGCATCAGGATCTATAGAGATAGATCAAGACGTCTGATAAAACTTTCAATGAGTACATACCTTGACAAGATTTTGAAAGAGTTCAAAATGGATCAGTCAAAGAAAGAGTTCTTGCCTGATTTGTAAGGTGTGGAGTTGAGTGAGACTCAATGCTTGACCACGGCAGAAGAAAGAGAAAGGACGAAGGTCGTCCCCTATGCCTTATTCATAGGCTCTGTATAGTATGCCATGCTGTGTACCGCACCTGGTGTGTGCCTTGCCATGAGTCTGTCAAGAGGTACAAGAGTGATCCAGGAGTGGATCACTGGACAGCGGTCAAGATTATCCTTAGTAACTAGAGGACTAAGGAAATGTTTCTCGATTATGGAGGTGATAAAGAGTTCGTCGTAAAGGGTTACGTCGATGCAATCTTTGATACCTATCTGGACGACTCTGAGTAGCAGTCCGGATACGTATAGTGGAGCAGTCATTTGGAATAGCTCCAAGTGGAGCGTGGTAGCATCTGTAGTCTGAATGTTGCAGACCATTGACTAGAACCTCTCTCACATGCAAAACATGATCGAACCCCAGAACTCATTGGGTGTTAGATTCATTACAATGTTAATCACATGGTGACGTGAGCTAGATTATTGACTCTAGTGCAAGTGGGAGACTGTTGGAAATATGCCCTAGAGGCAATAATAATTTAGTTATTATCATATTTCCTTGTTCATGATAATCGTTTATTATCCATGCTATAATTGTATTGATTGGAAACTCAAATACATGTGTGGGTACATAGACAACACTTTGTCCCTAGTATGCCTCTAATAGACTAGCTCGTTGATCAAAGATGGTCAAGGTTTCCTAGCCATAGACATGAGATGTCATTTGATAATGAGATCATATCATTAGGAGAATGATGTGATGGACAAGACCCAAACTATGAACGTAGCATATGATCATGTCAGTTTATTGCTATAGTTTTCTGCATGTCAAGTATCTGTTCCTATGACCATGAGATCATGCAACTCACTGACACCGGAGGAATACCTTGTGTGTATCAAACATCACAACGTAACTGGGTGACTATGAAGATGCTCTACAGGTATCTCCGAAGGTGTCTGTTGAGCTGGCATGGATCGAGACTGGGATTTTGTTACTACGTGTGACGGAGAGGTATCTCAGGGCCCACTCGGTAATACAACATCACAACAAGCCTTGCAAGCAATGTGACTAAAGTGTTAGCCACGGGATCTTGTATTACGGAACGAGTAAAGAGACTTGCTGGTAGCGAGATTGAACTAGGTATAGAGATACCGACGATCGAATCTCGGGCAAGTAACATACCGAAGAACAAAAGGAACAGCATACGGGATTAACTGAATCCTTGACATAGAGGTTCAACCGATAAAGATCTTCGTAGAATATGTAGGAACCAATATGGGCATCCATGTCCCGCTATTGGTTGTTGACCGTAGAGGTGTCTCGGTCATGTCTACATAGTTCTCGAACCCGCATGGTCTACACACTTAAGGTTCGGTGACGTTTCGGTATAGTTGAGTTATGTATGTCGGTGACCGAAGGTTGTTCGGAGTCCCAGATGAGATCCCAGACGTCACGAGGAGATCCGGAATGGTCCGGAGGTAAAGATTGATATATAGGAAGTTAGTGTTTGAACTCCGGAAAAGTTTCGGGCATTTCCGACAGTGTACCAGGAGTGACGAATGGGTTCCGGGGGTCCACCAAGTGGGCCCACCACACCCCAAGTGGGTCACATGGACCTGAGGGTGGCGCACCAGCCCCTGGTGGGCGGGGCAGCCAGCCCAAGAAGGCCTATGCGGCTGGGCTTGAGGGAAAGGAAAGTCCAAGTGGGGGAAGGGAAGGAATCCTACTAGGAGTAGGATTGGAGGTGGACTCCTCCACCTCCTCCTCCTTGCGGCCGACTCCTAGGAGGAGATTTCGGCCGGCCAGCCCCTCCCCTCCCTCCTATATATACTAGAGGGAGAGAGGGCAAAAGCACTTCAACCCAAAAGGCCATAGTGCAGCCCTCTCTCCCGATAGATCAAGTCCTCTAGTTTTCAGCAGTGCTTAGGCGAAGCCCTGCTGGAATAGTTTCACCACCACCGTCGCCGCGCCATCGCGCTGTCGGAGAACTCATCTACCTCTCCGCTCCCTCTTGCTGGATCAAGAAGGCGGAGATCGTCATCAACCTGTACGTGTGCTGAACGCGGAGGTGCCGTCCATTCGGTACTAGATCGTGATTGGATCGCGGGACGCTCGGCGATTTGGATCGCAAAGACGTTCGACTACATCAACCGCGTTTCTTAACGCTTCCCGCTTAGTGATCTACAAGGGTGTGTAGATCCACTCTCCCTCTCGTAGATGCTCATCACCATGGATAGATCTTGCGTGTGCGTAGGAAATTTTTTGTTTCCCATGCAACGTTCCCCGACATAAAGAAAATCTGTGTAATGTTGAGCCAGCTTTCAATTCTTCAGCTCCACCAAGACATGAGACCTTGCTCACTCAAAATTGATAGCTTGAAAATGTTCTACTATTTTTTGATATATCCATATTACCTGTAGCCCCCAAGTGCCAGGTTGTCTTGCCTGCAGCAACCTGGGACTTGTAAATGTCTTATGCTCATAAAACTTCAACCAGTGTAGCCCCCAAGGGCCGGGTCATTATGCAATAATGAGCAGGAACTTTTTGTAGATCTGATCATATAGACTTGAGGAGCAATGTGTAGCCCCCAAGGGCCGGCTCAGTAAGAAAATACTGGGCTGGGACCTAGAAAAAGATAGAAAGGCCGGCTCATCTCCTTGAGATAATAGGATCTGTTGACAATGTAAGAACTTTCATTAGCCCCCAAGTGCCATGGTGCATGATTGCAGCGACATGGGACTTTGAACTTGGTCTTGAATGTTGAGAAATCTGGGTTGTCATCTGAGTCGCCAGATATAGACTGAATGTCTTGTATTTCACATGTGTAGCCCCCAAGGGCCGGCTCATCAGTATGTGACGGGCCGGGTCTTTTAATTTGGACCTTATAATCTATTTGAACAGCTGAATACTGTAGCCCCCAAGTGCCGGGTCACATGCCTGCAGCGACTTGGGACTTTAGAAAAAAATTCTCTGAGCAGTGTAGCCCCCAAGTGCCGGGTTGTATGCCTGCAGCGACTCGGGACTTACATGCACTTCTCCTCTGAAAAGAAAAACATCATATGATGTAGCCCCCAAGTGCCGGGTCGTATGCCTGCAGCAACTTGGGACTGTGTGAGAATAATATAACTCATCATAATTTGTTGAATGACTCCTTGACCATGGTTGTAACCCGGTATTTTGTTGAATATCCTGGAATAATGCCTTTGTCCTTGAAATGAAAATCCCTGCTCGTGGTTGTGGTGCAACCCGGCAAATATATGTATGAGAAATCAATAAGTGTTGTAGTTTAATACAGAGCACAATTTGAAAGAATCCAAGAGCCGGTCAATTAAATGACACGGCATTATATGTGATAGGGTGGCTCTTCGAGAATAGTAATTTCTTCCGAGCTGGCTTGAAAAACCCCAATCATTTAATACTGGTTATGATGAACCATGATGAAGATCCAGCCATGTTGGCTATTTAAGATAATAATATAACTTGGTTTGAGAACCTCAATTATTCAATATTGGTTATAACAACCATAATGGAAATCCAACCATGTTGGCTATTAAGGATTGGAATATGTATCCCGGTTTGAAAACCGGCTCCTGTAATATAAACCAGGATATTCATGCATATATGATGCATGGTATGACGATGCAATGATGATGCAATGTATGATGATGTATGTGTATGATAACAGAGTATAAAAATGTCGGCTTTCAAGGCTCGACAAAAAGAGACTAGCTCTGTTTCGTTCTTTGAAAAACTCAAGTTTTTGCTTCAAAGAAGCTTGGCATGAAAGCCGAAAACCTCGTAAGCTGGCTCTCACGTGACATAAATCCGTCGTTTAAACCTTAACAAGTTCAGGGTCTTAAAAAAGATTGACTGTTAAGAGTACGAACGGGCCACATAGCGGAGAGACTACAACAAACAAGGCGAGTTTATCCTAGCTCACTGTAAGCCGTCTCTCTCGTGACAAAAGTCATCGTTTAAACCTTGACAAGTTCAGGGTCTTTGTGCGAGATTGACTATGAAAGTTCAGGGTCTCTTAGCAAGATTGACTGTCAAGAGTTCGGCGGGTCACCTGGCGGAGTAGCAAGTTGCAAACAGGCAGGTTTAACCCAAATATGGCATGGAAGCCGGTCAAGAGGGTAAGATAGCTATACTCATTGAGTAGGAAGCCCCCAAGTGACCCATAATATGATAAGCCAATAAGGCAGGATACCCATGTTTGAACCGCGCATGATAGCAGCTAGTTCTCTTTGGCAACCTTTAATTTTCTGAAAACTCGAACTTGCAAGAGATGAATTCCTTTTGAACCGGATGTTGAGCCGGATATCGAGATCTCAAAACTTTGTGAGAGACAGACTTCTCTTGAGCCGGGTTTTAAACCGGAACCTTTTCTGATAATCCGAAATCCTTCTTTTGAGCCGGAACTCTCAGATTGCTTGGCACTTTTGCAGCTGGAAATTTTCTGACAGCCTTTAAGCTTTCACCAATGTGGCAGTAGCCCCCGAGATCGGGTTATTTCTTCTCCAATGACCCGGTGTTCTTGAATTTGCTGAAACTAGCAACATTTGTTGAATCATGTCTGTGTAGCCCCCGAGTCTTAAGATGACTCGAGGAGTTTGGCTTGAGATTCTCCATATTTAGCCGTGGCATAACCCGGCATATAGTTGACAGCGGAAACGCTGGAATGTGTTGAAGATGGAGGCAAAGTGGCAAGTTTGATGATCTTCGCAACACTCATTGTATACCCTCGGTGTTGATAACGCGATGTGAATTCCTGGAAAGTTGAGGTTGATCGCAGAAGCTGATAAATGATCCCGTATGAGCTGTGTCAATAACCCGACCAATGGTTCATCCCAGCAGGTTGTTGTAGTAGACTATCCACAGGGGCGGCGACTTGCGCGCGCCCGCTGAGCAGCTTGTGCGGATGGACGGCTTGAGCGAGCAAGCACGACACCGGCGTGTCAATGTAGACTAGACCGTAGAGACGGCAACTCTCGAGCGTCCGTTGGGCGGCTTAAGTGAGCAGGCGTGGCACCATTATGTCGATATAGACCGGACCGCCGGGCGGCGAGTTGCCCATGGCGTTGTAGGCCAGCGCGGACGGTGAGTCGGCCGTGGCGTTGTAAGCCGGCGACGACAGGAGAGTCCGCCGCAGCGTTGGAAGTTGGTGCATACACGAGAGACGGACGCGGCGTTGTAAGCCGGTGCGGTCGCGAGAGGCGGCCGCGGCATTGATAAGCCGGTGCAAACGTATGAGTCGGCTGCGGCATTGTAAGTCAATGCGGAGGAGAGAGGCGACCGCGGCGTTGTTGATGTAGACCGGTCCGTGGGAGCGGCGGCTCGCGCGCATCCGATGGGCGGCTCGAGCGAGCAGGCACGACACCGGCGTGATGATGTAGACCGGTCCGCAGGAGCGGCGGTTCATGCGCCTGTTCGTCGGGCGGCATGGACGGATGCTGGCGCGAGATAATGTTGGCATGGGCTCCGTATTCATGGTATAACGCCCCTTTTATAATGAATATATGTCCTGCATAAAACTTATTGCAAGAAACAGAGTAATTTTTCTCTGATGAATTAATATGTACTAAAACCAGAAAAGGAAAATAGCACCTGGTATTTTTTGTCGGATGAGCTTGTGCCAATATTATCATACTCCAACGTCCGTTCACGTACTAGTGTCTGATGGACCAAGGGGGGCGGTGGCTTGCGCGACTGTCTGCCGAACAGACGCCGTTTGCACGGACGAACGCCCTCCTCCGAGAGTCACCGTATGACGGTCACTTTTGCAGTAAACAATTATCCAGCCGTGCTTCGCATGAACAGTAACACTTTTGGTGGATTGGTGCTACGTACTCCTACTTGGTAATTATGGAGATCTCTTCACGTGGGACTAGCACTCCCTCTGATTTGATCTTCTTATGGGTCAACTTTTGATTTCGGTCAGACTGCTCCTGCACGTACGTGCACCAAACGGGCAGAGGTCTCGACCACGTCTCAGCCTGGGTGTACGTTGCAGCAATTTTTCCTCGGGGTAGCAGCAGCAACTGACGTCTAGCGGATCAATGTGTTGGGCATAGACGGAAAACCTGTCGGTCTCGGATATATACGTGGCTCCCTTCATATCCGACTCGATCTGGGTGTGTGATAACCCACAAGTATAGGGGATCAGTTGTAGCCTCTTTCGATAAGTAAGAGTGTCGAACCCAATGAGGAGCTAAAGGTAGAACAAATATTCCCTCAAGTTCTATCGACCACCGATACAACTTTATGCACGCTTAACGTTCGATTTACCTAGAACAAGTATGAAACTAGAAGTACTTTGTAGGTGTGATAGGATAGGTTTGCAAGATAATAAAGAACACATAAATAAAATCTAGGGGATGTTTAGATGAAGAAACAACTAAGTTAGTCTTAGTAGAGAGCTTTTTGTCACAAGAAAGTTATTTGTCCCTAAGCAATCGATAACTAGACCGGTAATCATTATTGCAATTTTATATGAGGGAGAGGCATAAGCTAACATACTTTCTCTACTTGGATCATATGCACTTATGATTGGAACTCTAGCAAGCATCCGCAACTACTAAAGATCATCAAGGTAAAACCCAACCATAGCATTAAGTATCAAGTCCTCTTTACTCCCATACGTAAACAACCTACTTACTCGGGTCTGTGCTTCCGTCACTCATGCCACCCACTATAAGAGAATCATAAACATATTGCAAACCCTACAGCGAGGATCCCTCACGCTTGCGCGACATGGAGAGCACCATAGGACAGCACCAATAATAAAACATGCAACTCAAACCAATCATGATCATCAATCAACCCATAGGACAAAACGGATCTACTCAAACATCATAGGATAGCCATACATCATTGGGAAATAATATATAGTGTTGATCACCATGTTTAAGTAGAGATTATAGCGGGGAGAAGAGATGTTGAACCGCTGCATAGAGGGGGAGAGAGTTGGTGATGACGGCGGCGAAGTTGTTGGTGTAGGTCGTCGTCACGATGATGGCACCGGCGGCGTTCCGGTGCCACCGGGAGAGAGGGGGAGAGAGCCCCCCTCCTTGTTCTTCTTCCTTGGCCTCCCCCTATATGGGAGGAGGGTTTACCCTCTGGTCCTTGGCTTCCATGGCGGCGGAGGGGCGAGAGCCCCTCTGAGATTGGATCTCTCTCTCTGTTTCCTTCTGTTTCTGCCTTCCCGGATTCTGGCCTTTCACCGTTTCTTAAATTCCCGGAGATCCGTAACTCCGATTGGGCTGAAATTTTAACACGATTTTTATCCGGATATTAGCTTTCTTGCGGAGAAAGAAGGCCACCAACCGCCTTACAGGGTGACCACAAGGGTCCAGGGCGCGCCCTACCCCCTGGGGCGCACCCCTATGGCTTGTGGGCCCCTCGGGCATCGTCTCGCGTTGATTCTTTTTCCCAAAAATCACATATATTCCAAAAAAAATCTCCGTAAGTTTTTATCGCGTTTGGACTTCGTTTGGTATGGATATTCTGCGAAACAAATAACATGCAACAAACAGGAACTGGCACTGGGCACTGGATCAATATGTTAGTCCCAAAAATAGTATAAAAAGTTGCCAAAAGTATATGAAAGTTGTAGAATATTGGCATGAAACAATCAAAAATTATAGATACGACGGAGACGTATCAGTGTGCGGCTGGGGTCTCCTGCCTCCAAAAAATATCCTTCATGCTTTATTGCTAGGCACCAGATCGGATTGAAAACAGCAGAGGCCAGATCAACAATTGGCCAACGCGTGACAACCATGGAAAAATTCTCCAGGGTCAACGCGCAACAGTCATCGAAAAATTCTCCGGGGTTCGATCTTGGATCCCAGTTGATGTAGATCTTTCTGTGTCTTCTCTTCATCATCCGGCTGATGATGAGTTTCTCGATCCCTAAGAGAATTCCCTTCAAGAACATAACACCACCGTGTGCTGGCCCCACGGTGGGCGCCAACTGTCATGGTTTTGTCACGGCAAGATGTCCTCGTGACAGAACTTAGGTGTGAGGTCATCGCAACTATGTGGCGGATTGAGAGGGGTTGGTCGGAATCGAGAGACGAGAGTTTACCCAGGTTCGGCCCCTCCGATGGAGGTAAAAGCCTACGTCCTGCTTTGTGTATATTGATGATGAGGGCGATCTCAATTACAAGGGTGCTATCTTGCTACCTCTAATCTCGAGAGCCTCTAATATGTCTATCTCTCATGACTTGAACTTGTCCCTCTAGGGGTGCCTTACCCCTCCTTATATAAGTGGAAGGGGTAGGTTTACATGTAGTGTCCTACTGGGAGTAGGATTAGGACTAGTCTCTCTTGAGTCCTAATCCGGGTCTTGTTTCTGGGAATCCTTCCTCTCCTTTGGGCCTTCTCTGCGAGCCCCGTCGTCGCTGGCTTACACGCTGGGCCTTGGGCCTGGTCGTCCTGTGACCCGGTAATAGAGGTGACCTATGAGCCGCCATACGATGGGCCAGGTCATACCTCCTGCCGGGTCACCAATGAGTCGCCAAGCTCGGCTGGCGCAGCAGTGAGTCGCCGAGTCCCGGCCGGGTCATACTTCAGGCCGGGTTATACCGCGGGGTAATATCCCCGACAAGCGTGGAGGCTGAGTACCGTCAGTGGCGAACGCTGTCGCCGAGTGTACTTGGCTTCGACAGCTTCTTTAGGAGTTGCATCACGACGTCTCGCAGGCTACGGTCATCTACTGCGACAACGTCTCTGCCGTGGATCTTTTCGCCAACCCCGTTCATCATCGCCGGACGAAGCACATCGAGCTAGACATCCACTTTGTGCACGAACAGGTAGCCCTTGGCCGCACTCGGGTTCTCCATGTTCCGACCGCACAACAGTTTGCTGATGTGATGACTAAGGGACTGCCTACTTCCACCTTTGAGGAGTTTCGATCTAGTCTCTGTGTCTCTGGCGACGCTTTGACTATGGGGGGGTGTTGAATATATGGTGCATGTATATTGTGTCTAGGGCCCACCTCCTAGTTTTCCTGTATAGTTGAGGTTGTGGCCCCCATCTTGTACATCATATATACGTGCCCAGTGCACCTATCAATGCTATTGAGTTGCACAGCCAAAACCTAGACTTCTACACTATGCTAGTTGATTCTTGTTCCCATAAATTGTTTCCTCACAAAATCCCTATGCATAGGAAGTGGGTTAGAATTAAATGTGCTTGTCATGAGATTCATGATGCTCTCTTGTTTCAATTACTACTTTTTATGTGAGCATCATTGAAATCATCATGCCTAGCTAAAAGGCTTTAAAGAAAAGCGCTTGTTGGGAGGCAACCCAATGAATAAATTTATTTTCATCTTTTTCTTTCTGTTTTTTAGTGTTGACACAATTATGCTACTGTTATGATTGTGTTTTTTATGTTTTAATTAGTGTTTGTGCCAAGTAAAGCCTTTAGGAAGGCTCACAAGATGAGTAGAAACAATGCTGAATCTGAAACAGAAACATTGACACCAGTGCAGGAATTTTTATTTTTTACCATGGGAAGAGGTGCTTTGTGATGGGTTCGATCTTGCGGTGTCCTCTCCCAATGACAGAAGGGGCAGAGAGGCACGCATGTATCGTTGCTATTAAGGATAACAAGATGGGGTCTATTCCTACATGAATAGATCTTGTCTACATCATGTCACCGTTCTTATTGCATTACTCCGTTTCTCCATGAACTTAATACACTAGATGCATGCTGGATAGCGATCGATGTGTGGAGTAATAGTAGTAGATGCAGAATCGTTTCGGTATACTAATCTTGGACGTGATGCCTATATAATGATCATCGCCTTGGATGTCGTCATGATTATTTGATCTTGTATCAATTGCCCAACAGTAATTTGTTCACCCACTGTGTGCTATACTCATGAGAGAAGCCACTAGTGAAACCTACGGCCCCCGGGTCTACTTTTCCAACATATTGCTTTCCGATCTATCTTTTGCCGCTTTTGTTTTCAGATCTATTATTCCAAAAACCCAAAAATACCTTGCTGCACTTTTTATTTGCCTCTTTTATTTTGTGTTCTTGTGAGATCTATTTATCCAATCTATTACTATCTAATCTGTCTTTTTACCGTTGAGAGATTGACAACCTCTCTTACGCATCGGGTTGCAAGTATTTGTTCTTTGTGTGCAGGTACCGTTTACATAGCATTGTGTAGTCTTCCTCTTAGGTTCGATACCTTGGTTTCATAACTGAGGGAAATACTTACCGTAGCTATGCTGCATCATCCCTTCCTCTTTGGGGAAATACCGATGCAGTCTCAAGCCACGTCAGAAATCACATGTTTGTTAAACTTCATAAAACACCGAAGGGAATGGTAGATGCGATAAGAATCACCATGGGTTCTCGATGGCGACAAGGCGTTTGATAGACTAGTTCAGTCTTCTACAAAAGGACTATGTCTGGTTGGAGGGGCTGTGATTTTACACTGAAGATAAACTCTCTTCACCCTATTCTCCTCGACAATTGGTTCATCAACCAATGCCGATTACTCATGATAGATACTTGAGGTGATATCCAAACCTTTACATACTTCTTTGAGAACCACAAGTACTCTTTGTTTCTGAAGACTTTGACACCTAACCGTCTAGAGAGTTGGCAACTCTCAAGAGTAGTAGGTGGAGCGTACTAGACTTAGATTCGAGTGATGCTAAACCACTATATAATTTTTCAGCCCAGGGGTTTTCTCTCGGTGGATTTTAAACTCAAATCACTCAGGAGAGAGGGTTCCTCACAAACATCTCGGAATCAAACGGAGCAGCCACCGGACAGAGCCGATGCGGGGTGGCTATTTATAGCCTAAGCCTTCCCTGATGGGAAATGACCATTTTGGCCATGCGGTCCAGCCAATGGGCAACCGACACGTTCTCAACGGTCGGATTTTAAGAGCAACGGTAACATTACTTGAGGAACAAGTAATGCTAACTCCTCGGACATAGACAAATATCTTGCAGCGAAGAAGAACACAGTCTTTTGCTGACAAGTATTTGCTCGGAACACAAAGAGATTTCTCTCTCAACTCACATGGGATTGGATTTAGTATCAGTGAATCGAAGCTTTTGAACACTCCACCCCTCTTAGTAGTACAGTGGTCCTATGACTCAATGAAAGAGAAAAAGAACAACGAAACAAATGCTACGTCTTCACTTCGTCTTCATCTTCTTGACTGTAGTCATATCCTTCGGACAGACACCGAATCAATTGCTTAGCATCAGCAATCTTAGGGGCCACTGTTGTCAGCATAATCTTCGGTGATAAGTCTCACTGCAACGCAGAAGTTTATCTTTGGAGTTCGACCAAACTCCTCGAGACTTCAGGGGCATGTTGCTATGTGTGCACTAGCAAACACATCAGTCCCCAGCTGTTTATGTCAACAAGCTCCAAACATAAGGAGGCAAATTATTGCACCAACGGTTTTCCTGCATGAAAAATCAGCAAACAGGGCCATAAGATCATGCTTAATCAATTCCTAGAAATTTTGAAAGAAGAAAAAAGGAAGGCCATCTGGGCCAGGGGTCCATCAGAGTAAGACCCAAAAATAGTAGCCTCAACTTCCTATTCAGAGAAAGGATTTGATAAATGATCATTCTTTGCAGGGGTAACCTTTTCATAGTAGAGAAGAAATCATCATACAAGGTAAATCCAGATTGCTCTTCCTTTGCAAACAACTTTTTATAAAAGTTAGAGGCAGTGTATAGCACTTCTTTGCTATCAGAGGTGGGCCCATTAGGTACTTGTAGAGAGTGAACTGGAGTTTCCTCTTCCTTTGATTGGCAACAACGTGGAAATAGGCAGTATTTCTATCCCCCTCTTGTATGTCTCTGTCTCTAGATATTTGTCTGGATTTAGTTTCCTCTTTGAGCCAGATCTTCACCATCTCATCCCTAATCTCTCTAAGTCTATTTTGCTCATCTAAAGTTAGTTCCTTAGTTTCAGATTTGCTATCTAGGATGTCATATTCATCCATCAAGTCTTTCTTAAGGTGCCTAAGTTCAACCTCAGTGTTGTGGCTCCAGACTTTAGTCAGCCTCCTAAGGATCTTAACCTTAGGTTGCCATCAGAGCTCTTGCCACTAATAGGAGTAGAATAAGCCTTTTCAACAACAACTCTAAAATCTTCTTTAAGAAGCCACCACTTCTCAAATTTGTATCTAGAGCACCTAGGTTGTAGCCCAATCCCAGAATCCTAGAAGATTGTGGTATGGTCACTTCCAAGTCTAGGCAGGGCTTGGATATGATCCAAAGGAAAGAGTTTGTGTATATGAGTTGAGCAAAAAATCATGTCTATAGTGGACATGATCATATCATCCTGGTTATTGGCCCAAGTGAATTGCATGTTTTCTAATTTACTTTCAAGGAGATTCCAGATCTCTACCCAGGCATTAAACTTGTCACACCATTTATTATCAAATCTACCATTGCTTTTATCTACATTGTATCTAACCAGGTTGAAGTCACCCCCCAATAAGAGTATGTATTTAATAGTCCACAAAGAGACTATGTTGTTATGAAAGAAAGCTATTTTATGCTCATCACAAGAGGAGCCATAAATTGTAACCACTCTAAAATTCACCCCCAGAGCCTTAGCTTTAACATGGCATGAGACAGAAAAGTTGCCCAAATACCAACTAAGGACCTCAAAGATATCCTCATCCACTCCCATAAGGATGCCCCTAGCAGAGCCTTTTGCTGGGAGTGCATGCCAGGAAATTTTTTTACTGGCAGTGAGAGCCTTAACTAAGCTTTTAGAAATTGGTTCTTTCTTAGTCTCTTGGAACCTAACTATGCGAGGTTTGGTTTTATTAATTAGATCGATAATATTTTGTTTCCTACCTAGAGCATCAATGCCCCTCACGTTCCACAATAGATAATTCATTTTAAAATCCTCTTCCTAGGGTGCTTGTCCCTCCTATGTTTATATACCATGGTCCAAATACTATCACAAAACTCATGTTGATCATCTTGCAGATGTTCAGGAGTATGTGGGGAAGTACAACTAAAAGGGGAAGGTGGAGAGCTAACTAAAGTATCAACACAACTAATTTCATCATGAATAGTTAGATAGGAAAATGAATTGTCAGAGTAGGCCCTACTACACTTAGATGTTGGAGCAGGAAAGCCTTCAGCTTTTTGCAATCCAATCTTACACCCACTAGAAATATTAACACCTATTTTAGCAGTTAAACAAGTCAATTTAGGTTCATGGTCAATAAGGAAGGGTTTTGTGATAATATACCTTGGACTTTGGAGTGGAAGTTTCTTCGGATCTCCAGGTTATGTTTTTTCTTGACTTCGTGGGCTATTTCCAGCATGGTTTTTCCTCCCCCATACATCCTATTACTGTATCTGGTTGCCTGAAATGGGCCCACTTCCTTTGTTTATTAGGGTCGCCATTCTCACGTAAATTAGGAGTTTCAAAGTCCCTCTTGCTGGCTTGTGAGTCATCTATCACTTGTTGCACAAACATGTCACATTCATAAGACTGATTTGTGTCTAGGTCATCCACTAGTTCCATTTGTTGTAGCAGATTGAAGCACTTAACCTTGTCTTCTTCAAAGTTGTCCATCAAAGATATGATATCAACCCAAACTTCCTCAAGTGACCTGTCCAGTTGTACTTGCATGTCACAAGTCTGTCTAGTGTTGGAACTGGATCCAGTTTGGGATTTAGTCCCATGGGAGTAGAGTTCTTGGATTTTTGTATGTCAATGTCCATCCTATGTTGATCATCTCCATTAGTATTTTGATCATCTTTATCTGTGGAACCCATTCCTCCATCTTCCCAAGTCCCCTCACCCTCACTCAAGACTGGAGGAGGGTTAGAATTACCTGCAGTAGGTTCCTCTTTATGAATGTTAACTTGGTATTACTTTGGCCCAAAGCAAAAGAGTCACTCCTTTGGCATCTTAGCAATACCTCTACACCTGATCTTGACTCTGACTACTTCAAAGAAATTCTAAAAAATCCCTTGCAAGTCCACACCCAACAACAGTCCAAAAGGAGAAGTAACCTGGTCTAGGGTGTCCCACTCACACCATTTAGGTTGCAAAGCCCTCAACTGTAGCCACACTTCTGAAAGATCAGAAAAATCATCTAACTCCCCATCCCAGACCGAGACATTCACTGACACTCCTTCCTTCAGCAAGCCAAAGCATGGATAATTTGCAACATCCTCCACTTTTATATGTGGTGAAAATTTAACCAAGAAGGACCAACTGTCAAGTTGCCTGATAAACCAAGGCCAAGAAGTTTTGTAAATGATGTTGAATTCCTTAGCCAGCTCTTCTTTTGTAATCTCCCCAGTTTCCAAACAGACAAGTCCAATATTCTTGAGAGAGAAAAACCTAGTATCTGTTTGGTCTTTGATCTCAATGTGGTAAAACCCAGTCCAGTGATTGCACTTCCTACATATGTTGCGGTGTGATGAGGCTGTTGTTTAGTAGGACAAGCACCCACCTCATGATCAACACTTCTTCATATGAAACAAGACTTGGGGACTTGGCATCCAGCTTTGTGATGCCCACAGTCCCCATAATTATAGCAAACAACATCAACGTACTCTTCAGTCTTGGCAGCAGGACCATCAGTTTTGTCAGAGTTCACTCGGGCAACCACAGGGTCAAAATTCTACTTGTTCTTCTGCTTACTTTCTTGTGGATTCTGTCTGTTGTTCTTCTGTTTGTACTGTGAATTCTATCTGTTGTTCTTCTGTTTGTATTGTTGTTTTGCTGAAATTGAGCTGACTGTTGTGGACCTTGAACAAAACAAGGCCGCCTCTGAGACTGCCCATAATCCCGATTTTACTAGGGGGCACTACACCACGACACTCAAAGCAGCGTCAAATAATGTGTCGGCATAGGTCACCTAAGGCGACACATTTAGTGTCAGCAAAGACCTTTGCCGATAGAAAGGAGCTATCGCCTATAGTCCTACCGGGAAAGGTCTTCCCCGACAGATAAATCTTTGCCGACACATACTATGACAGGCTTGATGAGGTCTACGCCGACAGACATTTGTACGCCGACAGACAGTGCTTTGCCGACAGATCATCTGACAGTGTGCTATGTTGACAGATACTATGACACCCATAATTACGCCGACAGTTCATCTATCAGTGTGCTACGCCGACAGATAGTGCGACGCTCAATAGTTTCGCCGACACATTTACTGTCAGGGCTCTACGTTTCGGCTCAAATGCAAATGTACCATATTTTAACATGAAATTACATTCATAATATTCAACTTATGTTCAGTATGCAACACATATACAAACACACTCTTGGATTCGTCACAAGATACCAATTATTAATACATTCGTTCAAACATATATACAAGATTCATTACTTTGCTTCACTCAAGTCTGCTACAACCAATAAGCAAATACGTAAGCTGACATACAAGACGTGGTCCATTACAAAATATGATGGCTAGGCTCCTAACAGACCAATTGTTAGATCACTTGACTACTACAAAATATTATGGAATAGACCAAAACTCTTCGATCACCAAGCTGAAATCAACTTCCATATCCACAAGATGTGTCAAACATGTTATGAACAAAAGCGATCATCAGAACGTCTTATATCAACTTGTGGATGTGCCATTGTCCCTGCAAAAGAACTTATATGTTTGAGCAATTTTAGAAATGAGAATTTGTGCAAATTTGTGAGCTGCCCTTGACCGCAAAGATCTAAAAGTAGAAGATGTACTACAAATAGTTTCGTTACAGAAGATATCCTTAACAAAGCATCAACAAAAGTCAGGCTAGCAACTAGCATATCACATGCCTTACTATAAAAATTATGAACTCATTGACTCAGATCTGTTCTAAGGCATCACGAATAAGGTTCTTATTGTAACTTTACATATTTGTATTTGTTGTTCCTAGGATTATCTGCACATATCTCTGGAAAAAAATCATCCCTACATTTACTACATGCTCTCGATTCATCTATAGTCCATTTAAGTGCTAAATGCTCTCAGTTCATCTATCTACAGGCCACTAAACTATTCACGGACCTAGCATAAATATTCACAGACCTAGTACAAATATTCACAGCCATTAGTATAGGCAAAAACAATAGATTCTTAGTGATTGAGATCGCCAACAGCCTGACAGTATAGCATGCCATTTAACCCTCACTATTCGTTTTTCCAAGGAAATATTATTTGTTTTTTTTCTTTCTCTAGTACAACTACGTGGCTATCATAACAACATGTAACTTCAAAAATTCATCTTAATAAATTCTGGATGTGTGAATATTGCCTAACAAGAGCAAAAATCGCGCCTCATGGCAGCTAGGTAAATTAAACAAGTATAGATTGCTGCCTTCAATAGAAAATTAGAGGGGTAGATCCCACTTGCATACCATATACGTGTGTGCCCTTTTTTTGCTAATATCCTAGGTACAAAACAGCCAAGCAAACATCAACTTGCATAGAAGGGATACACGCTGGTAGTAGATGTGTTTTAACTGCAGCACACGTGCTTTGCCAGTCCATAAACCTGATTTGTTGCGACCATCATATTACATGACTATCATTTGTTGTAAGAACATGGACATGTATTCTGTAAGATATGAGCATGTACATGTCCTACTTTGATGTCTACAGCCTAAATGACAGGGCAACAACTAGTGCTACAGAGTGCCTTGCAATTAGTATAATATGAGCCTATTTGTCTCCAAAATGGATCGACAAAAGTTTTGCATAAATATCAAATATATCATTTAGAAAAACTGGAATAACAATACATTTCTAAGAAGATTTGAAATGACCATTATCTGGATTATAATTGGACCGTTCATTTATTTCTATAGTTTCACTTCTGTAGCGATTTATTTCTTTAGTTTTATTAAAATTTCATACATGAAAAAATATATACAATAGTTCCTATGTCGTACGAATTTATAACATTTTCTATCAAGAAAATCAACAATACAATTATAAAGATATCTTACTTTTTCCTGTAGAAACGTCCTAATGGATGATTAATAGTATATACTCTAGTTAGCTGAATGCAATGTTGATGGGGTTGGTCTTGTGAAAGACTGAACACCATGCGGTTTTGTTGATGCAATCGTGGAAAGCCAAATTTCGTGAGTAATTGATTCGAGCAGAGTCCTGCTAACTTTCTAGGTGCTTCCCTTTGATGTACCTACGTGGGCAAATAATTCTGAAAAACATATACAAACTGAAATATATCATGATAATACTTACTCGGCTTCAAATACAATATGGTCAGAAGTTTGGGAATACAGTTTTCTTGGATTAATACTAAAGTTTGAAAAACAATAATTAGTCATGCTTTGGAAAAAAATATAGTCACATCTGCATGGTTGAATTATACCATACGATACAGAAAATAATTTGATTAGAATCCTGTTGGAACAATCGCTTAGCAATCAAAGCTTCATGGGGAGACACAAAATTCATGGGATAGATTTCTTGGATACAAATAAGATACCAACGCATGCTCATGTACTCCCTGGAAAGGAAATATGCATAACTATTTCTAGGGTACGTGGAGTGTGTTGTCAGACACGCATGATTCATACACATCAGTACATGACCCAAACTTTTCCATTTATTAGTGTTGGAATTTTTGGAGTTCACGATGTTTTAATGTTTATTTTCCTCTGCAACTTGTATTGCAAAATAATTCGGCGACACAGTAATGTATGCAGGTAATTTAGAATCAGCAATTAATCTACCATGGACCAATCAGAATCCATATACTCAATAAAAAGATGTGAACTGGATCATCACCTATGCATCTTGTTGAGAGCATTAGGATTAGATTATCGGCTATCATGCTTGCAAACGAATAATCAAACTTCAGGATCAGCATGTAAGTTAAACCTGCATGCCGCCATAATGACTGCATCATGCATGTGGAGATGCAGGACGTACCAACGTGCTGTCGGAACTAATCCAGGCATCCAGCCAACACGTACTTATCACTAGCTCTCGACATGCAGTGATCCTAATCCTGGCTCACCAAGCAGTGCCCTCTTTTGTAATTAAAGGTTCATGTTGTTAAATCGTTCAGCGATCCGTTTTATTGAGGCCGTCCCTAAAAACAATGCTGGAAATCATTATTCCTGTAATTCAGTTATGTAGTATATATATAGATACCTTTTCTAGATTGAATTCACTATGTAGATCGGACATGAAAGAGATCTGGTGCTTACCTGCGATCAGCGTTGCTTGCATATAGGAGCCGAGTACAGGGTTCCACGGCCCCCAGCCAACGCCCATGATGGATGCACAAATCTGACATGGACGCCCAAACTTTCGCCTTGCTTCTTCACCACAAAACCTATAATATTTGGAGGAGAGGCCATGAGAAGGAAGATACGGCTTTTCACCTTGCACTGGCAAAATCAATCGAAGGCATGCCAGTAAGATGGATGTCCAGCGTTGCCAGTCAGATGGATGTCAAGCCAGCAATTCAAGCATGTCTTGCTCTTCCTACGCTGGTTGACGAATCAATTGAAATGAGACTCTGGCCTCTACAGAATACAAACCTACAACAAATGAAACATCAGCAAATTTTCGCTTATGATCATGGGCATCTCACAGCCCTCAACGCAAATCGATTAGAGAAACTCAACTCCCATCAAATTTGGGGCTCCAATTGCACAGGAAACTATCAATCTACAACTTCCTAAAGCAGAGCATGCGCATTAGTCCACGAAAGCGCCGCTCAGAGGAGCGTGCCCTACCTATCCAGCTAGTCCCGCATCAGATTAGGACGACCGAGATGGAACACGGGAATCATTTCCGTGCAACCCTAGATCAACAGATACACACGGACAAGCGGGGCACGCGGCGAACAAATCTCGCGATGCAGCAAGGGGAAGGGGAAGATGGGGATTGGGGAGGCGGGGGGGGGGGGGGGGGGGGGGGGGGGGGGGGCTTACGGAAGAGGATGAGGTCGCTCGAAGGCGCCGACGAGGGAGGCGTAGGCGACGGGGCGGATGGAGAGGTCGAGGCAGGCGTCCCACTTGGCATCCAGGTCGTACCGCGGCGGGATCCCGGACCTGGGGGGCGGGGACGGCTTCGGCGGCGCCAGAACATGTGGGGTGGTTGTGGCAGTGAGAAAGATGAGGAGGGGCCGACGCATATGGACGAGAGAAGAGAGGGGAGCGGTGGATCTGGAGAGGTGAAGCTTGTTCAGCGCCGGTGCCGGTATCGAGTGGTGGAGGCTGAGGGTACGACAGGAGAGAATGGGAATTAGGGTTACGTGTGTTCTTGCCGCTTGATATTTTGGCGTGGGCACGTGGATAGAAATTGGTGGGCCAGGTTCAAGAAACGCCAACACTTTTTTTGTCGAGATGAACTGCCGACACATAATGTATGGGTAAACATGGTATATGTCGACACATTTTACGTCGGTGGACATCAAGCCATTGCCGACAGATAATGTGTCAAAAGCCTGCATAACACTCACAATCGGTGTGTCGGTATAGTTTGAGACAAAAAAAGTGTCGGCGTTGTGGACTTATGCCAACAGATGCATGTCGCTAGTGTGGTGTCGTGGTGTAGTGGGGGTTGTTGCTGTTGTTGCTGAAATTGAGCTGACTGTTGTGGACCTTGAACAAAACAAGGCTGCATCTGAGAATGCCCATAATCGTGATTCTACGAGGGGTCTGTTGCTGCATCCATGGCCCTGATTGCATCGACCAATTTCCATGCTGGAAAGGGCAGAAGCCTCCACCAGGGGTACTAAGAGAACATCCATGGGGGTGGAGGGCCTTGAAACCCCAAATTGGGAGGAGCAAAGCCAAATTGCGTACCAGGGGCCCAGCCAGCGTAACAAACTTCTACTGATGCTACTGCATGTCAAAGGAGCTTCCGTGTCCTTCCCCTCCATGCCCACGCACACCCTCGCCCATGTCTTTGATGTGCTTGAAATCTGGTCTGTCTGAGCTCTCTTTACGATTCGTAGCCTGAGCAAGCTGGCTACTAGTGGCACAATATCACTCAGTGGTTGGGGAGGCAGGGAAGTAGTTGGCAGTGGAGAGGGATCGAGTTAGACTCAGATCACAGGGGGGCTGGGCAAGCTGCTGCAGGGGGGGGGGCCTAGCATGGGGGAAATATCAACTATGCACAATGATACTTCCTCTTTTAGTGATGTATCCAAATAACATCTTGACCGACACGAGTCCTGCATCAAGAATCAGTTGTCCTACCGCAGGCTCTATCTGTCGCATGGGGTTTCCTCGATAATTAAGATTAGACAAGAGATTTGGGTTTTTAATGACTATACCTCATGAATCCTTAAGGTTTGGATGTGTGTTACCGTACTAAACCTTTCTGTCACCAGTGTTCAGAATAACACTTCATGTTCTCCCTGCCCTTAGCCTTGCTGTGACTCGCTCTCCATAATCCTGGGTACCTGCAGGGATGAAGAACGCAAACAAGACAAGAGACATCTACAAAACAATTTTATTTCACAAATGTGGGACATTAATTCAAAGCTCTTCCATTGATCCCCACAACAAATACAGAGGGTTCAAGGCTTATGCTTCAACCCATACCTTACCGAACTACTCACACATGGAGATCAGATCGAATGAACAAAACATTTAAGAACACATCTTGAAGATCTTGGAATTCATCCTCATACGGAGGTTACTTCCACTCACAAGAGTCATCTTTGGCCCTTCTCCACTAAGAAGATCTCCACCACCACTGGCAAGCCAACCTATGTTCTTGAACCGTTTCTTGACATCATGCACCGCATTTTCAGGCACACCATCTTCCCCATGTTAGGAACTTGGATCAGGTACACTCTTACCTGGTGGATATGTTGCTCTATTATCAGAGTGTGAGGGGCAAAGAGGAGGTAGAGGTTCTATATGTTTCTCATGTCATGTGGTCTGAGCTCCTCTCAGTGGTAACTGAGCGCAAATGTCCCATATATGCTCCATATCTGATGCATCTTATTGAGAGGACCTAGGAACTCACCTTTCCAGGCATGTTGTTTGAATGTGGTGAGCTGGTTACCCATGAGGTTGTGTAACTGAGACATGAGGACAAGTGGAGCACTTTGTAATGCCCAAGACGCGGTCCTATCCTTATTTTGGCTCGAGGGCCTCGATAGGGATAGAAGCGCATCTCGTCATTTCGCAAGAATGGATATCGTTACAAGTACATGTAAAGAGGAGATGAGTATATGGAATTGGCTTACACTTGCCACAAGCTAAATCATGATCATCTCAAATACAAACATTCATATCAATCATCATACATAAAAGTAGGGTCCGACTACGGACAAAATCAAACGATAAAAGTGACATCCATCCTTGCTAATCCCAGGCTGCCGGCCTGGAACCCATCCTATGATCGTTGAAGAAGAAGAGAACTCCAAATCAAACAAGCATCGCTCTCACGTTAAAGCATCGCATTACCTATACCTTCAACTATTGTTGTAGTAATCTGTGAGCCATGGGGACTCAACAATCTCATTTCCAAGGGTATCAAGATTAGCAAAGCTTAATGGGTGAGGCATGGTTAAGTGGTGAGGCTACAGCAAGCACTAAACATTTGAATATGTGGCTAACTTATGGGTACAAGAATAAGAAGAGTGATCTACGCATAAACACACGTGAACTAGTAATGATCAAGAAGTGATCCCGAACACCTACTTATGAGTCAAACATAACCCCACTGTGTTCTCTTCTCGGTTCAGACCTCACAAGAAGAGACGGTCACGGTTACGCACTTGGTTGGTCTATTTTATTTGAGTTTATTCAAGTTTGCTATGACTGGGTGTTAAACAAATTTCCAAGTTGCCACATAACCATGGGCACGGCTCTCAAAAAGATTTAACCCTACAGGGGTGCTCCAACTCAGCCATCACAAACTAGCCACATGCCGCGTGGAAAACCTCAACCTCGAGATAGCCCAAGGTATCCTCGGAATCCCGGTGCACAAGACATTCGAGAAAGGTAAAACAAATCCAGCAAGGCCGCCCGACGTGTCGACAAACCCGATAGGAGGCGCGTATCTCGTTCTCAGGATACGACCAGATGGGAAAGCCTACGAGTAAAACCAGACCACGAGTTTCCCCGCGGTGGCCCCACAGTCTACTCGTTTGGGGCCAACACCATCAGCACTGGCCTCCCTGTATCATGTTGAATTAATCCGCGGGTTCATGACGCCCTGTGCATTACTAACGTTGTTCAATATTATTATGTTGAGCAAATATAGTACCAATGTTGGGCCTTGCCAGAAGAGTTTTATCCCAAAACGGATTATCAAGGGGGTCCCCATAACAACCCCAAGCATGTTAGGAGCGCTCAATATGGAACATAACACCGGTAAACAAGTAACTAGGGCGGCAAAAATATGGAACATAACATCGGTACACAAGTAACTAGGGTGGCAAAGGTGGAACAAAACACCGTGAAAAAGGTCAAGCCTTCCACCTTTTACCAAGTATATATGTGCATTAAATTAAATAACAATAATATTGTGATATCCCAAGATATCCATGTTGTCACATGGAACAACCTGCACATGCAACTAGCAACACTATAAGAAGGGCTAAGCAAGCGGTAACGTAGCCAAACAATGGTTTGCCGGGATGTGGAAGGTTAGAGGCTTATCATGGCATTTTTGGGAGGCTTGACAAACAAGTAGTAGGGAGAGAGACATAGCGATAGAAACGAGACAACTAGCATGGCAATGGTAGTAGTGGTATCCGGGGAAATGGTCATCTTGCCTGAAATCCCGCTTGGAAGAAGAACGAATCCATGAAGTAGACGAACATGCATAGACAAACGAACCCTCACACCCCGAAATGCTTTCGGAACTCTATCGAGAAGAAGCAATCTGGAAACAAACAAATGACACAATAAACACCACAACATTATTCAAGACATGATGCGCAAACAATGATGATGCATGTCAAGTTTAAATATGCAAGGCATGACAAACACAACAATCAACTACTACACATTAAGTGAAGTTCAATATGCAACGAGTTGCATATTGACGAAACTCCACATTTGCATTATTTAGTGCGCTCTCGTTTTAATTACATGGCAAGTTTACATGTTGTTTATCATGGCAAGAGGTGAAGCATAATTAAACTAACTATCTAGGCATTTTAAATGAGGTCGGAAACAACTTATAGTATTTTCACAACGACCCCATATGCAAATTTCAAAATTGGTACAGATCTGAACTAACCATGTTTTTTATTTATTAAATAGGAAAACAAAATGCACCGTGTGATTCTACTCATCATTCTAGATGATTTACCTATATAGATCATTTAAAACGGAGCTACGGCCTAAAAGATATGATCAACCCAAGATAAATATGTCATGAATGCAAAATGCATGCAAATGACAACCACAAACATTTTAAATCATGGATGCAACAAGATATTATGAAACTACATGAAATTCTAGGCAAGTTTCATATATGGCATGTTCAAAACGGAGCAACGGTTCAACAATAACAAGCACACAAGGTTTTGATAAAATCTGTCCAAAACAGCAACTTAGCATTTTGCACACATCAAACCAACAAGCTACAGGAATCTAAAATGCACAAACTAAGCATGGAGCAGTAGCATGTAACATACACTTCATTTCATCAAAATGAATCATACACAAAAGAGTCATGGATCACATGGTAGGAAGCTCACAACACGGCTAAAAAACATGGCATTTAGGGACTTAGAGAAAATACCAGTTTTTCACAAACAGTGTTAACCTGAAGGCTTATTGACAGCAAGAAAAATACATGCTAAAGGCTTATCATGGCATGAAAATCTACAACATGGTAGTGTACATGATGCACTACAAATAACTCCAAAGGATCATTATCAAAATATGCACAGAAACATGGCTAGCATCAACACAGCATGGCAATCTGAAATAAGCAGACTCTCAGACTTGGTGAGAATTAGAGTAGACATGAGCAGCAGTTTTATCAGATTGGCTTGTTTGACAGCAGAAATATCTATGATACAATTCCTATACATGGAAACTAATGGCACCACATGATAAACCATAAAATGCTTTACAATACACTCCATGGGGGCAACACCAAAAGAGTTGTATATCGATGACAATTCGCATGGCAAAACAACAACAAAATATAACAGCTTCAGACTTAGAATTATTTTAGCACCTCAAAACAGCAACATTTTGGTTGCATGTTCACATGATGAAAACTATAGCTAAACATGGAATTCATGGCATGGCAAGCATACTACCATCAAGTAGACTTGGCATACTTCAAATTACTCCATTGGCACACGTTTATAGGATGCATGGTTTGCTTAATATGATGCTCGCAAAATGGAACTTATCGTTAACAAATTAGCAGTCTTAATGCGAAGGCCACTTGAGAGCAAGAAATGAACATGCTACTGATGTTTTACCTAGCAAGCAATATCATGGCATCAAATTACACATATCATAGAGCAATTCTCATGAAGGAACCACATGCAAAATACCTACGGATTTGATGCAATCATCCACACAAGTTTGAATAAAATATCAGTTTTGCAAACTACGACGGGATGCACTTTTGCAACGCATATTTGAGCATGTAGATGATTTGTATAATGCATGCAAATGGCACCATCATGTAGAGCATGTTACGTAGATTATTTTTCATATATAAAACATCTTCATCGCACCAACACACAAAAAGTTACAGACTCGACAAGATGCATATGTGCTGAAAAACGCAGACAGAAAAAAGGACTTAGACGAAATTCGACTAAGTCGGATCGGGATGGCTCGGTACCGGGCTCTCGCGGTGTAGGGGTCCCGGGGCGTTTGGATGCGGGAACGAGGGCGTCCCGGGACGGGCCGGTCCCGACGGCTTGGCCAGAGGAGGCCGATCCGGGCGGCGGCTGCGAGCACGGCGCCGGCGGTCACCGGAGACGGCGGCTGGGTCCTCCTCTGGGCCAGATCCGGGCGGATCCGGATGTGGAGTGGCGGCGGCGCAGAGATCCCAGCGACGGCGAGCTCGGCCGGCGGACTGGCGAGGTGTCGGCAGCGATTGCGGCTGGCGGGGGACGGAGCTCTGACGGCGCGGCCATGGCACGCGTGGGGCACGAGGTGGCTGGCGCGACGACGGCCTCGGGTGCATCACGACGCGGGGTCAGCCTGCCGGGTCACCGGGGCGGCGGCAGGGCTCGCCGGCGGCGAGGTCCGGCGCGGGGAAAGGAGTCGGGCGCCTCGGGCAGGGAGGCTACGGCACGCGTAGGCTGGCGTGAGCCAGCGCGACGGCGGGACGGACTCGCGAGGGCCAGATCTGGGCCTGGCGCGCGTGGGAGGAGAGAGAGGCCGGGGGCGACGTGGCGGCTCCCGGTTGGCTGCGGGCGGCGGCTACGGTGGGCTGGCGGTGACAAGTGGCGAGGGATATCTGGGATGGCGTGGAATATGGGGCTAGAGGTAGGGGAAGGCTAGGGTTAGCCTTTTTTGGCAGGGGAGGAGGGTTTAAATAGGCAGGGAATAGGGTTTGAGGGTTTTGGGGTGTTTCGGAGCCCTCCGATCGCTATCGGACGGTCCGATCGGAGAGGTGGGTTTGCTGGGCTTTGCGGGCTATGTAGTCTGGCTAGGAGTGGATGAGAGGGAGATTTGCGGCCCGTGACATGATTTTTATAAACCAAAAACGTTTGCAATTTAAACAGGTTATAGTGCCGCTATAGGTTTATCCGTTGGGGTATCAAACGACATCCGAATGCGACGAAATTTGGTAGACGGTCTACCTACAATATATTAAGACCGCTTGCCAAGTTTTGACCCATTCAAAGAATGTTTTATACGCACTTTTAAAAATAATATTTTAACGATATCGCGGGCACGTGCGTGTGTGGTTGGTCACAAAATGGTCAACGACAAGAACAAAGAGAACCGGCAACTATGAACGGAAGCAAGTTTTGAAAAATGACGGCGATGGAGTGCAGATGCTATGCAGATGATGCGAATTATGCAAAGATGAATGCGACAAACAAAAGAATCACACGACGAAACTTGGAATAACTGGAAGGCATCTGGAGCGTCGGTCTCGGGCTGTTACACACTCATGCTGCTCCGGAGATGCATCTTCCAGATGCTGATGAGGAGGAGGAGGATGATGATGAGGTTGAGGGTAGCGTTGATCCTAGTTATGCGCCATCTAGCGGGGAGCCATCTTGGGCATAGAAGTTGAGGGAGAAGATGAAGAAGTTGTTCTGCTTGCAGGCTCACGGTCTGTACAAAGCTCATTTGGCAGAGAAGTAGGCTAGGAGCCGTCACAAGGCTATGGGCAAGCACCTTGGAATGGACATCCTTAGTGGGTCTGAGGACAGGGTCACTGATGAGGAGACTTGGACCTCCAAGCATTGCTAGTGGGACTCAGATGTTGATCAGCCTGTCACTGCAGCCTCCAGCTCCAGCGAGTTCGAGGAATATTGATGATGATCCCATGCCGTGCTACCACCTTGGATCTTTGTAGTACTCTTTGCCCTTTTGGTGTCTCGATGCCAAAGGGGGAGAGAGTTTAGGGATTTGCCGAGTCACGAGTGCGTCTTAGTTGCTTGCTTTTCTTTGCTCGTGAACTCTTTTATCATTTGCTTTGGTTTGGTTTGTGAGACTTTAAGATCAAGTCATATGGTGTGAGACATATGCCACCCTTTACTTATCTTTGTATGTCTTAGTACTCTATCAGTATGTGAGTTTATGCTTATCTTGTTCCCTATGTTTATGCTCACATGCCATGTCTTGCATTTATGCTTATCTCCCTTTATGTTAATGCAAGTATTGCATGTCTATAAAATATAGGGGGAGTGTTGATCCTAGTGTGTGTGCTTTGCGTTCCAAAAGCATATCTAAAATAGTGCACACATCTAGGGGGGGGGCGTCTATATTTTGTAAGAGTTGGGGTTTGCTTTCTATCTTATGATATTCCTTGTGCAAATCATGCATTGTCATCAATCCACCAAAAAGGGGGAGATTGTTAGGGCATATTTCTCTCTTAATAATTTTGGTAATTGATGACAATGCATTTCCGGACTAATTGTGTGCATTAAGCCTTTTAGATAATTCATCATATGGCTCACGGCGATTATAGCCCTTCGGTGGATAATAATGAAGACGGTTATTTTTCCTGCTTTTTGTTTTCGGTGGAATTGAGTCGTAGGAGAACCGTACTATTAAGAGGGGTCCGCATCAGAAAGGTTTGGGTGGAATCAACATGTACACTTTCATTTGCACCCTTGTTCCTTTCCCGCATCGATTGAGTTGATCCACAATGCCTTTTGTTCTCGTCCTAGAGGAAACAAGCGGCAGTACCGCTTACACTGTAATTAAGCGGTAGTACCGCTCTGGCCAGCAGTAGTACCGCCTATGGGCGGTAGTACCACTATCCAGTGCCGCATGTTGTACCGCTGGCTCTGGAGTCTTGACTTTTCGTGTCGGACTGAGCGGTTTTGGAACGGTAGTACCGCCTGTTACTACCGCTTAACTACCGCCCTACCTTATGGGCTCTGAACACTCAGCGGACTCTGGGCGGCAGTAGGGAAGGCACTACCGCCTATAAGCAGTAGTACCGCTCATGCAAGCGGTAGTACCGCCTCAGCGGTACTATCCCTGCTCCTACCACTACCCCGTTGAAAGGGCATCTAGCCCCTAAGTGTGGTTGTGGTAATTAATGACAATATCTATGGACTAATGCTTTCACTGAGATATATTTGAAGGGATATTACATAGGTGGAGGCTTAAGGATGATTTCCATAGAGATGAAGATTTGCTCTTAGCTTTGGTAGTGAATGACAATCTCTATGGAACATCAAGGGGATTGTATCTTACGAAGAAGTGTTCCATAGTGATGCATGAAGCATGTTGAATTTATGTGGGAAGAGTTCCATCAAAAGCCTCTCCAATAAGTCCTCATGGTGGAGTTCATTGGAGGATCTCAAAGGTTGACACATTTGGGCTTATAATAATCAAGGTCTTGAGAGTATAATTAAAGGGAAGAATTCAATATGTGGTATGATCAAGTGAAGATCATGATCAGCTCATGTGTTGGGTTTTGGTTGATCATATCTTGAAGCAAGAAACTAGAGTGAAGAATTCATTGTGTCTCTCAAGAGTTTGTGATGGGGGCATTTAAAAGAGCAAGTGATGACCAATATGATGTTCATGGTGAATCTTGATATGGTCATAAAAGAGCTTTGGTGATATAGTCTTGAAGCAATGAAGTAAAATGAAGAGTTCATTAAGGCTTTCAAGAAACCAATATAGAGCTTGAAGTAAAGATGTTGGTTGACCAAGATGAAGCTCAAAGATTGTATCTAGATGGTCAACACACAAGCGCAAACAATGCACCGCGTGGGATCAAGTGATCTAGTGGTATGGTAAGTAATTGTGAATTGCGTTTTGTGCATTAACCCTTGCTATGTGTTTGCTATGTCTATGTGGGTTAGGTGTTTCTCATGGGCTTGCATCAAAAGAAAGATTTCGAGTAGCCTATGTAAGGATGACATCAAGTGGTGATGGTCATCGGGTTCGAGGAGTCCAAGTGCAAGATGAGAAGCCAGAGGTTATATGTTTGAAGCTTGTGGTCCACATCATGATAATGTGCATGTGAAGATGGACTTAAGTTAAGGCTTCCCTCATTCCAATATGAGGAAGCATCTCGAGTATCTTCACCAAGTGACCGTGGATAAGAAAAGGATTACAACTTGAGGCAAGCATTAAAAGTCATCATCATGCTCAAGTTGAATGTGCGAGGCAAAGGTATACCTTAGCTAGGTTTTCCTAGTTTTGTCGGTCTCATGTTGCTTGGTGCGAGACTGGATTATAGGTTTGATAGCCATACTATCAAGAGGGAGTTTCGGGCGAGTAGCTTGATCACGTCGCATGTAGAGAGCTCAAACCTTTTCATGATTTAAATCATTCTTTATTGTTGATCTTGGGTGTTTCTCTATGTGAGGACCTTGGGCTTTTCCATGGCTTTAAAACGAGCCCAAGATCATCGAATTCGGAGTGCGTATGCCCAAGTTATGCATGTTTCAGTTTCCTGCTCTGGGCTGTCTCTGGGTACCTCATGCGCACGGGGTTTTGAGGCCGTGGGCACGGGGTCCCCGTGCACACGGGCTTGTACAATGGGCATGGGACCCCATGGGCACGGGGTGTCCAGGAACTGTCCGTTGGAGCCCCAACGGCTAGTTTTGGGGGTTGCCTATAAAAGAGCCCTTCCTCCCCACCGGTTTGGGGGTTGTTCATACACTTTCTAAACATCATTTTGAGCATCATACCACCTCTCCTAAGACCCTGTCCCCCCTCTATGTGAAGAGGGATTTGTGGATGGATCTTGGAGTCATTTGTTGATTTCCTCCATTGCATCCCCTCTCTTCAATCTCCTACTTTAGAGAGTGCATCTTGTGAGATTGAGAGAGTGAGTTGAGCATTTGTTGCTTGACCTTGCATTGCATTTGTTGCATTTGTTTGAGCTCCCCTCATAGATTTGTTCGAGTGTGAGCCCGTGAGTTTAATACTCTTGGAGGCTTCCGCCTCCTAGACGGTTTGGTGATACATTGAGGAGTTTGTCAAGAGGTCTATGTGTCCACGGTTCCCCCGAAAGCTTCCTTTTGTGGTGTGCTCCGGGGAAGGGTGTGAAGTGGCCTAGGTGGTCAAGTTCCTCCGGAAGCTTCCGTGTTTGTGGTGTGCTCCGGAGAAGTTGTAAAGGTGTGGTGGTCGCCTTCAAAACCAACCCCGAGTGAATCGAGTCTCATCCGTTGGGGGTGACTCGAAAGTGAGAATACGGTGAGCCACTTGGTGGCGCTCTGGAGCTTTGGCTTCGGCACCGCTCCAACGGAGATTAGCACTCTCACGAGTGTGAACTTCGGGATAAATTTGCGTCCCCGACTCACTTGTGGCTATCTCATTCCCACACCTTTTACTTTCCGCAATTCATACTTGCTCATATAGATATATCTTGTGTTAGTTAGAATTGCTTAGTTGCTCCTACATTTCCATATCTTGTGATATAGTTTGTGCTTGCTAGTTTCTTTAATTGCATATCTTGTTTAGCATAGGTTGTTGGTGCACTTAGTTGAGCCTAGCATATTTAGGATTTGTGCTTGAAAAGTATCCGTTTAGTTTAATTCCGCATTAGGATAAAGCTAAATCCGTAAAAGTTTCAAAACGCCTATTCACCCCCCCCCCCCTCTAGTCGTCATCTCGGTCCTTTCAATTGGTATCAGAGCTTTGGTCTCTCCTTGGTAGGCTTCACCGCCTAGAGAGTAAAGATGTCGACTAGTGGTATAGTGCACAATGACACTTTTTGTTTTAATGGCACAAACTATCACTTGTGGAAAATTCGCATGATTTGTCATTTTTGGACCATGGGTCCAAATTTTGTGCGAATTGTAATTGTAGGGGCTTCTTCATGGAAGGATGAACTTTTTCCATCTAGTGAGGAAAGTGATGATATGCTTCGTGGGTATGGTGCTAAGAATGCCATAATCCGGTCTATATCCCTCGAAGTGTTTGAGTCAATCATGACTTGTGTGACGGCTCATGAGATGTGGATCAAACTTGAAGAAATATATGGTGGGTTCAATCTAGATGAGGTTCATCATCTTGTGGGGGAGTCAGTTGAGGAGTTCTCCACATCTTCAAATCATGAAGAATACCATGTTACTTCTTCCTCCGCGTGCTTGGACATTTCAACTTCTTCCACCTCACCATCATATGGCATGTCCCAAGGTAATGACATGGTGAGTGAAAATGTCATTTGTGATGATGATGTTGTGCTCAACATTGATGATCTTTCATGCAAAAATTCTAATGTTGTAGCTTCTTTGGACTTGAATATATGTAGCAAAAATGACATACCTTCTTGTATTGATAGTCCTTGCATATCATTTAGAGATTCCTTGAATACCTTTTGTGATGATATGCTTGATACTCCTTGTTGCCATGATCTCTATGCTTCTATTTCCTATAGTTGTTGTTTGACTAACTATGTAGAGGAAATAAGAGAAATTAGTGCACACATCACTAATGGAGAAATTGCTAGAAGAGCAAATAAGGAAATCACCATGTTGGAGAGGAAATACTATGAGTGTCAAGAGGATGGACATGAATCTCCTACTCTTATTGATGAAGAATATTCCTCTCCCAAATAACCATCATCAACCTCCAATGTTCATACATGCCTCATGGCAAGAGGTATTACCGAGGTATCATCTACTCTTAGTAATGATAACGATGATAGTGATAATGAATGTGATAGTGATATGAGTCAAGTAATATATGAAATTGGAAATTCTCTTCGTGGTGTAAATAAGAACACTTATGTGATGTTTAAAGATCTTATTACTCATTTTGGAAAGTGTAATGATTTACTTCATGAAGAGCAAGAACACAATGAAAGACTTGATTGTAACCTTCTTGATGCTCTAGAAACACTTAGAGACTTAGAATCTTCCAAAGAAGAGATTGAAGTTGCTCATGATCAACTTAGAGAGGATTTTGAGCACCTTGACCTTGGGTACAAGAATGTCAAAGGAGAGCTCACCAAACTCTCTAAGTCTTATGAGGAACTTCAAGCTACTCATGTGAAGTCTCTAATTTCTACTAGCTCCTCTCATATTGTCAATGATGCTTGTGCTACTAACTCTATTTCTTGTGAGGCATCTATCTTGAAGGAGGATGTTGAGCTAAGGGCTCAACTTGCTTTGCTAACTAGCAATTATGGAAAATTAGAAGAAAGTCATGAAAAGCTCTCGGGCTCTCATGATGACCTTCTAATCTCCCATGAAAGGCTAAAGTTAGCTCATGAGGCCATTGTGACTAAGGTAACATCTTGTGAGCCTCATGTAGACATTAGCACTATTTCTACTCAAAATGCTTTATTAACATGTGCTAGTCCTAGTGATTCATCTAGAAATATTATTGCCAATTCTTGTGATGAATTGCACTCCTTGCCTTGTTGCTCTAACAATGAAGCTTCTACTTCCTCTAGTACTATTGTTGATACTAACCTTGTAGAGGAAAACAAAGAGCTCAAGGCCCAAGTCACTATTTTGAAGAAAGACTTGGAAAAGTGTCATGAAGGGAACTCCACTCTCAAAAATATATTGATTGTTCAAAAATCCCCTCATGACAAAGGTGGACTTGGTTTCATTTCCAACAACAAGAAGTCCAAGAACAAGAAGAAGGGACAAGACCAAATCAAGAATGAGGCCAACATTACATGCTTCAAGTGCAAAAATGTTGGACACCATGTGAGAGCTTGTCCGTTAAAGAAGAAGGCTTCAAATGTGAAGCAACAAGGTAAGCGACCTCAAGTTCAATCTCAAGGTCAACATCAAGTGAAACCTCAAGGTCAAACTCAAGTTGAAGAAAGGCCACTACCAATGATGAACCAAGGTAATGCTCCCCAAGTTGAGAAAATTAAGAAAAATAGAAGGGGGAGAACATGTTGCTACAATTGTCGTGAGAAGGGACACATATCCTCATCTTGTCCCAATGGTAACATCCCTAAGCCTCCTCTAGTCAATGATCATTATTTGCTTAGGAAGGATGTTGTTGGCAATTTGTTTGCCAAGTATGTTGGTGCCCAAAGTGGTTTTGAAATGGATAAGACCATTTGGGTTGCCAACCCTATTGTGACTAACTTCTTAGGACCCACCTTGGTTGGGGACCATCAATCTCAAACTTGATCAATAGGTGTGTGGAGGACATTGGAGATTTGGCTAGTTCATGAAGAAACAGAATATCCACCATTTAGTTGTTCGAGCCAAGTCATGTGGATTATCTTCATATTATATATCCAATGTTCCTCTTTGCGGTAACTTATAGTTCCATTGCTCACATTGAAAGTTGTTCGCCCCTTGCATGTTTAGGTTTTGTATCTAGCATGTGTATGTATATGTTGTGTTTCCTAGTATGCTTGATTTATGTTATCTAGCATGTGTAGGTTGCATTGCACATCATATAGTGGTGTTTGTAGTCTTGAGCCTTTAGTATATCATATTGGAATCTTGTTTGGATCTTGTGAGATATTAGTGGATCATCATATTATCGGGGAGTGTTATGTTTTGTGCACATCACAAACCCAAAATGTGAAAAATGAGAAATACCACCTAGTATTGATATTCACTATTATCTAGTCACTATGTGGTATGTCAAGCTCATTTGAAATTCAAATTCTCAAAGCATCCATTAATTATCTCTTGTTGGTTTTTATTTGCCTTTGTAGCGTACTTCGTCAAGGTGTCCTTAGAGTTTCACAGAGACTTACTGGACACCCAGTGTGCACGGGATCTTTGACCCCCGTGCGCACGGGGTGCCGCGAAACTCTCTGGGTAGCCCGTGCGCACGGGGTCTTTTGACCCCCGTGCGCACGGGGTACTGCAAACCTCTCTGAGTACCCCGTGTGCACGGGGCTGACTTAGCCCGTGCGCATGGGGTCCAACGGGTAGAAATGCCCACCCGGCCAAGAACACTATGAAACTCTCTTCTTATGCTTTGGATTATGTTTTTGATCTTGTGCATCTTCAAAATCTACCACCAAGTATTAATTCCAAATACCTTTTTTATTCTCTTACAAGTGGTATTTCTTCATGTGGTAGAAATTTTATGATCATATTCTTCTCGGCTCGTGCTTCAACTTGCCTTATCTCAGTACTTGCACTATCTATTATCTACTTGAGTGAGATAAGCCTTTGAGCATGTGTGTAGCGTATATCCTATGCTCATTGGTTTTTTTGCTTAAATCATGTGTTGTTCTTTGTGTGCGGTCTTGTGTGGATTCACCACTTTGGTATAATTTGGACAACTTGAATTCTTTGTTATTATTGGTGCATTCATCATGTATGTGTTCTTTTGTCCAAATTGTATCTCTTTGGACCTTGGTAGGCTTGTGTCTGCATATTTGTTTATATACTTCTTCATGCCTTGCTCTACTTGATCCTCTATATGGGTAAACTCCATAATGTTCGTAATGGTTAAAGATGTGCATGAATTTCGAGTTCATATCCATATGCACTTATTTAAATGTAGAGTTTGCCATATGTATTGTAGTTATGCTAACTACTTCGGACCCAATAAGTTTGGGGACCAAATTGTACCTTAATGTGTTTTAGGTACTTTGGAGATGCATTGGATGCTTTGCTTAGTCATGAGGAATGTGGAGACACCGTGGGAAACTATTAGAGCCAAGTTTGGATGATTCCTTGATTTGAGGGAAAAGATAAATGAAAACCCGGTTCGGTTGTAAGTGTTTAATCTCTTCATGAAAACCGGGTTAACCAAAATTTGGTCAATTTTTTTTTGGATATGCATCAAACTCCCACTTACTGTATTCTCAATAAATCTACGGGATGCATTGAGGGAACAGTGAATGTGGAGTGTGATGAGAATAACGGCTTCCTTGTAGAGCAATTTGTTTCAAGTGTTGTAGGTGATGAGGCTCCTTCCCAAGATACAAGTACAATGGGGAATGGTCATATTTTTTCCACAAGAAAAACCCTGTGTCCATGTAGAAGAAGAAGGAGTAAGAGCCCCTCTTGTGGATCCACTGATACGTCTCCGACGTATCTATAATTTTTGCTTGTTCCATGCTGTTATATTATCATTCTTGGATGTTTTACAATCATTTTATAACAACTTTATATCATTTTTTGGGACTAACCTATTGACATAGTGCCAAAGTGCCAGTTGCTGTTTTTGCTTATTTTTTTACTTTGCAGAATATCAGTACCAAACAGAGTCCAATCGCGACGAAACTTTTTGGAGATTTTTTCTGGACCAGAAGACACTCAGTGGGCCAAAGAAGTACCAGAGAGGTGGGCTGTGGAGGCCAGGGAGCCCCCGGCGTGCCCTGGTGGGTTGTGCCCTCCACGGGCCCCCCTCTACCGCCTCTGACGCCTATAAATTCCAAAATATTCAGAAAACCCTAGGGGATTCGAAAAACACAATTCCAGCCGCCGCAAGTTCCAAAACCTCGAGATGCAATCTAAACACCATCACGGAGGGGTTCATCTTCTTCATAGGTGCCTCTCCGTTGATGCGTGAGTAGTCCACCATAGACCTACGGGTCCGTAGGCAGTAGCTAGATGGCTTCCTCTCTCTCTTTTGATTCTCAATACAATGGTCTCTTGGAGATCTATTTGATGTAAATTTTTGCGGTGTGTTTGTTGGGATCTGATGAATTTTGAGTTCATGATCAATTTCTATCCATGAATATTATTTGAGTCTTCTTTGATCTCTTATGTGCATGATTACTTATAGCCTCGTATTTCTTCTTCGAATCTTTGGTTTAGTTAGGCCGACTAGATCGATTTTTCTTGCCATAGGAAGAGGTGCTTTGTGATGGGTTCGATCTTGCGGTGTCCTTTCCCAGTGACAGAAGGGGCGGCAAGGCACGCATGTATCGTTGCCATTAAGGATAACAAGATGGGGTATATTCCTACATGAATAGATCTTGTCTACATCATGTCATCATTCTTATTGCATTACTCCATTTTTCCACGAACTTAATACACTAGATGCATACTGGATAGCGGTCGATGTGTGGAGTAATAGTGGTAGATGCAGGCAGGAGTCGGTCTACTTATCTTGGACGTGATGCCTATATAATGATCATCGCCTTGGATATATTCATGATTATTTGATCTTCTATCAATTGCCCAACAGTAATTTGTTCACCCACCGTGTGCTATACTCACGAGAGAAGCCACTAGTGAATCCTACGGCCCCCGTGTCTACTTTTTCCAACATATTGCTTTCCGATCTATCTTTTTGCCTCTTTGTTTTCAGATCTACTATACCAAAACCCAAAAATATATTGGTGCAGTTTTTATTTGCTCTCTTTATTTTGTGTTCTTGAGAGATCTATCTCTCCTATCTATCACTACCTAATCTATCCTTTTACCGTAGAGAGATTGACAACCTCTCTTTCGCGTCGGGTTGCAAGTATTTGTTATTTGTGTGCAGGTGTTGCTTATTGGGTGGTGGTGATCCTCCTACTGGTTCAATAACCTTGGTTTCATAACTGAGGGAAATACTTACCGTCGCTGTGCTGCATCATCCCTTCCTCTTTGGGGAAATACCGACGCAGTCTCAAGCCACGTCAAAGGAATTTCTGGCGCCGTTGCCGGGGAGGAAGCGGTCTCTTCTACGTGCCAATCTAGGCGCCGAGGAGACTCCATCATCATCCACCAGGTTCCTAATCACAAATCTCATCTCCTTGCAATTACATTATTTGCCATTTGCTCTCGTTTTCCTCTCCCCCACTTCACCAATTTGCCATTTTATTCGCCCTCTTTTTCGTTTGCCTTTTTCTCGTCAGATCTCTTGTTTGCTTGTCATCATGAGTGATTTTGGTATGGCAGAAACAGATGATGGCAGGACTCCTAAAATTGGACGTTCTGGTAATCTGGATGCTAAAACTTTTGTTTTGGGGCAAGGGAACGTTATAGGAAAAGAAACTATCCAAGAATTTTTCAATTGCGTTGGAAATTTGCCTCTTGATGATATTCCTATACTAAAAAGAACTAAAACTTATGCAGAAGCTATTTCAGCGCTAGTTCTAAAACTTGTAAATAGGTTTATCCGTACTCATCCTACCTTGCAAAGATTGTTTTATGAGCTACCCGTCATTAAGAATCCTAAGGCTAAGAAGTTAGCTACCCTTGTTCTCATGCATGAATTTGATCACATAGTACGGGAGGCTAGGGAGATCTTTGATTTCTATGGTATGAGCCATGAAAAACTGGTAATAGGAGAAATCCTTTACAATAGTGATTACATGATGAGATATTTACTTGGAAATAATCAAATTTTTGATGAGAATCTCAAAAAGGAAGTCCCCGTTTTAGATATGATCCAACAAGTTTCCAATGATGTTAACCAACGATATTCTTGGATTGTGGCCGGGAATCAAAGGGGGTACGTAGATGGACAACTTAATAGTGCTAAGATTGCTATGGATGATGTGTTTAAAGTTCTATTTACAAAACCTCTTGACAAAAATACCTCATCCAAAACCAAAGATGACAATACTTGAAACTATGCGTTATGCCTAGCTAGGGGCATAAAACGATAGCGCTTGTTGGGAGGCAACCCAATGAATAAATTTATTTTTGCTTTTACCTTTCTGTTTTTGAGTGTTGACACAATTATGCCTCTGTTATATTGTGTTTTTATGGTTTATTTAGTGTTTGTGCCAAGTAGAGCCTTTAGGGTGATCCATAAGATGAGTAGAAGCGATGCTGAATCTGAAACAGAAACTTTGCGTCCAGTATTTTAATTTTCATTTTTTTCTGGAATGTGATCTTCAGATGAAATTTTAACAAAGTGTTGCTATACAAATTCTTTACGTTGTCCTAATTTTTCAGAATTTTTAGAGTTACAGAAGTATGGTTAGAGTACAGATTACTACAGACTGTTCTGTTTAAGACAGATTCTGTTTTCATTGCATTGTGTGCTTGTTTTGATGAATCTATGGGTTATATTGAAGGGTATGAACCATGGTAAAGTTAAAATACAGTAGGTATAATGCAATAACAAAATATTAATGGGTTTGCAACAGCACCTAAAGTAGTGATTTGCTTTATTATACTAACGGATCTCATGAAGATTTTGTTGAGTTTTGTGTGATTGAAGTTTTCAAGTTTTGGGTGAGATCATGATGGATGAAGGAATAAGGAGTGAAAAGAGCCTAAGCTTGGGGATGCTACAGCACCCCCAAGATATATCCAAAGAGGAACAAGCAACTAATCTTGGGGATGCCCCCGAGTGGCATCCCCTCTTTCTTCTAACGACCATCGGTATTTTATTTGGAACTATATTTTTATTCGTCACATATCATGAGTTTTGCTTGGAGCGTCTTGTATCATTTGAGTCTTATATTGCTTTGCTTGTTAGTTTGTCATTTGTATACTTTCTGGACACACCTATTTGGGAGAGCCAAAATTATGCTATGATTTGTTAGAATTGCTCTCTATGCTTCACTTAAACTTTTTGAGCTATAGAATTGCTCTAGTGCTTCACTTATATCTTTTTGAGCACGGTGTGCTTGGAAATTTTTGTAGAAATACTCTCATGCTTCACTTAAATTAATTTGAGAGTTAGTAAATTTTGAAGAAATCATCTCATGCTTCACTTATACCTTTTTGAGAGATGAAATCTTTATGCTCATGTGCTTCACATAGATTTGTTTGAGCTAATCAAAAAGCAATGGCAATATATGAAACTAGTCCCAAAGTGATAGATATCCAAGGAGGATATAATAAAAACTTTCATGAAGATCATTGGACAAATTAAACTCGGTTCCTTGTAATAGTTTTGAAACATGATGATAGTAATATGTGAGTCATGTTAGTGAGTAATTATGCTTTAGTAGGAATATTGATGTTAAGGTTTGTGATTCCCTATGCAAGTACGAAAGTCAATAGTTGTGCAATGAAATTACATCCTACTTATGGTGCATTATTCGGTGTTAGTTATGCTCAATGCTCGCTTATGTGAATTTTCGTTTATTGGTTTGGTTGCTTCTCAATCTATTTGCTAGCCTCCATTTGTACTAAGTAGAAATACTACTTGTGCATCCAAAATCCTTAAACCAAGTTTTGCCTTATGAGTCTACCATACCTACCTATATGCGGTATTTCCATGCCGTTCCAAGCAAATTTGTATGTGCCATTTCTAAATTTTCAAAATAAATTTTCTCTTTTGTGTGCTCGTACCGATCATGAAACGGTGGGGAGTGTCCAATATTTTTCCACGCTAGAAGTGTTATTCTCAAGATGAGTGTTTATTCATTTGTCATTGCATGAGAGTGCGGCGGTAATAGGGATGCCCATTCCCGAAATGAAAAAGAAAAAGAAAAAATATTTACTTTATGTTGCCAAATAATAAATTCCTTGGAAAGTGTTGGTATGGAAGGCAACTGTGGATACGGCCCGCCATGGAATGTGAAAGTTTGGTGGAAAAAGGAAGAAACTTTATTTTCTGTTTGGGAACCGCCTAAGATATATCTAGCATGGAAAGTATTGTGAACTACTTTGTCATTTTCGTTGACAGGAAAAGCATGCCACCCAAAAAAAATTCTCTCTCAATTTAAAACCTTGAGCTCTCGCACCTCTACAAATCCCTACTTCCCTCTGCGAAGGGCCTATCTATTTACTTTATGCATTTTTTATTTTTACTTGAGTCTCCATCTTCTCTTATAAAGCACCAACTAGGGGGCACTATGATCGTACTTGAGCATTGGGCATAGATAATATTTGAGTGTGTTTCCTGAATGGATCAATGATTGAGCATGATGGGCTAGGGATAACTTTCTTTAGTGTCGATATTTTTAAAGACATGGTTACTTGTTGGCATGCTTGAGTATTGAAGTCATTATGTCAAAACTAGACTAATGCTTTGAATCATCTACAAGTCCAAATGTCCATGCTATACAAAAGAAAATAATATGAGATGAACATGTTAGGCAGCATTCCACATCAAAAAATCTGTTTTTTATCATTTGCCTACTCGAGGACGAGTAGGAATTAAGCTTGGGGATGCTGATACGTCTCCAACGTATCTATAATTTTTGCTTGTTCCATGCTGTTATATTATCAATCTTGGATGTTTTACAATCATTTTATAACAACTTTATATCATTTTTTGGGACTAACCTATTGACATAGTGCCAAAGTGCCAGTTGTTGTTTTTGCTTGTTTTTTACTTCACAGAATATCAGTACCAAACGGAGTCCAATCACGACGAAACTTTTTGGAGATTTTTTCTAGACCAGAAGACACCCAGTGGGCCAAAGAAGTACCAGAGAGGTGGGCTGTGGAGGCCACAACCCACATGGGCGCTCCAGGGGGCCCTGGGCGTGCCCTGGTGGGTTGTTCCCTCCACGGGGCCCCCCTCCACCGCCTCTGACGCCTATAAATTCCCAAACATTCAGAAAACCATAGGGGAGTCGAAAAAACACAATTCCAGCCGCCGCAAGTTCCAGAACCTCGAGATCCAATCTAAACACCATAACAGAGGGGTTCATCTTCTTCATAGGTGCCTCTCCGATGATGCGTGAGTAGTCCACCATAGACCTATGGGTCTGTAGGCAGTAGCTAGATGGCTTCCTCTCTCTCTCTTTTGATTCTCAATACAATGGTCTCTTGGAGATCTATTTGATGTAAACTTTTGCGGTGTGTTTGTTGAGATCCGATGAATTTTGAGTTCATGATCAGTTTCTATCCATGAATATTATTTGAGTCTTCTTTGATCTCTTATATGCATGATTACTTATAGCCTCGTATTTCTTCTTCGAATATTTGGTTTAGTTAGGCTGACTAGATCGATTTTTCTTGCCATGGGAACAGGTGCTTTGTGATGGGTTCGATCTTGCGGTATCCTTTCCCAGTGACAGAAGGGGCAGCAAGGCACGCATGTATCGTTGCCATTAAGGATAACAATATGGGTTCTATTCCTACATGAATAAATCTTTTCTACATCATGCCATCGTTCTTATTGCATTACTCCATTTTTCCATGAACTTAATACACTAGATGCATGCTGGATAGCGGTCGATGTGTGGAGTAATAGTGGTAGATGCAGGCAGGAGTCGGTCTACTTATCTTGGACGTGATGCCTATATAATGATCATCGCCTTGGATATCATCATGATTATTTGATCTTCTATCAATTGCCCAACAGTAATTTGTTCACCCACCGTGTGCTATACTCATGAGAGAAGCCACTAGTGAATCCTACGGCCCTCGAGTCTACTTTTTCCAACATATTGCTTTCCGATCTATCTTTTTGCCTCTTTGTTTTCAGATCTACTATACCAAAAACCCAAAAATATATTGCTGCACATTTTATTTGCTCTCTTTATTTTGTGTTCTTGAGAGATCTATCTCTCCTATCTATCACTACCTAATCTATCTTTTTACCGTAGAGAGATTGACAACCTCTCTTTCACGTCGGGTTGCAAGTATTTGTTATTTGTGTGCAGGCGCTGCTTATTGGGTGGTGGTGATCCTCCTACTGGTTCGATAACCTTGGTTTCATAACTGAAGGAAATACTTACCGTCGCTGTGCTGCATCATCCCTTCCTCTTTGGGGAAATACCGACGCGGTCTCAAGCCACGTCATCCACCACAAGGGAAGTAATCACCCCCAATGCAAGAGCGAGATGATGGGAGATCATGTACATATCCAAGAACAATACCAAGTCCCTCATATTACCGAGCTAGATCAAGGGCCCCTTAAACCAATGCTCATTCGGTAACAAGTACTTCACCATGCATTTATTTGAATTAGAGTCAACATTATATATGTTGCATCATGGCATGCTTAGTACTTGTTGAGTTTGTGTTTCTTGCAAAAGCTTGAAACTCTTTTATAGCATCTATGAGACATTTGAGAAAAATCATATCATGGGGACCTATAAAACCATGCTCATGGTTCACATATCCCAAATATGTCGATTAAGAATTTTTTTGCATGTCAAATGCTCAATGTGCTCTTATGTGCAATATTGATAAAATTGCAAAAACACTCTTTTTGGTTGTGGTTTTTGCTCCCTCGCTTAGTAATTCATTTTTACTCAAATAAGATCAATTTGCGCCATGTGCCTTGTGCCATGTGTCATGTGACAAAGCTCATATGCTAAGATCAAGTTTGTATAAGAATGGATTCATTCATGGATATCATGTTCTTATTTTTTTGTACCCTTTTGTGTGTGGAATTTTCTTTGTGGATGCTCATCTTGATGATTATTGGCCACTTAAGAAACTTATACACATCAGAAAGTGCATATCCCTCTTTGATATCTTTTTGTTTACTACCGGTCCTTGGGATTGTCTCTTATTTGATTATTTGATGGATTCGGTAAGAGGATGAGAAGTGAGTGCTTGTATGTATTTCTTATATCTTTGCACTCATGAGTTTTTGGAAATTTTTCTCATGTTTTATCTTCTTGTTTCATTCCATGGATCCCCTATGTAGTTTGATCTACTCCATTTATTCATAAAAGGGTATGTGCATTTGATTCCACTCACATATGAGAAATGCACAAATTAAGGAGGAACTCATACTATATTGGCCTTCTAGATTTCTTCCATTTTGGCATTTGATGCCAATGGGGGAGAGGTTTAGAGGGTTTAGGAGAAGTGGGTTGGTTCTAGTCATTCATGCATATCTACATTTGTTTATGATTTTTGCTTGTATATAGAGAAAACTCCGTTGAGTTTATGTCATACAATATATGCAATGAAATTCAAGTTCATTCACACATGCATATGTTGTGGGGGAGTTTGCTCTATATAGTGTGGTTCTACTAGCATCAAATTCTTCTGTAGTATTGTGATGCTAGTATAGCCGGTTTTGATAACATCAACTATCTTTGTGATATTTGAGGCTATCAAAACCACCTCAAGTATACAGTTTATTCTCGGATAAATTGCATGCTTGTTTTTGAAATTCATTATATAAACCCTCTTGTTGAGATTGTCATCAATTACCAAAATGGGGGAGATTGAAAGGGCATCTAGCCCCTAAGTGTGGTTTTGGTAATTAATGACAATCTCTATGGACTAATGTTTTCACTGAGATATATTTGAAGGGATATTACATAGGTGGAGGCTTAAGGATTATTGCCATAGAGATGAAGATTTGCTCTTAGCTTTGGTATTGAATGACAATCTCTATGGAGCATCAAGGGGATTGTATCTTACGAAGAAGTGTTCCATAGTGATGCATGAAGCATGTTGAATTTATGTGGGAAGAGTTCCATCAAAAGCCTCTCCAATAAGTCCACATGGTGGAGTTCATTGGAGGATCTCAAAGGTTGACACATTTGGGCTTATAATAATCAAGGTCTTGAGAGTATAATTAAAGGGAAGAATTCAATTTGTGGTATGATCAAGTGAAGATCATGATGAGCTCATGTGTTGGGTTTTGGTTGATCATATCTTGAAGCAAGAAACTAGAGTGAAGAATTCATTGTGTCTCTCAAGAGTTTGTGATGGGGGCATTTAAAAGAGCAAGTGATGACCAATATGATGTTCATGGTGAATCTTGATATGGTCATGAAAGAGCTTTGGTGATATAGTCTTGAAGCAATGAAGTAAAATGAAGAGTTCATTATGGCTTTCAAGAAACCAATATAGAGCTTGAAGTAAAGATGTTGGTTGACCAAGATGAAGCTCAAAGATTGTATCTAGATGGTCAACACACAAGCGCAAACAATGCACCGCGTGGGATCAAGTGATCTAGTGGTATGGTAAGTAATTGTGAATTGTGTTTTGTGTATTAACCCTTGCTATGTGTTTGCTATGTCTATGTGGGTTAGGTGTTTCTCATGGGCTTGCATCAAAAGAAAGATTTCGAGTAGCCTATGTAAGGATGACATCAAGTGGTGATGGTCATCGGGTTCGAGGAGTCCAAGTGCAAGATGAGAAGCCGGAGGTTATATGCTTTGAAGCTTGTGGTCCACATCATGATAATGTGCATGTGAAGATGGACTTAAGTTAAGGCTTCCCTCATTCCAATATGAGGAAGCATCTCGAGTATCTTCACCAAGTGACCGTGGATAAGAAAAGGATTACAACTTGAGGCAAGCATTAAAAGTCATCATCAAGCTCAAGTTGAATGTGCGAGGCAAAGATATACCTTAGCTAGGTTTTCCTTGTTTTGCCGGTGTCATGTTGCTTGGTGCGAGACTGGATTATAGGTTTGATAGCCATACTATCAAGAGGGACTTTCGGGCGAGTAGCTTGATCACGTCGCATGTAGAGAGCTCAAACCTTTTCATGATTTAAATCATTCTTTATTGTTGATCTTGGGTGTTTCTCTATGTGAGGACCTTGGGCTTTTCCATGGCTTTAAAACGAGCCCAAGATCATCGAATTTGGAGTCCGTATGCCCAAGTTATGCATGTTTCAGTTTCCTGCTCTGGGATGTCTCTGGGTACCTCGTGCGCAAGGGGTTTTGAGGCCGTGGGCACGGGGTCCCCGTGCACACGGGCTTGTACCGTGGGCACGGGACCCCGTGGGCACGGGGTCTCAACCCCCGTGTGCACGGGGTGTCCAGGAACTGTCCGTTGGAGCCCCAACGGCTAGTTTTGGGGGTTGGCTATAAAAGAGCCCTTCCTCCCCACCGGTTTGGGGGTTGTTCATACACTTTCTAAACATCATTTTGAGCATCATACCACCTCTCCTAAGCCCCTATCCCCCCTCTATGTGAAGAGGGATTTGTGGATGGATCTTGGAGTCATTTGTTGATTTCCTCCATTGCATCCCCTCTCTTCAATCTCCTACTTTAGAGAGTGCATCTTGTGAGATTGAGAGAGTGAGTTGAGCATTTGTTGCTTGACCTTGCATTGCATTTGTTTGAGCTCCCCGCATAGATTTGTTCGAGTGTGAGCCCGTGAGTTTATTACTCTTGGAGGGTTCCGCCTCCTAGACGGTTTGGTAATATATTGAGGAGTTTGTCAAGAGGTCTATGTGGCCAAGGTTCCCCCAGAAGCTTCCTTTTGTGGTGTGCTCCGGGGAAGGGTGTGAAGTGGCCTAGGTGGTCAAGTTCCTCCGGAAGCTTCCGTGTTTGTGGTGTGCTCCGGAGAAGTTGTAAAGGTGTGGTGGTCGCCTTCAAGACCAACCCCGAGTGAATCGAGGCTCATCCGTTGGGGGTGACTCAAAAGTGAAAATACGGTGAGCCACTTGGTGGCACTCGGGAGCTTTGGCTTCGGCACCGCTCCAACGGAGATTAGCACTCTCACGAGTGTGAACTTCGGGATAAATCTGCGTCCCCGACTCACTTGTGGCTATCTCATTCCCACACCTTTTACTTTCCGCAATTCATACTTGCTCATATAGATATATCTTGTGTTAGTTAGAATTGCTTAGTTGCTCCTACATTTCCATATCTTGTGATACTTGCTAGTTTCTTTAATTGCATATCTTGTTTAGCATAGGTTGTTGGTGCACTTAGTTGAGCCTAGAATATTTAGGATTTGTGCTTGAAAAGTATCCGTTTAGTTTAATTCAGCATTAGGATAAAGCTAAATCCATAAAAGTTTCAAAACGCCTATTCACCCCCCCCCCTCTAGTCGCCATCTCGGTCCTTTCACCTATGTTTGAGTGCCTCTGCACTGCAACCCCAGCGGTAGTACCACTAGGGCGAGCAGTAGTACCGCTCAGGCGGCACTACCGGCTCATGGCCCTGGGCCATTGCCTGTGTAGCTGGCACTGCCGCCCAAGAGGTAGTACCGTCCTATGAGCGATAGTACCGCTTGTGTGCGGGCTGGGAGGGGGTAACGGGATTTGTTCCCCCACTATATAAAGGGGTCTTCTTCCCCAAGAAGACCACCTCTTTTCCCCCAAAGCTACATTATTGCTCCTAAGCTCATTTTCTCCCGATCTCCCTCCCTAGCCATCAAATCTTGTTGATGCTCCAAGGTTTGGAGGAGGAGGCCTCGATCTACACTTCCACCAAGAGAAATTTGATTCCCCCCACTAATCCCTTGCGGATCTTGTTACTCTTGGGTGTTAGTGCACCCTAGACGGAAGATGTCACCTCGAAGCCACAATCCATTGTGGTGAAGCTTCGTGGTGTTGTTGGGAGCCTCCAATTAAGTTTTGAGATTGTTCCAACCTTGTTTGTAAAGGTTAAGTCGCCGCCTTCAAGGGCACCACTAGTGGAATCATGGCATCCCGCATTGTGTGAGGGCGTGAGTAGCCACTGGTGCAGCGACGTGCTATACAAACGGTTTTTAACCCCTTTCCGCGACGTAGTTCTAAACCGTCGCCTTGCCTGTGTGGGCGATAGGGGGTCCAACCCACATGACACGGCAAAATCGTCGGCGATGGTGGCCAACGAATGCAAACGTTTAGCAAAACAAAGCATATGGGATTTCCATATCTATCACAAATGAGAGTCACCTCAACCGTTTGAGATATGACATCCTTCCCATACGGCCCATCCTTGCAACTCGTGTGAGATCACACTAACATCGCACACGCAATTCTGTGCCGAATCGCAAATAGTTCATAATTGTAAAGCGTGTACGATAAGGAGACAATCACACACATTTTGTCCTACAGCATCGTTTGCGATATACGAAGATTCACAAACGCTCCAACTGTCATACTTGTGTCGGATGCATACGACATAACAAACAGTTAAACATTGTAAATCGTGTATGATAAGGAGACTTTCACAAAATATTTAGGTCTGCTTAACCATTTCTGATATTGTCTAGCATCACACACGGTTTGCAGACGGCAATTGTGTGCATTGTCGCACACGGTTTCTCTCTCTGAAACATGTCGAATCATGAGGTATATCACACACGTTCTGCTTTACAAACCGTGTGTGGTGTAATGACCCGCAGAGCTTATTTTTCGGCTATTTTAATTGCCACAATTTAAAATTCTACAGGATTTGAATTTGATAGTAGGCTATTGCATTTTTCATATCCATCTTATATAGACATAGGTTCAACAACCAATGCATTATTCCATTCACAGGTACATATGTTCAAGAATTACATCAAGAAATAATAATTACATTAGGACCAGATAAATAATGATGAACCACGGCTGCATACTTGTATTAAATACGGTAAAGGAAGAGGCGAAAGACACTCTGGCAGTTGTACACTCTAGGCCAGCCCCTTGTGATGGCGGACCGCCCATCCTTCTCTGTGTTGATGAGGACATGTAGGTAGTCATCGTGGCCTGGTAGATATACTTTAACGTTTGCACGTCCACAAATCATGTAGTTTGAGAGGTAATCCTCAATAAACTGCTTTGAGAACCACTACAAACAAAATAGATTCAGACATTGTAAATTTGTAAGCTAACAACTCATTATGGACAGTAAAAAGAAGGGTACAGAGTTCGTAGTTACCATCCTGGAGTTCACTGTTGTCTTGGATAAGGTGTAAAGAAATAGTTTAATTGCCATATTTTGTCCCATTTTATTAACAACCTTTATAAGTTTCCTCACTTGATGTTGGTTCATGAATATCTCATTGCCCCATACGCAAAAAGGTTCGACACGCGGATCTTTACCAGTGACATATGTACCTACAAGCAACAAGTTAGTATTAGAAGGTAAACAGAAATTGCACAATGACGTAGTACAGTATTCCCTGTCCCAGTATATAAGATCTTATTACATCCAAAATACTCACATATTTGATGTATTAACATCTTATACTTTGGGGCAGATGGAGTATATATATAAGCCATGTGATGAAACTAACCTCGATGAAAAACAACAGCTGTTCCCGATATTGTCCTGGGTAAGTACACCGAAAGGCATGTTAAGTACTGACAGGCTAAACATCAACCAAATATATAAATGGTAAACAACATGATCACAAAATGATAGCTTCAGTGTGCAGGTTTAAGCACGCTAGCTAAGCTAATAATAAGTGGAGATGCGTGTTAACTGCAATAGGCTTAGCATTTAACAACAACAAAATATAGTCATTCTAACTGGTATTGTGCACGTTTAAGCACACTAGTTATAGTTACATAAAAATGGAAAGGCTTGTGCTCACTACAACAAGCTTAACAACAACCAAATATAGTCATTCTAACTGGTATTGTGCACGTTTAAGCACACTAGTTATAGTTACATAAAAATGGAAAGGCTTGTGCTCACTACAACAAGCTTAACAGCAACCAAATATAGTCATTCATAGTGGTACTGTTGAAATTGCATAGAATGTAGCTCGTGTTTACACATCAAATTGTATAACTGAATATCACATTGTGAAAAAACAGAAATAAACAGTGGGCGTGTTAAATACACCAGGCTTAACAGGAACCACATATGGCCATTGAAACTGATATGATGAAATTGAACTGGAAAGTACATACTTGCAGATATAGAACTTCACAGCGTGAATAACTGAAATAAACAAGACATACTATATAGCAATTGAACCAGGACATATGCCTAGTACAAACAACCGAGCTAGGAAAAATAGTTAAACAAGGCATATCCTCACTACAACAGGCTTGATAGCAACCAAAAATAGTCATTCGAACTGTACTGTTGAAATTGCATAGAACGTAGCCGGTGCTTAAACATGAAATTGTATAACTGAACATCACATGCGAAAGAACTGAAATAAACAGTGAATGTGTTAACTGCACCAGGTTTAACAGGAACCATATATGGCTCTTGAGACAGGTATTGATGAAATTCAACTGTAGAGTCCATACATTTAGCATGAGTGAAGTAATTTAACATGAGATGGCTTTCCTCACCTGTCACAGATGGGCTCATTTCCATTAGAAGAGCGTGGATTATGGGTGTGCTCCCTGTTGTCACAGATGGGCTCCTTCCCCTTGGAAGAGCAGGGATGCAGGGTGACCTCCCTGATGTCACGGATGGGCTCTTTCCCCTTGGAAGAGACGGATAGGGTGCCGTTGTCGGCGTCGGCGTCGTTGATGAGGTCTGACTTGGCAGCTGACGATGTCGAGCCACCGCCATAGAACGTGTCCTTCAGAAATGACAAAAGAGGCTCCATGGAGATGAATGAAGGCAAATTCTTGAGAGCGAAGCAGAGTAGATCATCGGCTGGGCCTTGCATGAGGTCGACGGGGGTTGAACCCTAGGGGTCGGGGTAGGGCCACTTAACCTGTCACATAGCCCGCGACAAGCCGTCACTATCGACGAGCTCGGCGTCGTAGCCGGCTGCGTCGATATGCATCCATACGGGAACCCGTTGTCTTACAGCCTTGTATTCGTTAGATTTCCCGACGGCCTCGGAGACCACCTCGTCATTGTAGTCAGCTTCCCCGGCGGCCTCGGTGGCCACCTCGTCATCGTGGACAGCTTCCCCGGCGGCCTCGGCGGCCTGGGCGGCCACCTCGTCATCGTAGTCAGCTATCCCGACGGCCTTGGCGGACACCTCGTCATCGTAGTCAGCTTCCCTGGCGATCCCGGCGGGCACCTCGTCATCGTAGTCAGCTTCCCCGACAGCCTCGGCGGCCACCTCGGCATTGTCCATCGGAAAGGCCGCGATATACCTCCTTTTCGCCATTCGCTCTTCGATCTCACCTGCAAGTGTAGCTAGGATTAGGCCGCGACGGTCTGCGGTGGGGATCAATGCGGATCTGTGAGGAAGGGGGTGTTTAGCAGGCGCCATCTAAGAAATTCAGGGCGGTGAGGGTACGGAGATGGGTTCGTAACCTGGACGGGAAGAGCAGGAGAGGTTGACTATGGAACGCGGAGCGGGATCGGGGGCGGCGGCGGCGATGGCGAGGTAGCTAGGGTTCGAGCGAGGGAGTTGTGTGGGGTTGGGGGTGGGAGGGGCCTAGGTGGTGTTTGAGGAAATGATGCGGCTACTTTAAATTTTACTTGGAGGGAATGAAAAGCCGGGACAAACTGAAATTTTTATGAAGGGTTTGAAGTAGCGCCGGAGGAACAAACATCGCACATGGCCCGAACATAATACCTGTGTGCAATTCAAAGAGATAAACCCGCGGAACCATCAATTTTTAAATTCATCAAGGTGGGTAACTATTTTTAAGATTTCTCTATGCGGGTTGGTGCAAGGTGGTCTGTAGTTACGTGACAACCACGGGCCGGGCATGGCACACAATTAGCATGCGGGAACCGTGTCTACTACTCTACTGCATACACAATCGCACACAGTTGTCTCCTTCGACTCGTCTGCTATTTAAGTTTCGAAAAAAGACTACCCTGCCATTTATATAACAACATTGGAAATTAAACACGATAAATCTAGGGTCATCGCACAAACAGACCTGCTTGTGGACCAAATGTATGTATGGAAAGGTTGTTGTGGTGTTCAAATACGGAATGCACAACTTTCATGTGACACACATTGTCCTGCAGAGCACACGGCAATGTTGGCTTATGCCCCCCTGCCCCCCCCCCCACACACACGCCTTCGAGTCATCGGGGGGATGGTAGCTCAGTATATATATGAACTTACAAACTTATACTACAACTGCAAATTCACCCTACCGTAACACAAAACCAATAGAAATCCATCATGATCACCCCCTCCCCCGTGTTTTAGTTCTGAGGGTAGATTGCGCGGGCCCACTGATGGGCGCGTCTCGGAAACTTCACAAGATGGGTGAGACCGCAACCACATGTGTGTGGCTCAACTAATTACTTAAGGTGGTGTGATATTTCGTGCGTGCAAAACTTTTTGATGTGGCTCAAAAGTTGAACGGTATGTAGTACCTAACCTCATAAATAGGTTTTGTGTATACGTAGTACTATTGTGATGCCCCTCCCCCGCCCCCGCCCCGCCCCACGCACACACATGCTTCGAACAAACACCACGACCTATATATATGTATCCGCTCAAACTTCTGTCTCGTATCTCACCATGAACTATATCGTAACAAATAATGAGAGGACTATATCCACATTGGTCAAATTAACCTGTAGTATATATGGGCAGGTTTAAGTGATGGACCACATGGGTCCACAAATTTGGCATGTCGTCCATAACCATGCGAGGGAGTGTGTGTAGACAACACCAACGCACATGCATGGCCCCAGGCACATATGTATGAAAGCGTTGTGCGATGTTTTCAAATACCAAACGCACAACTTTCGCCGCCACATGTGTGTCTCTCGAACCAGAATGGCCACGTACTGAGGTTAACGACCCATGCATATATAGCCCCAAGCGCGCCCACAGTTCGATCCGATAGGAGGGATTCAATGTGTACGATGCGTTTGATTTTATGTTAGAATTGAAATGTCAATGCATATATCAACTACGTATAATATATACACATATACCAACAAGAAGAATCCACCTTGGTCAAATAAACATCTCTACAAACACCTGTCAAAGTGACGACCCACATGGCCATGGTTGTGTCGGTGTGACGATGCCGATGACCACGTGAGAGAGTGTTTGACAAAACAAACGCCCACTGCATGAGGCCCACACATATATGTATATATGTAATTAAGTGTTTGTTTAGTTAATAACCAATGGAACTTTAATGTCACTTGCCTTAGAAACTGTAAGTTGACTTACGAAGAGGATCGATCACAACGCACACAGGCCCTGTTTGGATCCATGGGTTAGAGTTAGTTTGAGATAGTTGGGGCTCAAATAGCCCTAAAGTATTCAAACATGAGGGTTAGATTGTAGCTAGTTGCATCTAACCCACACAAAAAAACTATCCCACCCAAGAGGTGCTAATTGGAGCTAGTTCTCATGGGTCCCTCTCTATCCCACCAGCCAAGAGGTGCTAATTGGAGCTAGTTCTCGTGGGGCTCACTGAAAAATCACTTTTCTCTCTCCATCAAGTGCATCTATTGTCAATCTAACCCTGTCATCCAAACACCTCTTTGGCTAGAGTTAGTTTAGGGTTAGTCATGAGCTAGAAACTAACTCCAACCTCTAGCTAAGTTAGAGTATCCAAAACAGGGCCACACGCACGCATAACGAAAAGGATCCACATTGGTCAAAACAATATATAATATAGGTGCCACACATGGGCCTCGTAGATTGACGTGTCACCGATTACCATGTGAGGGAGCCACACTTAGGACCACCATAGATTATATGTGACACAAGCATATGCATGGGTATGTTTTTTTGATTCAAAATGCCAACTGCACGACTTTGATACAGTGTGTGCTTCACAAATTGGGAAGTCCCCACGCTAAAGAAAATTGCGTGCAATATGTATGTCTCCTCCCACGCACCCCTCAACTTTGAGTGGTAGGAGGTACTCATGAGTACGTCACGTCAATCTTTGGTGTGGAATCTCACCATGATCTACCGCAACACAAAGCAGATTAACTTAACCCACCTTGGTCAAACCCCTACCGATGCGGCTCAAAAGTGATAGACCACATGCATGGACCCACGAATGTGCGGATCACTAGTAACGCACGAAGGATTATTGTCCGAGGGACCACCACCATCGTGTGCATGTGTCCTAAACACAGGCATGACGTGCCCTGTTTTAAACATTTCAATGCACAAATTTTGATAATTTGGGGTGGCACTGCCTCACAAAACGGACAATCCCACACACACAGGCTAGTGTAAACAAGTGAAATGGAAAGAGCCCCCCCCCCCCGCGCACGGCCACCACCGGAAACACCACTTCGAGGCGCGTCAAACTATTTTTATGCAGAAAACACGTGACACATCAGTCCGTGTTATAATTATAAAATGTACATATATCATTCGAAAAATATGCAATAATTGAGTTTCCAGGAATTCATTGGGGGAAATCATATGTCCCCTTGGGTTCATGTGTTTAGTCGCCATGCAATAAATGGTAAGGAACCTCAAACATCGGAAAATCATTTTAAATTGAAGTGAATCCAAAAATCAACTGAAAATCATGAAACTTGGGATTCCGTTTCATTATATATATATCATATATATATAGTGTGTGCTGATTTCTGGCCTAATTAGAGACAAATGTTTGATACACTTTTCTTACAAACGGGAGCTTATTAAAGGTTGGTGCTTGGTACACACAATTGTCATGTTACCATCACGAACGATTATAGTACTGAACCGTGTGCGTTGGTCGCAACAAAATATTATGTACCACCACGAGCCCCGTGTGCCGTCCGAGCGGACGTGAGTCGATGGGATGCATGATGCAAGCAGTCTGCGGCTCAGTCTGACCGTGAGGCATGCGAGGAGGTGTGTAAATTGAAGGGACGCGTGCGAGCTGGCCGCTCTGGCTCACCGGGAGACGTGCGAGCTGGTGTGTGAATTGACGGGACGCATGCGAGCAGTCCTCTGCCCAGGCTAACCGGGAGACGTGCGAGTAGTCCTCTGCGCGGGCTAGACGGAAGACGTGCGAGCAGGGGTGAGGCATGCGAGAAGACCGCTGCGCAGGCTCACCGGGAGGCGAGCCGTTTACCCGCCTCCCGCCTAGCTCCCAACCACTCTATATTAATCACGCATGTGCCGCTGGTTATAGCAGGCGGCCGCACTCCCGTCTCTCCACACACCGCGCCTGCATCCTAGCCGTTGTTCCCAGTCGTAAACGCTCTCGGAAGTGTATCAGATGGCGACCAAGCGCACCATCGGAGGGAGTGGTGACGCGGGGGTCGAAGCCGGGGCCAGCGAAGCAACTAAGCATCTCTTGATGCTGGGCGACGAGGTTGCCCTCCCGGCCGATGAGGTCTCGCGCGGACAGAAGCACGGCAATGACGTCGTAAGCCCCGTCGTGCCTCCCCAGCAGGAGGCGGTGCTACACAGAGACTACTACGACCTCTCTGATGACCACTCCACCGATGACGACTCCGACGACTCCGACGGCGACAACTTCGACGACGACGGAGAACAGGTTAGACCCCCCCCCTATTTTGGTAACTATATCATAGGGTATCTCTGATTAGTTCTGTTTTCCGCCTTTTTTGTAATTCGTCCGGGGTTCATGTTATTTCAATCCATGTAATCAGAGTAAGATTCGATAGATCCGTGTTAGTGTGTACATATTGATTGTTTGGTAGGTAAATGATAAGTGACTTGGATAAGTGACAACCGTACATACGATTATGCTAGTATTATGTCTAAGGTTTTACAGTGATTTAATGGTTGACCTGTACAAATGATCATTTTGCTAATAATCCGTCTACATAGATGATTGTACATGTACCCATTTGTAAATAAACACTGTATAAGAGCATGTAGATCACTACTTTAGTGATAATGTGGAGTAGTACTTACTTCAAAGTTCCTTGTTTGTTTGAAAATAATCGGTTCATGCATTTAAAGTCATTAGTTAATAATTTTGTTGCACTAAGTTGTTTGTGATATCATTTTATGCATTTTATTCATCAATGTCATGATTTTTTATTATATGTATAGGTGCTATCTGATGACGTTGGCAGCGATAAGTACGACCAGAGAAGGTACAAGAAACAAAAGCTCAAGGAGCTCTATGCGGGAACGCATAATCGTCGTATCAGGACCCAGAATGGGGGCTTCGGATGCCCGTTCTGCGCCCAAAGGCTTAACCCCATGTTTGCAAGTGTTCTGGCGCATGCTAGAGGACGAGCCGTTGGCTCTTTCAAGCAGAAGTATTCTCGGACGGTGGCACACGCCGCGTACGCGGAGTACCTGGAGAAAGTTTATGTTGTTGGTGGGTACGATTAGGATTGAGTTATATATACATGTCCTGATGCCAGTACTACCCTAGCTATCTATAGCTTGTGCGTCTTATATCTCTGCTTGAGTATGTTTATTATGTGTTGATCTAGATGTCGGTGAGACTCTGTTTTATGAACTAATACGTAGAGCAATGTAATTGCAGTCTTGAGCTGCAATCAGTTTGGTTGATGGAATATTTATGCTTATCTTAGAGTCCCCACACAATTTACTACTAGCAACTGTTTGCCCACAGCACGCGCAACTACGTTTTAGTGTTGGCAGTTTTTTTACACTATGCATATTACGGTAAAAAAATGCTTGACTTACTTGCAAACTTGTTGAATGCGGTAACAAATTCAGGTGTCACACAAAAAGATGAAATCTGGAACCCAAAAACTTGGTTATTTTCCCGGATTGTAACCGGGTGCGAGGACTAACATTGTGCCGCGACACGTGTGTGTCCTGATTGTCCAGAACGCATTCCCGCGCATCGAACGTCTGCGGCGGTAGGATTTACACGGACCACGACAGTCCATTTAATCGTAGTTACACTTATTGCAAACGGTTGTGTCTACTGAATCGTCGCCTTCGAAGCACATTATTATTCTGGCCGAGAAAACCCTCACCATCGTCCCTGCTTAACAAAACCCGCACCATCCTTCCCAGTCGCACCCGCACTGCATATTCCACACCGCTGCTTAGTGCTGAACTTCTACGCTGCTTTATGTCATTGCACACGCATCGTTTTTGCTAACCGTTTGCCATTTAACGCCCCCAATAATGGGAGCTTCTTCCAGCCGATGCGTGGCCAACCAAGCTGGGTGGGAGGCTGTGCGCGTTTGCGCGCGGGAACGGGCTCACCAATAATACATTGGCGGCACTTCGAGCCGTCACGTGACCAAACGAACCGCCGGGAACGCTTGTTCGTGCGCTGGTCAAGCTTGCACAGCAATCCTCCGCCGGGAACGCGGTGACAAGACGTGCCAATTACAGCCCGTCCAGCCCCCATTTACTCCACCGCTCATTTAACCTATTGTCTCTCTTCAACCTTTCCCAACAATGCAAGAAGCACACCCACACTCCAAATACAGAGAGGATATACTGCTCGGCTCCAATGGCGAAGCTCCCAGCGGCTGCCGACGACGAGTAACAGTTCACCATTCGTGCCTACGTAGACACCCACGTAAGGTTCAAGAACCTCATGGTGGTGTACACCAACGACCCGATCTGGGTGGAGAACTCCATCCACATCATGGAGCAGTTACTTGTCTATGACAAGTACAAAGTGGTCGGCTTCGACCTCGAGTACACCGGCGGTCGTGCCGGGGATGATCAGAAGGTTGCCGTCGCCTAGCTATGTGTGGGCCATTACGTCCTCGTCTACCACTACTGCCTGGCCACAAGGCCTTGAGATCGATTTGCCAGGTTTGTCAACAGCCCCGACTACATATTCGGTACGGTGGAGACCACCAACGATGAAAAGGTGCTCAAGACGACTGGCTTGGCCTGTCGGAATCTTGTGGACATCCAATGCCTGTACAAGATCTTGGGTGGCGAGGAGAAGCATAAGGACTCCCTGGTTGACCTCGCCATGGCCATCATCGACCCCTACTACAGAGGCATGAAGGATGTCTGCAAGAAGAAGAAGGTTACCTGGCACCGCGCCTAGGTCCGAAGACTGGATGAAGATCACGTCAAGTACGCGGCCAAGGACTCGTATGTAAGTTACGAGATGTGCAGGCGGATCGTTGACATGAGGAAGTGCCTCCGTCCTGCGCCGATCGGCACCCCTCGTCACAAGAACTATAGATGAATGATTTGATGATCGTCACTACTAGTTTAGTATGCATCTACTTGTTAATTGATGTGTGCAAATGTTATCTGTAGTCAGTAATGTAATTGGATGTTTATTTAGGTTATGCAATCATGATGTTGTTCTGTAGACAGAGCATAGATGCTATATGCAGACCTAGCAGATCACATCGCTTACGATTATAGAAAGGAACACGTCAGTGATGATTTCAACAATCACAGACAATTGGGTGCGAGCAAGTGTTTGCCCATAGGCCACATCACACACACCTTATTATCAGGAATCGTCTGTCTTTTTATCGGTCTTCCCACCCAATTCCGAGTACTGACCTGTTTGCCGGGTATCACACACATCTTGTTACGCGGAATCGTTTGTGTTACTTTTGATCAACACAAACAGTTCGTCCAAACGACCTGTTTGCCGGGTATCACATACAACCATGCAAATGACATCTTATGAGGGAGCTCTTATTTTGGTAGTACTATCTTTTCCTTAGTATGCAATGGTCGATTAATATCTGGACATCAATATGCAATTAACGATTAATATCTGGACCTTAAGAAGCAGAACCACGACCGAGGGTATCCTGCGCGGCTCCAATTGCGCTCCCAGTGGCTGCCGACGACGAGCGCCAGTTCACCATGCATGTCGTAGTGGACACGCCCTGTCCGTTCGTGGTGTACACCAAACATCCGATCTGGATGGAGAACTCCAACGTCATGGACCTGTTACTTGACGAGGACAAGTACAGAGTGGTCTGATTCGACCTCGCGTCCCACCGCGTGCTCTGCTCTCGCGTCCCTACGCGTGCTCTGCTCTCGCGCCCCTATGCGTGCTCTGCTCTCGCGCCCCTACACGTGCTCTGCTCTCGCGCCCCTCTGCGCACGCTCTGCCAGCGGTTGGGGCTCGCCCACGATCACGTTCGGGGCTCCATATGCATGCGGTTGCGCCACGCGTGTCGCCCCATGCAGTTACGTGCTCCACGACTGAATCACGCGCTGCAAAAACTGTCATCCGGACGTGCCGGTTTTCCAGGACGTCCGGCCCCCATTTATACCCATGGCCATTAACCATAGTCTCTTCACGCTTTCGATCGCACCCCACAACACAATAAGCGCACCTTGGACGACGCATACAGAGAGGATGTCCAGCGGCGCTCCAATGGAGTTCGGCGTGCATCATGTCGAGACCCACATGAGGAAGACGGACCTCACGGTGGTGTACACCAATGACCCGGGCATGGTGGAGGAATCCATCGACACCATGGAGTGGCTACTTGATGCGGATGACAAGTACAAAGTGGTCGGCTTCGACCTCGCTTACACCGGCGGTCGTGCCGGGCATGATCAGAAGGTTGCCGTCGCCCAGTTGTGCATGGGCCATCACGTCCTCCTCTACCACTATTGCCTGGCCACAGTGCCTTGTGATCGTTTCACCGGGTTTGTCAACAACCCCGACTACAGGTTCGCTACGGTGGACAGCGCCAACGATCCAAAGGTGCTCAAGACTTCGGGCTTGGCCTGCCAGAAGCTTGTCGACATCCGCGACCACTACAGGGTCTGGGGTAGGAAGAAGGACATGGACTCCCATGTTGACCTGGCTGAGGCCATCATCGACCCCTACTACGCTGACATGAAGGTTGAGTGCGACAAGAACAAGCCTGTCTAGCACAGGGGCTAGGTGAAGAAACTGGATGAATATCACCTCCAGACCGCGGCCAAGCAAGCGTACACATGCTACGAGATGTTCAGGCAGATCATTGACATGAGGAAGTGCCTCCTACCTGAAGACAACGAGGGATCGAGCCACAAGCAGAGCGCTGGCGGCAAACGTCACAAGAAGTAGATGATTTGATGATCGTTTCTCATTTCTCATACTCCCTCTATGCAGAAATATTCGTAGTTTTAGAGGGATAAGTTTATTATGCATGTAATAGTTTATTAAGGTGTGCGCCAATGTTATGTGTGTATTGGATGCTTAATTTGGTTATGAAATCATGTTCTTCTAAATAGAGCATATACGTTTGTGGGCAGATTGAGCAAATCACATCGCATACGGTATAAACAACCAAATCCGTCGGTGATGATTTCATCAGTCCCTGACAGTTCTTTATCCGGAACCGTTTGCCCACAACACATCCGAGTGGCTTGTGTACATCACACACATCTTGATCTGAGAAACCGTTTGTGTTATTTTTTCTTATCGCACACAGTTCATCCCAGTGGCATGTATGCTATCTATCACACACATCTTGATCTATGTAACCGTTTATGTTATTTTACCTCATCACAAACAGTTCATCCGAGTGACCTGTATGCTGTCTATCACACACGTGATCATCTGGACAATCGTTTGTGTTCTGCTTGATCAGCACAAACAGTTTATCGGGGTGAACTATATGCCGTACATCGCACACACTTGTATTTTTATAAGCGTTTGTGTTATATTACCCAATCGCAAACAGATTATCTAGGCCAACTGTTTACCAAACATCGCACACGCAACTATTTTTTAGATCGTATTTGATGGATATGCCATCTCACACAGTTAACGTCATTAGCGACGGAGCTATAACTATACCGTTTGCGATTTGGTCGTCGCACATAGTTTTGTCGAAGGGTCTCTGATTGATGTGTCGCGTTAGCAGCATCCTGTAGTAGTGAGCATACGGTTGCCTTAGTTGCTTCTTGGGGAGCATTGTGCTCCACACCGCTCCAACGGATACGTAGTTCCCCTCAAAGGGAAGGAACTTCGGTAACACATCCTCGTCTCCACCGGCTCCACTTGTGGTTATTTCTTACCTTTACTTTGTGCAAGCTTTACTTGTGTGTTATCCTTTGCTTGCTTGTATTGTTGTTGTTGTTGTTAGCGTCATATATGTTGTTCACCTAGTTGCATAACTAGACAACCTTTTTGTTACTAAATCTAATTTGTTAAGAAAAGCTAAAAATTGGTAGTTGCCTATTCACCCCCCTCTACTCAACCATATCGATCCTTTCAGAGTTCATTTCCGATCTAGGAGTGATTCCTAGCACATCAGACCCGATGACTATCCTTTGTGATAACACTAGAGCCATTGCCATTGCCAAGGAGCCCAGGTTACACAAGAAGACCAAGCATATTAAACGCCGCTTCAACTCCATAAGTGATTACATCAAGGAAGGAGACATAGAGATTTGCAAAGTACATACGAATCAAAATATAGCAGATCCGTTGACTAAACCTCTCTCACAAGCAAAACATGATCAACACAAGAGCCCTATGGGTGTTAGACTCATTAGATGTAAACTAGATTGTTGGCTCTAGTGCAAGTGGGAGACTGTTGGAAATATGCTCTAGAGGCAATAAGAAAGATGTTATTATCATATTTCCTTGTTCATGATAAATGTTTATTATCCATGCTAGAATTGTACTGTCCGAAAACTAAATACATGTGTGAATACATAAATGAATATTGTGTCCCTAGTAAGCCTCTACTAGACTAGCTCGTTGATCAAAGATGGTTAAGGTTTCCTAACCATAGACATGAGTTGTCATTTGATAACGTGTTCACATCATTAGGAGAATGATGTGATTGACAAACCCAATCGTAAGCTTGGCATATGATCATATCACTTAGTTTAATTGCTACAACTTTATTTATATCAAATATCTATTCCTTAGACCATGAGATCGTGCAACTCCCTGACACCGTAAGAATGCTTTGTGTGTATCGAAACGTCACTTTGTAGCTGGGTGATCATAAAGGTGCTCTACATGTATCTCAGAAAGTGTTTGTTGGGTTGCATGGATCGAGACTAGAATTTGTCACTCCCTATGACGGAGCAATATCTCTAGGCCCTCTCGGTAACACTATATCCAAAGTAGCTTGCAAGCGTGTGAATAATGAGTTTATTCATGGGGCTCTCGGTAACACTATATCCAAAGTAGCTTGCAAGCGTGTGAATAATGAGTTTATTCATGGGGACATTGTATTATGGACGAGTAAAGAGACTTTCTTGTAACGAGATTGAACTAGGTATGACGATACCAACGATCGAATCTTGCGCAAGTAACATATCGCTGGAGAAAGGGAATTGTATACAGGATTAACTGAATCCTCGACATAGTGGTTCAAGCCGATAAAGATCTTCATTGAACATATGGGAGTCAATATGGACACCCCGGTCCCACAATTGGTTATTGATCGGACATGAGTCTCGGTCATGTCTACATGTTCTCGAACCCGTAGGGTCGCACACTTGACGTTCGATAACGCTAGGGTAGTATTGGGATATTCATATGGTGAAATCCGAAAGTAGTTCGGAGTCCCGGATGGGATCCGGTACATCACGAAGAGCTCCGGAATACCCCGGAGGTAAATATTTCTGTATGGAAAGTTGTTTTCGGGGTTACGGAAAAAGTTTGGTTTTTTTCGGTATTGTACCGGGAAGCTTCCAGAAAGGTTCCAGAGGGTTCCGGAAGTCCACGAGGGGTTCCACCATGTCCCAAAGGCCGACATGGGCTAACGGGAGGCGCCCTGGCCTTATTGGGCCAGGCGCACCAGCCCCCCTTAGACCCATGCGGCTAGGGGTGGGAAATCTTAAGAGGGAGGGCGCCTCCACCTACTCGCGAGGCACTCCTCCCCTTAGCCGTCGCCCGCTGCGTTGGTAAGGAGGCCAGGGCTAGCGAGCCCTCCCCACACCCCTATATATAGTGGCGAGGGGCGTAGGGGTTGTACACACCAAACCCTAGCCGCCTCTCCCTCTTGTTACTCCTCCTCCTCCCCACGCAAACGCTTGGCGAAGCCCTGCTGCAGTTCTGCTGCCACCACCACGCCGTCGTGTTGGCCTAGATCCCAACTACCTCTCCTCTCCCGCTTGCTGGATCAAGAAGGAGGAGACGTCACTGAGCCGTACATGTGCTAAACTGGGAGGTGCCGCTCGTGCAGCGCTTGGTCGGATTGGATCGCGACACGAGTGCGACTACGCCAACCATGATCTCTAGATCGTTAATGCTTTCGGTCTACAAGGGTATGTAGACACCTCTCCCTCTCGTTGCTAGCATCTCCATAGAATAGATCTTGGGTGTTTCGTAGGATTTTTTTTGTTTTCCATGCAACGTTCCCTAACAATCCTAACCGGCCACAAATGACACACCAAGAGCGACCCATACGCGACTTCAAGTGTTATATCTCTCGTGCCAAACAATTTTGACTACACGGATAACACCAAACTGGATGAATCGACTACCACAATGTCGTCCTGAACAAACAGAGAAGCATCCATAAGGACCTCCTAACCAGCCACCGAGAACACACTGAAAGTGGTCGGCAAATTGAACCCGAAAAGCAACGAAACTCCGCTAACTCGACAAGCCATAGAGAACAAATCAAAAGTTGCCAGCAAACTGAACTCGGAAAGCAACGAACCCCCGCCACATCGGCAACATCATTTGAGGGCCACGCCCCACAATCTGACCTAGCGCAGGGCAGCAACTAATCAAGTCGTGACAATAGGCACTCCGACCGATGAAAAAATGGACACGAAAAGCAATGGCCTACACCTACCTGACACCATCACACGAGAGTTGCACTGCAAGAAGCAAATGAGATGACATGCGGGCACGACGAAACCCACCTTAGTAGGGTGACCACCGGTCGCTCACGCAGCACACACCTCATTGATCTCCGAGGAAAACTAGTTGGGTGTGGGGCGCCCATGGAGATAGGACGAACGAGAGTGCGGCAGGGAGCCAACAAGGGAGGCGTGTGCAAAACAGACAACGTAGAGGGCACTCTCGCACGCCGAAGCCCCCAGGAGGTAGGTACTCCAACATCTTTTATATGAGTAATGTGTATCTACGTATAATTGTTTTGGTGTTCATTCTTTTGTTTTGACTGGTTTATTATAGAACACACTCACGAGTTACAACTATAGCTGGACAAACGGGTCTTTTTTTAGTCATGCCGACAAGCATGTGTGTTCGACACGTAAAGGCCCTAGCATGACACGCCACTAAACAGGTCGTGTTTGGCCCGTGGCACGCCGTGCGTGTCTATCAAGGTGAAACCTGCGAGGCCGACACGACACGACCGATTCATTTTTATTACAAAATTATTGATCCAAAAGGCCAAAATTGGTAAAAAAAACAGCCCAAAGGCCGAAAAACACACGAGTCGGTTGTTGCTTACCATGCATGTCATGATCGTCCGTCGAGGTGAGATTCTGTCGGCACGACCCACTTGTAAACGGGTCCGTAAGTGCTATGTGACAAGAACCATAGGTGTCCAATGGGTCGGCCTAGGCTTGACACATGCCTAAACATGCTATTTTTCTTTTTTGGTACAATAACCTGGTAAAAAGAAACATGATGTGTCGTGCTGGCCCGTGGGCCCCACCTCGATGAATGAGCATGGCACATGGCGTACCATTGGTCAGGGACGGCCCATTTGGTCATGTGTCGGGCAGGGCCGGTACTGTTACTTGCCGGGCACGCGTGCTCGTGGGTCGGGCCAAGGAAAAATGGCCCATTTGGCCAGCTGTTATCGGGAACACCCGACAATGGAGGGGGAAGTGCAAGCATCCCCTCTCGTTGGGGTTTATCCTCCTCTCGGCGGTGGCGTAAGCTCCCCGTAGAGAAATCAAATCCCCTGCAATTCCACACCGCCGAAGGCCGCCGGAGCTGTATCCTGGCGGCGCGGCGGACCGTCGGGGTTGCTAGGGCTACTACCGCCCGTGGAAGACTGTCTCTCGGGCGAGAGATCTGATGGCGAACATGGCTTCGGGATCGGGCTTGGCTACGGCCGATCTTGAGGCGATGATGGAAGAGCTTGGCTTGAAGGAGGACTTGACGCAAGAGGTGAAGATTCGTCTGCTCGAAGATAACCTATACACGCTCAAGTTCTCATGCCTTGGGGACTGGGAGAGGGTTATGGAAGAAGGCCCATGGACGTTCAAAGGGAAGGCAGTGGTGATTGCACTCTATGATGGGTACACTTGTCCGTCCTCCATAGTCCTTAACAATCTGGAAATCTAGATGCAAATCCATGATCTGCCCGACGGCTTCTTCCCAAAGATCAAGGCGTTGTCTGCGACTGTAGGGGAGTTCATCTACGTTGAACCTAAGTCCCATGACTTTGAAGGCAATTTCTATCGTGTTCGTGTGAAAATAGATGTAACCAAACCACTCAAGAACGCAGTCTCGCTCATTGCCAAAGGAAAGAGGGAGATTTTCAGAATTAGATACGAGAGGTTGCCAGATTGGTGTGCGGTTTGTGGCCATCTTGGGCACACTTTTAAAGAATGTGGTGATGGGGTACATGACCCCAAGGCGCCGGTGTTCAAAAATCTCCGGGCGAATTGGTTCCGCGGGGCCGGACCGGGTCCTGCTGGGGGTAGGGGAAGAGGAAGACGACAAGGAAGGGGCGGCAGCCGTTCAGGTGGCTCAGGACGCGAAAGCGAGTGGGGCAAAGATGATCTTTCAGATCGGGAGAGGATGGATGACCCTGATGCTATAATGACTGATGTCGACCCAAACACGAAGAGACTAGCAGAGACGGAGAACGCAGCAGCTACAATCTCTACTAAATCATCCTCGCCCAATCATGACCCTGGCACAGGCAATGTTTTGGCACTTACACCACCGGTTGTTCCTCCCAGCCCATCTTCTAAGCAAGAACCAAAGAGAGTCCGTACAACGGCCCAAAAGGTTACAACAACAACTTCAGCTCTTGGCAAGGGTGCAGAAGCTTCTTTGGCGGGCTCCTGTGCAGAGCACCCCCAGGGCCAATGAGTGTGCTTTGCTAGAACTGTCGCGATGCGGGCAAGCCGGCGACAGTTCGAGAGCTTCGGGACCTAACGAAGCAATATGCCCCTTCCGTGTTATGCATTGTAGAGACTCAAATCTCACGAACACGGGTAGAAGGTTTAGCAAGTACATTCGGTTTTGATAATGGTTATGCAGTTAGTAGCAATGGTCGCAACGGAGGACTAGGAATGTTTTGGAACAATGAAATAAAGATTGACATTTTGGGTTATTCGGACTACCATATTGATGCAAAAATTTGTATGACAGACAATCTGGAGTGGCGGCTAACATGTGTCTATGGGGAGGCGCAGGCCGGTGAGCGTCACAGAACATGGAATACTCTGAAATCGCTGGTCTCCACAAGCCCTCTTCCTTGGATCTGCATAGGTGACTTCAATGAAGTCCTGTGAGCTGATGAACATGTGGGAACTGGCCAACGACGATCGTCTCAGATAGCAGGGTTTAGGGATGCAGTGGATGTCTGTGGACTGGCTGACCTGGGGTATCAAGGGAGAAGCTGGACTTTTGAGAAGAAGGTCTCGAGAGGCACGTATTGTAGGGTGAGGCTGGATAGGGCATTGGCAAATCTGGATTGGGTGAACCTATATCCCCATGCAAAATTGGTGCACCTTACTTCAGCAACCTCGGACCATGCACCAGTGTGTTTGGAATTTACCCATGAATCTCGGGGGAAGAGGGGACAACGACTATTTAAATACGAGCTTTTCTGGGAGAAGCATGAACTGTTCAAAGAGTCGCTTGGGGTAGGCTGGGACAATGAACCGGTGGCGAACACAGCGGCAGAAATGTCAGAAAAGCTAAAATGGTTGTCAGGCTCTTTAGTCTCTTGGTCGGGCCGTCACATCGGTAATGTGCGGCGTGAAATAAAAAAACTCAAAGCGGAATTGGATATTTTGCGAAATGCTCCCTTGAGAACAAAACCATCATATGCAGAGGTAAAAATCTGTGACCATCTTGTCGAGCTATATCATATGGAGGAGATCATGATGCGACAGCGGTCTCGGATACAGTGGCTTTTGGACGGCGACCGCAATACCAAATTTTTCCAGCAACGGCCAAGCATGCGCCGGCAGAAAAACAAAATAAAAGAGCTTGTTAGGGAGGACGGTGCTGTCACGACGGGTGAGGCAGAGATGGAGCAGATAGCAAATACCTTCTATAGGAAACTTTTCGCTGCAGAAGGAACTTCTGGAATGGAGGAGGTACTTAACTTTGTACCAGTAAAGGTGACGGCAGGGAAGAATCAACAACTGCTTGCGCCGTACACAGCTGAAGAGCTGAAGAAAGGCTTGTTCCAGATGTTTCCAACTAAGGCACGGGGACCAGACGGGTACCCTGCTCACTTCTTTCAGAGGCGCTGGGATCTGGTGGGTGATGAAGTAACAAATATTGTGCTCAGAATCCTTCGTGGGGAGGAGAATGCAGAAGTGTTGAATGAGACCACCCTGGTGCTAATCCCAAAGGTACCAAATCCAAATTCTCTAACCAGTTTCGTCCGATAAGCTTATGCAACGTTCTTTACAAGATTGCCTCAAAGGTCGTATCAAACCGCTTGAAGCAAATCCTGCTAGAGATATTTCAGAAGAGCAATCTGCTTTTGTTCCCGGTCGCCTCATCACGGACAATATAATTTCTGCTTACGAATGTCTACATTTTATGAAGCGAAATAAAGCAAATAAAATAGATTTGCAACACTCAAATTGGACATGATGAAGGCATATGATAGAGTTGAGTGGAGTTATCTTCGGGCAATACTGACAAAGTTAAGTTTTGCACCGGCTTAGGTCTCCATGATAATGGGAATGGTGAGTTCTGTGAATTTTTCTGTCCTTTTAAATGGTAACAAACTTGAGAGTTTCAAACCTTCCAGAGGTATCCGACAGGGGGATCTTATATCTCCTTACCTATTCTTGTTGGCAGTAGAGGGCCTTTCATGCCTCTTAAAAAATAACAACGAGTCATCGCACCTCAGTGGTATACAAGTGGCAGAAACGACTTCGCCGGTCAGCCATTTGCTTTTCATAGATGACAGCCTGCTGTTTTTCAAGGCACATGGTGATGGAGCAAGAGCAGTATCCTCAGTGCTGGATAAATATTGTAAGGCATCTGGACAGAAAATAAACCTATTAAAATCTTCTATCTTTTTCAGCAAGGGCTGCCCTGCGGATGCCAAAGAGGAGATTAAGCAAATTCTAGAGGTCCCGAATGAAACACTCTCTGACAAATATTTGGGTATGCCTAGTGATGTAGGCGGCTCAAAGAATGGGGCTTTCAAGTATTTGCGTGACAGAGTTTGGAACAAGATAAAGGGATGGCTGGAAAAACTGTTGTCGGCAGGTGGAAAGGATGTCCTTATAAAAAGTGTTGCCCAAGCAGTTCCAGTGTACTCCATGTCTTGTTTTCTTCTTCCTAGAGGTCTCTGTCTGCATATCAATTCTCTTATCAGGAAGTTTTGGTGGGGAAGCAAGGAAGGGGAAAGGAAAGTGAGCTGGGTCTCTTGGGAAGTAATGACGAGACCCAAGTATACGGGAGGGATGGGTTTCCGAGATATAGAGTTGTTCAATCTTGCACTGTTGGCGAGACAGGTGTGGCACATATTGCAGGACCCAACTTCTCTCATTGCAAGAATCCTAAAAGCAAAATACTATCCTTAGAAAGATTTCCTACATGCAGAGTTGGGAACCTCTCCTTCTCAGATCCGGCGGGCCATTATCGAAGGAAAAGGCATACTAAAACAAGGCCTAATCAGAAGAGTGGGGAACGAAGCAACAACGCACATTTGGCAAGACAACCGGCTACCTCGTGAACACAACTTGAGACCCATAACTAGTCTGACGCAAAACCCTCCTCAACTTGTGAGTGAACTAATAAGTCACAATGCAGGTGATTGGAATAGGGCCCTGTTAAGAAACACCTTTATTCAGTTTGATGCTGACGCGATATTATCTATCCCGATATGCACTAGACAACTAGATGACTTTTGGGCATGGAATCTCGACTCGAGGGGCGTTTTCACCGTTCGTTCTGCTTACCGGATGCTGGTGACCACAAAACTCCGACGAGAGGCGTGGCTAGAAGGACGAGGTGATTCCTCAGTTACTGAAAGAGAAGGAAAGTCGTGGTGCAAACTTTGGAAGATTCATGTGTCGTCCAAAATAAGAATTTTCCTCTGGAGACTTGCACAACAATCCATGCCATCTGTTGACTTGCTTCACCATCGCAATATGGCCACATCGAGTCTGCGTGCGCTCTGTGGGAACGAGGATTCATGGCGACACTCTTTGCTGGAATGTACAACGGCTAGATGTGTGTGGGCACTAGAGGATGATGAGCTTGTCACAGCGCTGATTGAAACGACTGAACCAGATGCACGGCGGCGGTTATTCACAATCATGGAGAAACTACCCGAGACGGCTTTAAACAAAGTCCTTGTTACCTCTAGGCAATATGGCATGCTCTTAGGAAAGCCATACATGAGCATGAGTTTCAGAGCCCCTCCAGCACACATCTTTTCGTCAACCGCTTTATATCGGACATCTCTGTGTCCCGACCTACCAGACCAATACAGGCACAAGCTACAAATCTGGATTCGCGCTGAACTGCTCCGCCAACGGGTTTCTGTAAGATCAAGGTCGACGGGGCAACCACAAAATCAGCAAGGCGTGGTTCAGTGGGCGTCCTCGGCAGAGCCGCTGGTGGTAATTATATGGGGGCGTCGGCGATCTCTTTCGAGAGCGTCTCGGACCCGGCCTCGCTAGAAGCCCTGGCGTGTAGGGAGGCACTTGCGTTGGCAATGGACCTTATGCATCAAAACATCATCGTCGCGTTCGACTGCAAAGAAGTTGTTTCCAACATATCAAAAGAAACGGGTGGGAAGAATGCTCACATCATCGAGGAGATAAAGTTAATGGCTTCGGAATTTCAGTCTTGTTCATTCATTTTTGAGCGTAGAACTTTGAATATCGAGGCACATAGCCTCGCTAGACACGTGCTTAATCTTTCTGTGGGACGCCATGTTTGGCTCCTACAACCTTCAGCAGAACATTCTTGAGCAGTAAAGTGTGTGATTAGCCTTAAAAAAAAAAAATCACCCGACACTGTTTCACTTGCCAAGAAGGCGCGGGTTTATAACAGCCGCAACAAGATCTCTTGACGCGGCCGGCCTAACTCTCACCTTGCCGCTGCACGACGCTTTGCTCCGCCCCGAAGCTTCCCTTCCCCGATTCTCCGCCGCGGCTGTTTCCGTCGCCGGTCAAGATGATGTCCGGCGGTGGCTACTCCGCCCTCGACGACCCCAAAGCCTCCGGATCCGTCCCGGTAAGTACTCATCAACCCCTCGCCCACCGTCCATCTCTTCTCGCGCCTCACCTCTCACGTCTCGCGCAGGCGGCGACGGGGCCAGATCCGCAGACCATCAAGTTCGCCGAGTCCAACCTCCAGACCTTCCCACCCTCCGAAGCTAAGGGCAAGATCTCTGGCGCCTACCGCCCGCCCACTGACTCCGACGGTGAGATCAGATCTCCTCCTCTCTACTCTCTGCTCTGACATCGGATCTCCATCACGGATCTGACTTTGTTCTAGCGGCTGTGCAGACACCTTCTCGTCCAAGGTTGGAGGAGGAGGCGGAGGCAGGGGTAGCGATGGTGGGTCGGACGATGCCGCGCAGGGCGGCTGGTTCCGGATGTTCTCCGTAGCGGCCTACAAGCCCTACTTCGACGTTGACACGTCCGATGTCGTGGAGAGGATCTGGGAGTCGGTCTTTCCCTTCCGCGGCAACTTCACAGAGAAGACTTCCGACAAACCCGACCTGTATGCTTTAGCCGCACCCCCCTACTTTATATATGTTGGCTTCATTCTCTTGTTGATAAGATCTGTATGCTTGAGAATGAATGCGGCAAGAGTAGTAAAATGTTAGAATGCTTTAGTGTTTTTGCTGGACATGATTCCTGATAGAATGTCTTCAGTTGTGGATTGCAAGTGTGTTGTTGATCTAGTAGTAGTTAAGAATAAGGTTTTAGTTTCATGAACCAGTTCCTTCTGTGGCTGACCGTTCCATAAGCTCTGCGTTCTGGTATAGTGGGATGTATTGCTCTTGATCCACCTGATCTCTACAGTGGTGATTAATGCTTGTGAACAGTGGGAATGCTGTTAAGATGATTCCTTGGCCTTGAAATGATCTTCTAATGGTAGGCCCTTTGTTTAGAATAGGGAGCAGGGTTTATTTCCAGCACAGAGCGTGACATTGGTTGCTGTTGGCTTTTCTTATTTAAGTGGATTATAAGTGGAATATTAGATATTTTCCTTTGGTATCCTGATGGAAAGCTAATGGTTTAGTGGCAGATATTTGCTGGGATCATTTTCCTTTAATCGTAGGTATAATTTATAGAAGCCTTGAGATATTCAAATGCCTACATTAAGGTTTCATTTCAGCTGTTTTGTGGGACATCTGTGTTCAGTTAAATTATGTAGACTGTTTCATTTTATTAGTTTGTGGCATTGTGACCACGATGTGAATTGTGTCTATCCCAATTCTTCCTACAGAAAATAATAATAGAAGTCCTAATCATAGCAAGTTAGGAGAGTACTGGTTCGCAACGATCAAGTGTTCATATCTGATAGTCGGAGATGATAATAAATAGCTTGTGCAGAGTATCCTTTGCGGTGCTATCAACTATATTTGTGCCACCTATTTTATTGCCTTTCTCAAACTTTCACAACAAAATAGGAGCCACGCGTGCTGATTAGCAGTTCACCATGTTTTGCTTTCATCTAACCTGTTGATTCTGTGGAAGATTTTATTTACACGGAGATAATTAAATTAACAATTCTTTGTTAATGAATGTTATATTTAGAACTCAATGAAATTAAGAATTGCAAAGTTGAACTTTTAATCCATGTACTTTGGAATTGTTGATATTGAGTATATGTCTGCTAATTCTTATGATAACTTGTTTCTAATAGGTATGGGCCATTCTGGACATGCACCACCCTGATTTTTGTTGCTGCTTCAATTGCCACGTTTGTCACCTACCTTTCCCACAAATGGCACAAGAAAGAGTGGACCTATGATATTAACCTGGTTACATGGTCTGCTGGCTTATTCTATGGCTATGTGACATTTGTTCCCCTTGGGTTATATGTCATTCTTAAGTACTTCTCAGCACCTGCTGGACTCGTGCAGTTGTGGTGCCTGTATGGGTACTCTTTGTTCATCTTCATTCCAGCATCGGTAAGTTCATCCTCATATGCAGATAGACTTTGAATTATTTTTTGTTAGTTTAGCTTTCCATTTCAGTTTGATGCAAGTGTACTGAACTGTGAATCAGTTTCAGTTTGCTGTATTTAAGTTATCCATCTGATATGAACTGTTCCTATATGGTTTGGTGTTACCGGTGACATGCCCTCTTTACCAGGCAAACCTCTAAGTTTCTTTAAATGACGTTGATTTACTCCTGCCGACACTTCAGTGTCATAAGAGTAAAAGGAGGGACAATTATTTAAACTCAGGACTAACATTTTTCTTTTCCATTTGTGTTGCAGCTTCTGTCAATTGTGCCAATAGAAATATTCAGATGGGTTATCGCGGGTGTCGCTGGGTTTATGTCTGCTACCTTCGTCGCTGTCAATCTCCGTGCCCACATCTTAAACTCCGGGGAGCGGTGGTTTCTGATCGTTGCAGGGATATTCTTGTTGCAGCTGGGATTGGCTGTTTTGCTGAAACTTTATTTCTTTACGATAACTGTATAGGGAAATGGTGTCTCTTCTTGTATTAGTCAGAAATGAGCATGCAGTTCTCCATGTTGAATCGATTCATTGATGTAATTTTCCAGGTATACATCCCACCTTACATGTGACACTCAGGAACGAACACCACTTCTTTAGCCTCTGCAATCACAGAAATGGCAAAATGTCCTTCGGTTGTTACGGGGTTAAAGAGTTTGTTTTATGATTTACTTTCTGTTCCATTCACTTGAGATTAATAATAAATCATGAATATACATATTTTGCCTTGCATTTACCTTAGGCTTATACTAACTGTGGTTCTTCCTAAGGTGGGTTGATAAAAAACTACAAGGATTGGACGCGCTTTGCTGCGTTGTTGGTGTTGTTGGGTTTCTTTAAAAAAATCATTTTGTTTCAAAATACAGGTCGTATTAATTTTTTGAAAATTCAAACTTATAAATTTTGATCAAATTTGTAGACAAATATATCAAAATCCATAATATCAAATGAGTATTTTTAGATTCATCATGAAAATTTCAATACTTATTTTGTTTAATATTATGAATGTCGATATTTTTTATGTGAACTTGGTCAAAGTTAAAGAAATTTGACTTTTCAAAAAACTAATACCTATTATATCGTGGAACTGATGGAATGTGTTGTTTGACGCGGGGGGGGGGGGGGGGGGGGGGGATGATAGTGTGTTTTGTTTTATTTATAACGCGGTGCTTTGGTGTGTTTCATTTTATTTATGTGAGAACTTTTTTGTCTTGGTGGTTTCATGCATCACATGGTGACGTTTCTGCTTTCTAGGTGGTCGGAGGGTGCGCGACATTGATGCTTTTATAGGCCGGTTGTTCTTGATTGATTTGGAAAATCGTTGGTCTGGTCAAAATCGTAAACTAAATCCAAAAAAGAATAGCTCAATTGAACGAAAGAGTTTCAAAATTAGGAAACATGATGAATTAAAAAAACTAAATGAGAGAGCTTGAGAAATCGTTGACCCGGTTAAAATCGGATCACCCAATTCTAATTTTTGGAGGGGGTGGGACGATAGAGTGTGTTTTATTTATTTTATCTTATTTACTACTAGCAAAAACGGCCCGTGAGTGTGTTTTATTTATTTTATCTTATTTACTACTAGCAAAAACGGCCCGTGCGTTGCAACGGGAAAATAAATCATGATCTGCAATGGTTATGATCACATTTTATTGCGTCATCAGGATACAGTATCACTTTTAATTTCGTAAAATCATGAACAACTTTTTAAATCATGAACATTTTTCTAAACTCTTGTACATTTTTTAAATTCGTGAACACTTTTACAAATGTTCGAACATTTTCTAAAATCAAGAATATTTTTTGAATTAGTGAACATTTTACACGATTTGCAAATATTTTTTCTAAATATTTATCGATCATCGCCTACTCATTCGATGTGAAAGTAATTATGCACCATTCACATACCTGTAGCAGCTTCAAATAGATTATATATTAATTTTTATATCTCGCAATCTTAGTCGTTGTGCGGGATAAAAGGATAAAACAGGACGTGAGTGATAGAGGCGAAGTTGTCCCTGTCTTTCGATGAGATGGTGGCTATCTTTTTGGAGGAGTAGACTTTGACGATCCGACTACGAACGTGCGAGGACGTCGCGCCTTAGCAATCGCTAAGCCAACTCCGAGAGGTTATTGACCACGTCGGAGCACGATCAACCTGACCACGAGGGTCTGTTTCCTGCAAGCAAACGAAGAACAAGCAAGAAACTAAGATTGCAATCTGGATATTGCGAATACAAGAGGAAAGCTTTATTGATGAAAGTGGGGTTCTGTGACGCCTTTGTTTGGTCGTGGAACACAAACGAAGAACGCGAAGTTGCAGCTATGGCGAACTTTCAATCTAAACAAAACCCAAGTCTAAAACGATGCCCTAAGGGTTGTATATATGGGGGAATAGAGGGGGATTTCGTGGCCCCTTGGAGGAGGGGTCCGAAACCAGCCCTAACTCCGTTTCCCCACACATACGGACTCTAAAAACAGCCTAATAAGTGGTATTTCGAAATTACATGGGCTTGGCCCAAAAATAAGGTGACGCAGCACCTATATTTGCCTATGGACGAAATTTATGAAGTGGCATCTTGTATATTTCGTCCAAGACTTCATACTCTCCTTATGTTGGCTTCAAAGTGCGAAAATCACCACTGGATTCTCCATTGTTCTTTCCCGCGTGCACACCTTCTCCTCCATGATTGATCCCGCTCCAATGGCCATCCTTCTTGTCCATGCTAGGTCCTTCATTCATAAGTAAAACAAAAGTATCTAATTTAGGCAGCATCATATGTTCATGAACATTAGAAGGATTCTCAAGAAACGAAAGTACCTGGTAATTCAATTGACGTGCGCGAGCTCTAGTAATTGGTCCAGTATGTATAGCAGCAGGGGTTGTGGGTGTAACAATGGTATTGATGTCCTCATCACCCCCCTTCTTGAAATGAAGTCGTCCTCGATGGAAGCTCATCTTCCTCACCCAAATAAGGCTTCAAATCTGCAATGTTAAAAGTGGGACTAACCCCAAAATCTACAGGCAGCTCAAGTTTATATGCATTATCATTTATTTTCTCTAACACCTTAAAAGGACCATCAGCACGTGGCATTAGCTTTGACTTGCGCAATTCAGGAAACCTATCCTTACGCAAATGTAACCAAACAAGATCTCCAGGTGCAAAGACAACATGTTTTCTACCCTTATCTTCAGCAAGTTTATATTTAGCATTCATACGCTCAATGTTCTCCTTAGTTAACTCATGCATCTTTAATATCAATTCAGCACGTTCTTTAGCATCAAAATTAACCTTCTCCGAAGATGGAAGAGGCAACAAATCAATACGTGCACGAGGTAAAAAACCATACACTACTTCAAAAGGGCACATCTTAGTAGTAGAATGCAGCAAACGATTATAAGCAAATTCAATATGAGGCAAGCATTCTTCCTACATTTTCAGGTTATTCTTCAAAACAGCCCTAAGCATAGTAGACAATGATCTATTCACTACTTCAGTTTGTCCATCGGTTTGGGGGTGACATGTAGTACTAAAAAGCAGTTTAGTCCCCAACTTAGCCCATAAACATCTCCAAAAGTGGCTAAGAAATTTAGCATCACGATCTGAAACAATTATATTTGGCACACCATGCAAGCGAATAATTTCACGAAAGAACAAATCAGCAACATTAGCAGCATCATCACTTTTGTGACATGGTATAAAGTGTGCCATTTTCGAAAATCTATCAACGACAACAAATATGCTATCCCTCCCCTTCTTTGTTCGAGGTAAACCTAAAACAAATTCCATAGATATATCCTCCCAAGGAACACTAGGTACAGGCAAAGGCATATATAAACCATGAGGATTGAGTCGTGACTTAGCTTTTTGACATGTAGTGCAGCGAGCAACAAAACGCTCAACATCCCGTCTCATCTTTGGCCAAAAGAAATGTGTAGCAAGTACGTCCTCCGTCTTCTTCACGCCAAAGTGTCCCATTAATCCTCCTCCATGCGCCTCCTGTAACAACAAAAGACGAACGGAGCTAGCTGGAATGCATAGCTTGTTAGCACAGAACACAAGTCCATCATTAATGACAAACTTTTTCCATGTTCTCCCTTCTTTACAATTCTCCAACACATCCTTAAATCCAGCATCGCGCATATATTGATCTTTGATGGTCTCCAAACCAAATATTTTAAAGTCAAGTTGTGAAAGCATAGTATAACGACGAGACAATGTATCGGCAATAACATTTTCTTTACCCTTCTTGTGTTTAATGACATAAGGGAAAGTTTCAATGAATTCAACCCATTTAGCATGTCTACGGTTCAGTTTTGCTTGACTTTTAATATGTTTCAAAGATTCATGATCAGAATGTATAACAATTTCTTTGGGCCATAAATAATGTTGCCATGTTTCCAAAGTCCGAACAAGAGCATACAATTCCTTATCATAAGTAGAATAATTCAGACTAGGCCCACTTAATTTTTCAGAAAAGTATGCAACAGGTTTACCATCTTGTAATAATACACCTCCTAATCCAATTTCACTAGCATCACATTCAAGCTCAAAAGTCTTACTAAAATCAGGAAGTTGGAGTAATGGAGCATGTGTTAACTTATCTTTCAACACCGTGAAGGCTTCTTCCTGTGCGGTTCCCCAAACAAAAGGCACATCCTTCTTTGTAAGCTCATTTAGAGGTGCAGCAATGGTGCTGAAATCCCTCACAAAACGCCTATAGAAACTAGCGAGTCCAAGAAAACTCCTCACTTGTGTGACCGTTTTGGGTTGCGGCCAACTCTCAATAGCTTCAATCTTGGCTTTATCAACTTCAATACCCTGTGGAGTAACAACATAGCCAAGAAAAGATACTCGGTCGGTGCAAAAGGTGCACTTCCCAAGGTTACCAAACAAACGTGCATCACATAGAGCAATGAAAACAACACGTAAATGTTCCAAATGTTCCTCCAAAGATCTACTATAAATCAGTATATCATCAAAATAGACTACCACAAATCGTCCTATGAAAGCACGTAAAACCTCGTTCATTAATCTCATGAAAGTGCTAGGTGCATTAGTTAACCCAAAAGGCATGACTAACCACTCATATAATCCAAACTTAGTTTTAAATGTTGTTTTCCATTCATCTCCCAATTTCATACGAATTTGATGGTATCTACTGCGCAAATCAACTTTGGAGAAAATTGTAGAGCCACTTAATTCATCAAGCATATCATCTAGCCTAGGAATAGGATGACGATAACGAATAGTAATATTATTAATGCCTCTACAATCAACACACATACGAGATGTACCATCCTTTTTCGGGACTAGAATAATAGGAACAGCACAAGGACTAAGAGATTCGCGTATATAACCTTTGTCGAGCAGCTCCTGTACTTGACGCATAATCTCCTTCGTCTCCTCTGGATTGGTACGGTATGGTGCACGGTTGGGTAGCGATGCACCGGGAATTAAGTCAATCTGATGCTCAATCCCTCGAATAGGTGGTAATCCCGGTGGCACGTCTTGTGGAAAGACGTCAGCGAACTCCTGCAAAATGTTAGCGACGGCAGGAGGCAAAGAGGGAGGCATGTCCTCGAATGAAAATAAAACCTCTTTGCATACAAAAGCATAGCAAACAGATGTAGTGACATCCAAATCAGTAATATCAGATTTAGTGGCAAGTAAACAACCACTCTTCAGTTTTATTTCAGATGCAACACTAGATGATTATTTATTAGGCTTATTATGTTGCTCAAATTCCTTTGCCACAATATGATTTTCACTCTCACTTTGCTTCTGTTTTGCTTTACTAGCTCGAGCAATGTCATCTTTCATAATATGTTCAGGAGACATAGGAAGCAAAGTTATATTTTTATCCTTATGAACAAGTGTATACTGATTCGTCCTACCATGGTGTACATAATTTTTATCAAATTGCCATGGTCTACCAAGTAAAACAGAGCATGCTTGCATGGGTACCACATCACAATCAACATAATCAGAATATGTAGCAATGCTAAAGTGCACACGAACAGTACGTGTTACCTTAACCTTGCCACTGTTGTTGAACCATTGGATGTAATAAGGATGAAGATGTGGTCTGGTGGTTAGAGACAGCTTCTCCACCATCTCCATGCTAGCCAAGCTGTTGCAACTCCCTCCATCGATGATGACGCGAACAGAACGCTCCTTCACAACTCCCTTTGTATGGAACAAGTTGTGCCTCTGATTTTGCTCAGCCTATGTAACCTGCACACTCAAAACACGTTGAGCAACTAAACTTTTATACCTGTCAGCATAGTCAGCAGCCATGTAGTGTGTCTCTTGTTCAGTCTCCTCTACACCTTGTTCTTCACTCGCAATAAGAGCCAGGGTCTCCTCATCATAATCACTAGCGGAGTCATATCCACCATCCTCCGTAACAATCATCACACGCTTGGAAGGGCATTCTCTCGCATAGTGACCTCCACCCTTGCAACGACGACATATAACCTCATGTGTTTTCCCTGTGGATGCAATGGATGAAGAAGAGCTCTGTGCAGGCCCGGAAGGTGTGCTCCTCGCGGAGGGTGGGGCAGGGGCCTGTTTCCTGGTATCTCTATTGGAGTTGGTGGCTGAAGTAGGCGATGCTGCAGTAGGACGTGTGGAAGTAGATGGGGTACGTGGCGTCCATGATGAAGTGCGACCTGCAGAAAAATTAGTTCTTGCCAATGCCTGTCGATCCTGCACTTCACGTTCAGCTTTGCAAGCAAGATGGAATAAACGAGTGATAGTATTATACTCCTTATACTCTAATATAGTCTGAATATCTCTATTTAATCCACCCATAAAACGTGCAAGCATAGCTTCATTCTCCTCAACAATACCACATCTAATCATGCCAGTTTGCAATTCCTGATAATATTCCTCTACAGAATTTTTTCCTTGTCTTAACCGCTGCAAATTTTGAAGCAACTCACGTTGATAATATGGTGGAACCCAACGATTACACATAGCAGTTTTCAAGGCAGCCCAAGTAGTAGGGATATTATCATGATGTATTCTACAATGTTCAGACCACCAAACACAAGAAAAACTAGTGAAAGCACAAATAGCAGCAGCAACACGTCTATCCTCAGGAAATTGTAAGCATGTAAAACATTGTTCTGTTTCTAACTCCCAAGTAAGATATATATCAGGAACATATCTACCCTCAAATGTCGGAATATTCAATTTTATCTTAGGGAGATGATCATGATCCCGTACCTGAGGTGGTGGTGCAGCCCTACCATTGCGATGGTAAACATGCGGACGACCCGGTGCTTGTGGTGGTGGTTGCCCCTGGGGATGATCGGGAGCAACCTCTCCCTCATCATCGTAGTCACCATCATAATCCTCATTCCGCTCAACGACAGTAGCAACAACAGCAGCCACAGAAGCTTGGGCAGTAGCAGCAGTATCAATGGCACCAGAATATTGGCCTTGGTCAAGAGGCACACGTTGCGCTCGTCCCGCAAAATTTGGCCGTTGTTGGTGTTGTTGTTGCCGAGGTACGACAGGTACAGCTGGTGCAGGTAGACGTGCAAGCACCTCATTGAACTTAGCGTCCAGCTTGGTGTTGACCGTCTTCTCCAAAGCACCTAGCTTCTCCATGGCCTCTCCAAGGCTGGTCACGACGTCTTGTACCTGGTCAGCCATCATTTGCTGAAATTTATCATGGAGCTCCTTGTTCGTCATGCCGCCCCAGTTGATCTCGTCGGCTTGTGATCCTGTCATGGTTAGCAGCAATAGGAACACACAATATGAACCTACAGACTACTAGGAAGTGGTGGTGGTGTGTCACAAATCCGTCAAGCGAATCTCAAATCCTTACCAGTTCTTACCCAGCAGCAGGCGGTGATCAGCAACCGTTGTAGTCAAAAACTCTCAAAGCTTGGATAAAGCGATTGCCAGGTGGTGTCAACACACGACGTAGATGTAAGTGTAGCTGGGATGGCTTATATATGGCAGCAAAAAGGGTCAGCAATAATCAATTCAGAGATGCAAAGTTGAATAAACGTTCAACGATGGTACTGTGCTAGTCCTAGGCTAGACCGTGCTAGAGACGCGAGCCTAGAACACCAACAAAATCACGACTCTACACGTAATCAAGGGAAGAGCACACTCTGAACCTTTTTTTTCGCCTCTTTTTTTTGCGCCTCTTTTTTTTTGCGCTTTTTTTTTTGCTCACAAAATCACTATAATGGCGAGTGTCTCAAAACTCTTCCGAAGGTTTAAAAACAGGATAGGCACGAAAAAAATTTGACTAATTTTTTTTTCTAGAGCGATTCGGGGCTGCGACAACCAAAAATCGCGACAAAAATCACTATGATGGCGAGTGTCTCAAAACGCTCCAAAAAGCCTAAAAACAGGATAGGGAAAAAATATTTTCACCCGCCGAAATTTTGGCCTAAAAAGTGCTCTGAAAAGCGTGTCAGACTTTTTTTTCGACACCTACTCAGGCAAGGAAACGCGAAAATAAAATCAAACGAATCTCGAAATCAATCCAAATACCAAAGGAATTCGGATTAGAGGTGGATATAGGGTGGTGATATATGGCAGGGAAGATGATGGTGGGTCGGGATATATGGCAGGGATTACGATTATGGTGGATGGTGATATATGGGTGGTGGAACACGGGTTGGTGGTGAATCTGTGATGGAAGTGGATTCGGATTAGCGTGATGGCGGATATGTGGTGGTATATGGCAGCGGTGATGTATCTGGTGTGGTGGTGGGATATGGCAGCGATGAAGGTGATACGGCGACGTCGTGACAAACTGTGAACAAAACTCGAAACTCTAAAGAACTAGACGCTAAGACCAGCAACTTGACACGACGATGCAACCGCAAATTCAACAAAGCAAAAATCGAAAAGAAAATTGCAAAGGCTCAGATTGGTTCGGATATGATGATCTAACCCTAATTTTTTGTGTGGCTTTTTCGTGGACTGTAGGTATGAAGAACAGATGCAATCTAAACTATGAATAACTGGAAAATCTCACCGAGCAACCTGGAAATCTGATACCACTTGATAGAGGCGAAGTTGTCCCTGTCTTTCGATGAGATGGTGGCTATCGTTTTTGGAGGAGTAGACTTTGACGATCCGACTACGAACGTGCGAGGACGTCGCGCCTTAGCAATCGCTAAGCCAACTCCGAGAGGTTATTGACCACGCCGGAGCACGATCAACCTGACCACGAGGGTCTGTTTCCTACAAGCAAACGAAGAACAAGCAAGAAACTAAGATTGCAATCTGGATATTGCGAATACAAGAGGAAAGCTTTATTGATGAAAGTGGGGTTCTGTGACGCCTTTGTTTGGTCGTGGAACACAAACGAAGAACGCGAAGTTGCAGCTATGGCGAACTTTCAATCTAAACAAAACCCAAGTCTAAAACGATGCCCTAAGGGCTGTATATATGGGGGAATAGAGGGGGATTTCGTGGCCCCTTGGAGGAGGGGTCCGAAACCAGCCCTAACTCCGTTTCCCCACACATACGGACTCTAAAAACAGCCTAATAAGTGGTATTTCGAAATTACATGGGCTTGGCCCAAAAATAAGGTGACGCAGCACCTATATTTGCCTATGGACGAAATTTATGAAGTGGTATCTTGTATATTTCGTCCAAGACTTCATACTCTCCTTATGGTGGCTTCAAAGTGCGAAAATCACCACTGGATACTCCATTGTTCTTTCCCGCGTGCACACCTTCTCCTCCATGATTGATCCCGCTCCAATGGCCATCCTTCTTGTCCATGCTAGGTCTTTCATTCATAAGTAAAACAAAAGTATCTAATTTAGGCAGCATCATATGTTCATGAACATTAGAAGGATTCCCAAGAAACGAAAGTACCTGGTAATTCAATTGACGTGCGCGAGCTCTAGTAATTGGTCCAGTATGCATAGCAGCAGGGGTTGTGGGTGTAACAATGGTATTGATGTCCTCATCAGTGAGCAAGATGCACCGTTGTCACACTCTCTTTACTCTTCATCCCTCCCTCTCGCCTCCCTATCTCATCAATGACATCAATGGCATTCAAAGTTGTGGAATATCTCGATGGTCAGCAAGTACCAGTGAGCCCCAACATCTGGTTAGATAGTTAGGAGGACAGTGATTCCTCGATCCCACCAGGGATTAAATCTCAGGATTGATGCTTTGGTGTCTCATAAAAAAGGAATATTCTTTTAGTGGGAGGTGGTGTTTCCGCCCATAGTGAGGCGCTTATGCTGACTTTATCAATGTCAAGACCCGTCAGTTCAGTCTCTCGGAGGTGCTCATAGGGACCGGATGTAAGTGTGTGTTCATAGGATGAATGTATGTACATGCTTGGAAGTGTGTGCATTTGTACTGTGTTCCTAAAAAAACTTTTCCTTTTAATCTTTGCATCCGGCAATTTAATGTAAAAAAATTGTCGTACTTTTCTAGTGACTCATTCATGTTGCCATTTTTAATGTTCACTCGTCTCGTCCATGATGATAGGATTTTTTGTGTCAGTAATTAAATTTTTATTAAGAAGGGGCATTCATCTACTCCTCTTCAACTTCGCATTATTATCAGATGGAAGAGTAGTGGCGCATTGCAATGGAATTTTTCTTATATAGATCTCTTCTAATATTTAAATGCAAGCAGGTTTTTATTATGTTGATTTTTTTAGAGAATATTGATTGTTTGGTTTTCAAGATTATAGTCCATTCTCTTTCTTGCGTTTTGAACTATTTGAACTGAATTAAACACAAGCATTTCACGTATACATCAGATAGGGTCTTTCTTTAAAAAACGACGCACACTTTGAGAGACCAGAACCGCGCACACACACACATCTCGTCATGTTCCCGAATTCCAAGTTTCCTGTAACAAATTTATTTTTCTATATTTTATGTCTCGAGTAAACCGCCGCCGCTGGCCAGAGACCCCATACGTCTCGTTGTAGTCACGGCCGACCGCCTCACGTGTACGCCTCGTCGTTGGCCACGCTTCAAAGCTTATCCCATCCTTACAAAAATCACCGCAAGCTTCTTCCTTTCTCTAGATTTCTCTGCAGCGGAGCAGGGCAGCCAGCGCCCGAGCATCTCCTGTCCGGCCCTTCCTCTCACGCCCGAGCGCACCGCCATTTCGATCTGTGCGCCGCCCGCATTCTCCCTCGTTCTTCTACAGATCGAGCACGCCGGCCCGACGGCAGACGTGGAGCTTCGTCACCGCCGCCTAGCACCTCCGCTCCGTCGTCCGCTGCCTCCTCGCCGTCTTGGTCGAGCAGCTCGACGGGATCAACCAGCTACCGTCCGTCAACTCCTCTCTCTCTCTCTCTCTCCCTCTCTCACTCTCGGCATTTTCCTTTTCCTCCTCTCTTTCTAATCTATCTCGCATCTTTTCTCCAGGGAGTCGCCATGGAACAACAACCGCAGCCACCCCCCACCTTGGAGCTCATCGCCTCCGACCACCTCTCAGTCGGCCTCGTTCTCCTCTGCCTCGATTACGTCCACCGCCGTCGGATCCACGCCGGAGGGCAAAGCTCGGTCGGCAAGGGCGGCGGCGGGGCCTTCCCTCCTTCCTGGTCGCCCGACACAGCGCGGAATGTGGCGGGGCGCAGCAGCAGCAAGGCGGACGGCCGCGCCGGCGGCATAGGCGACCGCTGGGTCAGCGGCGGCTGCAGATGCTTGGTTGGGCATAGCCGAGGTGGTCTGTGCGCGGGCCTGGTGGTGGCTGTGGCCTTCCTCGATTTGGCCTCCGGCGGCGGTAGAGGCCGCGGGTTGCGTGTAGCGAGGCTGGTGGCCTCTGCCTCTCACCTGTGGTAGTGGTGGTCGGCGGGGGCGGCCTGCAGGGTGGTTGGTGGTGCGTGCGCAGCAGATCGAGCAGACACGTTGTCCCCAGCCGCTCGAGCCGCCGCGTTGACCTGATCCAGAGGCTGCGCTAGAATGCCGCGGCTGGGGCGGCGAGCGAGCAGAGGTGCGCCGCGACGACGGGCGGGTTGAGGTCCGCCGCGGCGGCGAGTCGTGCGTAGGCGGCTAGGGGGATTTGGGGATTTGGGTCGGCCTGGGCATAGGCCAGGGTCGAGGCGAGGAGGCTGATGCGTACGTTTTTTTTCTCCAGCGAACCGTTTTTGTGGCAGATTAATGATGGATTGTGGGTTGAATACATAAAACAGTAGGGACTTTTCTGCAAAATTACCACGACGACGGACGACCAAAAGCTATCGGTGGTTTATTATTAATATATTATAATTAGGTAGAGATATTGGGGGGCGGGTGTGATAGAGTGTGTTTTATTTTATTTATAACGCGGTGATTTGGTGGGCTTTTTCGTGGTGTGATTCTTTATTATCCGCTAATTAACCTATATTTATGTGAGAAATTTTTTGTGTTCGTGGTTTAATGTACTATATTGGTGCTACAATATCACATAGTGACGCTTCTGCTTTCTAGATGGTCGGAGGGTGCGCAACATTGATGCTTTTATAGGCCGATTGTTGTTGATTGATTTGGAAAATCGTTGGTCCGGTCGAAATCGTAAACTAATCCAAAAAAGAATATCTCAATTGAATGAAAGAGTTTCAAAATTAGAAAACATGATGAATTAAAAAAATTGAATGAAATTGTTGAGCCGGTTAAAATCGGTTTACCCAATTCTAATTTTTGGAGGGGGGAGGGGGATTGAATGAAATTGTTGACCCTGTTAAAATCGGATTACCCAATTCTAATTTTTGGAGGGGGGAGGGGTGATAGAGTGTGTTTTATTTTATTTTACTTACTATATTTGGGGGGGGGGGGGGGGGGTTTGATAGAGTGTGTTTTATTTTATCTATAACGCGGTGATTTGGTGGGCCTTTTCGTGGTGTGATTCTTTGTTATCCGCTAACCAACCTATATGTGAGAATTTTTGTATGTTGGTGGTTTCATGTATTATATTAGTGCTACAATATAACATGATGACGCTTCTGCTTTCTAGGTGGTCGGAGGGTGCACAATATTGATGCTTTTATAGGCTGGTTCTTGTTGATTGATTTGGAAAATCATTGGTCCGGTCAAAATCGTAAACTAAATCCAAAAAAGAATATCTCAATTGAACGAAAGAGTTTCAAAATTAGGAAACATGATGAATTACAAAAATTGAATGAGAGAGCTTGAAAAATTGTTGACCCAGTTAAAATCGGATTACCCAATTTTAAATTGAATACCTTAATTAATTGTGACGCCTTGAAATTTGAAAGCATAGTGTATAGTATAAAAAAATTGAATGAGAGAGCTTTAATAAATTGTTGACCCGGTCAAAATCGGGTGGTCCAATTCTAATTGGAGACCGCAATTGAATGTCGGCTCTTTAAAACTAGGAAGCTTAGTGTTATAGAGGACTATAAATAATGGAATGAGAGAGTTTTGATAAATTAAACCAGTCAAAATCGGGTGACCGGATTTCAATTGAAAACCTCAATTAAACGTGGAATCTTTAAAACTAGGGAGCTTAGTGTTATACTTCCTCCGTCTCAAAATAAGTGACTCAAAAATGACTCAACTTTGTACTAAAGTTAGTACAAACTTGAGTCATTTTTGAGTCACTTAATTTGAGACGAAGGAAGTAAATGATTATCGACGTGTTGGTTGTGCATGCTTAAGGTCCTGTACGTTAATTGAGATACACGTTGTTTGTAGCAATCCTCCACCTCAGCTGTAAAAACACCATGCACAAGAGCAGAACTGTCACTTTGGTTATCTGTAGCACCCAAAATTAGGAAATAAGATTGTAAATGTTGTCCACCTTCGGCCACCACCGCCACTGTGGCCATTGTTGCTCCTCCACGGCGGTGATGCCGTGCCTCATGCAAAGCTGTATAAATTTGCCCAAGAGCAATAATAGATCATGTGTTCGATCTCTTCAATCTGCACCAGAGCAATAGATCATGTGTTCGATTTCTTCCTTGCTTTCATGGTATCAGACACAGAGGACCTGCTCAACTCCTTTGCACAATCCTGCCTCACCTTCGGCTGCCATGGACACCAACACTCTGTCCTCTCCCCTCTCCTTCGAGGATGGCGATCATGCCATTGACTTCCACGCCGGCAACTACATTCAATAGTGCCACTTCTTCCACACTGTCATGGGTTTTGTCATCACATCATCGTCGGCACTGCTCATCACCGTCGTGACCCCGAGTGGGTGATGGTCGGGAACTGCATTGTGCACACGTTGTACACCACCATCTTGTAGGAGTTGCTCGACGCCATCATGCAGCCGGAGGACACCGTGGTAGTTCTCTCGTCCGTGATCGAGGGCATCTTCCGCGACAACTAACTCTCCCGCGCCCTGTACCTTTGAGGCCGAGTCATCGAGGGTGATCTCTCTGTGCATCCGCGTGAAGACTTTTGCTGATCAGTTTCGCAATCTTCGGCAATCTGTCTCTGATACACAACATCTCTTCAACATGTTTCACGGCTCGGACCACGATACCATGGCTTGATCCCTCATATCACCTATCGCTACCCGCTTCCCTCCATTCTGCAGGCCGCTCCTTCATGCTCTTGGAGGAACACTGAGCGGAGCAGGCTACTCGCCAACAGGCTGCACATGCCCCTGATTGCCGCGTGTCCTACGACACCGCAGGATGCACCTGCTCTTGCACATGACTCCAGTGTCGCTAGGGGGGGGGGGGGGTCATCTTCCTCGTGTAAACCGCCACCCGCGCTTCATGCACCTGCACGACGTGAACTCGTGGTGCAGGCGTGGCCCATGTCATGGCGCACTCCTGGCGTTGGCGTCCTCGGCCCCCTCCCGGGCACTCTACATCAGTAGGCCTACCTCGTCGTCGCCAAGACCGTACAACTACGTCCCCTACGCCATACCTCAGGTTGATGCTAGCTCCAGCAACACATTTGTGCCTCCTGAGCCATGTGACATGGGGCCTCTGCAAACGATAAGACCGTGTCAGCTCCATCTTCGCCGTCCATATGCACCTTTGACTGGTACCTCGACATGGGTTCATTGTCACACATGAGCTTGACCTTGGTAATCTCTCCACCCTCCTCTACCGCTCATCATATCATGGTCGACAACGGTGAATAGCTTCTGGTCACTCACACCGGCCATGACTCCCTCATCACTACATATACTTCTCTTCAACTTTGCTTTTGTCTTACTCTTTGCCTCTCTCATTAAGAATTCACTCTTTATTCGTCAACTCACTCGCGACAATCCCTCCTCGGTCAAGTTTGATGAATTTTTCTTTTCCATTGAGGATATCAACATCTGCCCAGTGACTCTGTGATGCGACTCAACTGGCAATCTGTCTCGCATGACTCCCAACACAACCAACTTCTCCTCCCTCCTTCGTCGGTGTCATTTACCATGGACCTATGGCACCAGCACATCTGGCATCCAGGAGAGGACACGCTTCCCCAGGTGTTGCACCAATTTTGCTCGCCTTCCGGCCTTGTGCAACTCACACCTGCTATGCATGTCGCCTCAGCAAGCATACACGTTTTACCGTTTTCAACGTAGTCTAGTTGTAGTAATTTCCCTTTCAATTGTTGCATTTAGATGTTTGGACATCCAACGTTGTAAGCATTTCCGATTTTCAGTACTATCTTGTTGTACTCGATAGATGTACGCATTATGTTTGGATGTTTCCAATTTGTAACAAATCTGATGTGCTCTATGTCCTAGATGACTTATGTGCCTATGTTCACACACAGTTCGAGGGTCCCATCCTCGTTGTTCAAACCGACAATGGGCGTGAGTATGATAAGTTTGCGATACGCTCTTTTCTCTTCAAACACAGCACGTTACTCCATCTCTTATGTCCTTATAGTAGTCACCGGAATGGCAAGGCTAAGCATGCTCTCTGCACTCTCAACAACAACATGTCATCATTGTTGTTCCATGCCTCGATGCCTACCCAATCATGGGAAAAGCTGCTCAGCACGACTACACTCCTCCTTAACTACAAACCCTACACTTCCACATCTAGGCGCTCACCCCACTAACTCTTTCTCGACATTACACCCAATTTGTGAGCGTAGAGGGGCAGTGGAAGCAACCTAATAGCAAGCTAGTTCTTCACAAGCATTTCATCGAACACCTTGTGTGCATGTAAGAAAACTGAACCATATCATGAAATACATAAGCACCAAGTTATCCAATGTTTGCCACAACAATATAGTTGTAAGAGCAGCTCACTACAACATCAATACCCCAACACAATCATTAACACATCAAGGAGCTCATGTATGCCATGCCTCCAATGTCAACACAAGGAAACCATACCAAACTTGAGCAATAAGCTCCACCAGCAAAGAAGCACTTGAGCAGCAACCAATATGACAAGAGAAACACCAAATTAAGGAGAGACACAAGGATTTACGTGGAAACCCCTTGTAGAAAAAAACCATGGATAGCGGTGAGCAATCTTCCACTATAGAGATGAATCCAATACAGGGTGGAAGCCAACGAGGAGGGAAGGCTCCAAATCCCCAATTTTAGCACTCGAATTTTGGGTGGATTTGGAGATCAAATGGACTCACTTCTCTCCCTAACCCTAGAGCTCTCACAAGAATAGGAAAGCTCAACTCTATGTCTATTCCCGAGCTAGGTGAAGAGGCCTAAATAAACAACCTTTCAGAAAGCCCCCTCAGATTGGTAACAATGTCAAACAACCCCTATTTCAACCTACAACATGCCTATGTGATGTTGTTTTTTGAATTTTCACCAGGTGGGGTGGGGGAGATATTTCCCCTCCCGAATATTTCATATATGTGGGCCAAAGCGCCCATGTAAAACAACATGCACAAGTACAATCACTGGGGGAGAGGGAGAGAGGGGGTGCAAGACTTCAACGTCAAGCAGCCCGACGACCAGCCAAGCATGTCAGCCATGCATCTGATGCCTGCTTAAGAGCAACAGGCAGGCGCACGCCAAAGCACAACGTCTTCCCGACATAGCTGCAACAGTCGAGGAAGATGTGGCGGTAACCTTTGGAATACCACCACGTTGCGGTGTTTCCAAAGTTGCCAACAACAAAGGAGCAAAAAGGTTGAACTCGTCCTCACCGGCACCAAGCTCGGGAGGGGGGGCATCGAATGGAGAAGCTTGACGAAAGAGACCTCCGAGGTCACACCCACCGATGCCCAAAACTGTTAAGCAAAGGGGCAGCCGAAGATGAGGTGCTTCGTCATCTCGAGGGGTGCCGAACAGATGGGACAACCAGCACCGACCGACTCAAGGATATGTTTCCGTAGGAGAACATCTCTCGTGTGGATGCGAGCCTGAACTAATAGCCAGGCGAAGAAGCGTACCCGACTGGGGGCGTAGTTCTTCTAGACGAAGTCAACAAATGGCGCCAGCACGCCACCAAAGTGGCAGAGTTGGTAAACGCAAGCCTATGTGATGTTTTGTAAGTTTCAATGGCCAAAACAGCCCCCAAATGGTGAAATAGAGCTGCACGTTATCACAACTCTCCACCTCGGCGATGATTGAACCATAGAACAAACACATCAAGGATCTTGATGCCAAAAGCCCAATCTCCATCTCCATATGAACAAATCAACAAGTGACATACTCACCGCCTCCAATGCTCCACGTGGGAGCTAGCTTGGGCATGCATGAATGCCCACCAAGTTGAAGCAATGATCAAAGTTGGCCTTGAGGACCGCCTTGGTTAACATATCAGCTGGATTATCTTTTGTGTCAATCTTCTCAATATACAAAGTCTTCTCTCTCGCATGATGCCTAATGCAGAAGTTGCGCACATCATATGCTTGGTTCTCTCATGAAACTTTTCATCCTTTGCAAGGTGAATCGCACTTTGACTATCACAAAACATAACATGACCAACTTGCTCAATGCCCAAATCACCAAGAAAACCATGCATCCAAATGGCTTCTTCACTGCCACATTAATGACATGAACTCAACTTCTGTGGATGACAAAGCAATATTTTGTTGCAAGGTTGCTCTCGAGCTAACACAAGACCCACAAAGCTGAAATACATAACCGGTGAGGGAACGTCTCTCATCTTGATCTCTAACATGATCAGAATCTGAATGACCAACAACCAGTCGTGGATTTTCTGCCCTTTGATCAAACATCAAACCATACTTACTTGTGCCGCGAAGGTACCTCAGGACCCACTGTACATCCTTCCATTATTCTTTGCTTGGCCTTGACATAAAGAGGCTCGCTACGTTAACGACATGAGCAATATCAGGACGCGTGCAAAACCATGGCATGCATTGTCGTGGGAATGATTCCGACAATAGAGAGGGGTAGTGTAATGGAGCATGATCTATCGAGATGCAAATGGGTGACACGGTTATTTTAGCGAGTTCGGGCCTCTCGCGGTGGAGATAACAACCCTACGTCTCGTGCTCCGGAGAGTCTCTGTCGAGTGGAATGTGTGAGTTACAGGGGGTGTGAACCCTTGTGCCAGAGGGGAGGGGTGGCTTATATAGAGTGCGCCGCCCCTCATGAATGTCCGGCAACCAAGGGTTCGATCGTGGGAATAAATTCATACGTTACTGATAACGTATACAATAAATGCTACTAATGGCGACTGGTCGAACGCCTGCCTGTTGGCCTCCCTGAGGTGCCTTTTGGTCTTCTACTGTCGACTGGCCGTCAGTTCTTCCGAGTGAAAGGCGGCTGTCAAATGGAGAGAGAAACCTCCGAGTGGATTTTCTGTCGAGTGACTCATGCGTCATGGTGATTTCAGTCGGAGTCTTCCTTGTAATCTTGTAATCTTTAAGTTCTCCAATGTGGTGTCCTTAGGTAGGGTATGTAGGTTAGGCCTAAGACCCTACCCTAGGTACATATCCCCATCATGCATCAAACTGCCAACTGCACAAGCATAAGGAACTTTAGACATGTAGCCTTCCTCCTCTTTATCTAAAGGCTCCGATGAAGTATACAATTTGAAATGTGCTGCCAAAGGAGTAGAAACTGAATGCATCTTCACTTGCCATAACTGTATAATCCCTTGTCAACCAAAACTGAATGTATCTTCACTTGCCATAACTGAAAGTCACCATTGCCATCAAACTTGCTTACTTCCAAAGTTGACATATTCCACACAAATATCAAGCAAACAATCGCCCTTGATATAACCGAGGCTCTGATACCACTTGTGAGCTTAGAGGGGCAGCGAAAGCGACCAAAATAGCAAGCTAGTTCTTCACAAGTATTTCAACAAGTGCCTTGTGTGCATGTAGGAAAACTGAAACATACCATGAAATCCACAAGCACTAAGTTATCCAATGTTTGCCACAATAATATACTTAAAAGAGCAGCTCACTACAACATCAATACCCCAACATAATCATCAACATATCAAGGAGCTCATGTATGCCATGCCTCCAATGTCAACACAAGGAAACCATACCAAACTTGAGCAATAAGTACCAATAGCAAGCAAGCACTTGAGCAGTAACCAATATGACAAAAGAAACACCAAATCAAGGGGGGACACAACGATTTACATGGAAACCCCTTGCGGGGAAAAACACGGGCAACAGGGAGCAATCTTTCACTATAGAGATGAATCCAGCACAAGGTGGAAGACAATAAGGAGGGGAGGCTCCAAATCCCCAATTTGAGCACTCGAATTTTGGATGGATTTGTAGACTAAATAGCCTCATTTCTCTCCCTAACCGTAGACCTCTCACAAGAACATAAAAACTCAACTCCCTATCTATTCCCGAGCTAGGTGAATAGGCCTAAATAGACGACCTTTCAGAAAGCCCCTCGGTTTGGTAACAATGTCAAACAACCCCTATTTCAGCCTACAACATGCCCATGTGCTATTTTGCAAGTTTTAATGGCTGAAACGGCCCCAAAATGGTGAAATAGATCTGCACATTATCACATGATTACTCTCTTCTTCGTGTATTCGGGTGTCTCTGCTACCCCAACACTTCATCGACTTTCTAGCACAAGCTTGACCGTCGGTTGCATTTAATGTCTACCGCTGTTATGATCTTGTACCTGTAACACTTGGGGAAGTGTGTTCCTCGGGTAACCATCTAATCACCATGTGAAAGCACATATGATCCCTTGGAGGTTTTGATAATTCATGACAACATACATTGTCTCTTGGACTAACAGTTTTACCTAGTTTGTTTCAGATATAGTCCACAGAGCAGATTGGCCATGGAATGTGTGGAGAATCCCCAAGGAGAGAGGAAGAAGAAAAGGAATAGTATTGGCAAAATCAACAAGCTTGAAGACTCTACATTTTACATTTTGTGAGAAATCACACCTTGAGTCCATAGGAAAGCCAATACTATTAAAAGGGGATGAGGTGTCTATTGTGATCTGGTTGCTCAAGTGCTTAGAGATTAGCCACCAAAAATACACATGAAATTCTCCCACAAATATTCTGTCCAAAACCAAATATCCAAATTCGGTGCCACCAAGTTTTTCCATTCGTCCCTACTGAGTTTCACTTAGACAGATCCTATGCTAAACCCTAGCTTTTCGGTGATACCAACTTTCACTTTCGGTGCAACAGAAAAACAGTGACCAACTTTTGGGTATCCTATTTCTAAGAATCGTAATTTCCGAGTTTTAAAAATCGGTCTCACCGAGTTTTGGTAACTGCCTAGGTTAGCCAAATCGGACCCACCAAGATTTATATATCGGTCTCACCGAAACGCCAAAAGTTGCCACATTTTGCACTAGTCGGTGCAACCGAGTTTTTGCTTCGGTTTCACCGAGTTGGGCAATAATGTTGTAGCGGTTGGATTTTTGGAGATGCCTATATATACCCCTCCACTTACCTCTCACTCGTAGAGGAAGCACTCAGAACAGACAAACACTTGCCCCATCCGTTTTTTGAGAGAACCACCTACTCATGTGTTGAGATCAAGATCTTCCACTCCAACCATATGAATATTGATTTCTAGCCTCCCCAAGTTACTTTTCACCCAATCAACCTCTTCTACCAAGCCAAATCTGTGAGAGAGTGATTGTGTGTTGAGGAGACTATCTTTTGAAGCACAAGAGCAAGGAGTTCATCATTGTTACCACATCTATTACCTTTTGGAGGGTGGTGCCTCCTAGATTGGTTAGGTGTCGCTTGGGAGCCTCCTTCTTCGTGTTGTGGAGTTGAACCAAGAAGTTTGTACGGGCAAGGAGATCGTCTACTTCGTGAAGATCTACCCATAGTGAGGCTAGTCCTTCGTGGACGGAAGCCGTGATGGAATAGACGAGGTTGCTACTTTGTGGACCCTAACGGGTGGAGCCCTCCATGGACTCTCGCGACCGCTACCCTCCGTGGGTTGAAGTCTCCATCGGCGTGGACGTACGATATCACCACCTATCGGAACCACGGGAAAAATCTTCGTGTCATCTATTGCGTTTGATCTTTCTATCTCTACTCCTTACATACGCTTGTCTTTACTTTCCGCTGCTATACTTGTTGACTAGCATGTGTAGGGTGCACTAGACTAGTTAGAATTGCTAAAATCTGCCAACCATTAAAATTGGGAAAATGATAGGTTTTTAATTTGTCAAGTAGTCTATTCACCCCCCCTCTAGACGACCCTTCTAGATCCCACACCATGGCTACCGCTGCTATGATCCGACCACCCTCGAGGTTCTCACCTCCCGTCACATTTGTTTTGAAGAACACCAGTCCCTTTCGCTATGGATCGTCCTACTGACGCTAGTACCCCGCCATCATCATGTTATGTTCTTATACATGTACCACCTGATAGTCGGCATGCTCTCTAGGATACGTTCATCATTCATGAGAGAGTAACAGAAGGTTTGCCAACAATCTTTGTGATTTTGAGTGGAATGTTTGGTGGTTCCGAACAACTAGGCTTTGCAATGGCTATATTTGGATGAGTGGCTCCATGGTTCCGACTACAAGAGCTCGGAAGCTTTGAAGTATAGAAGCGTAGCTAGATATAGTGGAGAAATGCAAGTATTTTGAGGCATTGGAGTTGATCTTTAAGAACAAAGAGAAAGAAACTCATCTGAGCAATCTCGTCCCCCTTTTGTATTGGCATGCCTATGCGATGTTGAATCACTAAAATGCAAAAAAAAGGCCTTGGCTTGGCCAATACTTGTCTTCATGAGAATTTGTGTGTGGGGGGGGGGGGGGGCACCTTTCATCTCATTTGTTGCAACCTAATGGAACTTTCGTGAGATAAGCTAGTTAAATTATTATTTCCTTGAGGTATGTTGATATTAATTACCAAAACCAACCAAGGGGATTAGATGCACTTTCATGGGCACACCAATTTTTCACTATTACCATCAACAAGGATGGTGTTCTCTTCAACCATCCTATGGGGATCTTCCTTTGAGGATAGACTAGCGGCGAATATGCGCGGCGCACGCCGCGCCCGTCAGAAGCCTCGTTCATATTTCGAATAAGTAATTCATTTTTTATTTTTGTTGCATGCAGTTTTTTCCATGCATATTTAGCTGGTTAGAATTGTTTTCTTTCGTTTGGGTTTTATATGACAGAAAGACGGTGTAGATTCGTTTTGACACGGTTCATTGGTGCAATAAAGTTATTTATAAAACGTTTACATCTATCGTAGTTGTTCTTTTTGTCCTTGCGTGTAGAGATGCCTGACTTGTTTTTTGTATTGAGCGACAAAGACCGTTGCCGGTGGCGTCCATTTCATGTTTTTAATAGAACGAAAGTGTTTTAAGGATCATGCGATTGAAATTTTGGACGAATCATGATTTATTTATGGCAAAGACTTAAGTATTATATGTACGGTACAAAACAAATCATTCTAAATACGATGCATCAAATTGAAAATCTTTTTTTAGTTTGCCTGTGGGTAAATCATTAGTGTTTTTCCTTTTTTGTCCTTGTGGAATTTCTTCAACATGTGAGGCCTGGCGACATTCAATAAGAGAAGCAAAATCAGCTCTATAATATTTCTTAATTGTATTGTTTCTTATCATGGTGCGATGGACTTCTTCATGCATGACCTTTGCGTATTATATTCGTATTTGGCCTGCTATGCCTTCATCGTACTGATATGAGAGTTTTAGTAGGCGAACAGTTTCAAAATCAGTAGCATCAAAGTTTTTTTTGTAGGTGTGAGTACTATCGATAGTGTGAGATTTTTCTTATCTTGCATGGTGAGAGAAGGATGGTGGGGTGAGCGACGATCATAATGGATGTAGAGGTTTAGTAGATTGTAACACAACAATAGGTAATGTACAAAAATAAAAAGAAGGAAAATAATTACTAATCGTTTTTATAGAAAAACTCTGGTTTTCCTTTTTGTATTTTCTCGGATTATTGTTCACGCGGATGCACTGTGTTTGTACTATTTCGGTTTACATTTCAGGTATTGTTCGTACAAAGTTTTTTTTGGGTGGATATGGATATATTCCAGTTTATTCAGTGGGCATGGAAACAGGTCACATGAAGCACTGTTTCCATACAAAGTTACTGTTTTAAAACAGTGTTCTCTTAAATTCAGATTTCACTCAAACTGTTAGAGAAAAACAAAATCGTGGGGCAATAGTCTATAAGAATGAATCTAAGGAAAAATCAAAGGAGCAATGCTTTTTTAAACAATAAAAAAAGTTGGCACCCAAGATGCTATCTTTTCCTTGGATTTTGGCTTCGTGATAAAATTGGAGTGGAAGGACGGTCACTTTATTATCACCGAGAGCAATGCCAATAGGTAAAATTAATTATTACATAATATGAATACAGATCAGATCAAACTAAGTTGGTATTTATTAGGCCCATATTTTTAACACTAAGAGCAATGCTATCACATAATATGAATATTGATCGGATCAAACTAAACTGGTATTTATTCGGGTTTTTTTACCTCTGTGCTTTTAAGTAATTCATTAGATCAATGTGTTTTTCACTTTAGGTAGTTATCTATAAGTAAGTCTAAAAGATAGCATGACATAATTGTATTAAAGAAAACCCGTAACCGAGCAGAAATAATAGTAATAATATCAGAGTACTTGTACGTGTAAGAGGGCAATGAAATATACATGAAGATCTTCTTTTGGAAATGTAAAAACATCTGATGATATACAACACGTAAAAAAGCCATTTTTAATGGATACTATCCTTAAATAATACTTTTTATAAAAAAAATTAAGTGGTACTATTCATAAATAGTACTTTTCCCAAAAACCCATTTGGAAATTTAAGACCCTATGTTGTTTTCTGTACGTAAAAAAAAGTGTTTTTTTCTTCTGAAATACTGTTAACAACCGTGAAACTGTTTACACGTGATAATATTCACTGTTGGACACATAAATAAACAGTAGAAGATTGAATGATTAATATTCACGGTTACTATTGGTATGTTGGACACGTAAATGAACAGTAGAAAATTGAAAAAAAAATATAAAAAGAAGAAAAAAGGAAAGCTTTCTGCTTTAGTAATGAACAGTAGAAGATTGAAAAAAAATCAAAAAAAGGAGAAAAAGGGAAAGCTTCCCGCTTTAGTATATAGTATATATTCGTCGAATGCCCATGCCCAAGAAACTTGAATCATGGTGTTTGGCCCTCAGAGTCCCTGAGGATGATATGACCCATGCCATAGATCCACCCTGATCTCATACTCCCTACGATCGGCGCCAACTATAGATAGATTTTAGGTCGATTCTAATGAGGGTACTAGAGGGAGTACGTGGGATTATAGTCGGAAACACGTGATGTCCGGAGTTTAGAACCCAGAAAACAAGGACACACAATATACTCAGATTCAGGCCTCCAAGATGGATAAAAGCCCCACTTTTTCCCTTGCTTCTTTAATACACGGAGAATATAGAGTATTTCGGCGAGAAGCGCCAAAAATCTTCTACGTGGTGTAAGTCAATAGGTCCAAGGAGCAGATACCCTTCTATGATGCACCTTATATAAAGTATCTTCAATAGGCCATGGCACTTCTCTTTGGGTTGATGTGATGTCTTGGGTCTTAAGGGATCCCATCGGAGTGGTGATGCGGGCAAGACAATAGATAATTCGACTTACCAACGACAAAAGTAATCAACATGTTAAAAATAATTCAATAAAAAGTGATTTTGTCACAAACTAACCTATGTCAGAACTAAAGTAACGAATGACAGAGCGAGCAGGCAGAGACAAGCGTTGGGATTTCGAAACCCAAGTAACTACAACGCTGCTCCAGTAACAGGTCAAAGGAGCAAGTTTAAAATTGGCAACCGCACCATTCAGAAAAAATTTGGCAACGGCGCACCACATATCAGAATAAGTAGTTAAGGCAGGCACTCAAGTTACTGGAGCAAGGTGGGATAAAGAACAGTCAATGTAAAAATGATGTCTCAGTGATGCAGCCAAGGTCTCAAAGTAATGTTAAACCTCAACGAAAATGAAGAACAAACTGCAACAACATCACAGCTCTGTCACAGGAGCAGGGACGGTGTCTGCTCATTTCTTTGTAGCAGCCTGGCCGATAAATTTGGTAAGAACATAGCAATCTGGTGGAGTGATGTTCGTATAGTAATTATGTATCGTCTCTGTTATTTCGAAACCAAACTTCTTGTAGAAAGCAATGGCATCGTCGTTGTTTGTCTGAACGTGTAAGTATATCTCCGAGATGTTCTGCTTCGCACAGAGATCAAAAACATGGTTCAGCAGCTTTGTTCCTGTCAAAATAAAAAAGAATCAATTGTAAGCCAGCACAGATCATATTACTGCTACTCTTAAAAGCAGCTTGTGTTGTTGCCAAAAACAAACTACTCTTTTCTTTTCGTAAAAAATAATCCAAAAGAGCAAAAGTATGCAAGGTGTATTTCAAGCCCAAGAAGTTTACAATAAGTTGATATCTCATATTCATTCAACTAGCATTCGTTCTTTTGAGGCAGTGTCAGTAGCAGTACCAAACAAAACCTGCTGCAGTGTAGTCCCTCATAAACTTTATTTTATCAAACATCGCGTCCCCAATAGCCCTAAGATGATCATATGAACATTTCCCTTAGAACAAACTATAAATTCTTGACAACATGTGTTGTGAAATGAGACCAGGGTATATTAAAAAGTGAATTCTGTAAACTCCCGCAATTCTCATTTACCATCAATGGAATTGTATTACAACAGGCTACTATATTAGCAGCCAATAGTGCAGTGTGAGAAATGGTGTAGCCTATCATTTAGAGGACTCTGAAACCTATAAACAAACTGTTAGTTATGAATAACTGCTAGGCTAACCACATGTGCTACTTGGTCACTGGAAGCAGAATGGCATAGTAACTTACTATCATCTGATAGTATCACCAATGGGCAGTGGTCTGAAAGAAGCATGACAGGGCAGCGATTTCTCAAAGAAAGTATGACGAGGCAGCCCATGATGTTTTATTGCACGATGATCTATAATATTATTCTTACTGGACTTAGAAATCACAGGTATTTCACCTGGATACAAAAGAGCAATCTAGCGTGCAGATGTGTTAACATGGACTAAAGTAAGAATGAGTGGCAACATTGCTGGCCCATTATTTCACTGGTTTTTCCTGTGCTGATACAGGTGTTCTTTCAAAACTTGCACTAGATAAACAGCTATTGTGGTTATTTATAAGCAAGCTTTATAGAATAATATTGGTACATGCTTAAATCATTTCCACGAGGTTTTTTAGAACAGTAAGTTTATCATTTAGACGCCACGAAAGGACATACACCATGTCCTAGAGGACATAACATGGTAAGAGTATTATTGCACTTTAATTTCATGAGCACATATGACACAATTGCTACCCACAATCCTTAGCACCGCCAAAGTTTAAATGTGTAATGCAGTTTGTGGCGACCCACCTCCTTCATAACTTTATAAGACTTAAGCCGTATGGCAAGGCGACTTTATAGGCGCACGCTAACCTGTTCTGACAACCAATTTAGTAGCACAGTGCTCCCTTAATGTTCCCATGGGAATAAGATTAACCCAATGCACACTCAAATGTCAAAATGCAACAAAACATGCTACGTAAGAAACAAAAAATTTCAGAAACCTGGTAACATCAGTTGATTCTTGGAGGAGAAGATTCAAGGTTGACTTTGGTTTATTAACCCATAGAGCAAAAGCTGACCTATGGCCAGCCATTCTCTCTGTTGTAAACTCTCTTAACTAGTTTGCACTACTCTCTGTCTTGTGATTTGGCCGCCAGCTTGCAGGGCCTGCACTTATTGCCTTTTGATTGTAACCTTCCTAGATGGTGCAGGTTCTGTCATAGGTTGTCTAGTCATTTTACCATGTAAGGAGGACACAGAGAGTAGAACAGACCAGTGAGTAGGAGCTGAAGAAGAGGGAGCACGGGGAGAGGAAAAGCTGGAGAAGACTCGTGGGAGGGAGAGGAGAAGCTGGCAGAGACTCAAAGAAAAGAAGCATAGCTGCTGCTGGCAATGCCGCACCCACGCAGACCTGGAAGCACCGAAGCTCTGCAAACAGGGATGGCACAAGGCGGTGCTACCCCAAGCCAGAACCAGATTTTTTCTGCTCCACTCTCACTTCGTTCTGTCCCTCTCTCATCACCCGCTTTTCCTTCCTGACCCGTTCTACATAGTTCAAGGAAGAAGGCCCAAGGTTTTCTGCCCCACTGCTTTTCCTTTCCACGCCCCTGCTTTTCCCCTTCCACTCCTGCTTCTCCTTCCCGTGTGTGCCTGCTCAGAAAGCATATGGCATTGAAAATCGGTTTAAGGTGCCGCCTGCCTCTTCAATTGGACGCCATGGCCCTATGGTGGCTGCACATGCAACTTCTATTGGGAGGGTCAATGTGCTTGGCCTGGAGGGTCGCCACAGAAGTAATATTGACGTTATGGCGGTGACATATCGACAGATTAAAAACTTTGGGCACCATGACCGAACATGATCCAACTTGAGATGGTGGCATAAGCATGATCAATCATCGTTCATTGCTTGAGTGAAAGATAGGTTGCAAGATAAAATGCAATGCAGTAGCTACAACTATTCAACAATTACATTTTGATTCACAATTTCAGCAATCAGGTAACGAGGTGTAGATGTTCTCTTTCTTGTGAGGCATATCTAGATCTCACGCCCAGCAGGGTGATCTCTTCACATAACCAAAAATGAATTTAGGTAGGGAAAATTCTCACCAAGACCAAGACCACGGTAGGGCGCCAATACACCCAGAGTCATGATATAAACACGGACCACCCCTCCTTCCTTCTTCTCCAGGCGACAAGCGATTGCTCCAACACATATATCGCTGTAGTAAGCTACAAACACAGAAAGGAAAAATGAACAGTTAGACAACAGCACCAGCAGCATGTTTTCTCATAGATGAAATCAGCCAAACCCAGCTGACGAATCAATATAGGAGTAACAGCGAATCCGGGAAACATCCCAACACAATACCATATCCACACCCTCCAAGATCTTCTATGGCCAAAGAATTTATTTTTACAGATCAAATCCACATTCGCATTTGCACGTGCCCATTCCAAAATCTAAGTTCTAATGGTGGTTTCTTCCCCAATCTGGTAGCAAGATATAAATTGTTTCCTGCCATCTGCCCGCAGATCCGAGAACTGAAATAGATACAATCCCAATCCCAATCCCAATCCCAATAGAATAGAAGACCAGATGAGGTAGGGAACCGGTCCCGGCGGCGCGAGGTAGGGATTAGAACAAGATTGGAAGAGACGGATGGGAGCGCGCTGACCGAGCTTGGAGAAGTCCTTGGAGGCGATGGCGTCCTGGTAGTATTTGTCGTTGTAGCGGACGGGGAAGAGCGCCATGTTGAGCTTCTTGAGCTGCATCACGTTCTTGTCCCGCAGGCCGTCCAGGGACGTCCGGGCGACGCCGCTGCTCTTCTCCTTGCTCCCAGCTGCCTCTCCTTCCCCAGCGCCCATCCTCCAAGCCCTATCGCCCTCGCCCTCGCCTTCGCTCTCTTCGTCGCCTCTCGCGAGACTCGAAAGTTTGCGTGCGATGCGACCACGGCGGCGGGTGCGACTCGCGACCAAAACCCTTCCGCTCTTTAGCTGTTTTCGCTACTTCTTCCCGTTCTCGCTGACCCGTCGGGCCTACGGCGTTCTCACCGACCGCGGGTGGTGGGCTAGAAGCCAACGGCCTTTCGCTTGCGTGCCCCTTGCAAGTTGCTTGCAACTAATCCCCCCGGCCCCTGCAAGAAGATTTTTTCTCTTTTTAGTAAAGCTCTATTGACAACAGCTCAAAAAAAAAACTTTTTTGACAAGGTAATGACAGATAGTGTACGATAAAATCTAAGGGTTTTTTTAACACAATCTAAGGGTTTGACCCATTTATAAAACTTGGGTCGCAATATTCACCATATGTGTGGCATCTAAGGGGTATCTGCCGCACGCCCCGTGTGGCATCGACACAGGACCGCCCGCACGCGCACGTCCGGGCGTCCCCCCTCGCAGCCCGCACGTCCGGGCTTGCCACCCCACGGCCCGCACAACCAAATCCACCCCCACCGTCAGCCGCCGCCCCTCCCCCCGCGCGCCAGATTAGCCACCCCACTGTCAGTCGTCTCCCACCTTCCGATTGGCAATCTTCCCCTACCTCCCTCCTCTTGCTTTGCAAATTGCCATGGCAACCAGACCAGAACCCTAGCGCCCCCTGGACGAAAAACACGGCAACGAAATCCACAAAGGTGAGAAACCTCATGGATCCGGCCATTCTCCTCTCTCCTCCCCTTACAAATTTCAATCGAAATTGCCCTCATGGATCCACATGGATCCACATGGCCATGTGTGGGATCCAAAAGAGACGTCTAGAGGGGGGGGGGGGGTGAATAGACTACTTGATAAAATAAAAACCTATTTTTTCCCAATTTTAATGGTTGGCAGATTTTAGCAATTCTAGCAAGTCTAGCACACCCTACACATGCAAGTCAACGAGTATAGGAGCGGAAAGTAAAGACAAGCACATGTAAGTAAGAGTAGGAAAGAGGATTGGAGACATGAAGATTTTTCCCGTGGTTCCGATAGGTGGTGGTATCGTACGTCTACGTTGATGGAGACTTCAACCCATGAAGGGTAGCGGGCGTGAGAGTCCACGGAGGGCTCCACCCATAAGGGTCCACAAAGTAGCAACCTCGTCTATTCCATCACGACTTACGTCCACGAAGGACTAGCCTCACTCGGGGTAGATCTTCACGAAGTAGGCGATCTCCTTGCCCGTACAAACTTCTTGGTTCAACTCCACACACGAAGATGGAGGCGCCCAAGCGACACCTAACCAATCTAGGAGACACCACTCTTCAAAAGGTAATAGACGTGGTAAGAATGATGAACTCCTTGCTCTTGTGCTTCAGAAGATAGTCTCCTCAACACACAGTCACTCTCACAGATTTGGCTTGGTAGAAGAGGTTGATTGGATGGAAAACAACTTGGGGAGGCTAAAAATCAAGATTCATATGGTTGGAGTGGAAGATCTTGATCTCAACACATGAGTAGGTGGTTCTCTCTCGGAAAATGGATGGGGCAAGTGTTGGTCTGTTCTGAGTGCTTCCTCTACCAGTGAGAGGTAGGTGGAGGGGTATATATAGGCATCTCAAAAAATTCAACCGTTACAACATTATTGCCCAACTCAGTGAAACCGAAGCAAAAACTCGGTTGCACCGACTAGTGCAAAATGTGGCAAATTTTGGCGTTTCGGTGAGACCGATATATAAATCTCTGTGGGTCCAATTTGGCTAACCTAGGCAGTTACCAAAACTCGGTGAGGCCGATTTCTAAAACTCTAAAATTGCGATTCTTAGAAATAGGATACCCGAAAGTTGATCACTGATTTTGGTTTCACCGAAATGAAAACTTGGTGTCACCGAGACCTTAGGGTTTGGCTTAGGATCTATCTAGGGCGAAACTCGGTAGGGCCGAAATGGAAATATTGGTGACACCAAATTTGAGTGGTAGGGTTTAGACAGAGTATTTTGTGAGAGAATTTCATGGATATTTTTGGTGGCTAACTCTAAACACTTGAACAACCAGATCATCATGGATACATCATCCCCTTTTAATAGTATTGGCTTTCCTATGGACTCAAATGTGATTTCTCACTAAATACAAAATGTAGAGTCTTGAAGCTTGATGCCTTGCCAATCCTATTCCTTTCCTTCTTCTTCTTTCCTTGGGGATTCTCCACACATTCCAGCCAATTCTCTGTGTGGACTTCATCTGAAATATACTAGGTAAAACTATTAGTCCAAGAGACAATGTACGTTGTCATGAATTATCCAAACCTCCAATGGAGCATATGTGCTTTCAATCTCCCCCTTTTTGGTAATTGATGACAACATACAATCAAAGCTTCAATTTATATATGCAAAGATATATGAAAGCTTTGAGAAACACATAACTAAGACAAGCTCCCCCTAAATGTGTGCAATCCCTTTTAGAGGATAGTTGCTTTAGAATGCATGAACACACACATAGTAGAAGGAATATGATAAGTCATGTGTATCTTAGCTATATGCATCAAACATGAGTGAATGAGGTGTCTCCATGTTCAAGACTCACTCTTGCAAACAATATGTGCAAGAAACAAGAGATCATCTTGACCAAGGATATGATGCATATACTTACCTTGAAGTTCTTGAGCATTTTAACAGTGGGAACACACTTGAGAAAGCAATGTTAGGAAACACAAGAGTATTCTTCTCATCCAAATGCAAAAGAATTCAAATGTACCAAGATATGGAAGACATATAGAAGATAGTGTTTCTTAAAATTGATATGTCTCCAAGAACATTTAGAACTTTATCCCCTAAGTATGGATTAGTAAGTCTTCCTCTCCCCCTGAATCTTAGCATGTAGATATTGGGAGTAGGTAGGGTGAGACAAGTCTAATACAAAATCATATATTATCTCTCCTTCAATGATAGTATGAATTTGGTCTACTCTCTCCCCCTTAATGTAATGTTTCTCCCTTTTGGGTGAACTTGAATGTTTCTCCCCCTTGATAGATATTTCTCCCCCTTGAGAGGCATAAGCTTCATATTTATCCCCCTTTAACAAGCATAAGCTTTGATATCCCCCCTTTGGCATTAATTTCCAAAAAGGGTCAGAGGGTAAGGGATCCTTGAGAGTAAGGGTCATTGAGATCATTGACTAAAGATGTCAAGCAAATGGCAATGAACACAAGTGATGGCAAAAAGTTGGTGACTCCGAGGCAAAGTGAGTCGGTAGAACCAATAAGGAAATATTAGGGCTCTGGGTAAAACTGGTACAGCTGAAGACATTTGTATCGGTGGTACCGAAGAAGCTCTTGGCAGTTTATCTGCATTATCGATGAAACCGATTTTCCCAGCTCAGAAAGACCGAAATTGCAAACAGAAACTTGGCAATGTTATTTTTGACCATTTTGTTGACGAAAATTATTTTCAGAAAGTCTCAATAGATTCTAAAAGATTTGCAATGAATTTTCAAGAAGATTTGCAATGAATTTTCAACTAGATGAAGGTTGAGTGGTTCCATGAAAGCATGCAACTATAAGATGAACCAAACAAGTAACTTCATCTAGATGATGGTCAGTGACTAGGTCACCTATATTAGAGTATATTGACTTAGAAGCCAAGTAAAAATACTTGATCATAGGTCATATTCATCATTAAGCTCAAAATGGGGTTACCATTTTTTTGTTTAAGCATTTTGATGTTTTCATATCGCTTTGAATTGCTTTATCTCATGACTTGGAGTAAAGCTTCTTAAAGGATATGAGAACATACCTTCGAGTGATGTAGACGACATGGTGTGTAGGTGGACTTGTTGTGGATGCTCAAAGTTGATGAAGATCATCTTGAGTTGGGAGCAATCCTTCTTTTCTTTGTAGATAGGTCCTCCTACAAGGGTTAGTCATGCAAGGAAGAACAAGATATATCCAAATGACAAGAGTGAGGTGTTCATCATATGTATGCCAAGGATATAGTTTGTGTTGTCTTCTTCCTCCATCACAACGTAGGATTGTTGATACTTGGTCAAGACAAGATTGCTTTTGATTGTAGTTGTTGGCAATATTGTGGAATGTAGTTCATACAAGTACCTACAAAAGGTTAGATGCAATAGAAGGGAGCATATATTTCCAAGCTAAAAGATAGGGTCAAATCAATAGTAACAAGGAATAGTCATGTAAGCTCATGCCCTTGCACGCATCCGAGTGAGTCTTGCTAAAGTTTGAAGCATCGATGATGTTCAACTCACTCCTCAAGTGACAAAACAATTTCTCATCAAGTGGCTTAGTAAACATATCGACCAATTGTTTGTTGGTGTGAACATGTTTGAGATTAATGTCCCCTTTAGCAACATGATCAGGAATGAAATGATGACGAACTTGAATATGTTTAGTTCGAGAATGTTGCAGGGGATTATGAGCAATCTTAATAGCACTCTCATTGTCACACAACAATGGAACATGTCTCACATGGATTCCATAATCCTTAAGAGTTTGAGTCATCCATAGTAATTGCGCACAATATGATCTGGCGGCAATGTATTCCGCTTCAGTGGTAGATAGAGATACCGAGTTTTGTTTCTTGGATGACCAAGACACAAGAGATCTCCCAAGAAATTGACAAGTACCCGAGGTGGATTTTATATAAACCTTGTCTCCAGCATAATCCGAGTCAGAATAGCCAACAAGGTTAAAAGAAGATCCCTTGGGATACCAAATGCCAAAGTTTGGTGTATGTATCAAGTATCTCACAATTCTTTTCACGGCCTTAAGATGGCACTCTTTAGGAGCGGCTTGATATCGAGTGCATATGCACACACTAAGCATGATATCGGGTCAGGAGGCACATAGATATAGCAATGCACCGATCATTGATCGATAAACCTTTTGATCAACCGGTTAGTCCTCCTTGGTGAGGTCAACATGTCCACTAGTAGGCATAGGAGTTTTCATACCTTTACACTCTTGCATGTTGAACTTCTTGATCAAGTCTTTGGTATACTTGGTTTGAGAGATAAATGTTCCTTCTCTCGTTTGCTTGATTTGTGAACCAAAGAAAAATTTCAGCTCACACATCATAGACAACTCATATTTCTCAGTCATAAAAAATTCTCACTGAAATGTGGGTTAGTAGATCCAAAGATAATATCATCCACATAGATTTGGCACACAAATAATTCACCGTTGACTCTTTTTGTGAACAAGGTTGCGTCAATTTTACCAATTTCAAAACCCTTTTCAATAAGGAACTTCGTGAAGCATTTGTACCAAGCTCGTGAGGCTTGTTTAAGACCATAGAGAGCTTTACGAAGTTTATAAACATGATTAGGTTTCTTAGGGTTCACAAAGCCGGGAGGTTGTTTAACATAAACCGTTGGAAATATGCCCTAGAGGCAATAATAAAATGGTTATTATTATATTTCCTTGTTCATGATAAGCGTTTATTATCCATGCTATAATTGTATTGATTGGAAACTCAAATACATGTGTGGGTAAATAGACAACACTGTGTTCCTAGTATGCCTCTAGTAGACTAGCTCGTTGATCAAAGATGGTCGAGGTTTCCTAGCCATGGACATGAGATGTCATTTGATAACGGGATCACATCATTAGGAGAATGATGTGATGGACAAGACCCAAACTATGAACGTAGCATATGATCGTGTCAGTTTATTGCTATAGTTTTCTGCATGTCAAGTATTTGTTCCTATGACCATGAGATCATGTAACTCACTGACACCGGAGGAGTACCTTGTGTGTATCAAACGTCGCAACATAACTGGGTGACTATAAAGGTGCTCTACAGGTATCTCCGAGGGTGTTTGTTGAGTTGACATGGATCAAGACTGGGATTTGTTACTCCGAGTGACGGAGAGGTATCTCAGGGCCCACTCGGTAATACAACATCACAATGAGCCTTGCAAGCAAAGTGACTAAAGAGTTAGCCACGGGATCTTGTATTACGGAACGAGTAAAGAGACTTGCCGGGAACGAGATTGAACTAGGTATAGAGATACCGACGATCGAATTTCGGGCAAGTAACATACCGATGAACAAAGGGAACTGCATACGGGATTAACTGAATCCTTGACATAGAGGTTCAACCGATAAAGATATTCGTAGAATATGTAGGAACCAATATGGGCATCCAGGTCCCGCTATTGGTTATTGGCCGTAGAGGTGTCTCGGTCATGTCTACATAGTTCTCGAACCCGCAGGGTCTGCACACTTAACGTTCGGTGACGTTTCGGTATTGTTGAGTTATGTATGTTGGTGACCGAAGGTTGTTCGGAGTGCCGGATGAGATCCCGAACATCACGAGGAGTTCCGGAGGTAAATATTTATATATGGGAAGTCATATTTTGGCTACCGGAAAAGTTTTGGGTTTTTCTGGTATTGTACCGGGAAGCTTCTAGAAGGTTTCGGAAACTTCTGGAGGAGTCCGGAAGTCCACCAAGGGTTCCACCACGTCCCAAGGGTTTGCATGGGATGAGAGGAGGCGCCTTGGCCTTATTGGGCCAGGCGCACAAGTCCCTCAAGGCCCATGTGGCTTGGGAGAGGTGGAAAGTCCACCTGTTTATGGAAAGGGAGGGAATTGGACTAGGACTCCAACTCCTCCCCCTTGGCTGCGCCTTAGGGCTTGGAGGGGCTGATCTCCACGCCCCTCCACCTATATATAGAGGGGAGGGGGCACCCCAAGAGAACACACGAAGCCCTTGGCGCCCCTCTCTCTCTCCCTAGATCGTCCTTCTCCTCTAGATTAGTTCGGTAGAGCTCTGCGAAGCCCTGCCGGATTAGTTCACCACCGCCGCCACCACGCCGTTGTGCTACCGGAGAACTCATCTACCTCTCTGCCCTTGCTTGCTGGATCAAGGAGGCGGAGATCGTCATCGAGCTGTACGTGTGCTGAACGCGGAGGTGCCGTCCTTTCGGCGCTAGATCGTGATTGGATCGTGGGACGGCTTGCGATTTGGATTGCGAAGACGTTCGACTACATCAACCGCGTTTCTTAATGCTTCCCGCTTAGCGATCTACAAGGGTATGTGGATCCGATCTCTCCTCTCGTAGATGCTCATCTCCATGGATAGATCTTGTGTGTGCGTAGGAATTTTTTTGTTTCCCATGCAACGTTCCCCAACAGTGGCATCATGAGCTAGGTCTATGCGTAGATGAGATCACGAGTGGAACACAAAGGAGTTTGTGGGCGTTGATATTCAGATTGCTTCCCTCCTTAGTCTTTTCTTGATTCAGCGGTATTGTGGGATGAAGCAGCCCGGACCAACCTTACTCGTCCACGTACAAGAGACCGGTTCCATCGACTGACATGTGACTTTGTTGCATAAAGATGGCTGGCGGGTGTCTGTCTCTCCCACTTTAGTTGAATTGGTTTCGACAAAGGTGGTCCTTGTAGAAGGTGAAATAGCAACTTGTATATCACCGTTGTGGTTTTGCGTAGGTAAGAATCGTTCTTGCTAGATACCCACAGCAGCCACGTAAAACATGCAACAACAAATTAGAGGACGTCTAACTTGTTTTTGTAGGGTATGATGTGATATGATATGGCCAATGACATGATGAGATATATGTGATGTATGAGATGATCATGTTTTGTATAGAATATCACGACTTGCATGTCGATGAGTATGGCAACCGGCAGGAGCCATAGGGTTGTCTTTAATTTATTTTCGCCTTTTTGCTTTACTTTATCACTATGAGTTAGCAATAGTTTTAGAAGCAATAGTTGGCGTGACAAACTCATGGCGACACATTGATGGAGATCAAGATGATGGAGATCATGGTGTCATGCCGGTGACGATGGAGATCATGCCGGTGCTTTGGAGATGGAGATCATAAGCACAAGTTCATGGCCATATCATGTCACTTATGATTTGCATGTGATGTTAATCCTTTTATGCACCTTGTTTTTCTTAGGACGATGGTAGCATTATAAGGTGACCCCCTCACTAAAAATTTCAAGATAAAATTGTGTTCTCCCCGAGTGTGCACAGTTGCGAATGTTCGTCGTTTTGAAGCACCACGTGATGATCTGGTGTGATAGACTCTATGTTCGCATACAACGGGTGCAAGCCAGTGTTGCACAAGAGGAACACTCGGGTTAAACTTGACGAGCCTAGCATGTACAGACATGGCCTCGGAACACAAGAGATCGAAAGGTCGAACATGAGTCATATAGTAGGTATGATCAACATGGAGATGTTCACCATTGAAACCACCTCATCTCACGTGATGATCGGACTTGGGTTGGTGAATTTGGATCATGTACCACTCGAATGACCGGAGGGGTGTCAATTTGAGTGAGAGTTTTTAAGTAATATGATTAACCAAACTCATTATCTTGAACAATAGTCAAAATGTCTTTGCCAATTATGTTGTAGATCAATAGCTCGCACTGTAGCTCCCCTGAATTTTGATACGTTCCTAGAGAAAAAGTAAGTTGAAAGATGATGGTAGCAGTTATGCGGACTGGGTCCATGATCTAAGGATTGTCCTCATTGCTGCACAGAAGGCTTAAGTCCTTGATGCACCGCTCGGTGCGCCACCCCCTCTAGCGTCGTCTGTGGATGTTGTGAACATCTGACAGGCACTTTCTGATGACTACTTGATAGTTCAATGTGTCATGCTTTACGGCTTAGAATTGAGGCTCCAAAGACATTTTGAACGTCACGGAGCATATGAGATGTTCCAAGAGCTGAAATTGGGATTTCAGGCTCGTGCCTGTGTTGAGAGGTATGAGACCTCCAACAAGATTCTTTGCCTCCAAGATGAAGGAGAATAACTCAATCGGTGAGCATGTGCTCAGATTGTCTGGGTGCTACAATCGCTTGAATCAAGTGGGAGTTGATCTTCCAGATAAGATAGTGATTGATATAGTTCTCCAAGTCACGGCCACAAAGCTACTAGAGCTTCGTGATGAACTATAAACCTGCCAGGGATGGAAAAGATGATCCCTGAGCTATTCGCGATGTTTGACACCGCGAAGGTAGAAATCAATAAGGAGCATCAAATGTTGATGGTTAGTAAAACCACTAGTTTCGAGAAGGGCAAGAGCAAGAAGGGAAACTTCATGAATGGCAAGCCAGTTGCTGCTCTAGTGAAGAAACTCAAGGTTGAATCCAAACCCGAGACTAAGTGCTTCTATTATGAGGAGAATGGTCACTGAAGTGGAACTGCCCTAGATACTTGGTAGATAAGAAGGATGGCAACGTCAACAGAAGTATATTTGATATACGTGTTATTGATGTGTACCTTACTAGTACTCCTAGTAGCACCTAGGTATTAGATACCGGTTCAGTTGCTAATGTTAGTAACTCGAAATAAAAGCTACGGAATAAACGGAGACTAGCCAAGTGAGAGGTGACGATGTGTGTTGGAAGTGTTTCCAAGGTTGATGTGATCACCACCGCACGCTCCCTCTACCTTCGGGATTAGTGTTGAACCTAAATGTTATTTGGTGTTTGCGTTGAGCATGAACATGATTAGATCGTGTTTATCGCAATACGATTATTCATTTAAGTCAGAGAATAATGGTTATTCTGTTTACATGAATAATACCTTCAAAGGTCATGCACCCAATGTGAATGGTTTATTTAATCTCGATCGTAGTGATACACATGTTCATAATATTGATGCCAAAAGATGCAAAGTTAATAATGATATTACCACATACTTGCGGCACTGCCGCTAAGGTCATATTGGTGTAAAACACATGAAGAAACTCCATGCTGATGGATCTTTGGACTCACTCGATTTCGAATCGGTTGAGACATGCGGACCATGCCTCATGGGCAAGATAACTGAGACCCCGTTTTCCGGTTTGATGGAGCGGGCAAGTGACTTATTGGAAATGATACATGTTGATGTATGCGGTCCAATAAGTGTTGAAGCGTGCGGTGGATATCGTTATTTTCTTACCTTTACTGATGATTTGAGTGGGTATGTGTATATTTACTTAATGAAACACAAGTCTGAAACGTTTGAAAAGTTCAAGCAAATTCAGAGTGAAGTTTAAGATCATCGTGACAAGAAGATAAAATGTCTACGATATGATCGTGGAGGTGAATATCTGAGTTACGAGTTTGGTATACAACTTAAGACAATGTGAAAGTTGTTTCATAACTCACGCCACCTGGAACACCGTAGTGTGATGGTGTGTCCGAACGTCGTAGTCGTGCTCTATTGGATATGGTGCATACTATGATGTCTCTTACCGATTTGCCACTATCGTTTTGGGGTTATGCATTAGAGACAACTACATTCACTTTAAACAGGGCACCATCTAATTCCGTTGAGATGACAGTGTATGAATTATGGTTTGGCAGTAACCTAAGGTGACATTTCTTAGAGTTTGGGAATGCGACACTTATGTCTGATAAGCTCGAACCCAAAGCGGACAAGTGCGTCTTCATAGGATACCCTAAAGAAACAGTTGGGTATACCTTCTATCTCAGATCCGAGGGCAAAGTGTTTGTTGCTAAAAACGGGTCCTTTCTTGAGAAAGAGTTTCTCTTGAAAGAACTGAGTGGGAGGAAAGTAGAACTTGATGTGGTTGTTGAACCGTCACTTCAGTTGGATAGTAGCACGATGCAGAAAGATGTTTCTGCGACGCCTACACCAAGTGAAGAGGAAGCAAATGATGATGATCATGAAGCTTCATATCAAGTTACTTCTGAACCTCATAGGTCGACAAGGACTCGTATCGCCCCTGAGTGGTACGTCAATCCTGTCTTGGAGGTCATGTTGTTAGACAACAGTGAACCTACGAGCTATGAAGAAGCGATGGTGGGTCCAGATTCCAACAAATGGCTAGGAGCCATGAAATACGAGAAATGATCCTTGTATGAAAACCAAGTATGGACTTTGGTAGACTTGCCCGATGAACGGCAGGCCGTTAAGTACAAATGGACCTTTAAGAAGAAGACAGACGCTGATGGTAAATGTCACCATTTATAAAGCTCGACTTGTCGCAAAGAAGTTTCTGACAAGTTCAAGGAGTTGACTACGATGAGACTTTCTCACCCATAGCGATGCTGAAGTCTGTTGGAATTATGTTAGCAATTGCTGCATTTTTCGATTATGAAATCTGGCAGATGGATGTCAAAACATCGGTTCCTCAATGGTTTCCTTGAGGAAAGGTTGTATGTGATATAACCAGAAGGTTTTTGTCGATCCTAAGGATGCTAAAAGGTATGCAAGCTCGCGCAATCCTTCTATGGACTGGAAATAATGGAGAATTTCTGGAAAGCATAAAGGGTTGTTTGAAAGGAGTTTTTCAAAGGAAGACCTGGAATAAAGCTACTTAAATATTGGGCATCAAGATCTATTGAGATAGATCAAGACGCTTGATAAAACTTTCAATGAATACATACCTTGACAAGATTTTCAAGGAGTTCAAAATAGAGCAGTCAAAGAAGGTGTTCTTGGCTGTATTGTAAGGTATGAATTTGAGTAAGACTCAAAGCTCGACCACGGCAGAAGAAAGAGAAAGGACGAAGGTCGTCCCCTATGCCTTAGCCATAGGCTCTATACGGTATGCCATGCTGTGTACCGCACCAAGTGTGTGCCTTGCCACGTGTCTGGCAAGGGGGTACAAGAGTGATCCAGGAGTGGATCACTGGACAACGGTCAAAATTATCCTTAGTAACTGGAGGACTAAGGAAATGTTTCTCAATTATGGAGGTGACAAAGAGTTCGTCGTAAAGGGTTACGTCGATGCAAGCTTTGACACCTATCCGGATGACTCTGAGTAGCAATCCGGATACGTATAGTGGAGCAGTCATTTGGAATAGCTCCAAGTGGAGCGTGGTAGCAACATCTACAGTATGACATAGAGATTTGCAAAGTGCACACGGATCTGAATGTCGCAGACCCGTTGACTAAACCTCTTCCACGGGCTAAACATGATCAGCACCAGAACTGTATGGGTGTTAGATTCATTACAATGTAAATCACATAGTGATGTGAGCTAGATTATTGACTCTAGTGCAAGTGGGAGACTATTGGAAATATGCCCTAGAGGCAATAATAAAATGGTTATTATTATATTTCCTAGTTTATGATAATCGTTTATTATCCATGCAATAATTGTATTGATTGGAAACTCAAATACATGTGTGGGTAAATAGACAACACTGTGTTCCTAGTATGCCTCTAGTAGACTAGCTCGTTAATCAAAGATGGTCGAGGTTTCCTAGCCATGGACATGAGATGTCATTTGATAACGGGATCACATCATTAGGAGAATGATGTGATGGACAAGACCCAAACTATGAACGTAGCATATGATCGTGTCAGTTTATTGCTATAGTTTTCTGCATGTCAAGTATGTGTTCCTATGACCATGAGATCATGTAACTCACTGACACCGGAGGAGTACCTTGTGTGTATCAAACATCACAACGTAACTGGGTGACTATAAAGGTGCTCTACAGGTATCTCCGAGGGTGTCTGTTGAGTTGACATGGATCAAGACTGGGATTTGTTACTCCGTGTGACGGAGAGGTATCTCAGGGCCCACTCGGTAATACAACATCACAATGAGCCTTGCAAGTAAAGTGACTAAAGAGTTAGCCAAAGGATCTTGTATTACGGAACGAGTAAAGAGACTTGCCGGGAACGAGATTGAACTAGGTATAGAGATACCGACGATCGAATCTCGGGCAAGTAACATACCGATGAACAAAGGGAACTGCATACGGGATTAACCGAATCCTTGACATAGAGGTTCAACCGATAAAGATCTTCGTAGAATATGTAGGAACCAATATGGGCATCCAGGTCCCGCTATTGGTTATTGGCCATAGAGGTGTATCGGTCATGTCTACATAGTTCTCGAACCCACAGGGTCTGCACACTTAACGTTCGGTGACGTTTCTGTATTGTTGAGTTATATATGTTGGTGACCGAAGGTTGTTCGAAGTCCCGGATGAGATCCCAGACGTCACGAGGAGTTCCGAAATGGTCCGGAGGTAAATATTTATATATGGGAAGTCATATTTTGGCTACCGGAAAAGTTTCGGGTTTTTCCGGTATTGTACCGGGAAGCTTCTAGAAGGTTCCGAAAACTTCCGGAGGAGTCCGGAAGTCCACCAAGGGTTCCACCACGTCCCAAGGGTTTGCATGGGCTGAGGGGAGGTGCCCTGGCCTTATTGGGCCAGGCGCACAAGTCCCTCAAGGCCCATGTGGCTTGGGAGAGGTGGAAATCCACCTGTTTATGGAAAGAGAGGGAATTGGACTAGGAGTCCAACTCCTCCCCCTTGGCTGCGCCTTAGGGATTGGAGGGGCTGATCTCCATGCCCCTCCACCTATATATAGAGGGGAGGGGGCACCCCAAGAGGACACACGAAGCCCTTGGCGCCCCTCTCTCTCCCTAGATCGTCCTTCTTCTCTAGATTAGTTCGGTAGAGCTCGGCGAAGACCTGCCGGGTTAGTTCACCACCACCGCCACCATGTCGTTGTGCTGCCAGAGAACTCATCTACATCTCCGCTCTCGCTTGCTGGATCAAGGAGGCGGAGATCGTCATCGAGCTGTACGTGTGCTGAACGTGGAGGTGCCGTCCTTTCGGCGCTAGATCGTGATTGGACCGCGGGACGGCTTGCGATTTGGATTGTGAAGACGTTCGACTACATCAACCGCGTTTCTTAACGCTTCCCGCTTAGCGATCTACAAGGGTATGTGGATCCGATCTCTCCTCTCGTAGATGCTCATCTCCATGGATAGATCTTGTGTGTGCGTAGGAAATTTTTTGTTTCCCATGCAACGTTCCCCAACATAAACATCCTCCTCAATTTCACCATCTAGAAAAGCTTTTGATATCCATTTGGTAAAGAGTAATATCATGGTGATTGGCATAAGCAAGAAGTATATGAATGGCTTCAAGTGTAGCAACGGGGGCATAAGTCTCACCATAGTCCATACCTTTGACTTGAGTGCAACCTTGAGCTATGAGCGTGCCTTGTTGCGTACCACTTGACCATCTTCATCTTGCTTGTTACGAAACACCCATTTTGTTCCAATGATATTTTGCTCGTCCTTAGGTTTCTTCACTAGTGTCCATACTTCATTCCTCTCGAAGTTGTGTAGCTCTTCGTGCATAGCATTCACCCAATCCGGGTCTTCAAGTGCTTCTTCTACCTTCATAGGCTCAATACTAGAAATAAATGAGTAATGCTCACAAAAGTTAGCTAAATGAGTTTTAGAGCGAGTGATTCTCCCAGTTTGTTTGTCGCTGAATATTTGCTCTAAGGGATGATTCTTGTTCACTCTTGCTCAAACTTGTGGTAGCTTTTGCTTGTTGGATGGTTGAGCTTCCTCCTCCTCCTCATCTTCTTCTTCATTGTTGTTGAAGGTGTCGTTTCCTTGAGGTGGTGGTGAAGGAGGTTGTGGTGGATCATCATGATGTAATTCTTCCTCCTCTTCATCTTGCCGTGTACCGCTTGTGGATGCCTCCATGTCATTTTGTGGTTTGCCTTGACGCGAGATAGGAGCTTCCACTTGTGTTGATGAAGTTCTTTCCTTCACCTCCATGGGACGAATCTTGCTGATGGACGAATCTTGAATGGCTTCCAAAGGTTCCTTATCTCCTACATTATTTGGCAATTGTTCGACTTGCGAACCATTAGATTCATCAAACTTCACATCTACCATCTCTTCAACTTTTCGAGTGAAGTTGTTGTAGATACGGTAAGTGTGAGAGTTTGATCCATAACCGAGTAGGAAACCTTCATGGGATTTAGGAGCAAATTTAGAACGATGATGCTTATCAAGAATATAGCACTTTGAGCCGAATACCCGAAAGTATCCAACTTGGGGTTTGTTACTGGTGAGTAGCTCATATGCCGTTTTACCAAGAAGCTTGTGTAGATAGAGTAGGTTCGTAGCATGACAAGTTGTTTCCACGACTTCCGCCCAAAAGTGTCTTGTTGTCTTGTATTCGTCGAGCATCATTCTAGCCATCTCTATAAGAGTCCGGTTCTTCCTCTCAACAATTCCATTTTGTTGAGGTGTGTACGTAGCCGAGAACTCATGTGAAATGCCTTCTTCATCAAGAAAGGTATCCACGTTGGTGTTCTTGAACTCCAATCCATTGTCGCTCCGTACTTGCTTGATCTTCACTTCAAATTGATTTTAGGCGTTGCAAGCGAAGTTCTTGAAGATCTATTGCACCTGCGACTTGTCATCATGAAAGAATACCCACGTAAATCTGGAAAAATCATCAACTATAAATAGACCAAAGGAATTTCCACCGAGGCTCTTGTAAGCATTGGGACCGAAGGGATCCATATGAAGCAACTCGAGTGGTCTCCTAGTAGTCATGATGTTCTTTACGGGATGATTTCCACCCACTTGTTTACCTGCTTGACAAGCACTACAAAGTCTATCTTTGTCAAAGATAACATCTTTTACACCAAGTATATGATCACCTTTGATGAGCTTGTCTAGATTACGCATACCAACATGTCCTAGCCTTCTATGCCAAAGCCAACCTTTAGAAGATTTTGCAATAAGACAATTATGTGGTTTGGATCTCTTAGTGAAATCAACAATGTATAGATCACCTCTATGGAAACCGGTAAACACCATGCTATGATTATCTTGACGAAACACTTGGCAATCAACTTTAGTAAATAGCACATTGAAACAGAAGTCAGCTAGTCTAGATACGGAAAGAAGATTGTAGCCAAGCGATTCAACAAGCATGACATTTTGAATGGAGCTATCATGAGATATGGCCACCTGACCAAGACCGAGTACCTTACCCCTGGAGTTGTCTCCAAAAGTCACATACCTCCGTGGTCCATGGTTTGGTGCGATCTCTTGAATGTGATCGGTGCATCCACTGTCGAGAATCCACTATTTTTCTCCGGACATGTAATCTTTGAAGTTCGCCATGAGACTTAGATTCTTCATAGTCTTCTCATATTCGATGTCAAACAACTCATCTTCATCATAGTAGCCATGTTCCACATTGTCATCATCAAATGGAATATCCTCGTCATAAGAATCAAGAGTTTCGTTAGAGTTTTGACTACGACAATGTTCAAGATTATGATTGTGGATGGCTTCAACAATGATGTTGTTGATAGTTATGACATCTCCTTTAGCACGCATGATATCTCTAAGCTCAAATAGATAATCATCAAAATTAGGATCACTAGGTTTCATCTTGTGAAATGCAATAGTTTTATGGAGAATGACATCAAGATTTTTCAAAGAGTAGTTTGGATATCTTTTCTCTAAATCATTCCACAAAGTATAAGCACACTCAAAGTTTCTCATCTGATCAAACACAATTCTTGACAATCCTCTAATGATAAGATCAACAGTTCTAAGATTACAAAGCATGTCAATTTATTCTTTGTGTGAGGGATGTAACGGATCAATGGGATGCACATAAGGGCTCTTAACATACTTGCTCAAATGGAATTCATTGAATAGATCAAGCATCTCATCTTTCCATTGACTATAGTACTCCCCATCGAGAATAGGCACTCTACAACTAAGACTCCCCAAATTAGACACATCCATCTTCCTCTAATGGTGATAAAACCAAAGCTATGGAGACCAAAGATCTGATACCAATTGTGGGATCGAGAAGAGACGTCTAGAGGGGGGGTGAATAGACTACTTGACAAAATAAAAACCTAACCTTTTCCCAATTTTAATGGTTGGCAGATTTTAGAAATTCTAGCAAGTCTAGCACACCCTACACATGCAAGTCAACGAGTATAGCAGCGGAAATTAAAAACAAGCACATGTAAGTAAGAGTAGGGAAGAGGAGATCAAACGCAGTTGGAGACATGAAGATTTTTCCCGTGGTTCCGATAGGTGGTGCTATCGTACGTCCACGCTGATGGAGACTTCAACCCATGGAGGGTAGCGGTCGCGAGAGTCCACGGAGGGCTCCACCCATAAGGGTCCACAAAGTAGCAACCTCGTCTATTCCATCACGGCTTATGTCCACGAAGGACTAGCCTCACTCGGGGTAGATCTTCACGAAGTAGGCGATCTCCTTGCTCGTACAAACTTCTTGGTTCAACTCCACACACGAAGACGGAGGCTCCCAAGCGACACCTAACCAATCTAGGAGACACCACTCTCCAAAAGGTAATAGATGTGGTAAGAATGATGAACTCCTTGCTCTTGTGCTTCAAAAGATAGTCTCCTCGACACACAATCACTCTCTCACAGATTTGGCTTGGTAAAAGAGGTTGATTGGGTGGAAAGCAACTTGGTGAGGCTAGAAATCAATATTCATATGGTTGGAGTGGAAGATCTTGATCTCAATACATGAGTAGGTGGTTCTCTCTCAGAAAATGGATGGGGCAAGTGTTGGTCTGTTCTGAGTGCTTCCTCTACAAGTGAGAGGTAGGTGGAGGGGTATATATAGGCATCTCCAAAAATACAACCATTACAACATTATTGCCGAACTCGGTGAAACCGAAGCATTAACTCGGTTGCACCGACTAGTGCAAAATGTGGCAACTTTTGGCTTTTCGGTAAGACCGATATATAAATCTCGATGGGTCCGATTTGGCTAACCTAGGCAGTTACCAAAACTCGGCGCACCGATTTCTAAAACTTGGAAATTCCGATTCTTAGAAATAGGATACGCGAAAGTTGGTCACTGATTTCGGTTTCACCGAAACAAAAACTTGGTGTCACCGAGACCTTAGGGTTTGGCTTAGGATCTGTCTAGGGTGAAACTCGGTAGGGCCAAAATGAAAATATTGGTGGCACCGAATTTGAGTGGTAGGGTTTAGACGGTGTATTTTGTGGGATAATTTCATGGGTATTTTTGGTGGCTGACTCTAAGCACTTGAGCAAGCAGATCATCATGGATACCTCATCCCCTTTTAATAGTATTGGGTTTCCTATGGACTCAAATGTGATTTCTCATAAAATACAAAATATAGAGTCTTGAAGCTTGATGCCTTGCCAATCCTATTCCTTTCCTTCTTCTTTCCTTGGGGATTCTCCTCACAATCCAGCCAATTCTCTGTGTGGACTTCATCTGAAATATACTAGGTAAAACTATTAGTCCAAGAGACAATGTATGTTGTCATGAATTATCAAAACCTTCAAGGGAGCATATGTGCTTTCACCATGGAAACCAGACCAGAGCTGTCTTAGATTTGTGCCGCATGATCCGGCCGTTCCTCTCCCCTCCAAAATCAACAAAGTTGCCATCCTGTGTCCTAGATTTGATCTGCATATTGCTTGGGACCAAAAGTTCGTATAAGCTGGAAATTTGGGGTTGCCATCAAATTGATCTACTCGAAAGTAAGATCAGACACACTAAGATTCAAATGGAGGGTGGGGAAAAAGGTGGGTATGGGGGAGGAGCAGTGCAAAGCAGAGTATTTCATCAGGTGATTGGAAGAAAAAAGTTGCCGCCCAACTTTGTTGGTAGTTGCCACCCGGTTATAGAGTTAGTTGCCGCCAATCTTCTATGGTAGTTTCCATCCCGATTGTAGAAGAAGAATGTAGGTGCATGCATTGTCGAAAAGATGCACGACTACAATGTTCTAGTTGCCATGCTATGCTAGGGGTTTATGCCAGTCATATGATAAGATTGCCGTGTTTCTTTTAGTTGAAACAACAAAATGATATGGGAAGAATAATGCATACTCATTCATGAAGTGATTAATCATTCTACAAGAGTTCAAAAACAGGGGGAGAAGCAAATTAATCCTGGAGACGGGCCTAATCCTTGGTTTTTCGGATAGACACAAGCGCCCCCTTGGGATGCGCTAGGGTACAATGAACTCATTTCAGCAGGTCCATTGCTACCACTACTACAACAATACACAAACATGGGTAGGATGCGTGAAGGAAAAAAGTCAGATTTGTCATGTTTGTAGACATGAAAATGCCATCCGTCTTATGTTTTACGTTGACATGTTCGTAGGTTCTTACGATACAACCACACCACCAGGAGTCCCATGGCAAGCTGAACCACAGGGGGCTATCGGTAATACAGATGCAGGACACCAACTTCAAGTAGCAAATGTGGCAAATCAAGGTATTGCGAACCCAAAAAATCATGCAAGCAGATTGATGTAGCAAAATAAGAAGTAGACCAACCAAAAATTGAGATCATGAAAACAGTAAAAAAAGGGCAGCATGGATGATGGAATGTCAAACTTACGAATTTTCGAAACGTAGGACCACCATGCAGCACATGGCAACAACGGGCGACAAGAGACCTGCCATCAACATCTTGTGCAGGTGAGACATAAAAAAATTGCTCGCACGCACAATGTATCAAAAAGGAAACTAAGAAAACATGGCAATTACCATGGTGTGACAAAATGAGAATGAATGACAATTGCATCGATAACTGATACACACAACTATGATAAAGTGCAGTTGCCAAGCCTGGTCAACTGCATTTGCCATCTATGGACAGTTGCATTTGCCATCTATGGACAACTGCATTTGCCAAGTATTGTCTGACTGCAATTGCCATCTGTGATTATATGCAGCTGCCAGTGTTGCTCAACTACACTTGCCATGTCTGGACAACTGCAGTTACCATCTCAGGTCAACTGCAGTTGCCATCTCAGGTCAACTGCAGTTGCCATGTCTGACCAACTGCAGTTGCCATGGCTGGCCAACTGCAGCTGCCAATACTTATCAACTGCAGTTGCCATGCATGGTGGACTACATTTGCCATGATTTAAAAACTACATTCCCATGTCTTGACAGCTGTAACTGACATAAATGGTTGTCTACTTTTGCTACCACTACTACAGCAATACACAAACATGGGTAGGACGTGTGAAGGGAAAAATCAGACTTGTCATATTTATAGACATGAAAATGGCATCCGTCTTATGTTTTATGTTGACATGTTCGCATGTTCTTATGATACAACCACACCACCAGGAGTCCCATGGCAAGCTGCACCACAGGGGGCTATCGGTAATGCAGATGCAGGACACCAACTTCAAGTAGCACATGTGGCAAATCAAGGTATGTTGAACCCAAAAAAATCATGCAAACAAATTGATGTGGCAAAATAAGTAGACCAACAAAAAATCTGAGATCATGAAAACACTAAAAAAAGAGCAGCATGGATGATGGACTGTCTAACTTACAAATTTTCGAAACGCGGGACCATCATGCAGCACGTGGCAACAACTGGCAACAGGAGACCTACCATCAACATCTTGTGCAGGTGAGACATAAAAAAACTGATCGCATGCACAATGTATCAAAAAGGAAACTAAGAAAACATGGCAATTACCATTGTGTGACAAAATGAAAAATGAATGACAATTGCATCGAAAACTGATACACACAGCCATGATAAAGTGCAGTTGACAAGTCTGGTCAACTGCATTTGCCATCCATGTACAGTTCCATTTGCCATTTATGGACAACTTCATTTGCCAAGTACTGTATGACTATTGTTGCCATCTGTGATTATATGCAACTGTTATGGTTGCTCAACTGCATTTGCCATGTATGATCAACTGCACTTGCCATGGATGATGAACTGTAGTTGCCATGTCTGGACAACTGCAGTGCCATCTTAGGTCAACTACAGCTGCCATTGCTGGCCAACTATAGCTGCCAAGACTTACCAACTACATGTTGCCATGCATGGTGGACTACAATTGTCATGATTTAAAAACTGCACATTCCAAGTCTTGACAGTAGTAACTGACATACATGGTTATCTACTTTTTCCATATGGAAACGACTACGGTTGCCATGCCTCAATTCAATGCATCAACCATTCATGGATGACGTGGCTTGAGACTGCGTCGGTATTTCCCCAAAGAGGAAGTGATGATGCAGCACAACGATGGTAAGTATTTCCCTCGGTTATGAAACCTAGGTTATCGAACCAGTAGGAGGATCACCACCACCCAATAAGCAGCACCTGCACACAGACAACAAATACTTGCAACCCCACGCGAAAGAGAGGTTGTCAATCTCTCTATAGTAAATAGATAGATTAGGTAGTGATAGATAGGAGAGATAGATCTCTCAAGAACACAAATAAAAAGAGTAAATATGCAGCAATATATTTTTGGGTTTTTGGTTTTGTAGATCTAAAAACAAAGATTGCAAAAAGATATATCGGAAAGCAATATGATGGAAAAGTAGACCCGGGGGCCGTAGGGTTCACTAGTGGCTTCTCTCATGAGTATAGCGCAAGGTGGGTGAACAAATTACTGTTGGGCAATTGATAGAAAATCAAATAGTCATGACGATATCCAAGGCGATGATCATTATATAGGCATCACGTCCAAGATAGATAGACCGACTCCTGCCTGCATCTACCTCTATTACTCCACACATCGACCGCTATCCAGCATGCATCTAGTGTATTAAGTTCATGGAAAAACGGAGTAATGCAATAAGAACGATGACATGATGTAGACAAGATCTATTCATGTAGGAATATACCCCATCTTGTTATCCTTAATAGCAACGATACATGCGTGTCTTGCTATCCCTTCTGTCACTGGGAAAGAACACCGCAACATCGAACCCATCACAAAGCACCTCTTCCAATGGCAAGCAAAATCGATCTAGCCGGCCTAACTAAACCAAAGATTCGAAGAAGAAATACGATGCTATAAGCAATGATGCATATAAGAGATCAAAGAAGTCTCAAATAATATTCATGGATAGAAACTGATCGTGAACTCAAAATTCATCAGATCCCAACAAACACACCGCAAAAGTTTACATCAAATAGATCTTCAAGAGACCATTGTATTGAGAATCATAAGAGAGAGAAGAAGCCATCTAGCTACTGCCTACGGACCCGTAGGTCTATGGTGGACTACTCACGCATCATCGGAGAGGATCCTATGAGGAAGATGAACCCCTCCATGATGGTGTTTAGATTGGATCTCGAGGTTTTGGAACTTGCGGCGGCTGGAATTGTGTTTCGTCGACTCCTCTAGGGTTTTCCGAATATTTGAGAATTTATAGGCATCAGAGGCGGTGCGGAAGGGGGCCGAGGAGGGCACAACCCATCAGGGCGCGCCGGGGCCCCCCTAGCGCCCTGGTGGGTTGTGCTCTCCACAGCCCATCTGTTGGGGATATAACCCCGTGGTGAGACCCGCCCAGGTGGGGTCGGGTCATGAGGTTGGCGGCTTAGCAGTAAGGCTTGGCGGTAATTTTCCCAATGGGCATGGAGGCCCAAATCCAGAAGACAATGTGTAACCCGGTGGCGGCTTGCCAGACAAGGCAGGAGTAGTTAGAGGCGAGGTCGGTTATTAAGTATGACCCGGCCCGGACTCTTGTAAGCCCAGGGCCTCGACCTGTGTATATAAAGGCAAGTTACCTGGGCGGCTCAGGCCACGAAACCTTTGATCGAGTGCGAGGTCAAGCGAATCCGCTCCCTTGTAATCGATACCCAATCAATACAACTCAAAGCAGGACGTAGGCTGTTACCACCTTTGAGAGGGGCCGAACCTGGGTAAACCTGTGTCTTTCGTCCCGACCAACCCCTTCGCGTTAACCACCGTAGCGATGGCTCCACACCTAAGTCCTGACACTAGGACATCTGCCATGATAAAGCCACGACAGTTGGCGCTCACCGTGGGGCCGGGTCTCGGTGGTTTGGAATACTCGAAGGGCTCTCTCCTAGGGATCGAGGGATACGCCGTAGGCAGGATGACCAAGAGTCGCCGCGGCAAGCTCTACATCGACGACGCTGGCTGGGGCCCCGAGGCCGACTCAATCGAGTACGGGTACCGGGTCCCCTTCTGCGGAATTCACGTCTTCATCGGCAAGATCAACGGATCTAAACCTAGACCGGACATCTGCACCGACCTCATCGAGCCGGCCCGGCGCGCGCAACCCACCCGGCTTAACCCTGTCCGGAAGCACGTCTTCGTCGGTTTCACCCAAGGCGCGGAGTTTGAGGAAGGCCCTATGTCGCAGGAGGAAACCCTCGTCTGCTCGGAGGATGGATCCTCCAGCGGGGAGGGAGAGTCAATCTACCAGCTTCACAACAGCGGACTTGGGGGCTATCTCGAGGATTGCCATGACCCGGAATATTATGAGCCGCCGAGCCGAGCTGCTGTCTTCATGGCTGGATCAGCGCCAGCTTCTGGTAGCACGGCCGCCGGTGCGACGGGATCTGGGTCAGGTAGGCCGCCGGCTCAAGTTTTGCAGGATCTAATGAACGAGCTTACGACTCTGATGGGAACTGAGGTCACGGCCGAAAACCAAGCAGCCCGCAACACGGAGATTGCGAGGTTGAAGGACCGGATGGCCAGTACCCAAGAGGAAATCAATGCGTTGAAAGTTCAGATGGATGCTGAGTCGGAGTGCCTCAGGGCGGAAGCTTTTCGCCTGGACCTGGAGCAACAGACCGCGGATGCAGTCCATCGGATGAGGCATCAGACCCGCTTGCTGAATCAGTATGAGCCTAGGAATCTTTTCAACACGCCAGGGACGGGACGGAATGCACCTTTAACCATAACCCGGACGGCGGAAGTACCTGGGAGTAGGGCAGCAGTTCAGCATCGGCAGCCAGACCCGCCCCGCAGGAATCTGACCCCGCCGCCACACTTCCCAACGCCACCTGGTCATTATTCTAACTCGGTGGAGAACATGGTGGCAGCGGCGGTCCGACTCGGCGCGCTCCCTATCCCTGATGGAACGCCTTTTGCAGAGGAAGCCCGGAATGCCATTGGATATTTGCAGACGGCTGTGGCGCAACAGGAGAAGTATACCTACAGCCGGAGCCGCGTGCACTCGACCCCTATCCCGAGCTACAGTTACAGCCGGCGCATAGAGTCACCTGCGATTTCTAGCAGCGAGCGACGTCGGAACCCGGCGCGAGATGACCCGCCTGCTCTTGATGCCCAGGCGTTAGTAGATCATGCAAGAGCACAGCGAGAGGCGGCGGCGGCTTATCAAGAACCCACAGTAGCACCTTCTGTTTCGGTGGGAGCCGGAGTAACCTCCAGGGCTGTGGGAGTGTCGTGCTTGGTGCCGGCTTTATGAAACGAACGCCTGCCGAAGGATTTCAAGGGTCCCCGCAAGGTGCCAAATTATACTGCCGATCTGCCTCCAGAAGCTTGGATTGATTGTTATGAACTAGCCATGGAGATGTTAGACGTCAGTGATGCAGTCTGCGCTAAGTATTTCATCATGATGTTGGAGGGACCGGCTCGCATGTGGTTGAAGGGTTTGCCACCCTATACCATTAATTCCTGGGCCGAGTTGAAGGCGAAATTCATCAAAAAATTCAAGGAACGTGCAAGCAGCCCATGACAATCGTGGATTTGGATCATTGTGTGCAGCGGGAGGATGAGTCGGCCCATCATTGGGTCCGGCGGGTCTCAACCATTATCCACTCCTCTGATAATATCACGGCGGCTCAGGCGGTTCTAATTCTGGAGAGGAATTGCCACTTTTTGCCCCTCAAACAGAAGCTTGGATGGCTCAAGCGTTCCTGCCAGGATATGGGGGAGCTCATGGCGGCTCTCACCAAATATGCAGATTCTGACAGTACGAAGGATCCTGGGTCTGATGAAGAGAAATTAGCTAAGGGTAAGAAGAATGGTAATGGCAAGGGCCAACAGCAGAATGGGGGAGGAAATAATAACACCGGCAATGGTGGTAAACGGAAGCACCCGGATGGTGGGTCAGATTTGGTAGCCAACACTAATGCTGGGAGCAACCGTGGCAAGGGCAATGGTAAGCCGCCTTTTGGCAAATCCAAGCCTTTCAATATGGAGGCGATGTTGAATGCTCCTTGCCCAAAACATAGTGTTCCCGATAAACCGTCCACTCATGCCTGGAAGGATTGTTGGGTCATGCGGGAATTCCAGAATTACAGCATTAACCAGCATCAGGGTGGCGGCAGTGGACCGTCTGGCGGGTCAGGATCCGGCTCTCCTGGGTACGGCTTTGGTGGAGGCGGCTCAGGTTCTGGCTATCAAGTCCAGGGAAACCATGGAGGTCATAATCAACAATCTGGCAATGGAGGTCAGCAACAAAACAACCAGTCCGGGTATCAGAGTAACCCAAAACAGCTTAATGGAGGCCAATATCACGTTTTTACGACAAGCCTTGACAAGCGGGATCAGAAGGTGCGCAAGCGGGCAGTTAATACGGTTATGCCGGCTCTCCCTCAATACTTAAAGTGGTCTGAGTATGACATAACTTGGAGCAGGGAGGATCACCCTGTCGGTGTCAATACCGGCGGATCTCGGGTAGGGGGTCCCGAGCTGTGAGACTAGAATCGATGGTAACAAGAGACGAAGGAGACGGTGTTTACCCAGGTTCGGGCCCTCCTATGGATGTAATACCCTACGTCCTACTTGATTATATTGATGGTATGAGGATTACAGAGTTGATCTACCTCGAGATCGAATAACTAAACCCTAGATGAGTTGTCCCTCTCCCTACAACCTAAAACCCTCCGGCTTATATAGACGCCGAGGGTACCTAGGGTTTACACATGGTCGGCTACACATTGAAGGGATAAACATGCCTATTCACTATTCCAATCGTGGAGGACAAGCCACGATTCCCGAAGCTTCCTTCCTGGAGACAGGGCCTTCGATCAATCCAATGCTCGGTAAGCGGCCCATATAGTCCGGCCCATAAGAGACAGGTCGGCCCCCCGAGGACCCCTTAAACCAGGACTCCCTCAGTAGCCCCCGAACTAGCCTCCAACGCCAAGGGTCCTAGCTCCAGCTGCTTCATATGATCAGAGTCTTCGGCTTGCGAGGCGAGTTCCTTTCTCCAAATAGTGATCGACCGAGTTTAGTTCGGCCTCCGACGACATGCAGTTTTCCCGTTCATAGGATCGTCCGAACACCACGAATAATTCGGCCCTAAAGGCCATGCGTCAAGGAGTAAATAGTGTTCCCTGACAACCTTTCTGACGAAAGGTCACGGCCCACCACGACCGCTGAACCAGTCGCAAAAACTCGATTCGCGGTTCGAGGCCGTTTTCATCAGCACGATCCATCAATGCACATATCGTGCTCCGTTTCACACGGGATATGTTTAATCATGCGCGTATAACGGCACACACGTCTTGGGAAGCGGAGGGATTCACGGCGCAGTAAAGGGAGGCTAACCGGAGACAAGCCTAATAAAAGGGAAAGAAAACCCCAAGGCTCAACCGCGCTTCCCATTCGCATCCCTGCTTCCCCAATCTCCTGAGCCTCCAGAGCACAGATCTAGGTCTTCCACCCTTCCTCCTCCGAGCACATCCATGGCTGGCTCTGGCTCCAACGGCAAGTGGGAGGCTTCCACGGCACCGACCAGGACATCCGGGACCTCAAGGACGCCGGCTACCTCCCCGCCAACATCTACCACCGCGCACCGGAGAAGGGCCAGGTGGTCCCCACCCCTAAACCAGGCGAGAGGGTGGTTTTCATTCCTCACTTCATCTGAGGACTGAGCTTCCCGCTCCACCCCTTCGTAAGGGGCCTCATGTTCTTCTACGGACTCGACTTCCACGACCTCCTGCCGAACTCCTTCATGCACATATCGGCCTTCATCATCGTCTGCGAGGCCTTCTTGCGGGTCGAACCACACTTCGGACTATGGCTCAAGATAGTCAACATCAAGCCGAAGTGTGTCACAGGCGAACACGCAGACTGTGGCGGGGCGGTAATCAGCAAGCTCCCCTGCGTAGGATGGCCATCCGGCACCTTCATCGACACCATCAAGACTTGGCAAAAAGAGTGGTTTTACATCACCGAGCCAAGGAAGGAGGGCGGAACTGTTCCTGCCGAATTCAGATCCAGTCCCCCCACCAGATTGACCTCATGGCTCCGAAAGGGCCTCGACTGGGGGTCAGATACAGAGGTGGACAACCTACAGAGGCGCATCGCCTCCATGATTAAGGGCAATATCGAGCTGGCCAACGTGGTCCAGATTATGCTCCGGCGGCGCATCCTCCCCTGCCAGCGCCGGGACTCTCCCATGTGGGCTTATCAGCTTGACGATGAGCCTACAATTCGTCGGCTCTTCCGCACAACTCGGGAGAAGCTATGGAAGGCGCTGTTCAAGGCGCAGGAGAACTGGCCAACCGAGAAGGAGGACCGGGGCCTGCACGCCGATAACCCTCCTTCCCAGGTCTAACATAGTTTCGCTTGACCGGCTTCGTTTTCCTAAAGAAAATCTAAGCACTTTCCGATCACTTCCGCAGAAATGGTTGAGCAAGGCCACGGGTATCAACTGCCAGGCTCCACAGCCCAAAGACTCCAGGTCCCAGCTGCTGTCGGAGATGCTTGTCGTGGCGCCTTACAAGGCGCCAGAGAAGAAGGAGATGAAAAAGAAACCAGGCCGAGAAGGCCTGCGCATCAGGGACCAGCCGGAGGCCGTGTCCGAGGAAACCCATGCCTCCTCGAATCAGGAGGAGGAGCACGAGGACGAGGGGGAAGGCGATTCCCCCCTCGCAAGAAAGAGGGCGGCGTCATCGGAAGCCACAGAGGATGTACCTCCTCCCGCCCCGAAGAAAGCGAGTCGGACACAGTTAATTCTGTCCGACGACAGTTCGGACTCGGATACCGAGTCCGAGGATTTTGAGAAGGTTTCACGAAGGAACCTCGGGGTCAAGCCCCCAGCTCAAAGGTAAAGATCCGAAGACTTCCTGAGCTATTAGTGCTAAGTTTTAAATGTTATTAACATGTGAGCGCCTATTGACTCGCAGCCCACCACGCGTTCTCCCTACCAATCAAGTCTCGGACGGGGAGACACCGCCTGCTGAGCTAGCGAAGAGCGGGACCGCGTCGCACCCCACTCCTCCGGGCGCCGCGAAGGATGCCGCGGAGGTGTCATCCCAACAGGCTCCTTTGGAGCCGAACACCAGCGGTGGGGGCGACGACGTCATGGTCGAGGCTAACGCCTAAACCACCGAAGACCGGGGGGAAAAGCCTCTCCCGGATACTGAGGAGACCGGACGAGGAGATGTCCAGTCCCCTCCAAGGTCGTCTTCGGAGCGCACCATGCCTCCGGAGGCACCGGTTCAATCCCCGGTTGGAGATCGGGTTAACCGATCACCACCGGTGCCACCGACCAATGGGTGGCTGGTTATGGGGGAGGCTCTATCAAGCGCCTCCATCTCCGAAGAGCACCACACCCTTATGGGCGCGGTTTTAAAAAGCATTCAGTCCGTTGATAGCGGACTGAAGGAGGCCTTCAAGGGTCTTCTGACGGGCTTCCAGGTAAGCCACGTAATGATCTGTTAATTTATTACTTTTTGTGCTATCGTTATATATATAGCAGCCCCCGAGCCCTAGGTGAGTTTAGAAAAACTCACCTGGGGGTCAATCATAAAGTAGAGTCCGGACAAAGTACTAGATGATATTTGTTCGGGATGTTCTAACAGCCCTTAAGAGGACCGAACATATGATCATGTTTATGATAGCTCGGAGGTTTGAATCCATGCAACCTGATAGTTGGTTTGTTATTCATAGGCTTCGTCATCGGCGGCGGCTGTGAGTGCCGCCGGGCTAGACGAGCTAAATCGGAAGCTCAAAAGCTTCGAAGATGAGCTCAACACTCTGAATAAGAGATTCCACGAGGCGCAAGGTAAGCCGGATTATAATATCCAAATTCTTCATCACCGTACTGTCGACGCAGTATTTATATGTTTGATGCTTATGCAGCCTCAGCAAAGGAAATTGAGAAGCTCAAGGCCGAGCTTCAGAAGGCGAAGCAGGAGGCCGCGAGCGAGAAGGCGGCGGCCGAACAAGCGGCTGCCGCACTCTCTGATTTAAAAGCTACCGGTGCCAAACATGAGGCTCGGGTGGAGGAAATCCAGCAGGAGCTCAAAGACGCCGGCCAAAAGTGCGAGGACCTCGAGCAGAAAGGCAAGGAGCAGGCCGCTGAACTATCCACTTTGAAATCCGATCTCCAGAAGGAGCGGGTGGATAGGCGGTTCTTTGAAGAGCAAGTCAGCCAAGTCAAGGCTATCACGGATGGTAAGCCGTATTTACTGCAGTGTGTCTTCGGGGATAGCAAGTTCTCATTGCTTACCCAAGTGTGGCGTTCCTCAGGCGCCTGCTCGGACCTTCAGAAGAGCACAGCGGACGCTAACCAGTTCTATGCCTCGCGGGGAGAGGGAGACGAAGCTCGGATGTTTTGGGCGCAGTTCGAAGCCTCCGAGCGCTCTCCTCTTCTCGTCGAGCAGCTGAAGGAGCTGATGGAGCTACACCGGATGGCAGAGCCGGCCATGAAGGATCTTTGTATCCGGCTATGGCCCGATGAGCCATTGCCGAGCAGCTACTTCGGCCTGGTGCAGAAGCTGAGCGACGCCTTGCCTCGGATCGACGCACTAAGGCGTTCCTCCTGTATCGAGGGAGCTCGGATGGCCTTCGCAAGGGCCAAGGTGCACTGGCCGGGTCTTGATCCGACGAAGATAGCCACTGCTCCGCCGCCCCCTGGAAAGGAGCATAGGTGCCCCGAGCGATACTTCTCCGTAGTTATGGAGGGTGCTCGGGCAATAGAGGCTCAATGTTCGAAAGAAAACGTTTATGAGTGGATGCGTTGTAATATGTCCGAAGACCTTTTAACGCCTTTATATTTAAGGTGCATGGTTTATCATGTCTTTTCGTGTTTTGCATCCTTTATAACTCCCGTGTGGCCGTTGAAACTGAAAGTTGCGAATCGTCGGCTTCAGCCCCCATGTAGATACTACGCGAGGTGTCTCTGCCAATGCACTGTGACCCTTAGCCGAACTATCGGTACCCGAAGGCGGTAGTGTGAAGCGGACAAGGCAATAGGACTATAATGCTTTATTACTTTCACTTAGCCGCAGGGGCACGAGAAAGGAATGCGGGGGGCTAATGACTAGCCCCCAGGGATTTGTGATGTTCGGATGATCCGAGGCCGAGTCCGATATCACATGGTTTGTACGAATACCAAACCCATCATATGACACGGAATAACCTCTAACGAGGTTTGTAGTATTAAGCTCGGATTCGTAGACCGGTTCTCGCATACTATGACAGTCAGTTTTCGGCTTTCTCCCCTGAGGCGTTTGACCAGGCTAGCTGGAAGCACAATCGCAGTGGTTCTCCCTTTGCCCTTTTAGCCGAACGAGCGGAACGTAAAGGGGCAAGCACAGGAGCCGGGCAACCCAACTATTGACCTAAGACATAGTTCAGAACCAATGCATATAAAGAGGAATTCCAAGACGCCGATCGCAAAATCAATTGTGCTTAGGGAAATTTTTAGGTTCGAGCCCCCGGTCTATTAGCCGGTTGCATCGTAAAGTATACCAAACAGTTTTGCAAGAAGGGGGAGAAAATAGAGAATGCGCCGAAGCAGACAGCGAAGCGACCATGCATAATGGTTCTATATTTTTCTCAACAACTCTTATCATTCAAATTGCCGATGCAACTGTTTATAGGTATTTGAAAATGGAATATAAACTTTACAGGAGGGGTTGTACCAGGGGTCTTCGATGGGTGACCTGACGTCCTCGTTGTTCCCTGTCGTTTGTCCGCTCCTGCGTCTCCTAAGGAGTTGTATACTGCTGTGAGTTTTCTGTTCGGCGAGCGGACTTTGGAGAAAAATCTTGAGAAGTCGCCGAAGTGTGAACGAGCTTTACGCCCTAGCAGGTACTTGATGGTACCTATAGTATGTCCGAAGACATTCAACGGTGATAGTTCGGTCCAGCCGAACACTTACCCTTTGATAGTGTTTCCCCGCCGCCGCCCATGGAATTTTGAGCGCGAAGTTGTGCCTCCTCGGCACGTACTTTGCTGGTTCTAGGGCTATGCGACGGGGGGCGAGTCCCTATTTGTGGGGAGAAGAAGGTTCTGGTGCTTTGGGTTGAAACCGAGCTCGCTTCCCAGCCTTACGTGCCTTTACGGCGGATGTCGGCGTTTGCCGATCATCATTGTAATGGAATTCAGCCGCCAGGGCCAACGCATGCTCCTCAGTTCAGAGGGAGCGCTCTGTGTTGCCGTTGACAGTAATGACCCCCTTGGGGCCGGGCATTTTGAGCTTGAGGCATGCGTAGTGTGGGACGGCATTAAAGCGAGCGAACGCTGTACGACCGAGCAGGGCGTGATAGCCGCTGCGGAAAGGTACGATGTCGAAGATCAAGTCCTCGCTTCGAAAGTTGTCGGGCGAGCCGAACACTACTTCCAGGCTTACAGAGCCCGTGCACCAGGCTTCGACACCTGGGATCACTCCTTTAAAGGTAGTGTTGGTGGGTTTGATCCTTGACGGATCTATACGCATCTTTTTCACCGTGTCTGAGTAAATTAGATTGAGGCTACTTCCTCCGTCCATTAGGACTTTAGTGAGGTGATACCCGTCTATGATGGGGTCTAGGACGAGGGCGGCCGAACCCCCATGACGGATACAGGTCGGGTGGTCACGTCGATCGAAGGTGATCGGGTATGCCGACCATGGGTTATACTTCGGGGCTACAGGCTCTACGGTGTAGACCTCTAGAAGGGCACGCTTCCTCTCCTTTTTGGGTATATGAGTGGCGTATATCATATTTACTGTTTTTACCTCTGGAGGGAATTTCTTTTGTCCGCCACCGATCGGACCGCGGGGCTCATCCTCGTCCTCGCTGCGTGGGCTCTTGCCTTGATCCTCGGATGCGAGTTTGCCGGCCTGTTTGAATACCCAGCAGTTACGGTTGGTGTGGTTGGCGGGCTTCTCTTGTGTGCCATGGATCTGGCAAGTCCTCTCCATGATCTTGTCCAGCGGGGTGGGTCCGTCGCGATTGCCTTTAGGAGGCTTCTTCCGCTGCCCAGGTCGGGAATTGCAGAATCCGGCATTAACGGTCGTGTCATCGACATCACTATTGTTGTGTCGGCGCTTGTTCTTGTTGCGCTTTGGTTTCCCGTTTCCGTCCCAAACTTCGGAGGTTCCGGGGTCTTCGGGGTTGTGGCTACGTCTTGCTAGACAGTTATCCTCGCCCGCGCAAAAGCGAGTCATGAGTGATGTAAGGGCGGACATTGTCCTGGGTTTATCCTGGCCGAGCTGGCGAGCCAGCCACTCATACCGGATATTGTGCCTAAAAGAGGCTATTGCTTCGGCGTCTGGGCAGTCAACGATCTGATTTTTCTTGGTCAAGAACCGATTCCAGAATTGCCGCGCGGACTCGCCTGGCTTCTGGACGACGTTGCTCAGGTCGGAGGAGTCCGGCGGCTAAACATAGGTGCCCTGGAAGTTAGATCGGAATGCATCTTCTAGATCCTCCCAGCATCCGATGGAGTTTTCGGGGAGGCTGTTTAACCAGTGTCGAGCTTTAGGGGTAGATACTTGATGGCGTGGAGATCATCTCCTCGCGCCATGTGGATGTGGAGGAGGAAATCCTCAATCCATACGGTTGGGTCAGTTGTCCCATCGTATTGCTCTATGTTTACGGGTTTAAACCCTTCCGGGAACTGATGCTGCATCACCTCGTCCGTGAAGCACAGTGGGTGGGCAGCACCTCTGACCCGAGCTATGTCGCGCCGGTGATCGGCGTCTGTCCTAGCCCGGTTTCGTTCCCGACCTCTATTGTTGCGGTCGAGCCAAGGCCGGTACCCTTCCCGTCTATCGGGTGAGTATCCTCTGGATCCGTAGATGGTTCTCGTACGACCTGCTCTGTAGTCCAGGTCGTGTCGCAGGTCGAACCTATCATCGGGCTCTAGTGGCTCTTTTCCCCGCCTACGGGGTATTGTCGGCCTATAGCCGGTGTCGTCAGCCGTCCTATCTTGTCCTCGAGGAGGGCGGTCTGGCTTGTCATATGGGGTATGTTTGGGAGACGGCGTATCAGTGAGCTCGTCATCGAATTGTGGCAGCAGCCTTCTACGTGGATAGCTCTTAGGTTGGTCCGATAGACTGGTACCGTATCCTTCCTCAGCTGAGAGGACTCTCATCCATTGATCGTTGAGGTTGTCTTGTTCGGCTTTAAGCTGCCGCTCTTTTGCTTTCAGGCTGCGGGCCGTGGCTATAAGCTGTTGCCTGAACAGTTCCTGATCTTCAAGATTATCGGGGATGGCGAAGTCATCGGCTTCCGGGATGTCCTCCTCCTCGACAGGGGGGAGGTAATTGTCGTCCTCGGAATCATTTAGATCGTCGGGGTTGCGCTGGTCTTCCGGCCTCTCCTGACCCTCTAACGGGTGTTCGGGGATATCGGGATCGCCGAGGTCTTCCGGGGTATCTCCGTCCCCGGTGCCGATGATAGCTTTTCTTCCCTTTTTTTTCTTTTGATCGTTTATGCGGCTTCCAGCGCCTTGACGGCGCTTCACCCGATTTGTCGCCGTCGTTTTTCGGAGTGTCCACCATGTAGACATCGTATGTGGAGGTGGCAGCCCACCGTCCGGTGTTAACGGGGGTGAGAGCGCGATCCTCCTCATCCATGTATTCTGCCTCCTCGGAGGCATAGTCCAGCATGTTGGTTAAATCCTCGACAGTGGCTATCAAGTGGGTGGTGGGTGGGACGAAAAATTCGTCCTGACCCGCCTTGAGACCGATCTGAGCATGGATCGGGGTTGGGTCGTCGGTAATCTTCATCGACAAGATCCGATCTAGGGCCTCGTTGAGTATCGAGAGCTCGATCGGGTCGGCCTGCTCAGAACTTCCGGAGTTAACCTCCGACGCGTCCGCGTGGGGGGAGTGTTCGGCAAGAACAGGTGTCCGGACGTCTGGCACTATGACCGGGTTCGGACTGAAAGTCGGGTCCTCGCCGGGGTAGATCCCGTGGGCGGGACCGAAAGATGGATCTGAGGTTAAAGCCTCAGAGTCTTCGGGCGTGGCAGGTGAGACTGCGAGCCCGGTTAGTGACAGGTCGCCCCGAGAATCTATGGAGAACTCTAGGTTCCTGAATCTGACCTCTTGATCAGGGGCGAAACTTCCGACACGGCCTAGATGGCCGGTCGGGTCGGGATGCAGCACAATGCTGCCGAAAGCGAAGATCTGTTCGGGGACGAAAGTGTCCGTATTGCGAACCTCTTCGTTGATGACAAGGCGAGCCATCGATTCCTTTGGCGATCACAGCGGAACTCTCAATGAAAGCACCAATGTCGGTGTCAAAACCGGCGGATCTCGGGTAGGGGGTCCCGAGCTGTGAGACTAGAATCGATGGTAACAGGAGACGAAGGAGACGGTGTTTACCCAGGTTCGGGCCCTCCTATGTAGGTAATACCCTATGTCCTGCTTGATTATATTGATGGTATGAGGATTACAGAGTTGATCTACCTCGAGATCGAATAACTAAACCCTAGATGAGTTGTCCCTCTCCCTACAACCTAAAACCCTCCGGCTTATATAGACGCCGAGGGTACCTAGGGTTTACACATGGCCGGCTACAAATTGAAGGGATAAACATGCCTATTCACTATTCCAATCGTGGAGGACAAGCCACGATTCCCGAAGCTTCCTTCCTGGAGACAGGGCCTTCGATCAATCCAATGCTCGGTAAGCGGCCCATATAGTCTGGCCCATAAGAGACAGGTCGGCCCCCCGAGGACCCCTTAAACCAGGACTCCCTCACACCCGCCGCGTGTGGATAACCCGGGGCAGTTGGCCCTAGTGGTAGCCCCCCCAAGTAGGGGGTTACATGTTCACCAAGGTGCTTATGGATGGTGGCAGCAGCATCAATATCCTGTATTATGACACGTTTCGCCGGATGAACTTGCGTGATAAAGATCTCAAACCGTCTTCAACAGTCTTTCACGGGGTAGTGCCTGGCAAATCAGCTTATCCAGTTGGAAAGATTGCCCTGGAAGTAGCCTTTGGTGACGAATTCAACTACAGGGTGGAGTCCTTATGGTTTGAGGTGGTTAAAATCAAGAGCCCGTACCATGCCTTGTTTGGACGGCCGGCTTATGCGAAGTTCATGGCTAGGCCTTGCTATGTCTACTTGCAGCTCAAGATGCCTGGGTTAAACGGAACGATTACAGTGCATGGTGATCGGAAGATTGCTCTTGAATGCGAGGAAGGCGATGCAGCATATACAGAGTCAAGTTGCGTTGAGGCGGAGCTCAAGTTTTACAAGGAGAATGTTGACCCGGCAGATATGACCCCGTTGAAGAAGCCCAGTACGGAATCTGAGCCGCCCCTGAAGTTTGTGGCAGAAGATACCAAGCTGGTGGACTTTACTCCTGGCGACTCATCGCAGCAATTCACTATTGGGGCCAATATGGATCCCAAATAGGAAAGCGCGCTCATCGAATTCATCCGTGAGAATCGGGACATCTTTGCATGGAAGCCTTCTGACATGCCTGGTGTACCGAGAGAATTCGCTGAGCACCACCTTAATGTGGATCCTAAGTTTAAGCCGGTCAAACAGTTCCTCCATCGTTTCAATGAGGAGAGGCGCAAGGCTATTGGAGAGGAGATAGCCCGGCTCTTAGCAGCCGGGTTTATCGTCGAAGTTTTTCACCCAGAGTGGTTAGCTAACCCGGTGTTGGTACTTAAGAAGAACGGCACGTGGTGTATGTGTGTAGATTACACTGATCTCAACAAGGCGTGTCCGGCTGATCCATTTGCTCTCCCCTGTATCGACCAGATCATTGATGCAACGGCGGGTTGTGAGAGTTTATGTTTCCTGGATGCTTATTCGGGTTATCATCAAATCAAGATGGCAGTCAAAGACCAAGAGAAGACGTCTTTCATTACGCCTTTTGGAGCTTTTTGCTATGTGTCTATGCCTTTTGGGCTCAAGAGTGCTCAGGCGACTTATCAGCGCTGTGTGCCGAACTGTCTTCATGGTCAGATTGGGCGCAATGTTCATGCTTATGTGGACGATATTGTGGTCAAATCAAGGAAGAAGGAGACTCTGTTGGCTGATTTGAAGGAAACTTTTGATAATATGCGGGTTTACAAAATGATGCTTAACCCGGCAAAGTGTGTGTTTGGTGGACCTGCAGGCAAGCTCTTGGGGTTCTTGGTCTCTGAACGTGGCATTGAGGCTAACCCGGACAAGATAAAGGCCATCACTTCTTTGTCCAAGCCAGTGTGTATTAATGATGTTCAGCGATTGGCGGGTCGTATTGCCGCTTTGAGCCATTTCATAAGCCGCCTGGGTGAGAAAGCTATTCCTCTATATCAGATGATGAAGAAGACAGACGACTTTGTTTGGAGTGATGCGGCTAATGAGGCATTTGAGGCACTCAAGAAGCAGTTGGCTGAGCCGCCCGTCTTGGCTGCTCCGGTGGAAAAGGAGCCTTTGCTCTTGTACGTTCCGGCTAACAACAGAGCCATCAGTGCTGCAGTTATGGTGGAATGCAAGGAGGCGGGTAAGGAGTACCCAGTCCAGCGGCCGGTTTATTATGTCAGTGAGGTCTTGACGGAGTCCAAGCAAAGATATCCACATTGGCAAAAGCTGGTGTTTGGTGTATTCATGGCCAATCGCAAGCTGAAGCATTATTTCCTTGGGCATCCAATCATAGTGGTTAGCTCTGCTCCTTTGGGAGATATCATTCAAAACAGAGAAGCTACTGGTAGAATTGCTAAGTGGGCAATTGAGCTCGGGCCTCTCAATCTGAGATATGTGCCCCGGACGGCTGTAAAATCTCAAGCCCTGGTGGACTTTATCAATGACTGGACAGAGTGTCAAGCACCTGAGGAGAAGCCGGACAATACATATTGGACGATTCATTTTGATGGTTCCAGGCAATTGGAAGGCTCGGGGGCTGGAGTTGTTCTAACTTCCCCGCGAGGTGACAAATTCTGTTATGTTTTGAGGTTAATGTTTCCTTGTACTAACAATGCAGCTGAATATGAGGCAATGCTTCACGGGCTCCGTGTGGCCAAGGAGATGAATTTGAGCCGGGTCAGATGTCTTGGGGACTCAGACCTGGTGGCTCAGCAAGTCTCTGGCACGTGGGACTCTAAGGACCCTCGCATGGCGGCTTATCGCCAGGCGGTTGATGTTATTGCTGGCCATTTCAAGGGCTATCAGGTGGATCATATTGATCGGTGGAGGAATGAGGCGGCTGAGGCATTGTCAAGACTGGGGTCTCAGCGTAAGCCGGTGCCGCCTAACGTGTTCCTGGATGTATTGCATCACCCGTCGGTCAAGTTACCGTCGGAAGAGGATTTGGCTATACCTGACCCCGAAGGGCAATTGGTGGCGGCTCTGCATGCAATCCCTGATTGGACGCTGCCTTATCTAGCGTATCTGACCCGTGGCGAGTTACCTCAAGATGAGACTTTGGCGCGGCAGATTATAAGGCGGTCTAAATCTATGACTATTGTCAATGGCGAGTTACACCGGCGCAGCATGACGGGTGTCTTTCAGCGATGTGTTTCTCCGGATGAGGGCCGTGAGATCCTGCAAGAAATCCATGCCGGCGATTGTGGTCATCATGCCGGGTCAAAATATCTAGTGGCCAAGGCTTTTCGACACGGTTTTTACTGGTTAACTGTTGGAAATATGCCCTAGAGGCAATAATAAATTAGTTATTATTTTATTTCCTTGTTCATGATAATCGTTTATTATCCATGCTATAATTGTATTGATTGGAAACTCAAATACATGTGTGGGTACATAGACAACACTGTGTCCCTAGTAAGCCTCTAGTTAACTAGCTCGTTGATCAAAGATGGTTAAGGTTTCCTAGCCATGGACATGAGATGTCATTTGATAACGGGATCACATCATTAGGAGAATGATGTGATGGACAAGACCCAAACTATAAACGTAGCATGTGATCGTGTCAATTTATTGCTATTGTTTTTCTGCATGTCAAGTATCTGTTCCTATGACCATGAGATCATGCAACTCCCTGACATCGGAGGAGTACCTTGTGTGTATCAAACGGTGCAACGTAACTGGGTGACTATAAAGGTGCTCTACAGGTATCTCCGAGGATGTCTGTTGGGTTGGCATGGATCAAGACTGGGATTTGTTACTCCGTGTGACGGAGAGGTATCTCAGGGCCCACTCGGTAATACAACATCACAATGAGCCTTGCAAGCAATGTGACTAAAGTGTTAGCCACGAGATCTTGTATTACGGAACGAGTAAAGAGACTTGCCAGTAACGAGATTGAACTAGGTATAGAGATACCGACGATCAAATCTCGGGCAACTAACATACCGAAGAACAAAGGGAACAGCATACGGGATTAACTGAATCCTTGACATAGAGGTTCGACCGATAAAGATCTTCGTAGAATATGTAGGAGCCAATATGGGCATCCAGGTCCCGCTATTGGTTATTGATCGTAGAGGTGTCTCGGTCATGTCTACATAGTTCTCGAACCCGCAGGGTCTACACACTTAACGTTTGGTGAAGATTAGTATAGTTGAGTTATTTTGTTGGTGACCGAAGGTTGTTCGGAATCCCGGATAAGATCCCGGACATGACGAGGATCTCCGGAATAGTCCGGAGGTAAAGATTGATATATGTGATAATAGTGTTTTGATCTCCGGAAGGGTTCCGGAATTCACCGGAAGGGGTTCCGGATGTTTACCGAAGTGTTCGGGTGCAGCAACACTTTATATGAGCCAAAGGGATAAAGCCCACGAGGTATTGGAAAGTGCAAAAGGAAGTTTTGCTGCTGCCTTAAGCGGTACTACCGATGTAAGGCAGTACTACCGCGTAAGCGGTACTACCGCTTTGTGTGAAGCGGTACTACCGGTCAAGCGGTACTACCGCTCGTGAGCGGTACTACCGCTTGTACGCGATACTGCTGGAATCCGAGTTAGACTCTTTCCGTGCGGGCGAAACCGACCTTGTGCGGGCAAAACCGACCTTGTGGAGGTTTTCTCTCCAAGTTTAGACCCCAGGGCTCAACATATAAATAGAGGGGCAAGGCTAGCACACGAGATACATCAATATTTCTGAAGGCGTGTGTCGGCAACCCTAACCCTCTAGTTCTCTCGTCATAATCTCCATAGTGCTTGGCGAAGCCCTGCAGAGATTGTTCCTCACTACCATCACCACGCCGTCGTGCTGCCGGAACTCATCTACTACTTCATCATCGCTCGCTGGATCGAGGAGGTGAAGGCGTCATCAAGCCGTACGTGTGTTGAACGCGGAGGTGCCGTCCGTTCGGCACTAGTTCGTGATCGGGTCGAGGGACGACTTGCGATTTGGATCGTGGAGACGTTCGACTACATCAACCGCGTTTCTTAACGCTTCCGCTTAGCGATCTACAAGGGTATGTAGATTCACTCTCCCTCTCGTAGATGCTCATCACCATGGATAGACCTTGTGTGTGCGTAGGACAATTTTTGTTTCCCATGCAACGTTCCCCATCATTAACAGCTCATAAAGATGCCGAGTACTTGGTCAGTAAATGTGACGGGTGCCAGAAATTCGGACGACGTGCCCATGTGCCGGCTCAAGAGTTACGGATGATTCCAATCACTTGGCCATTTTCAGTTTGGGGGCTTGACATGGTGGGACCTTTTAAGAGGTCTAAAGACAAGAAGACCCACCTCCTGGTGGCGGTTGACAAGTTTACTAAGTGGGTTGAGGTTGAGCCGGTCAGCAAGTGTGATGCTGCAACAGCAGTTCAATTCATCAAGAAGCTGATCTTTCGGTTTGGTTATCCTCATAGCATCATTACTGACAATGGCACAAACCTGTCTAAGGGGGCTATGAAGGAGTTTTGCGATAGTGAGCACATCCGCCTCGATGTATCTTCCGTGGCTCACCCACAGTCTAATGGTTAAGCAGAGCGTGCTAACCAGGAAATTTTGAGAGGGATAAAACCCCGGCTTATGGTTCCTTTGGAGCACACGCCGGGTTGCTGAGTTGAAGAGTTACCTTCAGTTCTTTGGAGCATCAGAACCACCCCCAACAGGTCAACAGGCTATACGCCTTTCTTCATGGTTTATGGCGCAGAAGCTATTCTCCCCAGTGATATTCGTCATGACTCGCCCAGAGTGGTGGCTTACGTGGAAGCTGATAATGAGACGGCGCGTCAGGATGCTTTGGATGCCTTAGACGAAGAACGGGATCTTGCAGCAGCAAGATCCGCGATTTACCAGCAAGACCTGCGTCGCTATCATAGCCGCAGGGTCAAGACCCGGATGTTCCAAGAAGGCGACTTAGTACTCCGTTTGATTCAAGACCAGTCAGATATGCACAAGTTGTCACCTCCTTGGGAAGGGCCGTTTGTGATCAGCAGAAATCTCAACAATGGTTCCTATTATCTCATTGATATACGGGAGAGTGACAAGTCACGAACCTCTGGTGAAGAGACTGCAAGGCCTTGGAATATTGCTCACCTTCGGCCATACTATACTTAAGCCGCCGGTCCGGCTCTCATCAATGTACATATTCCTGTCATTGTATATACCATCTTTTATGATATAATAAAGTTGGCATCCCCATGATTAGGGGCCTCTGCCGGTTTTTCTGCACTAAGTTTCGTGCAAAGGAGTTGATCCTTCATCAGGTCACTTGGGGGCTTCCAACCCACTGGGTTTAGCTTTCATACCCTCTTGGCCAGGCTTTACATGCCATGTTCGAGTTAAACCTGCCTGTTTGCAACTTGCTACTCCACCATGTGACCCGCCGAACTCTTGTCAGTCAATCTTGCTCAGAGACCCTGAACTTGAAAGTCAATCTCGCATAAAGACCCTGAACTTGTCAAGGTTTAAACGGCGGCTTTTGTCACGAGAGAGCCGGCTTACAGTGAGCTAGGATAAACTCGCCTTGTCTGTTGTAGTCTCTCCGCTATGTGGCCCGTTCGTACTCTTAGTAATGTCAATCTTTTAAAGACCCTGAACTTGCTAAGGTTTAAATGATGGCTTTATGTCACGTGAGAGCCAGCTTATGAGGTTTTAGGCTTTTATGCCTAGCTTCTTCGGAAGCAATACCAAAATTTTCTTATAAAAATAAAGTTCTCCTGTCTTGTTGTGCCTTTAAAGCCGGTTCATTAGGCAGGGGGTACGCAGATGCATATTCTGTTGCTTGTTTTTTGCAGGCATTTTTCATGATAAGATTCTAAGTTTTTTGGGTAACCCTGGCTTAATATTGCTCATGGCATACAACCCGCCGGGCGAGTCAAGGCAATCAGACGATTATATATCAAGACAATTATGCTAAGTCGCCGGCGTATGGGCTGAAAGAAGTTTAAAAAGTGCACGAAGGCATAGGAGCAGGCGATTAAGTGTTCTCTGCTGCTATTACAAGGCTGGCAAGGAGCCTAGAAATCTGTGGACTTAAGTTTTTTACAGCAAAATATGACCCGACATATCAATAGGGCCGGGTTACCTTCATATAAAGCAAACTCTTTAACTCATCGCCGGGTCATCCTGCGCCGGGTCTTCGGTCTCCCGGATCTGAAGGTTGTCCACATCCCAGTTGCAGTTTGTTAAGGCCTCAAATTTGGCTTCATCATGCATGATTGGAGATGGGTCAACATCAAGGGCAAAGAGGTGCTTACGGCGTTGAGGAATTAGGCTTTTTGCTTCAAAGGTGGGCCCCCGAACTCACTTATTATCCTCAGAATAAGCCGCTTGATATGATGACAGGTCAGCTTCTCCGGCCAGCCGGCTTGCCAATATTCGGGATGCTTTTATACAACGGGCATAGTCATCTTGAGTGAACCGCGAGCCGTCGTCTTTCAGCTGAGGAAAACCATCCATCATCTCAGCCGGGTTAAGCTCGGGTACATAAGCCAGTGACCGGCTCAAAGCAGCCATTGCACCCTTATGGGCGGCTGATCTCTTCAGCTCTTCGACCAGCCTCGGGATGGTGGAGAGGACTTCTAGCACACCCTTCATAAACTTTGGAATGCCCTTCTCAGACATAACAACCTTAATGGTGATAAGGGATCCGGCATACAGTTGTTCGGTAAGTGAATATAAAGCTTTCAGATTTAGCAGGCTGTTGTCTGAAAGTTGGCAGCTTCGCTCACCTACAAACAAGATAAAATTGATAAGCCGCCTGAGAAAATTTTCCATAGATTCTTTTAGCAAAGAGTATGGATAGTTAATGACACTTACCAAAGACAGCTGCAATCATTCGGGATATATGGTTTTTCAGACTGTTAAGCTCTTCTGTGACGGGTTGCAATTGACCCTCGGCGTCTTCCGCGCGTTTAGTCAAGACGGCTTGTTCGGCTTCAGCAGTTTGTTTGTATACTTCGAAGTCCGCCTTGACCTTCTCGAGCTCTATGGAGCAGAGCTGCCATTTTTCTTCAGCCTCTACCCGGGCTTCCTGTTGCAAAGCTAAACTCTTCTTCAGATCAGTCAACTTAGACTCGGCCGCGTTTAACGATTCCTGCAGAATACAAGTGGTCAAGAACAAGATTATTTTCATTCTTAAGCCGCTAGAACAATATATGATAATAATTGGGTGGCAATGAAGAAGGATACTACAAGTCTCAAGCAGATTGCAAGCAATATACTTGACACTTGGGGGCTAATGTGCATCAGCTCTTCAAAAGGGTTACAATTTACATAAGACCCGGATCATGTTCAGGAAGATGACCCGGCCCTTGGGGGCTACGCTTGGCTCTTAAATCTATGTCAAGTACCGGCTCATCATTCACATCATGACCCGGCCCTTGGGGGCTACGCGGTGATTTATTAAAGTACACAGGTGATTGAAGACCCAGCTGATTTTTCAAAATAAACCGGCTCTTGGGGGCTATGTAAGGATATATGGAAAGCAAGGGAAGTGGAGTACCTCGTATTTTTTCTTCATCATTCCAACCAAGTTGGCTTCCATGTCCCGGCTTGCGGAGAGACGGTTCAGATAGCCTGAGTGTAACTCATCAGCAGTAAGCTTTTCTAAATTGGGAAGTTCAAATTGAATCTTCTCTTCTTTAAGAGGAGCTGCCTCATCTTGGCTGGTATGTTTGGATAGCACATTGGGAGGAGCCGGAGATTTATAAGCCGCCCCGGTCATAGTAACTTCTTCAGGAGAAGCCATGTCTTCAGCCGTTGGCTGGGGGCTTGGCGGCTTAGGGTCAGTTTCCGGATGAGCTTCAGGGGCGGCAATGTCAACATCAGCCGGCTCAGAAGGCTGAGGAGTCTTTTCATGTGCGCCTTTGTCAGTTTCAGAGGGCTCAATGTGAGTTTTAGGGGTGCTAGGCCTTGGTTCTCCGGGTCTTGGGCATCAAGAGTGGCGGATGACCCGGTTACTTTCCTTCGTTTGGCTTGAGCCCTGCGAGCGAAGGTGGCGTTATATATGTCATAACTAAGTATAGAATGTTAACACATTACGGGATGTAAAAGTACTCACCCTGGGTTGATGACAAGAGGAGGTAGCTTCGTGGTGGTTGAGTCGCCGGAAGAAGGAGGTGATTCCTGGGAAGTTAAATTGGAAAGCATAAAGCAGCCGTAACATAAGATTAAAGGATACAGAAGAAATAAATTCAAGGTAACGAAATACCTCGGTGCGCCGTTTCTGAGGAGCCGGAGCGTTCGGTAAGCCGGCCACAAGATCTTCGGAGCCGGTGCTCTGGGTCTGACGTCTTTTATCATCTTGCTGTTTCTTCAAAGGAAAGTCGGGATTCAAGTGAGCAAAAGGGTGTTTACATTTTACCTTCCGTACAGCCCGCCGTATTTTCTTTATTGGTAAAGGTTCCGAGTCAGAGGAGACAATAGTTACCTCTATAACATCAGCATGGCTTGTTTCTGCTTCTTCCTGTGAGTAATCATTGTCAATGAGCTGTACAAAGAGAAGGCCAAGAGAGTCAAGTTCTACCTCCGAGTCATCAAACTGGAGCAGTTCAGCAGCGGATGATTTCTTCTTACGACCCAGAACATGGCTCTTGGTGGCCTTCACTTTCTTCTTGGGAACGGCGGTTAATCTCTTCTTCCAGAAGGAAGATTTTGCCTGCATATGGGTCATAGAAGGATCAGAAAGAAATACAAGATTTAGAGATAACAAGGAGTTTGTTCAAAGGATTTCTACCTCTGGAGCCGGGTTGCCAACATAGAACGGCTGTAACCCGGTCTGGTTACATGCTGCTTGAGGTTCCCCGAGCAGGGATTTGACAATTGTATTGAGATCCTGGTCTATCAAGGGAGTCGGGTTGAAGTGTTGAGGATCGTTCACCTCGCCAGTGTATTGGCACATTAAAGCGCTGCGGCGGCTCAACGACAGAATCCTCCAAGAGACCCAGCAGCGAGTCAGATCAACACCTGTTAACCCGTTGGCTAACATGGCCCTTATTTTTGAGAAGGTTGGGCCATATTGAGCGCGCTCTGTAGCGGACATCCGGTCTGGGAGTTCCGTGTCAGTGCTGAGCCGGTAAGGGCGATAACCCGACAGTGGATTCTCTCCTTCTGGGGAAGTGTCTTTGTAGTAAAACCAAGTTTTATTCCATTCTTTGGGATGACTCAGTAGAGTTGCTGCTGGAAAGAGTACAACCCTCCTCTTTGAAGAGTGACACCTCGGAGTTCAAGACTCAATCCATCCGCCATTTCTGTTTGGCGGTTGATGTAGAAATATTCCTTGAAGAGGTCAACAGATGGCTCTTCTTGCAGATAAGCTTCGCAGAGGGTTTGGAACTGACACAGGTTGGTGACAGAGTTGGGGCCAATGTCTTGGGGGTGCAGGTTGAATGAGTGTAAGGCGTCTCAAAAAAAATTAGACCCGGGTGGAGAGAAGCCACGGAGCAGATGGTCTGTGAACACAATAATTTCCCCATCCCCGGGCTTAGGAGTGGTTTCATTTCCCGGAACCTGCCAGTGGATAACATCCTGAGCCGGCAAAACTCCCATGGTGACAAAATCCTTGAGTGATTCTTCAGTTACCCCGGACCTTACCCAGTTACAGGAAGCTGGGACTTTAGACATGGCGGCGTCTTAAAAGACTGCGGAAGGGCAAGAGTATATGACGGGTTAAAAGCATGTCATGACCAAGGCAGCTATGACTCTAAAAATGGTGATGGCATTTGGCGGGTCAATATAAAATTATTAGCCGCCGAAGCAGGTCGCAGCATGACAACGTGAGCCGGTAGTACGACGGCGGGTCAAGTTTGCCAGTGAGTATTGGAAAAATTACTAAGTGTGGAAAAACAGATTCCAACAGCTACAGCTACCGATTTAAGATCTACGGGCGAGATAAAAAGAAAAATATTCCTAAACCTTAAAAGCCAGTGGAAGAACATGCAGTTCCTATACGGATTAGAGTGTAATGAACATGGCATGCTTATTAAGCAGATGACCGCATGATTCGGGCGACATTATAAAGCCTAAAGAAGTATTTCTTCCCTGATCTACGAAGAACGCTCCGTTGAGTAATGATGAACTCGAGGAAAACCCGATGAACTCGGAGGAAGCTAGAAGAATTAATGCAGACCTGAGAAAGGGGAAGAATGGAACCTGAGAGGTGCAGATGGAGCGGCTGAAATGCGAAGTGCTCTGGATACGATCAGGGTGATGCAACGGCCTGAGTTGGAGACGACGGCGAGGACCGGACGGCGCGGGACAGCTTCGGCGGTGCGAGCGTCTGGAGGAAGAAGAAGAAGGCAGCGGCGGGGAAACTGAAAAGGATGGGGCCCCCCGTGCCTATTTATAAGGGGATGATGGAATAGCAACAGTCCGGTGCGGGAATTGAGGAGACACGATGAAGATTGACCAAGAAAGTGCCTCGATTCTCGGGCTAGTCATATTAATGAGAAAGATCCGTTGTGATGTCAGGGAAATCTTTTTGATTTTCCTAAGATGACGTCATGGCGGGTCATGAAGAATTGTCAGAAACGACGTCACCCATTTTCAGAAATGGCGGGTCATGAAGATTTGTCAAAGAATGCAAGATCCGCCAACCAGAAAACTTGAAGATTGACATGAACTGGTTCAAATCAATTTGGGGCCTAATGTTGGGGATATAACCCCATGCTGAGACCCGCCCAGGTGGGGCCGGGTCTTGAGGTTGGCGGCTTAGCAGTAAGGCTTGGCGGTAATTTGCCCAATGGCCCTGGAGGCCCAGAACCAGAAGACAATGTGTAACCCGGTGGCGGCTTGCCAGACAAGGCAGGAGTAGTTAGAGGCGAGGTCGGTTATTGCGTATGACCCGGCCCGGACTCTTGTAAGCCCAGGGCCTCGACCTGTGTATATAAAGGCGGGTTACCTGGGTGGCTCAGGCCACGAAACCTTTGATCGAGTGCTAGGTCAAGCGGATCCGCTCCCTTGTAATCGATACCCAATCAATACAACTCAAAGCAGGACGTAGGCTATTACCTCCTTCGAGAGGGGCCGAACCTGGGTAAACCTGTGTCTTTCGTCCCGACCAACCCCTTCGCGTTAACCGCCGTAGCGATGGCTCCACACCTAAGTCCTGACACTAGGACATCTGCCGTGATAAAGCCACGACACCACCTCTCTGGTAGTTGTTTGGCCCACTGGGTGTCTTCTGGTCCAGAAAAAATCTCCAAAAAGTTTCGTCGCGATTGGACTCCGTTTGGTATTGATTTTCTGCAAAGTAAAAAACAAGCAAAAACAACAACTGACACTTTGGCACTATGTCAATAGGTTAGTCCCAAAAAATGATATAAAGTTGTAATAAAATGATTATAAAACATCCAAGAATGATAATATAACAGCATGGAACAAGCAAAAATTATAGATACGTTGAAGACGTATCAATGGACACTTGCAATTGCCTTATGGCATCAATTGCGGTTGCCATGCATTACCAGTTGCAGTTGCCATATGTGATCTTAAAAAGTTGCCATTCAAAAAATACTGATTACAGACGTACTTGATCAAAAAATTGCAGGAGCTTTGAGTACGTTCAATAGCGTCCCACGCACATCTTCTACAGGTACCTCGGAGCACACGGAAGGGTCGTTCCTTGAGCCGGTCAACCAGCCTATCACGAACAATGCAGAGTCAGTGTCAGAACTTGCCATCATTGCAGCAACGATGACAAGCACGCCTGTGCGCACCAGCACGAGCAATGTCCAAACAGATGAAACAATCACCAATACTAAAGTGAATGAGGAAGCTGATGACGAAATGCAAGGGGAAGAAGAAGAGGGGCAGTTTGAATTCATGCCAACTCAACCACCTTATGTTGGACAGAGATTTAGTTCATTTGAAGATGCCAAGAAATACTATCAGAGCTATGCGTTGTTCCATGGATTTGCTGTAAACACAGAATACCATGGGAAACTAAAAAAAGTGACGAGTACAGCAAAGGTGAGCTAAGGTGGTACAAGGCACGAAAGAACAAGAAAGTTAAAGGTGTTGTGTCGGTCGTGCCAGAACGAAGAAGAGGCATCATTCTCAAGATGGGATGCCCTGCCAGAATGAGGCTAAACACAGATGGAGCCTGGTGGATGGTCACCGAGTTTGTCGACGAACACAACCACGATATGATACAGAAGTTTGACCTGGTAAAATTTTTGAGCGCCCATCGAGGATTCAGTCCCCAAGAGAAGAAATTTATAAAATTGTTGCATGATTGTAACATCAATACTTCGAGAATGGTCCAAATACTGTCCCTGATCCAGAACAAAGATGGGAGACTGGGTAGCATGCCCTACCTACTAGCAGATATCACAAACCTGAAGGCAAAGTACCGTAGAGAAAGCAAGTTGGCTGACATAGAAGACACAATTGCCTACTTCGAAGAGAAATCAAAAGAAGATCTTGATTTCTTCTACAGAATAAGACTGGACGATGAGGACCGTGTCAAAAACATGTACTGGGTGGATGGTGCAGCAAGAAGAGCCTACAAGCATTTTCGTGATTGCGTTTCTCTCGATGCGACATATCTCACAAATATGTACAAGATGCCATGTGCTCCATTCATAACAATAAATAACCACAACTAGTCCTTCTAGTTCGGTTGCGGCCTCGAGTGGAATGAAGATATCGATGGCTACACTTGGTTGTTCAAGACCTTCTTGGAGTGCATGGGTGGACTTGCTCCGATGAACATAATAACAGACCAGGACTTTAGCATGCATGGAGGCATAGATGAGATCTTCCCCATGGCAGTGCACGAGCACTATAGGTGGCATATTATTAAGAAGGCAGGATTACACACCACCACCACCACATGCTACAAGTGGTGGCACCTTGGAACTGACGACTAATTGCTTTAAGAATGAAGTAGAACAAGAATGACAGGAGATGAGATTAGCAACAGGAATTGACCACAACCACATGGGAGGGGAACCAGGAAAGCAGGAGATGAGATCCGGGAAACAAGGGAGGGAAAAGAGTCCAGCGGAAGGAAAGGCCCTACCTTTGCAGCGCTGGTGCTGGTGGAAGGCTGATAACCCACAAGTATAGGGGATCGCAATAGTCTTTGCGGGTAGTATTTCACCCTTATTTATTGATTCAACACAAGGAGAGCCAAAGAATATTTATCGGCCTTAGCAGTTGAGTTGTCAATTCAACCACACCTAAGATATCTCTCTACAGCAAAGGTTTAATAGCACAACAAGTAATAGTAGTAACAGTAACAATGATAGTAGCAGCAGTAATTTTGTAGTAGTTCTAACAATAGCAGCAGTAGTAGTAACTTAGCAAGATTAAGTATATGTAAAGCGTAGGCACGTGGATCAGTGATGGATAATGATTTAGATGACATCAATTATGTAACAGTTACACACTAGGGTGACACAGAACTAGCTCCAATTCATCAATGTAATGTAGGCATGTATTCCGTACATAGTCATACGTGCTTGCGATAATAACTTGTATGACATCATTTGTCCTACCCTCCCGTGGCAGCGGGATCCTAATGGAAACTAAGGGATATTAAGGCCTCCTTTTAATAGAGAACCGGAACAAAGCATTAACACATGGTAAATACATGAACTCCTCAAACTACGACAATCACCGGAAAGAATCCCAATTATTGTCACCTTGGGGTATGCAGATCATGACACGTAATAGGTGCATACAACTTGCAAGATTAGATCCAACACTCTTATATTCATTAAAACATAATAGGTTCAGATCTGAAATCATGGCACTCGGGCCCTAGTGACAAGCATTAAGCATAGCAAAGTCATAGCAACATCAATCTCAGAACATAGTGGATACTAGGAATCAATCCCTATCAACTTAACTTGATTACATGATCAATCTCATCCAATCCCATCACCGTCCAACAAGCCTACAAAGGAATTACTCACTCCTGGTGGTGAGCATCATGTCGGTGTTGATGAAGAAGGGTTGGTGATGACGACGACGATGAAGCCCCCTCTCCGGAGCCCCAAACAAACTCTAGATCAGCCTCCCGAGGAAGACCAGGAGGCAGCAACGGCTCCGTCTCGTAAAACGTGATAAAATCTTTTCTCCTATTTTTTCTCTGAGGATGTGAATTTATAGGAGTGGAATTAGGGTCGGGGGAACCACGTGGGCCCCACAAGCTAACAGGGCGGGAGCCACGTGGGCCCCACAAGCTAACAGGGCGGGAGTCACGTGGGCTCCACAAGCTAATAGGGCGCGCTTAGGGGGGTGGGCGCGTCCTGTTGCCTTGTGGCTCACAAGTAGCCCCCTCCGGTCGATCTTCGCTCCATAATTCATTATTTATTACAAAAACAATTCTCAAAAAGTTTCGTCCAATTCCAGGAACTTTTATTTCTGCACAAAAATAACACCAAGGTAGTTCTGCTAAAAACAGCGCCAGTCCGGGTTAGTTCCATTCAAATCATGCAAATTAGAGTCCAAAACCAGAGCAAAAGTGTTTGGAAAAGTAGATATGTTTGGGACGTATCAACTCCCCCAAGCTTAACTCATTGCTTGTCCTCAAGCAATTCAGTTGATAAACTGAAACTGATAAAGAAAACTTTTGCAAACTCTTTTGTTCTCGTCGTTATACACATGCTTAGCTAGTGTTCAAGTTTTCAGCATAAATCATAAATAACCATATCCATGATAACAATTAAATATCATATGCACTCATGGCAATACATAACCAACTAGTGAGCAATAATAAGATATCTCACATGCCAACAACTTGTCAAAACAATCATGATATAATATGATGACCTGGTATTTCGCTATCCCTTTCTGAGACCGCAAAACATAAATGCAGAGCACCTCTGAGGTTCAAGCAGCGACTAAACATTATAATTCAGGGTAGAAAAGATCTAGCCATGCTCACATCCAACATTAACTAAACTCGATGCATAAGAATGACAATAGTGCTCTCCGGTCTGGTGCTTTTAGTAAGAGGGTGATGACTCAACTTTAAAGTAAATAGACAGGCCCTTTGCAGAGGGAAGCATTGATTTGCAGAGGTGCCAGAGCTCAAGGTTTAAAACAGGATTGAAATAATAGTTTTGGTGGTGTGCTTTTCCTGTCAACGTCACGACAAAGGATTTCAATATCTTCCATGCTAAACACATTATTGACGGTTCCCAAGCGGAATTGTAAAGTTTACTCCCATCCACCATACATACACAAGTCATGGCTGACCGAATCCATGGATACCCTCCAACATATCAACTTTCCTGGGAGTTTTGTTTAATTATTTTTGATTTTGCAGGAATGGGCATCCTTTTACCAGCCTCTCTCATGCAATGACATGCAAATAAATGCCATCTTGAGAATAACCCACTTAGCATGGAGGATACTAAACGCCCCATCGCTCCATGAGCGGTACGAGCGCACAAAACAGATGTTTATTTGAATATTAGAGGTGGCACATGCAGATTTATTTGGAATGGCAGGGTAATACCGAATATAGGTAGGTATGATGGACTCATGTGGAACAACTTGGTTTAAGGATTTTGGATGCACAAGAAGTATTCCCACTTAGTACATGTGAATGCTAGCAGTAGATTGAGAAGCGACCAGCTAGAGAGCGAAAACGGTCATAGTCATGCATTGTGAATAATTAAAATTGAACATAGCATGAGTAGGATATGAACACTCTGAATTTAAACATCATGAAGGTTGCATTGGTTTTGAATCGACTACATGTTTGCACATGGGCCAAGTCAAGCCGCTCGAATTACTCAGGGGGAACTACCATACTACCATACCACATCATAACTATTTTAATGCATGTTGACACATAAGATACATCATTATCCACTCCTAGCTATTTAAGCATGGCATGAGAAACTATAATCTCTAATTGTCATCATAAACATGTTCACTCATGATATGCTGAATTGAGAGTGAACGAGCTAAACATATTTACCAAAACGAAAAACAAGAAGAGTTCATACTAGTTGTCGGAATCAGGGCTCTGGGGACCCAAGGAGGTTCGAACTCTGGGGTGCGCAAGTTCTCTCGCCCTGCTCTACTTCGCAACCTCATGGCGACACTCTGGCGTGCTCGAGCTAAGGAGGAAGAATCGTGGACACGACAGTTTACCCAGGTTCAGGCCACCTTGCGGTGTAAAACCCTACTCCTGCTTGTCTGGATTACTTGGGGATGAGAATGAGTACAAGGGTGAGTTCTGACTAACTGGGGTCAACCCCCCTCTATGGTGGCAGCCTGCCCTATCTTATACTGGCCCTGGTCCTCTTCCCCGAAAACACAAGGCAGGAAGGGTCGCCACAACGACCAGTTTGAAGGGAGACAGGACTGCAGCTTATCCTGACAAAAGTAGTCTTCGCCCGCAAAAGCCGCCAGCCGTGACGCACTGGTGGGCTCGGGGATGACCTCTGTCCTAGCGAGCCCCCAGCCTTGGTCTTCTTTCACCAAACAGGAAACCTTTGGAGATTGCTTTGGGAGCGGGCAAGCTGGCCTCGCTCCCTTAGCATAGAAGAGGAAATCCTCCTCGTTCGTGCCTGCTGGCATGGCTCCTGTTTCCGCTTGGCGTGGTGCGTGTCGCCCACATGAATGTGCAGGATTGCGCGGCCCCGCCGAGCCATCCTAGACTAGTCCACTCTGCAGAGGCCCCGGGGGCAGCCTCGGGGAGCGACCTCGCGAGGGGGCTTCGCGAGGCTCTTGACGATGCTTGCTGACGTACACCTCGCGAGGCGGGGGCTTTCGTGAGGGTCTTGCTCGTGAAGTCCAGTGGTGGGCCATGTTGGGCTCATGGCATGCGCCGCGTCCTGGGCCGCAGGCAGACGGGCCTGGGTACCCCCCAGTCCCCCGGGCCCGACAGTAGCCCCCGGGCCCGCGGCGTGCATGATTCCGCCAGTTGGAGGGGCGAAACGGTGCGGGCCTAGCCGCCTGCGGGTCAGGCGCGACGCGTGGCGCATGACGGGGCGTGGGACGCCCCCACTTCCCCACGACGCCTCGGCAACCGCCCAGGCTGACATAAAGCCTGTGCGCGGCGCGGGGCCATCATTGCCCTCCCTTGCAAAGACGAGGGGGCGCGGGCCGGCCATCCGCCGAATGCTATATATAATGGCAGGGTAAGGGTCCCTTGGTTCATCTTCCTCATTCTTGCTCTTCGTTCCCGTGAAGAGGTTTTCCACCGCTGAGAAAGGAAAGGCAGCGACAGAAGAGGCGGAAGTGCCGAAACCGGCGAGGGGGCGGGGCCGCCCTCGTACATCTGCTGCCACGCCTGGGACGCCTTCTAGGGGGCGCGGGCACCCTCCGCTAGCGACTCATGCCGGCTCAGGCCGCCGTGGAGGAAGCTCGGCCCGTGGACACGGACACGGGGGGCGAGGCGGCCGTGGGCGCGGTAGGAAGAACGGCCCAGCCACACGGCCGCCCCGGCCGTGGAGCCACTCCGTCGACACGGACCGCGAGTTTATCGTGAGGATGGATTGCCAGCCTCGCAGCTGGCTCTGGCTCCCGGACTCCTTCGCGGAGGAAATGGTGGAACGCGCGCCCCTGGGCCTGACGTGGCTTGAGACTGCGTCGGTATTTCCCCAAAGAGGAAGGGATAATGCAGCACATCGACGGTAAGTATTTCCCTCAGTTATGAAAACAAGGTATCAAACCAGTAGGAGGATCACCAACACAACGTAAACATCACCTGGACACAAAGAACAAATACTTGCAACCCGACGCGAAAGAGAGGTTGTCAATCTCTCTACGGTAAAAAGATAGGTTAGGATAAGATAGATTGGATAGATAGATCTCTCAAGAACGCAAAATAAAAGAGGCAAATCAAAAGTGCAGCAAGGTATTTTTGGGTTTTTGGAATAATAGATCTGAAAACAAAAGCGACAAAAAGATAGATCGGAAAGCAATATGTTGGAAAAGTAGACCCGGGGGCCATAGGATTCACTAGTGGCTTCTCTCATGAGTATAGCACACTGTAAGTGCATCTAGTGCCCCTTAGTGATTTTGGTGCATTGAAGACTTATAGGTTAAGGGACTAATATGTTTGTGAGTGTACACAGACTCTATAACTCGCTGAGGAGTTTGATATATTCGAAGAATATCGACCCCTAAAAATGAATGTCTTCAACTGAAGACTTTGGTGAAGACTTTGCTGAAGACTTTGGTATTCCCTGAAGACTTTGAACATGAAGAAGATGGTGTGACCTTGAAGATATAAACGAGGACAATGAAGCGTGAAGACTTTTGTTTTTATTGTTTCATTTCCTTTCTTTGAGTCATAGGAAACACCGTACTGTTAAAGGGGGTCGAGGTAATACTAAGGAAAAATTTCCAACTGATGCTCAACTCAAAAGCCTCAACATAACCAATCCTTCGAGTGAAGCCTTTGGAAACCTCTTACAGCTCAGTAAAGTTCTTTAGTGACAGAGACGATGTTCTTCTGGTCTTTGAGGAAATTGGTCTGACTGAGGAGTTAGGATTTCGCAAGTGCGAATTGCCTACAAGTGAGGAATATGATAAGCCCTGAGGAATTTGACAGTTCAAATTCCGACCGTTGATGTGCTTTGCGCCAGCTGTCCAGATATTCTATCCACCTAACAGTCATATCATTGGGGGGGGGCATTTATGTCTTATCATGTCGGGTTGCTCCCTGGCTATAAATAGCCGCCCTCCTCAACCACTAGCTGGTTGGCTGCTTCGAGAGAGAACTTGACACTTGTCATTTGAGAGCATCCCATTCCTCGAGGACTTTGAGCGAAAATCATCAGTGAGGAAAACCCCAAGAACCCAAACCATCAAAACCCAGAGTGATTGAGCATCATTGAAGAAATTGTTCCTGTGTGGAACCGACGCTTTTTACCTTTGAAGACTGTGTATCTTCCCGACGGTTAGGCGTCATGGTCTAGTGCATCCTGCAGTCAATTGGGGATCGCCGGGTGACCGTGGTCTAGAGCATCCAGCAGTCAATTGTGGATCCCGGGTGACCAGTTTGTGAGGGTTTTGGAAGTCTACCCTGAAGACTTACCACGAGTGTTGGGCGAGGACTGTGTGACCTTAGCTCAAGGAGAATACGGTAAGGACTGTGTGTCCTCTGGTTTAAATACCAGGCCGCTCCAAACCAGACGTACGACTGTCACAGCAGTTGGAACTGGGTCATCAACCATTGTCTTCATCGAGCTACCTGGTTCCATTTCCTCAACCCTTTCATTTCCTCGTATATCTGTTGATGAAATTGATCGTTACTGTTTGAAGAATTTAACTGAAGACTTTCTCAATTTCCTCACCTCAAATTCTTTAGTCACTTTATCTTCTGCCTGCTTATCCTGTTCACGCTACTCATGCTCTGTGTATGTTTCATTTCATCATGATGACTATGCTACTGCTATGTTTCACATGCACTTGAGTACTTATTCCGCTGCGAGTAGTTCGTCAGTTAGCAAATTCCTCAAGTAGTATTTCCTCAAGTGACGAATTTGTAAAAATCGCCTATTCACCCCCCTCTAATCGATATAACGCACTTTCAATTCGTATCAGAGCAAGGTACTCCCTTGTTCTGTGTGATTTTGGTTTAACCACCTAGAGTTTTAGTTATGTCGACTGCAGGCATGATCAAGGTCTCAGCTGGGTGTCCTACCTTCGATGGGACGGACTACCCCTACTGGAAGAACAAGATGCGCATGCATCTTGAGGCAATTGACAACAATCTCTGGTATGTTGTCGAAAATGGTGTTCCCTTTGTCACTCCCACTATCAACGCTGCTGATGTGAAGAGATTCAAGCAAGTCGACTCTCAAGCGAAGAATATCATATGTGGCCATCTGAGCAAAGGTCAGTATGGCAGAGTGAGTGCTTTGGAGACTGCTAAGCTTATCTGGGATAGGCTGTCCAAAGTCAATAAAGGCATACTCAAACTTTCAAAACCCGGGGATCGAGTCTTTTGAAGCGGTTGAAGAGATTGCGGACAAAGTGTCATTGAAAAACTTCAGAAACAGCTAGACAAAAGCGATGACCTGTTGAATGAGGAAGTGGATCATACTCAAACTTTGACTAAGGACCTTCAAAGTCTTAAGTCCAAGTATGATAACCTTCAAAGTCGTCATGAGGCTCTCTTAGTTGATCATGAGAAGCTTTCTTATGAATTTCTTCAAAGAAAGCAAGATCTTGAGAAACTAAGGGTGTCTCATGAAGATCTTCAAAGGGATAATGACTCCTTGCTTGCTCAACAGATCAGTACCGCTCAGGAAGATTTTGTTCCACCTTGCTTAATATGCATCGAACGTGAAACTGCTCATTCTTCACCTGAATGTTCAAATGCTTCTATTGCTGCAAATTCTTCAACTATTTCCGTGGTCACAAATTCCTCATCTGAGGATACCACTAGTATCACTGACGAAAATGCAGGGTTGAAGGAATTGTATGTGACAGGCATATACAAAAGCCTCAAAGGGCATCAAACCCTTTGTGATGTGCTTAAAAAGCAGATTCTGAACAGGAACCCTAGGAAAGGGGGTATTGCCTTTGAGAGGAAACTCAATGCTGATGGATCCTACTGGAAACCTGAGCAGTACCCCAAAATCTCATGGGTTGCTGCAAAAGGACCTCCTGTAGATCCATCCACTTTATCTGGTTTTGTGAATCTTCATATTCCTCTGATGAGTCAATTGACTCCAACTATAAACTGTTCAAAAATCAGAATGGTGAAGTATTTGCTAGATATGTTGGAACTAACTGCAGGAATGGTCCCCCTCTGAGGAAAATCTGGGTTCCCAAGAGCTGCTTGGAAAATCTTCAAGTGAATGTCCTCATGACACCACCAGTGAAGAATAGGAACCCCAGATCAAATTCTTCAGTTGGACCAAAGTCTTCACAAGGACCAACGTCCTCACATGGACCAAATTCCTCATATGGTCAAAAATCATATCATTCTCGTGCTAATGCTTCTATTTCGCATGGAAAATCTATGGGTCATGAATATGTTCATTATTCTTCAAATCATTATGTTCATAAGTCCTCAAAGAATTTCTCTGCTTATTCATATGAGTACTCTAACCCCCGTCCTGTGAAACGAAGTGCACTTGCTTCTATGACACCCTTCTCATATGGTGCTCGCAGAATGATGAACTCTTTGCCACCCCTCCAGATGTGGGTGGTGAAGAAATCGAACTAATCTCTTATGCAGGGTCAGGTCTCCAGACGAACTTGAACGTCTGATGAATTTGCTGGAGACCTGAGGAAATGCTTGAAAGGATGCACGCTAATCACGAAGAAATGAATCATTCATTTCTCACATCCTCATATTACTTTGCTTACTATACTTTGTGATGAAATTCAATCTGATGAATTTGAAGTCATATTCTTCACTCTGAAGCATACGCGTTCGTAAACTGTACTAATTCATCTGCAGGATGAAACCCCCAAAGCAACCGAGTGGGTCCTCAACAGTGGATGCACCAACCAGATGACTGGTGACAAGAACCTACTGATGAATATCCCACTGGTTCCCTCTCATCTGAAGCATATCACCTACGCTGACAAAGGCAAAAGCAAGGTATTGGGTCTAGGTAAGGTTGCAATCTTGAAGGATCGACACATGGATAAGGTGATGCTTGTCGAATCCCTTGGATTCAACCTCATGTCTGTCTCAATGCTTTGTGATCTTGATATGGTTGTCATCTTTGGGAAATATCGTTGTGTCGTCATCATGGAATCTGACAAATCCAAAGTCTTCGAAGGCTTTAGGAGAGGAGACTTGTATATTGTTGATTTCTCTACAGGTCCACAGTCGGCCACATGTCTACTTGCAAAAGCTTCAGAAGGCTGGCTATGGCATCGACGACTTGGACACACTGGCATGAGGAACTTGCACACACCCGCGAAGAAAAAGCATGTCATTGGTATTGAGGGTGTCAAATTCCTCAAGGATCACTTGTGTGGGGCTTGTGAGTCTGGAAAGATGACCAGATCCAAGCATCCATCCAAGACCATCATGACTACCACTCGTCCTTTTGAATTGCTTCATATGGATCTCTTTGGCCCCACTCACTATGCCACTCTAACAAATACTCCATGCTTATATGGTTTTCTTATTGTTGATGATTTCTCTTGCTATACTTGGGTGCACATTATCCTGTACAAATCTGAAGTGCAGAATGTCTTCAGACGATTTTCTTCAAGGGCCTCGATGAACTTCGGCGTCAAAATCAAGCATATCAGGAGTGATAATGGGACTGAGTTCAAGAACACTGGTCTTGATGATTATCTTGATGAACTAGGTATTACTCATGAGCTATCTGTCCCTTATACTCCTCAGCATAATGGCGTTGTGGAGCGCAAGAATAGGACTCTTGTTGAGATGGCTCGCACCATGCTTGATGAATACAAGACCCCTCGTCGCTTCTGTCCTGAGGCAATCAATACTGCTTGCCACATCATCAACAGGGTATATCTTCACAAATTCCTCAAGAAGACCTCATATGAACTCCTCACTGACAAGAAACCCAATGTGAGTTATTTCAAAGTCTTCGGTGCTAAATGCTGGATTAGAGATCCTCACCACATTTCTAAATTTGCACCGAAAGCACATGAAGGTTTTATGCTTGGTTACGGAAAGGACTCGCACACCTACAGAGTCTTCAACACCTATCACAACAAGGTTGTTGAAACTATAGATGTGCGGTTCGATGAAACTAACGGCTCGCAAAGAGAGCACCTGCCTCCTGTGCTAGATGAAATACCTCCTGAGGAATCCATTAGGTTCAAGGCCACTGAAGATGTGATTCCTACTGAAGAACAACTACTCTCTGAAGAGGTTGTACCCAACGCTGAAGATATTCATGCTGATACACCTGAAGACAATGGTGCCGAAGAAAATGCTCAGCCTCAACAAAGTCATCAACCTGCTCATCCTCGACTTGAAAATGAAGTGCAGATCGAGAAAATCCTCGACGACATCAATGCACCAGGTCCCCTCACACGCTCAAAAGCTTCACATTTGTCTAACTTTTGTGGGCACTTTGCCTTTGTCTCTATCACAGAGCCCACCAAAGTTGATGAAGCTTTCCTGGAGCCTGAGTGGATACAAGCCATGCAAGAGGAATTGCATCAATTGAAGCTCAACAATGTGTGGGAACTCGTCAAACGCCCAGATCCTCGCAAGCACAATGTCATAGGTACCAACTAGATCTACCGCAACAAACAAGATGAACTTGGTCAGGTAGTGAGGAATAAGGCTCGTCTTGTAGCACAGGGCTACACACAGGTTGAGGGAATTGACTTTGATGAAACTTTTGCACCTGTTGCTAGACTTGAAGCTATTCGCATATTTCTTGCTTATGCTAACCATCACAATATCATCTTATATCAAATGGATGTGAAAAGTGCATTCCTCAATGGTAAGCTTGAGGAAGAAGTATATGTTGCTCAGTCCCCAGGTTTTGAAGATCCTAAGTTTCCAGGCAAAGTCTTCAGACTCAACAAGGCTCTCTATGGCCTCAAGCAAGCCCCTCGGGCGTGGTATGACACTCTGAAGGAATTCCTCATGAAGAAAGGCTTCAAACCTGGTTCACTTGACCCAACTCTTTTCACAAAATCATATGAAGATGAATTATTTGTGTGCCAAATATATGTGGACGATATTATCTTTGGATGTACTGACAAACATTACAGTGACGAATTTGCCTATATGATGGGTGAAGAATATCAAATGTCTATGATGGGAGAGCTCAAATTCTTCCTAGGGCTTCAAATTCGTCAACAACGCAATGGCATCTTCATATCTCAAGAGAAATACCTCAAGGATGTCCTGAAGAAATTTGGCATGCAGGATTGCAAAGGCGTCAAAATTCCTATGCCCACATCGGCTCAACTCTGCACTGACGAAAGTGGTAAAGATTTCGATCAGAAGGTATACCACTCCATGATTGGTTCTTTATTGTATCTATGTGCATCTAGGCCAGATATTATGCTTAGTGTTTGCATGTGTGCCCGATTTCAAGCAAACCGAAGGAATCACACCATAAGGCTGTGAAACATATTCTTCGATATCTAGCTCACACTCCAACACTAGGATTATGGTACCCCAAGGGCTCAGATCTTGACCTCATTGGATATTCTAATTCTGATTATGCTGGTGATTGTGTGGACTGAAAGTCAACGTCAGGCACTTGTCATTTCCTCGGACGATCCTTAGTCTGTTGGTCCTCAAAGAAGCAGAACTGCGTGTCACTATCTACCGCTGAAGCTGAGTACATTACTACTAGTTCTTGCTGTGCTCAATTGCTATGGATGAAGCAAACCCTCAAGGACTACGGCATCAACGTGAAGAATGTTCCCCTCTACTGCGACAACGAGAGTGCCATCAAGATTGCTCACAACCCAGTTCAGCACTCAAAGACCAAGCACATCCAGATTCGTCATCATTTTCTTCGTGACCATGTGATGAAGGGCGATATCTTCCTCGACCACGTGAAGACTGAAGAACAACTGGCTGATATCTTCACAAAGCCCTTGGATGAGAAGAGATTTTGCAAGTTGCGGTGTGAGCTAAATATCTTAGAATCTTCGAATGTTCTTTGAAAGGACATACATCCTAACACTTATGCAAAATTGATGACTTTGATGTGCAACACACGAAGTAACGTTTTTCTTCAATCAATGAAGACTAACTCTCTAAGTGTGAAGAAATTAATGAAGAATTTGATTCTCAGAACCCTACGACAATTGTACGCGGTGTCTGAAATCATCATTCTTATACGGTGGGTAACGCCACCAACAACAGTTGAAATTCTTCAAGTTTGCAAATTCCTCAAAATTTCAAATTCTTCAAACTTTTCAACTGATGTTCCTCACATGAGTTTTTATTCATTAACTACATATATATTTATTGAGTTTTTCAATGTCCTCAACAGCATTCACTTATAGCTATTTCTTCAAGTTGATTTTCATCTAAGTGAATGTGATCGGACCCGTTTCCCCTCTATGCTAAACTCATCCAAGTCTGCTCACAAATTCATCATATGCGTTCTACTTTGAAACCCGTTCAAAGTCTTCACTATGTCCTTGTCAGCTGAAGAATTTGTGAACGAAACTTTAAAATATTCAATCTCAATTTTTGGCGATTGCCGCTCAAACCGTTTCGATTCCCACGACTGGATAACCCACAATCCCCCACAATCTCCACTACACAGTACGTGGGTGACAGATGCGCATGGATAGCAAGGGTCAGGGGTATACTAGTCCAAAATCTTCGGGCCAGTTGGTTTTTACTGCCGCTATAAATACGCCCTCCCTTCCACTTGCTTGGGTTACTCCTCACTCCCATCTCTCCCGAGCTCCAGACCTAGCGCCGCCGCTAACCTCATCATCGTCGGAGAGGAAGAGCTTCACTGCCTCGACCTCGCCATCGTCGTACTTGCATCGGCCGTAGAATTCTTCACCCTGCCGCCGTTGTAGCTGTCTCCCTCTGCCGAGTTAGGGCGTGGGAGATCTGGACTGACGAACTCCTTCACTTCACTTCACTATTCGTCGTGTTCATCGCATACGGTAAATAAAATCTAGTTTTATTGCCATTTTTTATCCCGATGATTTTCACAAAATCCTCAAAAGGTGTTTATTCTTCAAGCAATCCATCCCTTAAGCACCAAACAAACTCCTTCTCTTGATCTATTTTGCTAAGTTATGATTTTCTTCAAGATTCCTCAATTGTGTGGATCTTCAAATCTGCACAACTCTGGAGCCTAAGCCATGAACACTTAATGAAATTCTTCAAGGCATCTATGGTCAAATTCCTCAAACTTGATACTTATTGCAAAAAAATCTGAGAACGCATATGACCTCTTCAAATTCTTCGCACCTATACTCTATTCACAGGTACACATGTCAGCTGATGAATCTCTAGGTTCTCATCAACTTAACTCATTTGCAGCGTTCCTTGAAGAAAAGTTGCATACTTCGTCAGAAACTTTAGCAGTTCATAATCCTCAGCTGAAGAAAATGGCAGATGGGAAAAGACGTTAGAAAGGAGGAAAGAAACTTGAATCCAATACTGCATTTGAGATCCCTGATGATATCTACCCTGAGTATTGCACACCTGATGAAGAAATATATGGGAAGGAGACCAAGGAAAAGCGAAAAATTCGCATCCAAAAGATTGAGAGGAGATGGATGAAGGAATGGAGAGAATATCGCTATGTCACTCCTAAGTACATGAAGAAATTTGCCCTGAAACCACCTTGCTGAAGACCTCCATTGGGAAACAACCAGGCAGCTAATCCCACAAGCCTCATGAGAGGTGAGGATTTTCCTGTAGAATGGGCAAAACATCAGAAGAAGCTTCAAAAGATCTCTAAAGAAGCTGTGAGGCAATTCAATTTGAACTCTGCTGCTGCTGCTGCCTCTGCTAGTGCACCTGCTCCAAAGAAATCAGTGGTGAAGAAATCCAGTGCAAAATCCTCAGCACCAAAGTCCTCAGCTCCAAGTTCCTCACAGCAAATGCCTCAGGCAAAATCTTCAAGGACTCCTGCAATGCCCTCAGTGGCTGCAAAATCTTCAACAGCTGCTGTCAAGTCATCAACACCAGTGCATCTGGCATCTTGTCAGAGGATTGCCAGCTTTTCAATTGCTTCAGGGGCATCTGGAACTTCATCTGCCCAATCACAGTCCTCAAGCAGTCCCACTTTGCTGAGAGTGAAGGCAATAGAAGGACGAGGTAGGAGGCCAAGTTCTCACAAGAAGCAAGTAGTCTTCAATATTCCCTCAGAGTCTGAGGAAGATGAAGCTAGTGATGGAGAACTTGCTGCCATTGTCAGAGATAAGCAAGAGAGAGTGGCTCAAGCCAAGGGCACTTCAATTCCTCTCCTGTTGAACCCAAAAACTGTGCTTGACTTCATTGACATATGGCACAATGATCAAAACACTCCAATTGATGACTTGAAGCTTCCTCCTGGTCCTAGTCATGTCCTCACCGGGTTCATCGATGAAGAAAAGTGGAAGTTCGAGAAGGCGAGAAGGCAAAGAAGGCTCAGTTCAAGAAAGAGCGCTTCATGAAGAACAATGTTCTCAATCTGACGCCTGACCAACTTGTCTCTGTCCAAAAGGACATCAAAGGCCTCAGCGATGAATTTAACAGGTAGTATGCTGACTGGAAAGGTGCCAAGGTCCGATTCGTCAACGTGGCCGACAAAGTGATCAAGTACCACAACTCAAGGGTTGCAGCTCGATCGCAACCGCAAATTTCTCAGGCTGAAACTTCTGCGTAGCCTGCTGAAGAAACTGCAAGTGCAGCTGAAGAAATTCATGCTGCTGAAGAAATTCCCAGGGCAACTCCCAATGTTGCGCCTGAAGAAGTTGAGAGGCCAGCTGAAGAAACTGTTGTGCCTGAAGAAACTGCCAGGGCGACTGCATCAGTCGAGCCTAAAGAAAAGGCACCACCTTCATACCACCTTCACCTCATGCTCCCCCAGCAAAATCTTCAAAGGTGAAGACTGGTACACTTTCTTCTGCATCAGAAGCAAAGAAGACCAAGGCTGCGAAAAAGGCAGCTGCTCTGAAAAGGAAAGCTTCACCATCTGCAGATTCCTCAGCTGTCAAGAAGTTGAAGACTTTGCCAAGTTCTTCAAATGAACCAATTGATGCTGTTCCTATCTCATCAGTCCCAGCCTATGAAATAGTCCCATTTGGTGAAGACTTTGTCATCCCAAGTGAGGACGATGAAGAAACTCAATCTGCTGCTTCCTCAGAGCAGATTGATGAAAAAATTGAGGTGGATGCAAATGCTTCAACCCCTCTTGTGTCATCACCCCAGCCTTAGTTCACTGCTAAAGAGGCCGGTGTTGAAGAAATGGATGAGGAAGTGGACATTGGATCCACCACTCCAGTCGTCAATGATGAATTTTGGGAAGCAACTCACCCAAATTCACCAATGGCCACTCCTCTCACACAGATTCCTCAGTCTCCGGCCCCAACTGAAGAAATTCAAACAGAGTCTGCCGGTCTGTCCACTCCCCTCGTAACTGCTCCTGAAGATATTCTAGCTGCATCAGCTGATGAAATTCCTGCCCAGAATATTCCTGATGAAATTGCTGCACAAGTTCCTCAAGTTGAAGAAACTACCATTGTTCCAAGCGAGACTGGACGACGCTTCAAGCCAAATCTTCAGCCGAAGCAAAAGCTACCTTTCAAAGGCACGAAACGCCCCAAATTCATCAAGGTGAATTTCTTCGATGAACACATATTCTTCACGGGACCAAATCCTTATGACTCAGCAAGGGTTGGTCGCTCAAGGTTCTGGACCCCAGCTCAGATGAACTTCTATGCTGCAGTGTTGTTTGACAAGGAAAAAGTCTTCCAGCATCATCAAATTCCTCATGTGGATATGGAATCCATCCCATGCTTCACTCTTGTTCTCTCAGTTCTTCATGATGTTGGACTTCTTCCATTCTGTGCGGCTGTCTGCGATTGGAATGAAGAACTGATTCTTCAATTCTATGCAACTCTGCATATCTCTGGTGAAGCTTCTGATATCAACACTTGGATTCTGGATTGGATGACTGACAACACCCACTACACTGCTTCTGCAAATGAATTGCTTCAATGTGTTCCCATTCCAATTCCTTCAGAAGGATCAAGATGCATCTATGATGAACCTGAGCTGCAGAATCACATGATGCAAGTGCTGATGAAACCTTTGGCACCTGGAAAACCTCCAAGGACCACCTTCCTAGTGAAGGATTTGCTGTATGTGCCAAGAACCATCTATAGAATATTGACCAAAACCCTCAGTCCTGTAAAAGGCCGCAACTCTAAAGAAGAAGAAGTTGTTGGCATCATGAAGAATCTACTGTTCAATATCATTCATGGGATTCCCATCAACTACCATGATTTCTTCATGAGGACTTTGGCCAATATTGAAGTATCACCATTCGAATTGAAGCCTTATGCTCCCTGGATCATGAAATCCATCAGATCAAAGTCTTCAATTCCCTTCAAGTCTGACTTTCAGAATCACTTCAGTTTCCTGCCTCCCATTGAAGTCCTCTAGAAGACATTTTCTTCAGTTGAAGGAAAAGGCAAGGCTGTCATTGATGAAGGCACTCGTCCATTGGATGGTCAGTTTCGCAAAGCTGCATCTTATTCCACCAATGATGACTCTGCCACACAAGATTCTGCTGCAAAAGCCTTAGTGCAAAAACCTCAAGTTTCTGCTCCTCGTGTGATGACTGATCGTGAGCTTCTTCTAAGTCTTCATCAGAAGGTCGATCATAATCACAAGTGGGTAAAGCGTCAGTTTGCTTCAATTCTTCGTGACATGACTGTGACGCATAACTCTGTGAGGAAAGTTCATTACTATGTGCATGAAATCTTCGATCGATCTTGGGCCATTCTGTCTCATCTCAAGACTCCTGAAGAACTCAAGGAGATGGAATTTCAAATGGACTTTGACTGGTCAATTCCTCCTAAGAAGAAGTGGAAGAAAGTTCAAGTTCCTCAGCTGATGACAAGTTCATATTCTTCATCGCGTGCAACAGATGAAGCTGAGGACATTGACGACACTGCTGCAGGCCCTGCTCCACCAACCGACCCCGACAACGCTGGCGCTCCTCCACCACCTTCAAGATGAAATCCTTCAGGGGCGTTAGTCCTCAATTTCGTCCCTTTTGGTCACTTGATGACAAAGGGGGAGAAATTTGAGTTAGTCTTCAAGCGGGTCTATATATGGGCTGTTTTTTTGTTTAAGTTGCAACTCTTGCTCTTCTGAGGTGTTTGTTTGATGAGTTGTAACTTAAGTCCGATGGTGGTCTGATACTTTTGAACTGCTTTCTGCATGCTTATTTCCTCAAGTATCTTAATGCACGCATGCTGAATTTCCTCAGACCCCATTTTCCATCATGCATTTCAATTTCCTCAGGATATATATAAAATGCGTGTATGGATCACAAGATATAGGGGGAGATCTCCAAGATTTTATCCTGCCATGTGCATTTGCAGTCCAAAGCAAATTCCTCAAATATGCACATCTTCAGGGGAGTTCCTCTATATCTTGCAATCAAATTCCTCAAACTCAGTACTTACACTTCATATGTTTATCCCCGTTGAAAACCTAACCTATTTGTCATCAATTACCAAAAAGGGGGAGATTGTAAGTGCATCTAGTTCCCCTTAGTGATTTTGGTGTATTGAAGACTTATAGGTTAAGGGACTAATATGTTTGTGAGTGTACACATGCTCTATAAGTCGCTGAGGAGTTTGATATATTTGAAGAATATCGACCCCTAAAAATGAATGTCTTCAACTGAAGACTTTGGTGAAGACTTTGGTATTCCCTAAAGACTTTGAACGTGAAGAAGATGGTGTGACCTTGAAGATATAAACGAGGACAATGAAGCGTGAAGACTTTTGTTTTTATTGTTTCATTTCCTTTCTTTGAGTCATAGGAAACACCGTACTGTTAAAGGGGGTCGAGGTAATACTAAGGAAAAATTTCCAACTGATGCTCAACTCAAAAGCCTCAACATAACCAATCCTTCGAGTGAAGCCTTTGGAAACCTCTTACAACTCAGTCAAGTTCTTCAGTGACAGAGACGATGTTCTTCTGGTCTCTGAGGAAATTGGTCTGACTGAGGATTTAGGATTTCGCGAGTGCGAATTGCCTACAAGTGAGGAATATGATAAGCCCTGAGGAATTTGACAGTTCAAATTCCGACCGTTGCTGTGCTTTGCGCCAGCTGTCCAGATATTCTATCCACCTAACGGTCATATCATTGAGGGGCATTTATGTCTTATCATGTCGGGTTGCTCCCTGGCTATAAATAGCCGCCCCCTCAACCACTAGCTGGTTGGCTGCTCCGAGAGAGAACTTGACACTTGTCATTTGAGAGCATCCCATTCCTCGAGGACTTTGAGCGAAAATCACCAGTGAGGAAAAACCCCAAGAACCCAAACCATCAAAACCCAAAGTGATTGAGCATCACTAAAGAAATTGTTCCTGTGTGGAACCGACGCTTTTTAGCTTTGAAGACTGTGTATCTTCCAGACGGTTAGGCGTCATGGTCTAGTGCATCCTGCAGTCAATTGGGGATCGCCGGGTGACCGTGGTCTAGAGCATCCAGTAGTCAATTGTGGATCCCGGGTGACCAGTTTGTGAGGGTTTTCGAAGTCTACCCTGAAGACTTACCACGAGTGTTGGGCGAGGACTATGTGACCTTAGCTCAAGGAGAATACGGTAAGGACTGTGTGTCCTAGGACTGTGTGTCCTCTGGTTTAAATACCAGGCCGCTCCAAACCAGACGTACGACTGTCACAGCAGATGGAACTGGGTCATCAACCATTGTGTTCATCGAGCTACCTGGTTCCATTTCCTCAACCCTTTCATTTCCTCGTATATCTGTTGATGAAATTGATCATTACTGTTTGAAGAATTTGACTGAAGACTTTCTTAATTTCCTCATCTCAAATTCTTCAGTCACTTTATCTTCTGCCTGCTTATCCTGTTCACGCTACTCATGCTCTGTGTATGTTTCATTTCATCATGATGACTATGCTACTGCTATGTTTCACATGCACTTGAGTACTTATTCCGCTGCGAGTAGTTCGTCACTTAGCAAATTCCTCAACTAGTATTTCCTCAAGTGACGAATTTGTAAAAATCGCCTATTCACCCCCCCTCTAGTCGATATAACGCACTTTCACACACGGTGGGTGAACAAATTACTGTTGGGCAATTGATAGAAGATCAAATGATCATGACGATATCCAAGGCGATGATCATTATATAGGCATCATGTCCAAGATGAGTAGACCGAAACGATTCTGCATCTACTACTATTACTCCACACATCGACCGCTATCCAGCATGCATCTAGAGTAATGCAATAAGAACGATGACATGATGTAGACAAGATCTATTCATGTAGGAATAGACCCCATCTTGTTATCCTTAATGGCAACGATACAGGCGTGCCTTGCTGCCCCTTCTGTCACTGGGAAAGGACACCGCAAGATCGAACCCATCACAAAGCACCTCTTCCCATGGCAAGAAAATTCGATCTAGTTGGCCTAACTAAACCAAAGATTCGAAGAAGAAATACAAGGCTATAAGTAATCATGCATATAAGAGATCAAAGAAGATGCATGCTGGATAGCGGTCGATGTGTGGAGTAATAGTGGTAGATGCAGGCAGGAGTCGGTCTACTTATCTTAGACGTGATGCCTATATAATGATCATCGCCTTGGATATCGTCATGATTATTTGATCTTCTATCAATTGCCCAACAGTAATTTGTTCACCCACCGTGTGCTATACTCATGAGAGAAGCCACTAGTGAATCCTACGGCCCCCGGGTCTACTTTTCCAACATATTGCTTTCCGATCTATCTTTTTGCATCTTTGTTTTCAGATCTACAAAACCAAAAACCCAAAAATATGTTGCTGCACTTTTTATTTGCCCTTTTTATTTTGTGTTCTTGAGAGATCTATCTCTCCTATCCATCACTACCTAATCTATCTTTTTACCGTAGAGAGATTGACAACCTCTCTTTCGCGTCGGGTTGCAAATATTTGTTATTTGTGTGCAGGTGCTGCTTATTGGGTGGTGGTGATCCTCCTACTGGTTCGATAACCTTGGTTTCATAACTGAGGGAAATACTTACCGTCGCTGTGCTGCATCATCCCTTCCTCTTTGGGGAAATACCGATGCAGTCTCAAGCCACATCAAAGGAATTTCTGGCGCCGTTGTCGCGGAGGAAGCGGTCTCTTCTACGTGCCAATCTCAGGCGCCGAGGAGACTCCATCATCCTCTACCAGGTTCCTAATCACAAATCTCATCTCCTTGCAATTTCATTATTTGCCATTTGCCTCTCGTTTTCCTCTCCCCCACTTCACCAATTTGCCGTTTTATTCGCCCTCTTTTTTCGTTTGCCCTTTTTCTCGCCGGACCTCTTCCTTGCTTGCAATCTTGTTTGCCTATCTTGTTGCTATGACTAGTGTTACTACTCCCCCTTTGTCACCAGATTTTGAAGTTATATACTTCAAACAAAAACAAGGGGAAATTTTGAAAGATGCCTGGTATAGGCTAATGGAATCCTATCGTATTTCCAATCTAAAAGGAGACGCAAAAGTTTTTCTTAGAAATTTTTACATTGGATTGGCTTTGCATCATAGAGAGCTTTTGGATTTTTCCTCTAAGTGGAATTTTATTGAACTTGATGCAAACGCTGCTTATGAAGTTTTGGAAGGGATTTTGGGGGTTCCTCCACCAAAAAAAGGGCTTGCTTTTTCACAAGAGGGGGTTCAAATTCTCGACAAATTGCGTGACTTATATAAGCACTTGGTCGAGTTACAAAAATATCACGAACCCCTCAAACATATTAGTGGGAACCTCAATCGCTTGAATACTTTGATTACCCTTTGCAACAAGCGTTTGGATAGTTTGGATCTCAAGATGGTTTCTTCTCCTGAAAATTTGGGGAAGCGTAAAGAGCCCCCCGGATTCGAGAAGGCCCTCACAAAAGTGGCGAAAACCAAAGATGACAATACTTGAATCTATGCGTTATGCCTAGCTAGGGGCGTAAAACAATAGCGCTTGTTGGGAGGCAACCCAATGAATAAATTTATTTTTGCTTTTTCCTTTCTGTTTTTGAGTGTTGACACAATTATGCCTCTGTTATAATTGTGTTTTTATGGGTTATTTAGTGTTTGTGCCAAGTAGAGCCTTTAGGATGATTGATAAGATGAGTAGAAGCGATGCTGAATCTGAAACAGAAACTTTGCATCCAGTATTTGAATTTTCATTTTTTGCTGGAATGTGATCTTGAGCTGAAATTTTAACACAGTGTTTCTATACAAATTCTTTACGTTGTACTAATTTTTCAGAATTGTTAGAGTTACAGAAGTATGGTTAGAGTACAGATTACTACAGACTGTTCTGTTTAAGACAGATTCTGTTTTCGTTGCATTGTGTGCTTGTTTTGATGAATCTATGGGTTATATTGAAGGGTATGAGCCATGGTAAAGTTAAAATACAGTAGTAAGAATTCAATAATAAAATATGAATGGGTTTTCAACAGCACCTAAAGTAGTGATTTGCTTTATTATACTAACGGATCTCACGAAGATTTTGTTGAGTTTTGTGTGATTGAAGTTTTCAAGTTTTGGGTGAGATCACAATGGATGAAGGAATAAGGAGTGACAAGAGCCTAAGCTTGGGGATGCTACCGCACCCCCAAGATATATCCAAAGAGTAACGAGCAACTAAGCTTGGTTATGCCCCCGAGTGGCATCCCCTCTTTCTTCTAACGACCATCGGTATTTTACTTGGAGCTATATTTTTATTTGTCACATATCATGAGTTTTGCTTGGAGCGTCTTGTATGTTTGCTTGCTTTGCTTGTTCGTTTTTCTTTTGTATCCTTGCTGTACACATCTATTTGGGAGAGCCAAAATTATGCTATGATTTGTTAGAATTGCTCTCTAGGCTTCACTTAAACTTTTTGAGCTATAGAATTGCTCTAGTGCTTCACTTATATCTTTTGAGCACGGTGTGCTTGGAAGATTTTGTAGAAATACTCTCATGCTTCACTTAGATTAATTTGAGAGTTAGTAAATTTTGAAGAAATCCTCTCATGCTTCACTTATATCTTTTTGAGAGATGAAAACTCTATGCTCATGTGCTTCACTTAAATATGTTTGAGCTTGTCAAAAGCAATGTTAATATATGAAACTAGTCCCAAAGTGATAGATATCCAAGGAGGATATAATAAAAACTTTCATGAAGATCATTGGACAAATTAAACTTGATTCCTTGTAATAGTTTTGAAACATGATGATAGTAATATGTGAGTCATGTTAGTGAGTTTATGCTTTAGTAGGAATATTGGTGTTAAGGTTTGTGATTCCCTATGCAAGCATGAAAGTCAATAGTTATGCAATGAAATTACATCCTACTTGGTGCATTATTCGGTGTTAGTTATGCTCAATGCTCACTTATGTGAATTTTCGTTTCTTGGTTTGGTTGCTTCTCAATCTATTTGCTAGCCACCATTTGTACTAAGTAGAAAAACTACTTGTGCATCCAAAATCCTTAAACCAAGTTTTGCCTTATGAGTCCACCATACCTACCTATATGCGGCATTTCCATGCCGTTCCAAGCAAATTTGTATGTGCCATCTCTAAATTTTCAAAATAAATTTCCTCTTTTGTGTGCTCGTACCGCTCATGAAACGGTGGGGAGTGTCCAATATTTTTCCATGCTAGATGTGTTATTCTCAAGATGAGTGTTTATTCACTTGTCATTGCATGAAAGTGCAGCGGTAATAGGAACGCCCATTCTCGAAATGAAAAAGAAAAAAAATATTTACTTTATGTTGTCAAATAATAAATTCCTTGGAAAGTGTTGGTATGGAAGGCAACCGTGGATACGGCCCGCCATGGAAAGTGAAAGTTTGGTGGAAAAAGGAATAAACTTTATTTTCTGTTTGGGAACTGCCTATGATATATCTAGCATGGAAAGTATTGTGAGCTACTTTGTCGTTTTCGTTGACAGGAAAAGCATGCCACCCAATTTTTTTTCTCTCTCAATTTAAAACTTTGAGCTCTGGCACCTCTACAAATCCCTACTTCCCTCTGCGAAGGGCCTATCTATTTACTTTATGCAATTTTTATTTTTACTTTGAGTCTCCATCTTCTCTTATAAAGCAACAACTAGGGGGCACTATGATCGTACTTGAGCATTGGGCATAGATAATATTTGAGTGTGTTTCATGAATGGATCAATGATTGAGCATGATGGGCTAGGGATAACTTTCTTTAGTGGTGATATTTTGAAAGACATGGTTGCTTGTTGGCATGCTTGAGTATTGAAGTCATTATGTTAAAACTAGACTATTGCTTTGAATCATCTACAAGTCCAAATGTTCATGCTATGCAAAAGAAAAGAATATGATGAACATGTTAGGCAGCATTCCACATCAAAAATTCTGTTTTTATCATTTACCTACTCGAGGACGAGTAGGAATTAAGCTTAGGGATGCTGATACGTCTCCAACGTATCTATAATTTTTGCTTGTTCCATGCTGTTTTATTACCATTCTTGGATGTTTTACAATCATTTTATAACAACTTTATATCATTTTTTGGGACTAACCTATTGACATAGTGCCAAAGTACCAGTTGCTGTTTTTGCTTGTTTTTTACTTCGCAGAATATCAGTACCAAACGGAGTCCAATCGTGACGAAACTTTTTGGATATTTTTTCTGGACCAGAAGACACCCAGTGGGCCAAAGAAGAGCCAGGAAGGTGGGCTGTGGAGAGAACAACCCACCAGGGCACGCCAGGGGGCCCCCGGCGCGCCCTGAAGGGTTGTGCCCTCCACGGGGCCCCTCTCCACCGCCTCTGTTGGAAATATGCCCTAGAGGCAATAATAAAAGTAGTTATTATTATATTTCCTTGTTCATGATAATCGTTTATTGTCCATGCTATAATTGTATTGATTGGAAACACTAATACATGTGTGGATACATAGACAACATTGTGTCCCTAGTATGCCTCTAATAGACTAGCTCGTTGATCAAAGATGGTCAAGGTTTCCTAGCCATAGACATGAGATGTCATTTGATAATGGGATCACATCATTAGGAGAATGATATGATGGACAAGACCCAAAATACGAACGTAGCATATGATCATGTCAGTTTATTGCTATTGTTTTCTGCATGTCAAGTATCTATTCCTATGACCATGAGATCATGCAACTCACTGACACCGGAAGAATACCTTGTGTGTATCAAACGTCACAACGTAACTAGGTGACTATAAAGATGCTCTACATGTATCTTCGAAGGTGTCTGTTGAGCTGGCATGGATCGAGACTGGGATTTGTTACTCCGTATGATGGAGAGGTATCTCAGGGCCCACTCGGTAATACAACATCACAATAAGCCTTGCAAGCAATGTGACTAAAGTGATAGCCACGGGATCTTGTATTACGAAACGAGTAAAGAGACTTGCCGGTAACGAGATTGAACTAGGTATAGAGATATTGACGATCGAATCTCGGGCAAGTAACATACCGAAGAACAAAGGGAACATCATACGGGATTAACTGAATTCTTGACATAGAGGTTCGACCGATAAAGATCTTCGTAGAATATGTATGAACCAATATGGGCATCCAGGTCCCGCTATTGGTTATTGACCGTAGAGGTGTCTCGGTCATGTCTACATAGTTCTCGAACCCGCAGGGTCTGCACACTTAACGTTCGGTGACGTTTCAGTAGTATTGAGTTATGCATGGTGGTGACCGAAGGTTTTTCGGAGTCCCGGTTGAGATCCCGGACGTCACGAGGAGCTCCGAAATGGTCTGGAGGTAAAGATTGATATATAGGAAGTCCCGTTTTGGTCATCGGAAAAGTTTCGGGTATTTCCGGTAGTGTACCGGGAGTGCCGGAGGGCCATCGGGAGGGGCCACCCACGCCGGGAGGCCACATGGGCCTGATGGGGGGTGCACCCGCCCTTAGTGGGCTGGGCAAACCAGCCCCACAATGCCCATGTGGCTAGGAGGTGGGAAAAAGGAAAAAGGCCAAGAGGGGGGAAGGTTTTCCAAGTAGGATTGGAATCCTACTTGGAGTAGGATCGGAGGTGGACTCCTCCACCTCCTCTCCACTTCGGCCGAACCCAAGGGGGAGCCCTAGGGCGGCTGCCTCCTCCCCCTCCCTCCTATATATACTAGAGCAATAGAGCCCCAAATCACAAGTCCACGTGCTAGTTCTCTATTCCCTAGTTCCTCCACCAAATAGATTCCGACGGTGCTTAGGCGAAGCCCTGCCGGAATAGTTCCATCACCACCGCCGCTGCGCCGTCGCGCTGCCGGAGAACTCATCTACCTCTCCGCTCCCTCTTGCTGGATCAAGAAGGCGGAGATCGTCATCGAGCTGTACGTGTGCTGAATGCGGAGGTGCCGTCCGTTCGGCACTAGATCGTGATTGGATCGCGGGATGGCTAGCAATTTGGATCGCGAAGACGTTCGACCACAACAACCGCGTTTCTTAACGCTTCCCGCTTAGCGATCTACATGGGTATGTAGATCCACTCTCCCTCTCGTAGATGCTCATCACCATGGATATACATTGCGTGTGCGTAGGAGATTTTTTGTTTCCCATGCAACGTTCCCCATCAGTGGCATCATGAGCTAGATCTATGTGTAGATGAGATCACGAGTAGAACACAAAGGAGTTTGTGGGCGTTGATATTCAGATTGCTTCCTCCCTTGGTCTTTTCTTGATTCGGCGGTTGTGACGCCCCCAATTTGACCGTACGCTAATCATACACGCAAATGCGTACGACCAAGATTAGGGACTCACTGGAAGATATCACAACACAACTCTAGACACAAATTAAAGTCATACAGCTTCATATTACAAGCCAGGGGCCTCGAGGGCTCGAATACAAAGCTCGACAAGCACGAGTCAGCGGAAGCAAATAATATCTGAGTACAGACATAAGTTAAACAATTTTTGCCTTAAGAAGGCTAGCACAAACATAAGCAGCGGATCGAAAGAGGCGAGGCCTCCTGCCTGGGAACCTCCTAACTACTCCTGAGTGTCGGCACTCTCCACGTAGTAGTAGGCTCCTACGGTGGTGTAGTAGTCGTCTCCGGCGTTCTCCATCTCCTGGGCTCCGTCGTCTGAACGCAGAATCGTATCGAGGGGGAAAGAGAATGCAAAGCAGCGGTGAGTACTCATCCAAAGTACTCGCAAGACTGACATCAGAACTATACTAAGTATGCATCGGTATCAAGGAATGGGGTTATATCTGGGCTGACTGCAGAAAGCAAGAATAGGGGGAAGGCCTAGTCCTATCGAAGACTAGCATCTTCAGCATCTTGCAGCATTAGAAGAGAGTAGACTGGTATCTCATATATAGTCATATTATTGTAGCAATTTTATTAAGTAACCACGCCCAGAGATTCTCCCTCGACTCCCTGCGAGGAAGCAATCTCGGAGCCAACATTCATTTCAAAGTAAATCACAGTTTTAGTTATATCAGGTCAAGGTACAACTCCAAGTCGTCCTGTTACCGTGGACACGGCTATTCGAATAGATGAATTCATCCCTGCAGGGGTGCACCGCATTTCCAACATGCTTGATCACCTCCGGCCGGACACACTTTCCTAGGTCAAGCCCGGCCTCGGGATATCAACACGTCGTCGCCCCACCTAGGCTCAACAGAGAGGCCAGCCCGCTGGTCTAAATCCTAAGCGCCCAGGGGTCGTGGGCCCACTTGCCCTTTGCACTCCTGCACGATGCGAACGCGGCCGAGGTCAGCCCTAGCACACTCCAGTCCAAGAGCTGTACCGTCCAGGCCACTCGGGCGCGCGCCGCTCCATTGCTGACGTCCGAAGAACTTCTCCCACGTGAAGGTTTGGTCCGTAAAAAGGTCAACGACCAACTCAGATCAAATACCCAACCCATTAGCATTTTATTAATGCGGGGCAAGCGCGACCCATGGAGTGCGGTCCCGTCGCCCCGTCTCGAGGATGTGTGGCAAGGGCCTCTCCTGCTCGTCCACGCCTCATCATCATCAAACCGTGGGTACCCCTCAGGGCCGACCCATCACCAACATGTTTCTGAAACCAGGTCATAGTAACTGTGTGTATAAAACATCAAGACGGAACCTGAGGAATCACCCTCAAAGGGTCCCGCTCGATGAAACCGTCAAGGTGGACTTAGAGGAATCACCCTCGAGGGTCCCACACTTGAAGGGTTGCACGACAGAGTCATCGTCGGGAGTGGTGAAGGAGGAATCACCCTCTATAACCACGACCGACTAGCTGCACTACAGAGTTAGCATCATGGGTACTTCACGAGGTGTCACCCTCGGTACTCGATAGTAGCTCTGCAGAGTCGTACAACTAAGGGGTGTGCGGTGATGTGAGGGGCCTGGCTCGTCGGTCGGTTGACCGAGTCTTCGAGTCGTCGAGTCGTCGATGAAGAAGTAGGGGCAACTGGGACTAAGGGGGTCACAGGGGATCACTATCCATCCAATACTAAGCAGGTGATATGACAGCAGGTTCAGTAGCAGTTTATCAAAAGCAGGCTATGCATCAGAAATAGGAGCTAGCTAATACAGTAGCAAAATCTAAAGCAAGAATGAGAGGGAAAGGAATAGGCGATATCGGAATGCTCAAAGGGGGGTTGCTTGCCTTGCTGCTCTGCGGCAAAGGCCTGATCGTCAACGGTGTAGTCGTACCCGGCAGCAGCGTCAGTCTCGGGGTCTACCGGTAAGAAGAGGGGGGAGAAACAATAAATATAAAGCACAGATGCAATCACGATGCATGACATGGCAATATGCAGAGCTAGGCATGCACTAACGCTGTATTACACGTCGCAGACGGGTCGGAAGAATATCTGACGATATTTCCCGGGTCTCTGGCTATTACCGGACAGACGAAATCGATGGAAAAGTTCCAAGTTCGCTACGCTAGGAGCACGTGACAGACTAACGGACTGCATATTCGGAACTGTAGGATTATTCTGAGCAAATTTCATGTTCAAAACTTTTTCATCCGAGCTACGGTTTATTTTATATTAATTTTCAAAGGTTAAACAATATTCTGAAATTCTTTAATTAATAAATTCGAATTATCCAAAACAGTAAAATACTGTTTAATTAACTAATTAATTAATTAACTAATTCAATTAACTAATTAACTATTTATTTATTTATACATTATTTTTATTTCTGTTTTGTTTTAGTACATACGTACATACATACATACACACACATACATGCATACATACATACATACATACATACATACATACACAGACACACACACGCACACTCTGCACACACACGCACTCACGCTGCACACACACACACTTGCGCGCGCGTGCACGCAGCAGCCCGGCGCGGCGGCCGCCGGCGGGGGGGGGGGGGGGGGGGCGGAAAGCGCGGCGGCCGAGCTCACCGGGAACCGGACGGGGGGGTCGGCGAGGCTCGACGAGGCCGATCGGTGAGGAGGCTATTACCGGACAGACGAAATCGATGGAAAAGTTCCAAGTTCGCTATGCTAGGAGCACGTGACAGACTAACGGACTGCGTATTCGGAACCGTAGGATTATTCTGAGCAACTTTCATGTTCAAAACTTTTTCATCCGAGCTACGATTTATTTTATATTAATTTTCAAAGGTTAAACAATATTCTAAAATTCTTTAATTAATAAATTCGAATTATCCAAAACAGTAAAATACTGTTTAATTAACTAATTAACTATTTATACATTATTTTTATTTGTATTTTGTTTTAGTACATACGTACATACATACATACATACATACATACATACATACATACATACATACACACACAGACACACACACGCACACTCTGCACACACACGCACTCACGCTGCACACACACACACGCACACACTTGCGCGCGCGTGCACGCAGCAGCCCGGTGCGGCGGCGTGGCGGCCGCCGGCGGGGGAGGGGGCGGAAAACGCGGCGGCCGAGCTCACCGGGAACCGGACGGGGGGGTCAGCGAGGCTCAACGAGGCTGGTCGGTGAGGAGGCGAGGACGACGGCGGTCGGCGGAGGAGGCAGACGGCGCCGGCCACGTCGGCGGGGGGGGGGGGAACGGGCGCCGGCCGCACGTCGTCGGGGGGGGGGCGACTCGGGCGGGGCCGGGCCAGGCCGGTCGTCGGGGGGGGGGGGGAGGGCGAACGGGGCGGCTCGGGGGGGGGGGGGGGGGAGCCACAAGCGGCGGCGGGGGGGGGGGGGGATGGGGTCGGGACGCTGGGGCGCTAGGGTTAGCCCTGGCCGGCTCCTTATAGGAGGCGGTTGGGCCGACCCTTTTAGGCCCAGCAGGGTTTTTTTCTTTTTCTTTTTAATTCAAACAGCGACCGGTTTAAAACAAATTGGGGCACTAAAATAATTTCAAAAATGCCGGTTTCAATTTTATAAAATCTTAGGGAATATTTGCAACCCATCCAACATTTTTATTTTCAGTTTCGCAAAACTTTTAAACACACTTTTTAAAAAGGACTTGAATTTGATAAGAATGTTGAATTTGTAGCTGAATTCAACAGTGACCATAATTGGATTAGCCTAACCCTTAGGTTACTGTAGCTTGATTACAAGGATTACTGTAGCTTAATTACATACATTACTGTAGCACAAATCCAGGGCGTCACAATTCTCCCCTACTAAAAAGAATTCTCGTCCCGAGAATTAAGAAGTAGAAGGAAAGAGCCCGGGGTATTCTGCACGAAGGTGATCTTTGCGTTCCCAAGTGGCTTCATCTTCAGAATGATTTTCCCACTGCAATTTGAAGAACTTGGTAACCTTCTGATGAGTCCGACGTTCAGTTTCATCGAGGATGCGGACTGGTTGCTCTTTGTAAGAAAGGTCTTGTTGCAGTTCAAGCATATCATGATCCACTGCTCGGATAGGATCCTTGAAGCAGCGACGAAGTTGTGACACATGAAATACATCGTGAACCTGAGAAAGGTTTGGCGGTAGCTCCAGTTGATATGCCACTTTACCACGCCTTTCGAGAACAGTGAAAGGACCAATATATCGAGGAGCCAGCTTGCACTTGATTCCAAAACGGTGTGTACCTCTCATTGGCGTGACTCGAAGATAAGCCTTTTCGCCAGGTTGATAGGCCATATCTTTGTGATGACGGTCATACTGACTCTTCTGACGAGACTGAGCAGCCTTCAGATTTGCATGAATAATGCGGACTTGGTCTTCGGCATGTTGGATAATATCCGGACCGATAATTGTACGTTCCCCAGTTTCTGACCAATTCAGAGGAGTTCGACACTTACGTCCATATAATACTTCAAAGGGAGCCATCTTCAGACTAGCTTGATAGCTATTGTTGTAGGAGAACTCAGCATACGGGAGAGATTTCTCCCATTTCTTGCCGAAAGAAATGACACAAGCTCAAAGCATGTCTTCGAGAATCTGGTTGACTCTTTCAACTTGTCCCTGGGATTGAGGGTGAAAAGCGGTGCTGAATGACAAATGAGTTCCCATAGCTTCCTGGAAACTTGCCCAGAATCTTGAAGTGAATAAACTGCCACGGTCCGAACTAATCACCAGTGGAATACCGTGGAGTGAAACAACTCTAGACATGTAGAGATCTACTAGCTGACTAGCAGTAATAGTTTCCTTGACAGCCAGAAAATGTGCAACTTTGGACAGTCGGTCAATGATGACAAGAATAGCATCATTACCTTTCTGCGATCTGGGAAAACCAGTGACGAAGTCCATTTCAACATGATCCCATTTCCATTCAGGAACCGTAATAGGTTGCAGAGTTCCGGCAGGCCTTTGATGTTCTTCTTTGATATGATGGCAAACATCACATTCAGCAACATAGCGAGCAATGTCTTGTTTCATATTTGATCACCAGAATCTTTGACGGATGTCTTGATACATTTTGGTACTACCCGGATGAATAGACAGTAGAGTATCATGAGCTTCTTTCAGTATTCTAGCAGTCATATTCAGGTTTTTCCTCTTAGTTGGAACGAATAAGCGACCCTTGAAGTACACAGCGCCATCATCATCAACGGTGAAGCATGAGGGTTTACCTTTCGAAAGATAGCGTCTAATTCTTTCGACGTCATTATCATAGTGTTGCATAGTTTTGATGCTGCCCTCGAGATCTGATACAACAACCAGGTTACTCAGAGAACCTTGGTTAACAACACGAAGGTGCATCTTACGGGCCTCCGGTGGAGGGGGAAAGAGATAACCCTGAGGAACAATATGGAGGTTCAGCTTGCGGAATTCTTCTTGAAGCAGGGGGTGAACCTTGTGAACCTGGAGGTGGTTGCAGTATGACTTGCGGCTCAAAGCATCAGCCATTACATTAGCCTTGCCAGGTGTATAAGAAATTCCCACCTTGTAATCTGCTATTCGTTCCATCCATCTTTGTTGACGGAGATTAAGATCTGGCTGGGTAAACAAGTACTTCAGACTTTGATGATCGGTGTAGATCTCGCAATGATTACCAACAAGGTAATGCCGCCACTCTTTCAGTGCATGAATTACTGCAGCAAGTTTGAGGTCATGAACTGGGTAGTTCTCTTCATGAGGACGCAATTGACGAGAGGCATAAGCAACCACCCTGCGTTATTGCATTAGGACACAGCACATTCCTTGACGTGAAGCATCACAATAGATGACGAAGTCCTTCTGAGTGTCTGGAGGAGCAAGCACTGGGGCGGACGTCAGTTTGTCTTTAAGTGCCTGAAAGCTCTCGTGACCTTTTTCTGTCCACTCATATTTAACACCTTTGTGAAGCAGATTGGTTAAGGGCTTGGCAATCTTGGAGAAGTTCTCGACGAATCGACGGCAATAGCTGGCGAGTCCGAGAAAACTTCTGACTTGCTTGACATTCTTTGGGGGAGTCCAGTCAAGAATAGCCTGAACTCGTTCAGGGTTGACCGCAATACCATCCTTGGAGATCACATGCCCAAGGTAGGTCACTTCATCCATCCAGAACTCACACTTTGAATACTTTGCATAAAGTTGTTGTTCTCGAAGCTTCTCCAGTATAAGACGAAGATGTTCAGCATGCTCTTCTTTATTCTTGGAGTAAACCAGGATATCATCCAGATAAACCACGACGAATTTATCAAGGTAATCCATGAATACATAGTTCATCAGGCGAGAGAAGGTTGCTGGAGCATTGGTTAAGCCGAAGGACATGACGGTGTACTCGTATGAACCATAGCGAGTAACAAATGCAGTCTTGGGAATATCCTCTTCACGAACCCGGATCTGATGGTAACCCAACCTCAAGTCGAGTTTTGAGAACACTGATGAACCAGCAAGTTGATCATACAGATCGTTGATCCGAGGAAGCGGATATTTGTTTTGAATCGTTGCTTGGTTGATGGGACAGTAATATTGGACCAATCGATTCGTACCATCTTTCTTCTTGACAAAGAGAGAAGGTGCTCCCCAAGCAGAGGAACTTGGACGAATGAACCCTTGACAAAGCGAATCATCGATTTCTTGTTTCAGTTCAAGGAGTTCATGTGGAGGCATCTTATATGGCCGCTTAGCAATAGGGGTGGTGCCTGGCACTAAGTCGATGACAAACTCGACAACTCTTACAGGGGGGATCCCTGGAAGTTCTTCCGGAAAGACATCTTGGAAATTACGGACAACTGGGATATTTTCAATCCCTTCAAGAGGTGACACATTTAATGCATTCAAGGTATATAACCGGGCTTTAGCATTCCGAACAAGATGAGCATGATAGCTTACAATCTCATTCGATGGATGTAGGAGGTGGACGGTTTTGGTGTCACAAACAATTGAAGCGGTATGTGCTTTCAACCAATCCATTCCGAGAATGAGATCGATATTGGAAGACTTCAGCATTATGGGGGAGGCATGGAATTCCAACCCTTCAATTTCAATGGGGACATTGTGGCTAATAATGGAAATCTGACATTGGCCCGCGGGGGGTGTTTACCACTATTGGGACGTTCATCTCTTCACACTTAATGTCATGCATGTATGCGAAATCTTCAGACATAAAAGAGTGCGATGCTCCTGTATCAAACAATACAAAAGCTGGTACTGAGTTGACGAGAAGAGTACCCATCACAGTAGCAGGCTGGTCTTGAACTTCATTCAGATCAATATTGTTAGCTTGAACACGTCCTTGAGCAGACATGGCATTGTTGTTGCGGGGCTGGTTGGAAGGCAGTGCAAGTTGTTTTTGATTCTGCCTACATTCTCTAGCACGGTGTCCTGGACGACCACACTTGAAGCACAGCCCATCCTCAGGACGAGAAGGGGGAACAGGAGCTCGTGGTGGCGGAGCTGGGAGCTTCGGCTGCCTAGGTGGGGGTGGAGGCAGACGAGGTGCAGCATAGGACGGCCTCGGAGCAGGAGGCGGTGCATGGTACATGTTGTGGGGGATCCAGATCTTGCGCTTCTGAGAAGATGAGCCCGAAGATGAGCCCATGTCACGATTGCGCTTGCTGCTGTCCTTGTAGTCCCGCAGACCTGTTTCCACTTGAATAGACTTGTTCACCAAGGTGGCGAAGTTATCAAAGTCCTGAACAAGGAGTGTCAGCTTGATATCAGGGTGGAGGCCTTCACGGAACTTCTCCTGCCTACGAGCATCAGTTGCAATGTCTTCTTCAGCATAGCGAGATAAGTCCAGAAATTCCCGCTGATAAGCATCCACAGTCTTGTTGCCCTGGACTAGGTTGCGGAATTCACGCTTCTTCTTATCCATCAGTCCCTGAGGAATGTGACGAGAACGGAACGCGGCTTGGAACTCCGGCCAGGTGATGATTGTTCCAACAGGCTGTGAGCGCCTGTGACTATCCCACCATTGAGTAGCGGGACCGTTCAGAAAGTACGAGGCAAAGGTGACATAGTTAGCCACTGGGGCGCCTGAAGACTCCAGCTCATAAGTGATGTCACGGAGCCAGTCATCTACGTCAAGCGGCTGAGTTGAGCTGCGGTAGATCGCAGGGTTGAGGCGCATGAAGTCTGGCAGCGTTATTGGGGCTGGCTGTTGATTCATATTCGGCCTCGGGAACTGGTCCATAAGCCCTTTCATAAACTGGCGGTTTAGTTCAAACTGCTGCATCATACCAGCCATGTATTCCGGTGGTGGTGGTGGTTCAGGTGTACCACGACCACGACCAACTGGCCTAACCATTCTGTCAAATTTTAATAGTGGTAGTTTAGCATTGGATAATTGCAAAGACAAAGAATCATTCATGAAGTAAATTGCACAAGAAGGAAGTGTAATAGATACGACATAGTAGTTCAAATTTCAACATACAAATCCATACATAGGTCTATTACAAACAATAAGTCTATTATGAAATAGACGATAGGTCCGGCATGAAAATAACCTAGACAACTAGGCGGCACGCAGGCACGCGGTAGAGGGATACAACAACGAGGCATAGTGATACGCTACATCAACGTCGGGGACAACGAAAGAACCCACGAAACTGCACGTGGCCCTGAATGTGAAACCCGGGGGCAGGGTTCTGCATCCCGTGCACACCCTGATGTAGAATCTGGTGATCAACCGGGAGCGCAGGTCCACGTGCCGGAGTACGACCGCCAACCGCAGGCCACTCAAGACCTGGAGGAAATTCAGTCCGACGCGGGTGAAGAATGTACTCCGGATGCGTCCCCGCGGTGACGGCTGGCAACAACTGCTCCATAGCCAGATAAAGACGAGCACGGGTGGCATACAGCTCGACGTTAAGAGCCCTGACAGTGCGATCCAGTGCCTCAGTGTACTGAACCAGAACCTATGGGTCGTAACGACGACTCACGTAGGGGGTGCAGACAGCAGTGTAGGACCGGTCGTTGCGCTGCCGCGCGAAAGGGGTCAAGACCTCAGCGTCGGCGGCAGTATCAACTCCAACAGGAACAAACGGGATGTATCTGTATGCCGTCTCCTCCAAACAGGGGTTCACTGCACGGAGACGAACAATAGCAGCATAAGCAGCATCCTGTACTGCCATCTCAACGGTCACTCCAATGCCACGAAAGGTGTGCAGCTCAGTGATGGAGAGGTCCCGTCGATCCTAGATAACCATCTCAGCTTCATACTGTTCCTGGTTGAACTCGCGGTAGTCCTCGTAAACAGTGTACTCGGGGTACCAGCAATATCCCAGCCTGATCAAGACGTTGATCAGAATGGCCGGGAACCCAGTCGTATCGTGAGCCAAGGTCAGACGAACGACCTGCCTAGCGGGATGCATCTGTAACAAGAAGATTAAAGATGTCAAATGACAGTGTGTGCATCATAACTTCAAAGGAAACAATTGTCGGCGAAACAGATCTCCGGTGGATGTGATCACGAGAGCCTAATGTTAGAGTTAGTAAAATATTTAGCCCGAAAGAGAAGAGAGATTAGAACCCAGAGTATAGACGAGGAATAAAAGATCCTAATACCACCCGATTGAGAAGTGGGCCCGTAAGCCACACAACTATGTTAGTAAAAGTTTTTCAATGACTAGACTCAACTTCGGCCAAGGAGTTGGAAAGGGGGCTACCTACAGGCAGTCGGCTCTGATACCAACTTGTGACGCCCCCAATTTGACCGTACGCTAATCATACACGCAAATGCGTACAACCAAGATTAGGGACTAACTGGAAGATATCACAACACAACTCTAGACACAAATTAAAGTCATACAGCTTCATATTACATGCCTGGGGCCTCGAGGGCTCGAATACAAAGCTCGACAAGCACGAGTCAGCGGAAGCAAATAATATCTGAGTACAGACATAAGTTAAACAAGTTTTTCCTTAAGAAGGATATCACAAACATAAGCAGCGGATCGAAAGAGGCGAGGCCTCCTGCCTGGGAACCTCCTAACTACTCCTGAGCGTTGGCACTCTCCACGTACTAGTAGGCTCCTGCGGTGGTGTAGTAGTCGTCTCCGGCGTACTCCATCTCCTGGGCTCTGTCGTCTGAACGCAGAATCGTATCGAGGGGGAAAGAGAATGCAAAGCAGCGGTGAGTACTCAACCAAAGTACTTGCAAGACTGACATCAGAACTATACTAAGTATGCATCGGTATCAAGGAATGGGGTGATATCTGGGCTGACTGCAGAAAGCAAGAATAGGGGGAAGGCCTAGTCCTATCGAAGACTAGCATCTTCAGCATCTTGCAGCATTAGAAGAGAGTAGACCGGTATCTCATATATAGTCATATTATTGTAAGAAATTTATTAAGTAACCACGCCCAGAGATTCTCCCTCGACTCCCTGCGAGGAAGCAATCTCGGAGCGAACATTCATTTCAAAGTAAATCACAGTTTTAGTTATATCAGGTCAAGGTACAACTCCAAGTCGTTCTGTTACCGTGGACACGGCTATTCGAATAGATGAATTCATCCCTGCAGGGGTGCACCGCATTTCCAACACGCTTGATCATCTCCGGCCGGACACACTTTCCTGGGTCATGCCCGGCCTTGGGATATCAACACGTCGTCGCCCCACCTAGGCTCAACAGAGAGGCCAGCCGCTGGTCTAAATCCTAAGCACCCAGGGGTCGTGGGCCCACTTGCCCTTTGCGCTCCTGCACGATACGAACGCGGCCGAGGTCAGCCCTAGCAGACTCCAGTCCAAGAGCTGTACCGTCCAGGCCACTCGGGCGCGCACCGCTCCATTGCTGACGTCCGAAGAGCTTCGGCTGATACAACGATGCTGAGTACCCATAACTTCTCCCACGTGAAGGTTTGGTGCGTAAAAAGGTCAACGACCAACTCAGATCAAATACCCAACCCATTAGCATTTTATTAATGCGGGGCAAGCGCGACCCATGGAGTGCGGTCCCGTCGCCCCGTCTCGAGGATGTGTGGCAAGGGCCTCTCCTGCCCGTCCACGCCTCATCATCATCAAACCATGGGTACCCCTCAGAGCCGACCCATCACCAACATGTTTCTGAAACCAGGTCATAGTAACTGTGTGTATAAAACATCAAGACGGAACCTGAGGAATCACCCTCAAAGGGTCCCGCTCGATGAAACCGTCAAGGTGGACTTAGAGGAATCACCCTCGAGGGTCCCACACTTGAAGGGTTGCACGACAGAGTCATCGCCGGGAGTGGTGAAGGAGGAATCACCCTCGATAACCACAACCGACTAGCTGCACTACAGAGTTAGCATCATGAGTACTTCACGAGGTGTCACCCTCGGTACTCGATAGTAGCTCTGCAGAGTCGTACAACTAAGGGGTGTGCGGTGATGTGATGGGCCTGGCTCGTCGGTCGGTTGACCGAGTCTTCGAGTCGTCGAGTCGTCGATGAAGAAGCAGGGGCAACTGGGACTAAGGGGGTCACAGGGGATCACTATCCATCCTATACTAAGCAGGTGATATGACATCGGGTTCAGTAGCAGTTTATCAAAAGCAGGCTATGCATCAGAAATAGGAGCTAGCTAATACAGTAGCAAAATCTAAAGCAAGAATGAGAGGGAAAGGAATAGGCGATATCGGAATGCTCAAAGGGGGGTTGCTTGCCTTGCTGCTCTGCGGCAAAGGCCTGATCGTCAACGGTGTAGTCCTACCCGGCAGCAGCATCAGTCTCGGGGTCTACCGGTAAGAAGAGGGGCGAGAAACAATAAATATAAAGCACAGATGCAATCACGATGCATGGCATGTCAATATGCAGAGCTAGCCATGCACTAACGCTGTATTACACGTCGCAGACGGGTCGGAAGAATATCTGACGATATTTCCCGGGTCTCTGGCTATTACCGGACAGACGAAATCGATGGAAAAGTTCCATGTTCGCTATGCTAGGAGCACGTGACAGACTAACGGACTGCGTATTCGGAACCGTAGGATTATTCTGAGCAACTTTCATGTTCAAAACGTTTTCATCTAAGCTACGGTTTATTTTATATTAATTTTCAAAGGTTAAACAATATTCTGAAATTCTTTAATTAATAAATTCGAATTATCCAAAACAGTAAAATACTGTTTAATTAACTAATTAATTAATTAATTAATTAATTAATTCAATTAACTAATTAACTATTTATTTATTTATACATTATTTTTATTTCTATTTTGTTTTAGTACATACGTACATACATACATACACACACACATGCAGCCCGGCGCGGCGGCCGCCGGCGGGGGGGGGGGGGGGGGGCGGAAAACGCGGCGGCCGAGCTCACCGGGAACCGGACGGGGGGGGGGGGTCGGCGAGGCTCGACGAGGCTGGTCGGTGAGGAGGCGAGGACGACGGCGGCGGGGCGAGGCGGCGGCGGTCGGCGGAGGAGGCAGACGGCGCCGGCCGCGTCGGCGGGGAGGGGGGGGGGGACGGGCGGGCACGGGCGCTGGCCGCGCGTCGTCAGGGGGGGGACGACTCAGGCGGGTCGGGCCAGGCCGGTCGTCGGGGGTGGGGGGGGGCGAACGGGGCGGCTCAGGGGGGAGCCACAAGCGGCGGGGGGGGGGGGGGAATGGGGTCGGGGCGCTAGGGTTAGCCCTGGCCGGCTCCTTAATAGGAGGCGGTTGGGCCGACCCTTTTAGGCCCAGCAGGGGTTTTTTCTTTAATTCAAATAACGACCGGTTTAAAACAAATTGGGGCACTAAAATAATTTAAAAAATTCCGGTTTCAATTTTATAAAATCTTAGGGAATATTTGCAACCCATCCAACATTTTTATTTTCAGTTTCGCAAAACTTTTAAACACACTTTTTAAAAAGGACTTGAATTGGATAAGAATGTTGAATTTGTAGCTGAATTCAACAGTGACCATAATTGGATTAGCAAAATGGATTAGCCTAACACTTAGGTTATTGTAGCTTGATTACAAGGATTACTGTAGCTTAATTACATACATTACTGTAGCACAAATCCAGGGCGTCACAACGGTATTGTGGGATGAAGCGGCCCGGACCAACCTTACTCGTACGCTTACGAGAGACCGGTTCCGTCAACTGACATGTAACTTCATTGCATAAAGATGGCTGGCAGGTGTTTGTGTCTCCCACTTTAGTTGGATCGGATTCGACAAAGGCGGTCCTTGAGAAGGTTGAATAGCAATTTGTGTATCACCGTTGTGGTTTTTGCGTAGGTAAGAATCGTTCTTGCTAGATACCCGTAGCAGCCACGTAAAACATGCAACAACAATTAGAGGACGTCTAACTTATTTTTGCAGGGTATGTTGTGATGTGATATGGCCTATTACATGGTGAGATATATTTGATGTATGAGATGATCATGTTTTGTATAGAATATCACGACTTGCATGTCGATGAGTACGACAACCGGCAGGAGCCATAGGGTTGTCTTTAATTTATTTTCGCCGTTTTGATTTACTTTATCGCTATGAGTTAGCAATAGTCGTAGAAGCAACAGTTGGCGTGACAACCTCATGGCGACACGTTGATGGAGATCAAGATGATGGAGATCATGGTGTCATGCTGGTGACGATGGAGATCATGCCGGTGCTTTGGAGATGGAGATCAAAAGCACAAGTTCATGGCCATATCATGTCACTTATGATTTGCATGTGATGTTAATCCTTTTATGCATCTTATTTTGCTTAGGACGACGGTAGCATTATAAGGTGATCCCTCACTAAAATTTCAAGATAAAATTGTGTTCTCCCCGAGTGTGCACCGTTGCGAAAGTTCGTCGTTTCGAGACACCACGTGATGATTGGGTGTGATAGACTCTACGTTCGCGTACAACGGGTGCAAGCCAGTGTTGCACAAGCGGATCACTCCGGTTAAACTTGACGAGCCTAGCATGTACATACATGGCCTCGGAACACAAGAGACCGAAAGGTCGAACATGAGTCATATAGTAGATATGATCAACATGAAGATGTTCACCATTGAAACCACCTCATCTCACGTGATGATCGGACTTGAGTTGGTGGATTTGGATCATGTGACACTCGAATGACCGGAGGGATGTCAATTTGAGTGGGAGTTTTTAAGTAATATGATTAACTAAACTCATTATCTTGAACAATAGTCTAAGTTGTTTTTGCAAAATTTATGTTGTAGATCAATGGCCCGCGTAGTAGCACCCCTGAATTTTAATGCGTTCCTAGAGAAAGCTAAGTTGAAAGATGATGGAAGTAACTTTGTGGACTGGGACCGTAATCTAAGGATTATCCTTAAGGCTTCCCAAAAGGCTTATGTCCTTGATGCACCGCTTGGTGATCCACCCGCTCCAGTAGAGTCTACAGACGTTGTGAACGCCTGGCAGGCACGTTCTGATGATTACTCAATGGTTCAATGTGCAATGTTGTATGGCTTAGAACCGGGACTTCAAAGACGTTTTGAACGTCATGGAGCATATGATATGTTCCTGGAGTTGAAGTTTATCTTTCAGAAGAATGCCCGGATCGAGAGGTATGAGACCTCCGATAAGTTCTATGCCTGCAAGATGGAGGAGAACGGGTCTATCAGTGAACACATACTCAGAATGTCTGGGTATTCCACCCGTCTGGCTGAATTGGGGATGCCCCTTCCGCCAGAGGCGATCACTGACAGAGTTCTTCAATCATTGCCACCTAGCTACAAGAGCGTCATGTTGAACTATAACATGCACGGGATGAACAAGTCAGTCGCCGAGCTGTTTGCGATGTTGAAAGTTGCTGAGTCTGAGATTCAGAAGGAGCATCAAGTGTTGATGGTCAATAAAACCACTAGTTTCAAGAAGAATGGCAAGGGTAAGAAGGGTAACTCCAAGAAGAGTGGCAAAGCAGTTGCCCCTCCCGTGAAGAAACCCAAGGCTGGACCCAAGCCAGAAACTGAGTGCTTTCATTGCAAGGGAACTGGTCACTAGAAGCGGAACTACCCCAAGTATCTGACTGACAAGAAGGCGGCCAACACCAAACAAGGTATATATGATATAAATGTTATTGATGTGTACCTTACCAGCTCTCGTTGTAGTGCCTAGGTATTTGATACCGGTTCGGTTGCTCACATTTGCAACTCGAAACAGGAACTGCGGAATAGACGGAGGCTGGCGAAGGACGAAGTGACGATGCGCGTGGGAAATGGTTCCAAGGTTGATGTGATCGCCGTCAGCACGCTCGCTCTTCGATTACCATCGGGATTAGTGATGAACCTAAATAATTGTTATTTAGTGCCTGCGTTAAGCATGAACATTATATCTGGATCTTGTTTATTGCGAGATGGTAACTCATTTAAATCAGAGAATAATGGTTGTTCTATTTATACGAGTAATATCTTTTATGGTCATGCACCCAATGTGAGGGGTTTATTCTTATTGAATCTCGATAGTGATGATACACATGTTCATAACATTGATGCCAAAAGATGTAGAGTTGATAATGATAATACCACTTTCTTGTGGCACTGCCATTTAGGTCATATTGGTGTAAAACGCATGAAGAAGCTCCATGCTGATGGACTTTTGGAGTCACTTGATTTTGAATCACTTGACACATGTGAACCATGCCTCATGGGCAAGATGACTAAGACCCCGTTCTCTGGAACAATGGAACGGGCAAGTGACTTATTGGAAATCATACATACTGATGTGTGCGGTCCGATGAGCATTGAGGCGCGCGGTGGATATCGTTATTTTCTCACCTTCACTGATCATTTAAGTAGATATGGGTATATTTACTTAATGAAACACAAGTCTGAAACGTTCGAAAAGTTCAAGCAATTTCAGAGTGAAGTTGAGAATCATCGTAACAAGAAGATTAAATTCCTGTGATCTGATCGAGGAGGAGAATATCTGAGTTATGAGTTTGGTAGTCACTTAAGACAGTGTGGAATAGTTTCACAAGACACCGCCTGGAACACCACAGCGTAATGGTGTGTCCGAACGTCGTAATCGAACCTTATTGGATATGGTGCATTCTATGATGTCTCTTGCCGATTTGCCACTATCGTTTTGGGGTTATGCATTAGAGACAGCTGCATTCACTTTAAATAGGGCACCATCGAAATCCGTTGAGACGACGCCATATGAACTATGGTTTGGCAAGAAGCCAAAGTTGTCGTTTCTTAAAGTTTGGGGATGTGATGCTTATGTCAAAAAGCTTCAGCCTGAAAAGCTGGAACCCAAAGCAGAGAAATGCGTCTTCATAGGATACCCAAAAGAGATAGTTGGGTATACCTTCTATCTCAGATCCGAAGGCAAAGTGTTTGTCGCTAAAAACGGAACATTTCTTGAGAAAGAGTTTCTCTCGAAAGAATTAAGTGGGAGGAAAATAGAACTTGATGTGGTTGTTGAACCTTTACTTCAACCCGAGAGTAGCGCAACGCAGAAAGTTGTTTCTGTGGATCCTATGTCAGTTGAAGAGGAAGCTAATGATTATGATCATGAAGCTTCGGATTAAGTTACTATCAAACCTCGTAGGTCGACAAGGACGCGTACTGCTCCTGAGTGGTATGGCAACCCTGTCTTAGAGGTCATGTTGTTGGACAACGATGAACCTACGAGCTATGGAGAAGCGATGATGGGCCCGGATTCTGAGAAATGGTTAGAGGCCATGAAATCCGAGATGGGATCCATGTATAAAAACAAAGTATGGGCTTTGGAAGTATTACCTGAAGGGCGAAAGGCCATTCAGAACAAATGGATCTTTAAGAGGAAGACGGACGCGGACGGTAATGTCACCGTCTATAAAGCTCGACTTGTGGCAAAGGTTTTTTCACAAGTTCAAGGAGTTGACTACGATGATACCTTCTCACCCGTAGCGACGCTTAAGTCCATCAGAATCATGTTAGCAATAGCTGCATTTTTCGATTATGAAATTTGGCAGATGGATGTCAAAACAGCATTCCTTAATGGTTTCCTTAAGGAAGAGTTGTATATGATGCAACCAGAAGGTTTTGTCGATCCAGAGAATGCTGACAAAGTTTGCAAACTCCAGTGATCCATTTGTGGACTGGTGCAAGCATCTCGGAGTTGGAATCTTCGCTTTGATGAGGTGATCAAAGCGTTCGGGTTTATACAAGTTTACGGAGAAGCTTGTATTTACAAGAAAGTGAGTGGGAGCTCTATAGCGTTTCTAATATTATATGTGGATGACATATTGCTGATTCGAAACAATATAGAAATGTTGGAAAGCGTGAAGGACTATTTGAACAAGAGTTTTTCAATGAAGGACCTAGGAGAAGCTGCTTTCATATTAGGCATCAAGATCTATAGAGATAGATCGAGACGCTTAATAGGACTTTCGCAGAGCACATACCTTGACAAAGTTTTGAAGAAGTTCAAAATGGATCAGTCCAAGAAGGGGTTCTTGCCTGTATTGCAAGGTGTGAAGTTGACTAAGACTCAATGCCCAGTGACTGCAGAAGATAGAGAAAAGATGAGTGTCGTCCCCTATGCTTCAGCCATAGGCTCTATCATGTATGCAATGTTGTGCAGAAGACCCGATGTCAGCCTTGCCATTAGTATGGCCGGAAGGTTTCAAAGTGATCCAGGAATGGAACACTGGACGGCGGTCAAGAATATCCTTAAGTACTTGAAAAGGACTAAGGACATGTTTCTCGTTTATGGAGGTGATCAAGAGCTCGTTGTAAAGGGTTACGTCGATGCAAGCTTTGACACTGATCCGGATGACTCTAAGTCTCAAACCGGATACGTATTTATTCTTAATGGGGGCGCGGTAAGCTGGTGTAGTTCCAAGCAGAGCGTGGTAGCTGATTCTACATGCGATGCGGAGTACATCGCTGCCTCGGAGGCGGCGAAGGAAGGTGTCTGGATGAAGGAGTTCTTGACAGATCTTGGAGTAGTGCCTAGTGCACTAAACCCAATGACTCTGTTCTATGACAACACTGGTGCCATTGCTTTGTCCAAGGAACCAAGGTTTCACAAGAGGACCAGACACATAAAGCGACGTTTCAATTCCATCCGCGATTAAATCAAGGAGGAGGACATAAATATTTGCAAAGTACACAAGGATCTGAATGTCGCAGATCCGATGACTAAACCTCTTCCAAGGGCTAAGCATGATCAACACCAGAACTGTATGGGTGTTAGATTCATTACAATGTAAATCACATGGTGATGTGAGCTAGATTATTGACTCTAGTGCAAGTGGGAGACTGTTGGTAATATGCCCTAGAGGCAATAATAAAAGTACTTATTATTTTATTTCCTTGTTCATGATAATCGTTTATTGTCCATGCTATAATTGTATTGATTGGAAACACTAATACATGTGTGGATACATAGACAACACTGTGCCTCTAATAGACTAGCTCGTTGATCAAAGATGGTCAAGGTTTCCTAGCCATAGACATGAGATGTCATTTGATAACGGGATCACATCATTAGGAGAATGATGTGATGGACAAGACCCAAACTATGAACGTAGCATATGATCGTGTCAGTTTATTGCTATTGTTTTCTGCATGTCAAGTATCTGTTCCTATGACCATGAGATCATGCAACTCACTGACACCGAAGGAATACCTTGCTTGTATCAAACGTCACAACGTAACTGGGTGACTATAAAGATACTCTACAGGTATCTCCGAAGGTGTCTGTTGAGCTAGCATGGATCGAGACTGGGATTTGTTACTCCGTATGACGGAGAGGTATCTCAAGGCCCACTCGGTAATACAACATCACAATAAGCCTTGCAAGCAATGTGACTAAAGTGTTAGCCATGGGATCTTGTATTACGGAACGAGTAAAGAGACTTTCCGGTAACGAGATTGAACTAGGTATAGAGATACCGACGATCGAATCTTGGGCAAGTAACATACCGAAGAACAAAGGGAACATCATACGGGATTAACTGAATCCTTGACATAGAGGTTCGACCGATAAAGATCTTCGTAGAATATGTAGGAACCAATATGGGCATCCAGGTCCCGCTATTGGTTATTGACCGTAGAGGTGTCTCGGTCATGTCTACATAGTTCTCGAACCCGCAGGGTCTGCACACTTAACGTTCGGTGACGTTTCAGTAGTATTGAGTTATGCATGGTGGTGACTTAAGGTTGTTAGGAGTCCCGGATGAGATCCCGGAAGTCTAGAGGAGCTCCGGAATGGTCCGGAGGTAAAGATTGATCTATAGGAAGTCCCGTTTTGGTCATCAGAAAAGTTTCGGGTATTTCCGGTAATGTACCGGGAGTGCCGGAGGGCCATCGGGAGGGGCCACCCACGCCGGGAGACCACATGGGCCTGAGGGGGGGGGGTGCACCAACCCTTAGTGGGCTGGGCAAACCAGCCCCACAAGGCCCATGCGGCTAGGAGGTGGGAAAAAGGAAAAAGGCCAAGAAGAGGGAAGATTTGGAGTAGGATTGGAGGTGGACTCCTCCACCTCGTCTCCACTTCAGCCAAACCCAAGGGGGAGCCCTAGGGCGGCTGCCTCCTCCCCCTCCCTCCTATATATACTAGAGGAATAGAGCCCCAAATCACAAGTCCACGTGCTAGTTCTCTATTCCCTAGTTCCTCCACCAAATAGATTCCGACGGTGCTTAGGCGAAGCCCTGCCGGAATAGTTCCACCACCACCGCCGCCGCGCCGTTGCGCTGCCGGAGAACTCATCTACCTCTCCGCTCCCTCTTGCTGGATCAAGAAGGCGGAGATCGTCATCGAGCTGTACGTGCGCTGAATGCGGAGGTGCCGTCCGTTCGGCACTAGATCGTGATTGGATCGCGGGACGGCTAGTGATTTGGATCGCGAAGACGTTCGACTACAACAACCGCGTTTCTTAACGCTTCCCGCTTAGCGATCTAAAAGGGTATGTAGATATGATCAACATGGAGATGTTCACCATTGAAACCACCTCATCTCATGTGATGATCGAACTTGGGTTGGTGGATTTGGATCATGTTACACTTAGACAACCCGAGGGATGTTGATTTGAGTGGGAGTGCTTTAGTAATATGATTAATTGAACTCATTATCATGAACATAGTCTAAATTGTCTTTGCAAAATTATGTTGTAGATCAATGGCTCACGCAGTAGCTCCCCTGAATTTTAATGCGTTCCTAGAGAAACCTAAGTTGAAAGATGATGGAAGTAACTATGCGGACTGGGTCCGTAATCTGAGGATTATCCTCACGGCTTCGCAAAAGGCTTATGTCCTTGATGCGCCGCTTGGTGCGCCACCCCCTCCAGCGTCGTCTGTGGACGTTGTGAACGTCTGGCAGGCACGTTCTGATGACTACTCTATAGTTCAGTGCGCCATGTTGTACGGCTTAGAATCGGGACTTCAAAAGCGTTTTGACGCCATGGAACATATGAGATGTTCCAGGAGTTGAAGTTAATATTTCAAGAAAATGCCCGGATCGAGAGGTATGAAACCTCTGATAAGTTCTTCGCCTGCAAGATGGAGGAGAATAGTTCTGTCAGTGAGCACCTACTCAGAATGTCTGGGTACTACGACCGTTTGAATGAATTGGGAGTCCAACTTCCGCCCGAAACGGTCACTGATAGAATTCTCCAGTCATTGCCACCTAGCTACAAAAGCTTCGTGATGAACTATAATATGCAAGGGATGGAAAAGTCTGTCTCTGAGCTATTCGTGATGCTGAAAGTCACGGAAGTAGAAATCAAAAAGGAGCATCAAGTGTTGATGGTGAATAAAACCACTAGTTTCAAGAAAGGCAAGGGAAAGAAGGGTAACTCCAAGAAGGGTGGCAAGCAAGTTGCCGCTCCCGTGAAGAAACCCAAGGCTGGACCCAAGCCTGAGACTGAGTGCTTCTATTGCAAGGGGACTGACCACTGGAAGCGGAATTGCCCCAAGTACCTGGCTGATAAGAAGGCTGGCAACGTCAACAAAGGTATATTTGATATAGATGTTATTGATGTGTACCTCACTAGCTCTCGTAGTAGTGCCTGGGTATTTGATACCGGTTCGGTTGCTCATATTTCTAAATCAAAACAGGAACTACGGAATAAATGAAGGCTGGCAAAGGATGAAGTGACGATGTGCGTCGAAAATGGTTCCAAGGTTGATGTGATCGCCGTCGGCACGCTCGCTCTTCAATTACCATCGGGATTAGTAGTAAACCTAAATAATTGTTATTTTGTGCCTATGTTGAGCATGAACATTATATCTGGATCTTGTTTATTGCGAGACGGTTATTCATTTAAATCAGAGAATAATGGTTGTTCTATTTATATGAGTAACATCTTTTATGGTCATGCACCCAATGTGAATGGTTAATTCTTGTTGAATCTCGATAGTAGTGATACACACGTTCATAACATTGATGCCAAAAGATGCAAAGTTAATGATGATAGTACCACTTTCTTGTGGCACTGCCACTTAGGTCATATTGGTGTAAAACGCATGAAGAAACTCCATGCTGATGGACTTTTGGAATCACTCAATTTTGAATCGCTTGATACATGCGAACCATGCCTCTTGGGCAAGATGACAAAACCCCTGTTCTCCGGTACAATGGAGCGGGCAAGTGACTTGTTGGAAATCATACATACTGATGTGTGCGGTCCGATGAGTGTTGAGGCACGCAGTGGATATTGTTACTTTCTTACCTTCACTGATGATTTAAGTAGATATGGGTATATTTACTTGATGAAGCACAAGTCTGAAACATTTGAAAAGTTCAAGGAATTTCAGAGTGAAGTAGAAAATCATCGTAACAAGAAGATAAAGTTTCTATGATCTAATCGTGGTGGAGAGTATCTGAGTTATGAGTTTGGTATGCATTTGAGACAGCGTGGAATTGTTTCACAACTTACGCCAGCTGGAACACCACAGCGTAATGGTGTATCCGAGCGTCATAATCGTACTATATTGGATATGGTGCGATCTATGATGTCTCTCACCGATCTGCCACTATCGTTTTGGGGTTATGCATTAGAGACATCTGCATTCACTTTAAATAGGGCACCATGAAAGTCGGTTGAGACGACACTGTATGAATTATGGTTTGGCAAGAAACCTAAGCTGTCCTTTCTTAAAGTTTGGGGCTGCGACGCTTATGTGAAAAGGCTTCAACCTGATAAGCTCGAACCCAAAGCGGACAAATGCGTCTTCATAGGTTACCCTAAGGAAACAGTTGGGTATACCTTCTATCTCAGATCCGAGGGCAAAGTGTTTGTTGCTAAGAACGGGTCCTTTCTTGAGAAAGAGTTTCTCTCCAAAGAATTGAGTGGGAGGAAGGTAGAACTTGGTGAGGTTGTTGAACCGTCACTTCAGTTGGATAGTAGCACGACGCAGAAAGATGTTTCAGTGGTGCCTACACCAAGTGAAGAGGAAGCTAATGATGATGATCATGAAACTTCAGATCAAGTTACTACTGAGCCTTGTAGGTCAACAAGGAATCGTACCACCCCTGAGTGGTACGGCAATCCTATCTTGGAGGTCATGTTGTTAGACAACAGTGAACCTAAGAGCTATGAAGAAGCGATGGTGGGCCCAGATTCCAACAAATGGCTAGAGGCCATGAAATCCGAGATAGGATCCATGTATGAGAACAAAGTGTGGACTTTGGAGGACTTACCATATGATCGTAAGGTTATACAGAATAAATGGATCTTTAAGAAAAAGACGGACGCGGATGGTAATGTTACCGTCTATAAAGCTCGACTTGTTGCAAAAGGGTTTTCACAAGTTCAAGGAGTTGACTACGATGAGACTTTCTCTCCCGTAGCAATGCTTCAGTCCGTCGGGATTATGTTAGCAATAGCTGCATTTTTCGATTATGAGATCTAGCAGATGGATGTCAAAACAGCATTCCTTAATGGTTTCCTTAAGGAAGAGTTGTATATGATGCAACCAGAAGGTTTTGTCGATCCTGAAACAGCTGACAAAGTGTGCACGCTCCAGCGATCCATTTATGGACTGGTGCAGGCATCTCGGAGTTGGAATCTTTGCTTTGATGAGGTGATCAAAGCGTTTGGGTTCATACAAGTTTATGGAGAAGCTTGTATTTACAAGAAAGTGAGTGGGAGCTCTATAGCGTTTCTAATATTATATGTGGATGACATATTGCTGATTGGAAACAATATAGAACTTTTAGAAAGCGTGAAGATATATTTGAACAAGAGTTTTTCAATGGAAGACCTCGGAGAAGCTGCTTACATACTAGGCATCAAGATCTATAGAGATAGATCGAGACGCTTAATAGGACTTTCACAAAGCACATATCTTGATAAGGTTTTGAAGAAGTTCAAAATGGATCAGTCCAAGAAAGGTTTCTTGCCTGTCTTACAAGGTGTGAAGTTGAGTAAGACTCAATGCCCAGCGACTACAAAGGATAGAGAAAAGATGAGTGTCATCCCCTATGCTTCAGCCATAGGCTCTATAATGTATGCGATGATGTGCACAAGACCAGATGTCAGCCTTGCCATAAGTATGGCCGAAAGGTTTCAAAGTGATCCTGGAATGGACCACTGGACAGTGGTCAAGAATATCCTTACGTACCTGAAAAGGACTAAGGAAATGTTTCTCGTTTATGGAGGTGATCAAGAGCTCGTCGTAAAGGGTTACGTCAAAGCTAGTTTTGACACAGATCCGGATGACTCTAAGTCTCAAACCGGATACGTATTTATTCTGAACGGTGGAGCGGTAAGCTGGTGCAGTTCCAAGCAAAGCGTGGTAGCTGATTCTACATGTGAAGCGGAGTACATCGCTGCTTCGGAAGCGGCGAAGGACGGAGTCTGGATGAAGCAGTTCATGATAGATCTCGGAGTTGTGCCCAGTGCACTGGATCTGATGACTCTCTTGTTTGATAACACTGGCGCCATTGCTCTAGCGAAAGAGCCCAGGTTTCACAAGAGGACCAGACACATAACGCACTGCTTCAAATCCATCCACGATTACATCAAGGAGGAGGACATAAATATTTGCCAAGTACATACGGATCTAAATGTTGCAGACCCGTTGACTAAACCTCTTCCACGGGCAAAACATGATCATCACCAGAACTCTATGAGTGTTAGATTCATTACAATGTAAATCACATAGCGATGTGAACTAGATTATTGACTCTAGTGCAAGTGGGAGACTCTTGGAAATATGCCCTAGAGGCAATAATAAAATAGTTATTATCATATTTCCTTGTTCATGATAATCATTTATTATCCATGCTATAATTGTATTGATTGGAAACTCAGATGCATGTGTGGATACATAGACAACACTGTGTCCCTAGTGAGCCTCTACTAGACTAGCTCGTTGATCAAAGATGGTTAAGGTTTCCAGACCATGGACATGAGTTGTCATTTGATAACGGGATCACATCATTAGAAGAATGATGTGATGGACAAAGACCCAACCGTAAGCATATCATTTGATCGTGGTAGTTTATTGCCAATGCTTTATCCATGTCAAGTATATGTTCCTACGACCATGAGATCATGCAACTCCCTGACACCAGAGGAATGCCTTGTGTGTATCAAACATCGCAACATAACTGGGTGACTATAAAGGTGTTGTACAGGTATCTTCGAGGGTGTCTGTTGGGTTGGCATGGATTGAGACTGGGATTTGTCACTCCGTATGACGGAGAGGTATCTCTGGGCCCACTCGGTAATACAACATCATAAGAAGCTTGCAAGCAATATGACTAAGGAGTTAGTCACGGGATCTTGTATTACGGAACGAGTAAAGAGACTTGCCGGTAATGAGATTGAACTCGGTATGGAGATACCGACGATCGAATCTCGGGCAAGTAATATACCGACAGACAAAGGGAACTGCATACGGGATTGATTGAATCTTTGACATCATGGTTCGACCGATAAAGATCTTCGTAGAATATGTGGGAACCAATATGGGCATCCAGGTCCCGCTATTGGTTACTGACCATAGAGGTGTCTCGATCATGTCTGCACAGTTCTCGAACCCGCAGGGTATGCACACTTAACGTTCGGTGACGATTTGGTATTGTTGAGATGTATGTGTTAGTAACCTAAGGTTGTTCGGAGTCCTGGATGAGATCCTGGATGTTACGAGGAGCTCCGGAATGGTCCGAAGGTAAAGATTGATATATAGGAAGTTCCGTGTTGGTCACCGGAAAGAATTCGGGCGTCACTGGTAGTGTACCGGGGGCGCCGAAGGGTTCCGAGGGTCCACCAGAAGGGGCCCACTGGCCCTGGGGGACACATGGGCTGAGAGGGGGCCACACTAGCCCCTGGTTGGCTGGGCGCCCCTCCCAACTAGGCCCATGCGGCCGAAGGGGTGGTGGGGGGCAAACCCTAAAGTGGCCGGGTACCCTAGCTTGGGGGCCAAGGCACCCTTGGGGCGCCGCCCCTCCTTGGCCGGCCGCCCTAGGGGAAACCCTAGGGCACCACCCCTCCTCCCTTCCCCCTATATATAGTGGAGGGGAGAGAGGGCAGATGCACCCCGAAGGTCACAACACAGCCCTCTCTCTCCCCCTAGATCAGTTTCTCCTCTAGATTGATTCCGGTAGTGCTTGGCGAAGCCCTGCCGGGACAGCTCCACCACCACCGCCACCACGCCATTGTGCTACCGGAGATCTCATCTACCTCTCCGCCCTCGCTTGCTAGATCAAGCAGGCAGAGACGTCATCGAGTTGTACGTGTGCTGAACACGGAGGTGCCGTCCGTTCGGCGCTAGATCGGAACGGAACAAGATTGGATCGCGGGACGGATCGTGATTGGATCGCGAAGACGTTCGACTAGACAAACCGCGTTTCTTAACGATTCCCGCTTAGCGATCTACAAGGGTATGTAGATGCACTCCCCTCTCATAGCCGTTGATCTCCGTAGATAGATCTTGGGTGTTCGTAGGAATTTTTTTATTTCCTATGCAACGTTCCCCAATAGGAATCACGTCGCTGGCGAACCCCGGCCCTACGGCGACCACTGTCATGCCCAGCCGAACGCCGGGACCTCCCTGAGTCCTCCAGTACCTCTTGCACGACAAACGGCCGCTGGAATCGCTGCTGGTGAGCCCCCTGAACCCCTGGTCGTGAGGTAGGAGATGACAGGCGGGCCCCGCCCGTCATACTCACCTATTCCGTGTGTCACCGACAGGTAGGGCCTGCCTGTCGGGTTCAAACACGTCGGCTGCGCGCGCACCACTGCGGTGGAGGTGTATTCCACAAATGTGCCTTTGGCATGGCCTCGCCGCGTCGCGCCGTGTGTCTGGGCCGGCCTGGCTGCACTATTTCGGCCTAGAATGCATAATAGCATTTTTCTTTTTCCAATTCCGAGAATCTTGCAAAAATTCCACAGATTTAAATATCCATCCAAATGACATGATTCCAACTCCTAATTTTTTCTAGAAATCCAAGCTATTTAATGGTGCAACTTTCAAAATTTTCTTTCACTAGTTTCTGTACTATTCAAATTTAAATTCAAATTTGAACTATGAAAACCCCACCTTGTAAAATCTCTAGAGGATGTATTGTAGCTCTAAATGGAGTGATTCAAATTTCCTAAGACTCCAAAGATCATGCCCTATTTATCTAGGCATGGTTAACATTTTTCCCATGTATTATTTCTAGTATGCCAAATTACTAGCCTCATTTTCCATTTATTTCAGCTTTGGAAAATCATAGGAAAAACATCCCAACTCCAAATCCAGTGAGACCAATTTCTAAATGTTTCTAAAATCATGCCCTACTTGATGAGTGCCTCCACTCATTTCTATAAAAATATTTTCTATGAACTTCTTATCGGGTCACCACTTCCTTCATTCCATCCTTTTGGCCTTTCCAAAAATCCCTATTGATGCAACTCAAGTAGATCCTCTTTAGGTATTTTTCTTGAGACCAAAAGTGTCCAAGAAAAAATAAACTTCCTATTCTAGAAGACTTTTATTTTCCTTCTTGTTGTGTTGCTTATTATGGTTGTTTCCGGCGATAGTTGACGAAGTAGACGGAGTGCTCGGAAGTGGACTAGAAGCTTGTGAAGACCTCGAAGGCTTTACTGAGCCAGGCAAACAACTCCTTGACCATGACTTAGAAACCCTTTTTTATGCATGTCATATAGCACCTTATGTTTCGATGTGTTGATCATGATGAATGTGGTGACCACCTTTATGGGTTGCCCCGTTACCTTCCTTGTTGATACTAGCATGACATGAGTCTACCTTATGCTTAGAGTTGGGTGGGTGGGAAGTAGATAGGTTGCTAAGTAGTTGCTACGCAAGTGGGATGGGGATATGCATGGTGTAGGAGGAAATGATTTCAAAGACTTTTTGAAAACCCCGTCGGGTGCCACTAATGCCCGAGGGAGATGGTGTTGAGCTAGGTAACCACTTGATAAAGAAGTGGTGTACCGAGGCAAGTGAGTGTGTGTGTTTTCAAAAATGGATTAGATTTAAGATTTGTCGACCGTTCCCAACCTTACATGACAACCACGATACCCCTTATGGGACGGGGCTTTGTTGATTACTTTGGTCGGTACTAGCAGAGAGCCCGCATTACTAGTGGCAGTAGTGACGTGGTCACTCTCGAGACGGGGTCGTGCCGGAAAGGGCGATCATGGGCTGTTTTTACAAACACCGGGCACACCGTTGCGTGTGAGGGAGTCTGGGATTAAGGGGTCATCGGACTGCCGACCTATTTCTCATAGGTCGGGCTAATGGGCCGCTCGCTGAGGATAAGATTAATCAAAGGCCTTGTCACCAAGGAGGAGACCTCAGGGGCCGTGGCGTGTCCGTCAAGTTGAAGATGGTAGTTTAGGCATGTTTTTTCCCTCCGGTGGGCAACCGACCATATGTAACCCTAATGACCCCTGGTGTCTATATAATCCAGGGGGTTTTAGATCATAGGACACGGAAACTCATCTAGGTTTTTAGCTAGTCGATCTCAAGGTAGATCAACTCTCTAACCTTCATATCATCAATATAATCAAGCAGGACGTAGGGTTTTACCTCCATAGGAGGGCCCGAACCTGGGTAAATATCGTCTCCTTCGTCCCTTTGTTACCATCGATCCTAGTCTACAGCTAGGGACCCCCTAACCGAGATCCGCCGGTTTTGACACCGACATTGGTGCTTTCATTGAGAGTTCCGCTGTGATCACCGAAGGAATCGATGGCTTGTCTTCGCATAAGCCGTGGGGTCCATGACCAGGATGCCACTGTCTCGGTACAGACCCCCACGGGCGGCGGCGCCCTGCCGCGTGGAGATCCGACTGGCCTTCTTGGCCAGATCGGAAGTTTCTTCCCCGGTCAGGAAATCAGTTTCGGGAACCTAGAGTTCGCCGCTGATTCCCAGGGAGAACTCTTTTGGGTGAGGCTCTCAACCCCCATGGAGGGGCCCGTGGAATCCGATGCTTTGACGTCGGAGGCATCAGGCGTCTCCTCCAAGGTGGCCTCCCCCCTCGGGCTGTCTAGCATTCCCAACCCCGTTGATATGCCCGGATCCGTCGCGACCGAACATAACCCGGATTCGCCTTCGAACGATCCGGGGACCTCGGCGCCACAGGTCGGCCCTGTGCGCCTCGGCAACGCATACACAGCCGACATCTCGTCCTTGGACGAGCTACTGGATTGGATTCAAACCTTCGGCCTGAGCGACCGCCACCAGACCCCGGTCTATGACTGGATCGGGCTTAAAACCGATGACAGGGAGATTCGCTCTCCCTCGGTCACCCACTTGGTCTGCACCGTCGAGTGCCCAGCCGAAGGCTCGTCCTCCCAACAACCGAAACTAAAAATAGTTTATATCTCGGTCTCCGATCATCTAGATCCATCGGATAACCCAGACTCGGAAGTCCGCTCCAAGGATAGCTCGGGATCGATTCCCGATCTCACGTGCGACCCGAGCCCTTCGCCGAACCCCGTTGTTCCGGACTCACATCGCGGCGCGGAGCCAAAATTTTTCCCACCCGCCACCCAAGTCGAGCACTCATGCATCGCAGGAGAGTCCAAGTCTTTGGACTCACGGGATGTCAAACACTTACCGGGGGAGTCGGTTCACCACTTTTGGGCCAGGCTTCTCCTCGTTAGAGACAGGGTACTAGGATCTAGTGACCAGGAGATAATCACAACGTTCAGTCGCAATTGTCATGATGAAGGGATCCTCAATGCCCTATCCCGGCGGCACGTTCGCAGCTTCACCGAGTTATCAGACCTGGTACAAAAATACTGTGCCATGGAGAGCACCTGGCAAGCCGAACGATTACTCGCGGAACCAGACTTTACCGAGCACTCTATAGGAGATCGGAAAAAGAGGATGCCCCCGAAGAGGCTAGCCGAACACGAACCCGCCGAAAAGAGAAATAGACCCCCTATGGGGACCAGAACCGTCCTTGACAGACTGTTGGACAAACCATGCCCTATACATTCTGTATTGCTGAACACAAACCCGACTCACAGCCTTAGAGCTTGCTGGGTCGTCAGGCAGATTGCCAAAAGTGGAGAAGTCATTCTCCAGGACCAACCGCCGAACAGGCGCCGCACAATGCCATGAGAATACAATGCGGAAGTCCTGACGATCTGCGAAACGTTCCCCTGTAGGAACAGGAGAAAGAGAGCTCTTAAAGAACTCGAACAGGTCTACCATGTGGCGACAGCAAGCCCATGGGCAGACACACCAATCACCTTCGGAGATACTGACCAACCAACCATCCATCCCGGTCACACACCAGCCGCACTAGTCCTAAACCCTATCGTCGACAGTTTTAGGCTACAGAAGGTGCTAATGGACGGTGGCAGTGGCTTAAACCTCATCTACGAAGACACCCTGGAAAAAATGCAGTTCGATCGATCTCGCATCGAGCATAGCAACACAACCTTCCGGTGGATCGTCCCTGGGAAAGAGGCGCGTTGTTTGGGACGTGTCACCCTTGACGTGGTATTCGGCACACCCGACAACTACCGATCCGAAGTGCTTCTCTTCCATATCATGCCCTTCCCCAGTGGCTACCACGCGCTGTTAGGGCGCAACGCCTTCACAAAGTTCCAGGCTATACCCCATTACGGGTATATGAAGCTCAAGATGCCATGCCCAGGCGGGGTAATCACAATTGCGAGTGATCCGAGCATAGCCCTTCGAGCCAAAAACAAAACGGCAGCGCTCGCCCTCGAGGCGCTAGCCGAGACCTTTGCTGCAGAGGAATTGACCGCACTCTGGTCAACAGTGGACAAGAACGATGTGATCCTTAGTAAAAGGCCCAAACCCACGTCCTTTAAGCCTGCAAAGGAAATCGTTAAATTCCAGGTACACCCGACGGACCCTAATAAAACAGCGTCCATCGGAGCTCAGCGGGACCCCATGGTGGAAGAGGCGCTGCGAGCATTTTTACAAGAAAATTGGGACATCTTCGCCTGGCATCCCTCTGATATGCCAGGAATCCCACGCCGGCTGGCAGAACACAGTCTGAATATAATCCCAGGCTTTAAGCCCGTTAAACAGACTCTGCGCCGCTTTTCCGAGCCTAAACGTCAAGCTATGGGTGAAGAATTAGCCAAGTTGCTAGAGGCCGGATTCATACGGGAGATCAAACACCCCGAATGGTTGGCAAACCTGGTAATGGTACCGAGGAAAGATAAATCCTGGCGGCTGTGCGTCGACTTTAAAGACCTTAACAAGGCCTACCCCAAGGACCCTTTCCCCCTACCACGCATAGACCAGATTATTGACGCCACAGCCGGACATGATTCGCTGTGTTTCCTCGACGCTTATTCCGGATACCATCTGATCAAAATGAAGGAATCCGATCAAGCTGCAACCGCATTCATCACCCCATATGGGCCATTCTGTTTCAACACAATGCCCTTTGGGCTAAAGAACACTGGAGCTACATACCAGCGTATGATCCAGACCTGCCTCGAAAAACAGGTTGGCAAAACGGTCGAAGCATATGTGGACGATGTGGTCATTAAAACCAAACACGCCAGCCAGCTGATCGACGACCTAAGGCAAACCTTTGCCAGCTTACGCGAGTACGATATATGACTCAATCCATAGAAATGTGTCTTCGGAGTCCCTGCTGGCAAACTGCTCGGATTCATTGTTTCCCACAGAGGAATAGAAGCGAATCCGGCTAAGATCCGTGCCTTGTCAGAACTTGCAATTCCCACAGAACTCAAGCATGTCCAAAAACTAGCGGGTTGTGTAGCGGCGTCAAGCCGCTTTATCTCCCGTGTCGGTGAAAAGGCTCTACCGCTCTACAGGTTGCTGAAACGGACCAACAATTTCGTATGGACCGATGAAGCAGCTGCCACGTTAGAGGAAATTAAAACACTGCTGGCAAGCAACCCCATACTCACAACACCAGGCGCCGTTGAACCAATGTTATTATACATATCGGCCACCAACCAAGTGGTTAGCGCAGTGCATGTCGTCGAACGAGAGGAGGAGGGTCACAAACTCCGGATACAAAAACCGGTCTATTATGTGTCAGAAGTGCTAACGCAATGCAAGTCCAGATACCCGCATTACCAGAAGATAGCCTATACAGTATTTATGGCATCGCGAAAACTAAGACACTACTTTCAAGAGTGTTCAGTCACGGTGGCCTCCGAAGTACCCCTGAATGTTATAATCAATAACAGGGACGCCACCGGCCGCATAGCCAAATGGGCCATCGAACTCCTTCCTTTCGAAATCGCCTATAAGCCACGACGAGCTATTAAATCTCAGGTGTTGGCAGATTTCCTAGCCGAATGGACAGAGGCCGAGCTCCCCAGGGAATATAGTACATACTCCCATTGGACGATGTACTTCGACGGATCCAAGACACTGGCCGGACTGGGGGCTGGAGTTATCCTCATATCCCCCACAGGCGACAACGTCCGATACGTGTAGCAAATCATGTATGCCGATTCCAACAATGCAGCCGAGTACGAAACACTTTTGCATGGTCTTCGGATGGCAGCCTCCATGGGTATACAACGGCTGGAAGTACGGGGAGACTCTAACTTGGCCATCTCCCAAATCAACGGCGAGTTCGATGCCAAAAACCCGAAGATGGCGGCATATAGAAACGCCTTCCTTAAAATATCCGCACAATTCGAGGGGCTGGAATTCCATCATGTCGCTAGAGACAACAACTAGGCTACTGATATATTGGCCTGCATGGGTGCCAAACGCGACCCCGTCCCAAAAAACACCTTTCTTGGACGGCTCTTCAAGCCATCGGTGGTCTGGCAGGACGACGATAAGGGCGTCGGATCCATCAGCGCGGAAGAGGTTGTCCACCCTACAAACAAACCAGACGATCAAATCATCAGCGGCTCCATAATGGACGAAACGCCTTCGGCTCACGAGGTCATGGCAATAATCGCGCCATGGACCGAGCCCTTCCTCGCCTGCCTTCTTCGCCGAGAACTCCCCGATGACCAGACAGAGGCGGGACACATAATTCGGCGATCCAAGGCCTATAAAGTCCACGAGGGTGAGTTATACAAGAAAAGCACCACCGGGGTACTCCAACGGTGCATATCTGAGGAAGAAGGAAAGCAGCTTTTGGCTGAAATCCACGCAGGAATGGGCGGCCATCACACCACCGCAAGGGCCTTAGTAAGCAAGGCCTTCCGGGCTGGATTCTTCTGGCCCACCACTCGAGCGGATGCCCAGTCGCTGGTCCAATATTGCATAGGATGCCAACTTTTTGCAAATCAAAGTCACATGCCCCCAACGGCTCTTCGGACTATCCCGATCACTTGGCCTTTTGCGGTCTGGGGGCTGGACATGGTCGGACCACTTAAAGGGGGGACCAAGAAAAATAAATACCTACTAGTCATGGTGGACAAGTTCACCAAATGGATTGAAGCAAAACCTGTCAAATCAGCCAAGTTCGGACCAGTAATCGACTTTATATCTGGCGTGGTACACCGTTATGGTGTCCCGCACAGTATAATAACGGACAATGGATCCAACTTCACCGCCTAGGAAGTAAAAGACTGGTGCGCAAAAACGGGCATTAAGCTCGATTACGCATCGGTGTATCACCCGCAGACCAATGGACAGGTCGAACGAGCCAACGGCCTCATTATGAGTGGTATTAAGCCATGTTTCGTCCGATCTCTTCATGAGTCCAACTGCCATTGGGTGGAGGAACTTGATTCCGTTCTGTGGGGCCTGCGTACCACCCCGAATCGGTCAATGGGATACACACCGTTCTTCATGGTCTACGGGGCGGAAGCGGTCCTTCCTTGTGATATTATTCATGATGCACCAAGGGTGCGCATGTACGAAGAAAAGGAGGCCGAGCTAATTCGGCAGGACGACTGGGACGCCTTGGAAGGAGAGCGCGACATAGCTCGGGCTCGCTCTACTTTTTATCAACAGCAGGCCCGGCGTTACCAGAGCAGGGAGGTCAGGGCGAAAACATATAACGTGGGTGAACTCGTCTTACGGCTCCCCGAGAAGCAGAAGCATAAGCTCAATCCAAAATGGGAGGGCCCCTTCATAATCGACGAAGTCCTCGCAGGGGGGGCTTATCGTCTTCGAAGCCCGGAAACAACTGCCTCGAACCAAACCCATGGAACGCAACTCGTCTTCGGCGCTTCTACGGCTAGACCGGTGTCGTCATTCTCTTTACCCTCCCCCTTTTGTTTTCTCTCTTATTTTCATTTTTCCTTCCCTTCCACCTTAATTCTTGGCAGGCCAGGACCTTTCTCTCCCCAAGTTTGTGTTCGGCTAAACCGAGCTAGTGTTTAGATATTCGGCATACATCGTCAAATGTAAAATCCGAATATAACACCTGGGGGCTTCTTCCCGAAGCCGATGAGTTTTTCTTTTAAGCATCTGCTGAAATTTATCATGCATGAATGTTTCCTTTGTCGATTTTAAAGCCATCATATGCATCAGTTCGAACTAGGATTTTTGCCAAGCTGGGTTGCCTCGCTCCTGTGTTTACCCTCTACGTTCCCGATTGTTTGGCTAGAGAGTAAAGGGAGCACCTCTGCGATTGTTACGGCCGGGTCATCCGGATACGTACCTCAGACGGGTGAAGCCAAAAGCTAGCTATATTTAGTAGAAAATTGGTCGGCTATGACGGAAGCAGCAAATAAAATTATGGTTGTTATTCCATTCACCGGTTTTCTCAATAAAGCCATTAGTCGCATACTATTAGTATGCGGCCCTATTATCTACGATTTACGTATCAACCTAAAGGAAGGCACCGATAGAGGTACTATTTTCTTTGGAAGATGTTTCTTATGCTAAGCAGTAATATAACATGTCTCCCTGTGCGCCTTCTGTCTGTTCGTACCAAATGGCCGGATTGCCTGGTTCCTCGAAAGAATTCCCTCTTAATCAAGGGATATTTTATACGGAACACTCCCGAGCTCTCTGCACGGGAGGTCGAAGCCGATGGCCGGTTAAGACAAAGTTTACAACACAGATGTAGCAACTTTTTGATTTAAAGTACATAGATACATAGAATCACACATCTGGCTGCTGGTCAAGATTGTCTATTATGGCATCCAGGGTGCAATCCTCCTGCGAGAGACGAGAAGCATGCATCACTTGGTCGTACACCAAGTGAAGTGGCACTTCTTGCCCATCAGGTCCTACTGGCCCAACCCTAGCCATATGCTCGGGGTTAAGACTGGTATAACGAGTCTTGATCATTGCCCACGCTTCTCGTGCTCCCTCCCGGTAGGCCGATGTCTTCCATAGCTCGAACTGACTCCGGGCTTCTTTGAACCGATCGATTAATTCGGCCATCCTTTCCGGAGGATGCTCGGCAGGCCATAGCGCTTTTATCACGCCCCTCATAGCCTTCCGAGCCCGCTCATGCACGGTGGATAGTTCCTTCAGGAGGTTCCCCCAGAAGGAGCCGATCTCTTCTTCAGGCCGCCCGGTTAGGAGACCTATACATGAGACAAGGCATGTCCATTACACCTTATAACGGGGTGATACCTTTCAACGTTATAATCAAAACTTACCGAACATGCCCCTCTGTAGTTTCTGGTTCTCTTCTTGGGCATGGGCCAATTGAGTCTTTAAACTCTCAATATCTTCGGCCTGCTGTTTGTTTTCCACCTGGAGGCATTTCTTCTCCTCCAGGTTTCGCTGCAGCGAAAGGCAGCCAGCCTCATACTGGGATTCGGCTTACCTCTGGGAGTCTCGGGCTGCATCCAAATCTTTTTGCAATTGCCCTATTGATTCAGCTGCTAAAAGTACCATCGCGTCAGCATGGGATTATACGCTAAGATCAGCAGAATAGTTATACTCACCATGCGCCTGCCGGGTAAATTTCTTCACTTGTTCAATCTCGGCCTTCACGGTTTCCACCTGTGTTCGGCTCGCTGCCAATTCATTGGCCAATTGCTTGTTCTGCTGCCTTGAGGCCTGATCATCCATGCAAGCAATGTGCGGATCCTTAATTCGGTCGTCCCGACCAAATCAAGGCTCGGGGGCTACTGGGTTTACATTAATGTCCGGATTTTTAATCACTTACCTTCAGGCCAGACGATATCAGTTTCACAGCTTCGCCGAACCCGGCTCGGGCAGCTCCAAGGTGTGTGTCCGCCCAGCATAGAGCATTGAACTCTTGTTCGGAAAACACCGGGTCGAGCAAGATTCCTCGCCGCCGCCGATGTTTCATCGCGCTCCCTGCTTCGGATTTAGTGACTGATACCTCGTCCCCAGAGTCTTCGGGGGTCGGATTGACCATGGGGGCCTCCGCGGCGAGTTCGGCATGAGCAGAAGATCTTGATTCATGCGTGTTGCCGGGCGTCCCGGCAATATCTTCGGCAGAGGAGGGTTGTACTCGCTTCCTGAGTAAGTCGAGTAATTCGACATAAGATCTTCTGTAAGATCTTACCGATCATAACAATAATAGATTAAGCGACCGAACAAAGTACCTTTTGGTTGATCGAGTGTTCGGCGCCGTCTCCACGACCGGCTCACATGAGGGACTCCTGTTGGCCCCCGGCTCGGGCATTCTGCTGTAGCCGGCATTCGTCACGAGGACCGACGACGCTTGGGAGTGGGAGCCGGTATATTTGGGTCGACGGAGGACGTCTGCCTTTTGCGGGTAGAATTTTTCTTCTTGCCCGGAGTGGAGGAGGGGAGTGATCCGGGGTGATCAGCTATGATGGCCACCTTGGATCGATCAAGGCTCTCCTGGTAAAAGACCCTGTCTTCATACCCCAGTGACAGCTCCGGATCGTCATGGAATCCTGGATCATCGTCGCGGGAGTACTTCTCTGGTTGGGGGGGCGGACAGTTGATTGTCTCGGCAAAGCTCCGCCATTCCTGTTTGCACAGATTGAAAGCGTTAGTCAAAAAGGGCGAATAAATGCCCGAACTCAAGATGCAGAGTCGAAGGGCTTACCCATTCAATAGGGTTGTAACTCGAGTAGCCGTCCTTAACCTGCAACTAAACAAAATCTTCTTTTTCTCCTTTGTACAAGTCGGCAAGTGCGGCCGCCAAGACCACCTGATTGGCAGGGCCCAGCCGTTGGGAGCGAGTGGTGTCACTCGTTCCGTTGTATTGCCACAGAGGATGTATCCTTTGTTGAAGAGGTTGAACGCATCGGGAGATGGCGGCGGCCATCACGTCAATCATTGTCATCTTGTGATGAGCCAGTATCCTTACGTGGGCGGCCAAGCGTCGAACTTCGGCACTGTCCTCTTGGGACGAACTCTTCGGTCGCCAATTATACTTTTTCTTCGGAGGAGCGTCGGAGTATTCGGGCAAGCCCCTCCGAGCTGGATCGAATAGGGGGACGTCCTCGGTGTAGAACCACTCTGAAGACCACTCTTCGGATTCCTTCTTTGGTGTCCCCGCTGGGTATCCTGTTCCCGCTATGCGACATACTTCAGCTCCTCCGATTTCCCGAATTGTCTCACCCCGAGTTCGGGGGACGAGGCAAAAGTACTTCCTCCATAATTCGAAGTGCGCCTCGCAGCCCAAGAACATTTCGCAGAGAGCGACAAAGCCTGAAATGTGCAGAATTGATCCGGGGGTAAGATGATGGAGCTGGATCCCATAGAACTCCAGTAACCCCCGGAGGAAAGGATGAATGGGGAACCCTAGGCCTCGTAAGAGGAAGGGCACAAAGCATACCCGCTCGCCCTGGTTGGGATTGGGGAAGTTCTCTGCGAAAGCTTCGCCGTCAAAGGAAGTCAAGCCAGCGCGAGTTGCCGCCAGATCTGAGGAAGGAAGATACCCTTGGGTATCGAGGTAACGCAACCGGAGGAGGGATACAAAGCAACTCGTCCAATCCCCAGGACGGGACCGTAAGGGCACGAGGAAGAGCTGGGGGCACTCGCCATGATTTTGTGATAGTCTCTCGCTTAAAGTTTTTCTCTAAACTGGGAAGAAGAGGAAGCTGTGACCCGGACCGCAATTTAACTTGTTTAAATAAGTGGTGCCTCCCTTGCGGGAGGGGTAGTCTTGTAAAAAGCCGCCGGGCCACTCGTCTACCCTCGGCGCACAAGGATCGAGAAGCGCTGAAGGTTATTATATTGGGTCCCGCAAGTTCTCCGCAATCGAGGACTCTCCGATGATGGGATGGTTGCCAAGCCAGAAGAGGTCGAGGGACTCGCCTCGCAAGCCGAAGACTTCGACACGTAATATTTTCTGGATATACCTCGGCGTTGGAGGCTAGTCCGGGGGCTACTGAGGGAGTCTAGGATTAAGGGGTCCTCGGACTGCCGACCTATTTCTCATAGGTCGGGCTAATGGGCCGCTCACTGAGGATAAGATTAATCGAAGGCCTTGTCACCAAGGAGGAGACCTCAGGAGCCGTGGCGTGTTCGTCAAGTTGAACATGGTAGTTTAGGCATGTTTTTCCCTCCGGTGGGCAACCGACCATATGTAACCCTAATGATCCCTGGTGTCTATATAAGCGAGAGGGTTTTAGATCATAGGACACAGAAACTCATCTAGGGTTTTAGCTAGTCGATCTCGAGGTAGATCAACTCTGTAACCTTCATATCATCAATATAATCAAGCAGGACGTAGGGTTTTACCTCCATAGGAGGGCCCGAACCTGGGTAAACATCGTCTCCTTCATCCCGTTGTTACCATCGATCCTAGTCTACAGATCGAGACCCCCTACCCGAGATCCGCCAGTTTTGACACCGACAGCGTGCCCCCGTGGATGATACTTGTGATGTACATCATGAGGGATGGCACCAACGAGTGGACTCTTTGTTAGTGTCGTCAAGGGAAAGGCATTGTTCGGGTGCTTACCTCGGGTATGTAATATACCGCAAGTCGTGGATGACATGGAAGTTCCCTGAGTCTTGTGGTTAAAGTGTGCAACCTCTGCAGAGTGTAAAACTATTCGAATAGCCATGTCCACAGTCAAGGACAGTTGGGTGGTGCTGCTTAAACTACGTCCAGATGTTTTCAAAAAACTTGGTGTGTGTGTGTGACAAAGAGATACTTGAGCTAAGTCGGAAGACTTGATGAAATGATTGAACATGTGATGTTCAAACCCTGCTTATGTTGATATCTGTAACTTGTTCACACAGATATCTGCAACCCGTTGATGCATGCTTTTACAAGTTGATTGAACATGTCATTACACTCAAAATCAGCTTTCTGCAACTTGCCTACTTAGTGCTATATGATGCATTGTTATTGCCTCGTTCCAAACATTGTTTGCTTGCGAGTACATTCAAAGTACTCATTGGCTTGCCACTGGTTATTTTATTGGCCAGGCATGAAAGACCAGGTTATGGTGAGGATTACCTTGGCGATGAACATGCGAGCTAGGATGCTTCCCAATCAGAATGGATGTAGGGTTAAGGCAGATGGCATGGGATCACGCTATCATTGAAGATTTCCGCTGCGAGTTTATGAAGACTTGGCCATAAAGGCCATACTTGAGTGAAACGGTATGTACTGGATGTAAGACTCTTGTTAATCAACTTCTCTGTGTTCAGTGAGCATTGATCTCTGGGATCACTGTACACGTGCATTCGATGATCACGACTTATGAGTCGGGGTCCCCACAGAGCTGGTATCGGAGCCATCCTGACTGTAGTAAGCCCTTAGTTAGCATGGACATTAGTTAGGACAGGAACTGGCCCCCAGACCCCCAGAATCACTTGCAAAGCCTATTGCACTTCTCTCCTCCTCTGATCTAGCCAACTATAAAACCTTTTATACTCACCTCATCCTCTCCTGTCATATTAACCCTCCTCTGACCATCTTATAGATGGCCGTTGCTCCCATGAGACTCCTCATGACTGGATTCCCACCTCTCCTGAGAGACTGCCTCCAACAATGCTAATATCCTTCGGAGCCGTTGTACACCCTGCATGAACTGGACAATGGCGAGTTCGGAGCAGAGTTCTATGCCAAAGTAGTTGTACCTGCCAAGACCTCACCCCGGAGTTGGTTCTTTGTTGGACCGCCTATGCCAACAAGAGACATAGCCATTCAGCAGGCAGCCTATGAAGCCCTCCTTCGTCTCCGAGAACTCCTCCCGGAAATGAAGGAAGAACAAGCTACTTGCTACCTGCCCAGCAAGAGTGGATTAGGAGCCTTTGCTCAAGCAATGATTTCCCCAAGAGACGAATATCCAACCCTCAAGCTCCAGATCCGCTTTGCCAACACAGTCGATTACCTTCTACAATACCTTACCGAAGGATTCCTCAAGTCCCGCCAGGATTTCCCTTAGCTCCTACATCTCCACTGCCTCGAGAAGAAGAAGGTGGTCGAGAAAGAGCAACAGATTGCTGCCCTGCAAGTCTACATCACCTACCAGAAGCAAAAAATTGAGGAACTTCAGGAAGCCTACAACCGAGCCCCGCGCAGAAGGCGTAGGAACGGATTTCCATATCCACCATGAGAAGGACCATTGTCAGCTCACCGACGTCATAACCCAAGGATGAATAACGACCTCTTTGCTCCTGTCACATGCCACGGATGCGACAAATATGGGCATATTATTAGGAGGTGTCCCAACAAGCAGTCAACGGTCGCATTCCCCCTGGTACCATAGGAGGGCTTAGGAGCTGAAGACTGAGCGTCCTTCCCTCCAAGACATGAAGCAAGCACGACTACTGAGTCCGAGACCCCCCTAGGGTAGGATGAGTCATGTACCCCCTATGCAAAGTCGAGTTCGTGTGATGGGTCAAATGAAACCATGTTGTGTGTTGCTTGTTTTTATATGTTTGTGTTTGTTATAAGTCGCACTTTTGCCCTAGGCAACATGTATGTGACTATGACGCCTATCTTATCTTAATGAACGTGTTAGCCTTTTTGACACTTGTTTGATTGCACTTGCATTATACCACCCCTTAGGCACTTCCTTCTATACTACTTTCCCTCTCCCCCCTCTCGTCCACTGAAGACCAGCAAGACAAGATGCACCAAGGATCCACCTCGACAGATAACTAGCACGGAAGACTTTGACTACAACGTACTCAACCAAGTGCAACCCCGTAAAGCTATGCTTTTCCCTCAAGATTGGAAACCCCTCCCTAGACCAGCCTAGACCTCCCAAGTTACCCCAGCTCAAACCTTAACCGTGTGCTTAACATACGGGTTTGTGAGGGAATGCCGGTTAAGCTTCGAAAACCTTGGTTTAGCACTAGGTTCATCAAGGAACTGGTGATCATTGTGAACAAGCACATTTCCTCCTTAAACTAGCACTTGATGTGATGATGCCATAGGATAGGTCACCTTGAGGATATATGATTAGTAGACTAATGATTTGACAAGGCTATAATAGATGTCTTGAGGATATCAGCTAAAACCCCTTGGTGGATTATGAGAACTTCATGTTCGTGGAAGGACTTGGTGGATCAAGCTGGTAGAGTAGCATACCTTACCTCTCCCTTGACTAAATTGGATTTAGTAGGGCAATTATGATCACAAGCTGAAATTCTTGGTGGTATGATAGTTTGACTTTGTCAAGTAATAGTCATGGATTGATGATGATACGCTAATGACTCGGAAGAACAAGTAAGAATTCTCATAGGACATGGGATTTGGATTAAATAGGTGATCCTAGTGGAGTATAGACGTTGAGTAAGTCTACATGGTTCGGAGTAATTTGGATTTAGTCCGATGATCTCGATCATGATACCATGTTTCTTGATGGGGGATAAACTATGAACACTGGATTGTTGTCCGATTTGATTCAAGGATGTATATGCACCTGACATTGGAGTTTACTTAATCATGATAACGAAAGTTCATGGATATAATACGATAATAGTCCTTTCAATGATTTGTGGATTATAGGAATGCTAGGAGATTATGTAGAACTCCATCGATATTGGATTTGTAGGAGTAGTGGGTCATGGCATTTAAGGACCACTTGATTAGGCTCGTATGAAGGAAACAAGATCTTGGATTGGTATAATACGTGTTTCCTTAGCATAAAGGCGCCGTACCTTAGACCTTCGGTTAATTGATCACTCGGATTGTAGTGTCACAATCAAGCTTAGCAGCTTGTATGCTTTCCCGAGGATTTTTACATGGGGATATATATGAGTTAGATATAGTATACATATGAGGTTTTGGTTTAGTCCTTCTCTCAAAACCTTGGAGTTGAGTAGCATCAGCGATGTTGGAGTTGACTTATATGAGATGATACCTTCAAGGATACAAGATGATTTTGTTAAGGAAATAAGTAGGACTATTGGCATCCAAGAACTGTGCTCAAGGATAAGATGATGGGCATTCACTCACATCCTAAGCTCCTTGAAACCCCGAAGCTTTACCGAGCCATAACATGGTCGGAATATGACAATAGGCTTTGGCTCTAAGTCAGAAGACTATGGTCGATACTCCACCTCAATCACCACCAATCGTGTCCATAAGGAAGGTGGACACGAAGAACTGGATTACGTTGAACCACAAACTCCTGGACAAGTGACCATCCGAAACAAACGACCGCTTCTCTCACATATCCCATGAGCAATGTGTTTATGTGATATTTGGAGAAATATGTTGTTGTCCTCATGGATGACATACTTATTTACCCAATAAGAGAAAGGAACACCTTAGTCCTATTATAAGCCCTAGGAGCACCAATTGCCATGCCTCTCAAGTGTAAGGTTTTACCTTAAAGAAGTTAGACTCCTCGAAGCACCCTTCCTGCAGCAGAAGACAATCTTACTCAAGTAAGATGAAGAACCAATGTGGTTGGAAGCCACGACGATGAAGAAGAAGAAGCAAGAGAAGTAAACCACCACTCCTCTGCCGGCTACATCACCTAGACTATGTCAAGGAGTAGCGACATTCAAGCACGATGAAGCCTTTGGACATCAAGAGAAATTAGAGAGCCCCTTGTTTTAAGTAGCCACCCATCAGTTCCTGACTAGGAAGGAACCGAGAAGCTGATAGCACCCCTCACTCCACCACTTTGACGGTATACAAGGAGCATCACGTCCCTACTCTCTCCAGATGCCTGGAACAGAGTGGAACGACTGTCATGACTTCTTTACTAGCCCCTTTTGGTCCAATCAAGGACGTGAATCCCAACATGATCATGGTGAAACCCCTGTCAAAGGTGGTTAACACCACTTGCCAAGCCTTAGACCTTGGGGATTGGATGGCTGGTCTATACTTTTGGGTAGCTAGCTCATCTAGGACCCCCTCAAAAACTTTCCTAGGTGGTAGGAACCATTTTCGTGTCAAATCTCTAAGCATAGTCTTAGGGACGAGACTCAGCCCAAACCTTGCCACAAATGGCTACGGAAAGACAAGTAGACCAAACACTTGAAGACCCACTAGAAACGTGCGTCCGTGACGATGAAGACAAGTGGCCGAAGATGAATGTAGAACATACCTGGCCAACTTACACAAGCAGAAGTTCTCGACGCGAAGTCTGCGATGACGTGCTTCAACACTCTCAAGGATGAAGACCACCGCGACTGAAGATCTCCTGCTTTAAGGAAGATAAGGACTTCCCCGTCAACGAGAAGCTACACCAAGACTCGACCCTTCTAACACGGGACATCTAGATGTCACTAACCAGCTGAGTAAACCCGGGACCAGCACACAGACACACTACTTTGCCACGTATTTCGACTTTGGGATACACACGTAAGCCGGACCTTTCCTCGAACTCCGTTCATCAGGCCCTTAACCCGTAGTCAGACCTAGCATAACCGCAGGAACCTCTCAGATGAAGTTGAATGATGCACTCGAAGCCGTATCGTCAAGCACTTCGAGGAATAGTGGAGCAACCACACCCAAGCAGAAGCAACATTGAACGTGAAGACTACCTCGCCTTTGTATTTCCGCACCTTTTCTACGCCTAGCCTAGGAATCTTGGGGACGAGATTCTTGTAAGGGGGGTAGGTCTGTCACACCCTGTGTTTTGCCTCATGACTAAGTTAACGTGACTCAAAAATTAGGGCCAACAAAAACTTTTTGTGTGCTTGTGATGCTTGACTTATTGATGATTGCTTGACTGCTTGCTTGTGCTTTGAGTCATACACTTGATCCTACTCTCAAAACTCATCTACTTGATCCAAACTCTTTGCCCAATGATCATGCCATGTGTATAGGACTAAAAACTATTTTTTATAAAATATTATTTTGGCCAAAAAGCATTTATTCAATTTAGGTTTTCAGAAACCCCTGAATTGAGGTTTGCACTACAAGTCCTGAACTTAGGATAAATATTTTACCCCAAAAACTTTATTTGGAACCTACCATATATAAGACATCTCAAAACCACCAAATATTATTTTTAAAGATTATTTTCCTATTTTATTTAAAGGTTTTTTCTTAAGGCCAGAAATGGTCTTTTATAGGGGAAAATTATTTTTATGCTTTCAACCTATTTGAGAAAATTTAAGGAAATTCAGAGGACATATAGTTTCCATAGATAAGAGTTTAAACACATGGTCATGTTCAAAATTTTGGACAAAACTTCCAAAACCCTTTCTGCATATTTCAAGTATTTGAAATATTTCTACAAGAAATATTCTCAAATAAATCCAAGAAAATTCTAGCATGTCACATATGCCATATGTGATCATCTTGACAAGTTTCATCTCAATCCCAATAATTTCCGTTCACCAAAATGCCCCAAAACCCTCTCTGTCCAGATCCAAATTTGAGAAACTCTACATTACCAATTGTCTCCTATTGTGCTCAAATTTTGTGGACATGTTCTAATCCTCCAATCATGCATCCAAACCAAGTGGTGCATCAAGGAGAACAGATCCACTTGTCCAAATTCCCCCAAACCCATTTCTGCTGATTTCAAGAATTGGAAATTTTTGCATAGTCAAGTTTCCCCATTTGGTCCAAAACTTTTTTGGCATGCTTTAGTCCCCAAACTATGCCACCACCCCAAGTGGTGCATTAAGGAGAATAGATTTACATGGATAGATCTAAGAAAATCATTTTTTGTTGATTTCTAGGGTTTGCCAAAGTTACATTGGCAACTTTCCTCAAGTAATCTCAAACTTGGTGGTAAACCTTACTTTTACCTACCATTTGATCCTGTTAAGTCTCGTGGCAAGGAGAATCTTTTTACTTGCCCAAACCTACATCAAACACCTTCTGGTCAATTCCAAAAGTTACTGTTTTCACCCTCTTACTTGTTCTCCTTGAGTCTAGATTTTTACCACATCTCTACCTGACCCCCAGCTACTCCCAGTAAAACTTGCATGGCCTCAGCTCAATGATTGTGGGGGTAAAACCCCATTTACCCCTCTGTTTCCACCTTGGCAGAAGCTTTCCTCCCCCAAATTCTTTTATTCCTACCACATCCTTAGCACCCAAGTATCCCTGGAGCACCCCTAAAACCCCCATGCACTACTGGACAAGCCAGAGCGCGTGGGGCATGGCCATGCCGACCATTTGGGCGCTCTGGAGCGCGCTAGAGTGCACCAGAGCACTGTAGCCGCCCCTGCCCGTTGCGCCCGACCATCTCGGGCCTCCCCAGCACGCCTGCCGGAGACGCTCGGCGTCCGCAACATGCCACACCCTGTCCCCTCCTCTCTCCCTCCTCTGGCCCCTCTCGCACGCGTGCCGGCCGCCCGAGAGCCCCAATGGGCGACCTCGCATGCACGACGCCTTGGCCAGGCCCCGCTCCTTCTCTCCCCTCCTCTAGACCAAGACCGCATCGAGGAGCACACAAGACACGATCCGGCGAGCCCCCGTGAGCTCTGGCGATGGCCTCGACCTCGTCAAACTCCCTGTCCACAGTGCGCCGCCTCTCGCGTATAAAAGGGCTGCCTGGACCTCCCTATTCTCCTCTGTCGCCCTCCCTCGCACCCAAATCTAACACCCGCACTACCCACGCGAGCCCCGGGAGTCCCTGTGCCCGGATCGGACCCGACTACGCCGCCATGGGCCGCCGTCGATCTCGCGGTACGAGGCTTCTCCGGTGCTCCTTCTTCTTCCTCCGGGCCTCCCTCACCACCCTGAAGTGACCCCCCTCCTCCTCCCCGTTGATTGCAGAAGGATTCCACCGGAGCAAGCTCCACCCGAAGCCCTCCGCCGCGGACTCACGACGCCGGCAAACCCCGGCCCTACGGCGACCACTATCGTGCCCAACCGATCGGCGGGACCTCCCTGAGTCCTCCCATACCCCCCGCGCGACGAACGGCTGCCAGAATCGCCGCCGGTGAGGCCCCTGTGCCCTTGGTCGTGCGGTAGGAGATGAAAAGCGGACCCCATCTATCATACTCACCTATTCCCTGTGCCACCGACAGGTAGGGCCTGCCTGTCGGGTTCAAACCGGTCGGTTGCGCCGCAGCACTGCGGCGGAGGCGTATTCCCCAAATGCGCCTTTGGCGTGGACTCACCGCATCGCGCCGTGTGTCTGGGCCGGCCTGGCTGCACTATTTCGGCCTAGAATGCACAATAGCATTTTTCTTTTTCCAATTTCCTGAATCTTGCAAAAATTCCATAGATTTAAATATCCATCCAAATGACATGATTCCAACTCCTAATTTTTTCTAGAAATCCAAGATATTTAATGGTGCAACTTTCACATTTTTCTATCACTAGTTTCTGTACTGTTCAAATTTAAATTCAAACTTGAACTATGAAAACCCCACCTTGTAAAATCTCTAGAGGATTCATTGTAGCTCCAAATGGAGTGATTCAAATTTCCAGAGACTCTAAAGATCATGCCCTATTTATCCAGGCATGGTTAAAATTGTTCCCATGTATTATTTCTGGTAGGCCAAATTAATAGCCTCATTTTCCTTTTATTTCACCTTAGGAAAAACATCCCAACTCCAAATCCAGCGAGACCAATTTGTAAATGTTTCTAAAATCATGCCCTACTTGATGAGTGCCTCCACTCATTTTTATAAAAATATTTTCTATGAACTTCTTATAGGGTCACCACTTCATTCATTCCCATCCTTTTGGCCTTTCCAAAAATCCCTATTGATGCAACTCAAGTAGATCCTCTTTAGGTATTTTTCTTGAGACCAAAAGTGTCCGAGAAAAAATAAACTTCCTATTCTAGAACACTTTTATTTTCCTTCTTGTTGTGTTGCTTATTATGGTTGTTTCTGACGATAGTTGACGAAGTAGATGGAGTGCTCGAAAGTGGACTAGAATCTTATGAAGACCTTGAAGACTTTGCTGAGCCAGGCAAACAGCCCCTTGAACATGTCTTAGAAACCCTTTTTTATGCATGTCATATAGCACCTTATGTTTCGATGTGTTGATCATGATGAATGTGGTGACCACCTTTATGGGTCCCCGTAACCTTCCTTGTTGATATTAGCATGACATGACTCTACCTTATGCTTAGAGTTGTGTGGGTGGGAAGTAGATAGGTTGCTAAGTAGTTGCTATGCAAGTGGGATGGGGATATGCATGGTGTCGGAGGAAATGATTTCAAAGACTTTTCGAAAACCCCGTCGGGTGCCACTAATGCCCGAGGGAGATGGTGTTGATCTAGGTAACCACTTGATAAAGAAGTGGTGTACCGAGGCAAGTGAGTGTGTGTGTTTTCGAAAACGGATTAGATTTAAGATTTGTAGACCGTTCCCAACCTTACATGTACAACCACGATAACCCTTATGGGACGGGGCTTTGTTGATTACTTTGGTCGGTTCTAGCAGAAAGCCCGCATTACTAGTGGCGGGAGTGATGTGGTCACTCTCGAGACGGGGTCGTGCCGAAAAGGACGATCATGGGCTGTTTTTACAGACATCGGGCACACCGTTGCGTGCCCTCGTGGATGATACTTGTGATGTACATCATGAGGGATGGCACAAACGAGTGGACTCTTTGTTAGTGTCGTCAAGGGAAAGGCATTGTTCGGGTGCTTACCTCGGGTATGTAATATACCGCGAGTCGTGGATGACAAGGAAGTTCCCTGAGTCTTGTGGGTAAAGTGTGCAACCTCTGCAGAGTGTAAAACTATTCAAATAGCCGTGTCCACGGTCAAGGACAGTTGGGTGGTGCTGCTTAAACTACGTCTAGATGTTTTCACAAAACTTGGTGTGTGTGTGACAAAGAGATACTTGAGCTAAGTCAGAAGACTTGATGAAATGATTGAACATGTGATGTTCAAACCCTGCTTATGTTGATATTTGTAACTTGTTCACACGGATATCTGCAACCCGTTGATGCATGCTATTACAAGTTGATTGAACATGTCATTGCACTCAAAATCAGCTTTCTGCAACTTGCCTACTTAGTGCTATATCATGCATTGTTATTGCCTCGTTCCAAACAAGGGTTGCTTGCGTGTACATTCAAAGTACTCATTGGCTTCCCACTCGTTATTTTATTGGCCAGGCATGAAAGACCAGGTTATGATGAGGATTACCTTGGCGACGAACATGCGAGCAAGGACGCTTCCCAGTCAGAATGCATGTCGGGTTAAGGCAGATGGCATGGGTTCACGCTATCGTTGAAGATTTCTGCTGCGAGTTTATGAAGACTTGGCCATAAAGGCCATACTTGAGTAAAATAGTATGTACTGGATGTAAGACTCTTGTTCATCAGCTTCTGTGTGTTTGATACGTCTCCAACGTATCTATAATTTTTTATTGTTCCATGCTGATATATTATCATTCTAGGATACTTTTTCATAAACTCCAATCATGATGATAAGAAGCATTATCACCCCAATCATGATCATTGCAATAAGAAGTGGACATGCCAAAATTATCATCCCCAAGCTTGTAGTTTTGCATATCATTAACATAATTGACATTAATAGAATTTATAATAACATAATTGCAATCATGCTCTTGAATCAAGGATCTATCACGAATCACCTTATAAATTTATTCTTTCAACACTTCATCAAAATTTTCAGATTCATGATTTTTAAACAAAACTTAATAGGGATAATCAAGTGCACTCAACTCACTAGCAATTGGTTCATTATAATTTGGAATTTTGAAAATATTAGCAAGTGGATGAGGATCCATATCAATAGATTTTTAGCAAGCGAAAATGCAAGCAAATAGAAGGCACATGGCAACACAAGCGAAGATAGCAAACAAGCAAACAAAAAGAGATCCGGCGAGAAAAAGGCGAACGAGAAAAAGAGGGCGAATAAAACGGCAAATTTGGTGAAGTGGGGGAGAGGAAAACGAGAGGCAAATGGCAAATAATGTAATTGTAAGGAGATGAGATTTGTGATTAGGAACCTGATAGATGTTGATGGTGTCTCCTCAGCGCCAGAGATTGGCACGATGAAGAGACCGCTTCCTCCCGGGCAACGGCGCCATAAATTCCTTCGATGTGGCTTGAGACTACGTCGGTATTTCCCCAAAGAGGAAGGGATGATGCAACACAGTGACGGTAAGTATGTCCCTCAGTTACGAAACCAAGGTATCGAACCAGTAGGAGAATCACCACCACCTAATAAACAACACCTGCACACAAAGAACAAAAACTTGCAACCCGACGCGAACGAGAGATGGTCAATCTCTCTACGGTAAAAAGATAGATTAGGATATGATAGATCTCTCAAGAACACAAAATAAAAAGAACAAATAAAAAGTGCAGCAAGGTATTTTTGGGTTTTTGGAATAATAGATCTGAAAGCAAAAGCGGCAAAAAGATAGATCGGAAAGCAATATGTTGGAAAAAGTAGACCCGAGGGCCGTAGGTTTCATTAGTGGCTTCTCTCATGAGTATAGCACACGGTGGGTGAACAAATTACTGTTGGGCAATTGATAGAAGATCAAATAATCATGACGATATCCAAGGCGATGATCATTATATAGGCATCACGTCCAAGATAAGTAGACCGACTCCTGCCCGCATCTACTTCTATTACTCGACACATCAACCGCTATCCAGCATGCATCTAGTGTATTAAGTTCATGGGAAAATGGAGTAATGCAATAAGAACGATGACATGATGTAGACAAGATCTATTCATGTAGGAATAGACCCCATCTTGTTATCCTTAATAGCAACGATACATGCGTGCCTCGCTGCCCCTTTTGTCACTGGGAGAGGACAACGCAAGATCGAACCCATCACAAAGCACCTCTTCCCATGGCAAGAAAAATCGATCTGGTTGGCCTAACTAAACCAAAGATTCGAAGAAGAAATACAAGGCTATAAGTAATCATGCATATAAGAGATCAAAGAAGATTCAAATAATATTCATGGATAGAAACTGATCATGAACTCAAAATTCATCGGATCCCAACAAACACACCACAAAAGTTTACATCAAATAGATCTCCAAGAGACCATTGTATTGAGAATCAAAAGAGAGAGAGGAAGCCATCTAGCTACTGCCTACGGACCCGTAGGTCTATGGTGGACTACTCACGCATCATCGGAGAGGTACCAATGAGGATGATGAACCCCTCCGTGATGGTGTTAGATTGGATCTCGAGGCTCTGGAACTTGCGCGGCTGGATGTGTTTTTCGTCGACTCCTCTAGGGTTTCTGGAATATTTGGGAATTTATATGCTTCAGAGGCGGTGGAGAGGGATCCCGAGGAGGGCACAACCCACCAGGGCACGCCTAGGGCCTCTTGCGCGCCCTGGTGGGTTGTGGTCTCCACGACCCACCTCTCTAGCACTTCTTTGGCCCACTGGATGTCTTCTGGTCCAAAAAAATCTCCAAAAAGTTTCGTCGCGATTGGACTCCGTTTGGTACCGATATTCTGCGAAGTAAAAAACAAGCAAAAACAGCAACTGGCACTTTGGCACTATGTCAATAGGTTAGTCCCAAAAAATGATATAAAGTTGCTATAAAATGATTGTAAAACATCCAAGAATGATAATATAACAGCATGGAACAAGCAAAAATTGTTGATACGTTGGAGACGTATCAGCATCCCCAAGATTAATTCCTACTCGTCCTAGGTAAATGATAAAAACAGAATTTTTGATGTGGAATGCTACCTAACATATTCATCACATAATCTTTTCTTTTGTAGCATGGACATTTGGACTTTTAGTTGATTCAAAGCAATAGTCTAGTTTTAACATAATGACTTCAATACTCAAGCATGCCAACAAGCAACCATGTCTTTCAAAATATCAACACTAAAGAAAGTTATCCCTAGCCCATCATGCTCAATCATTGATCCATTCATGAAACACACTCAAATATTAGCTATACCCAATGCTCAAGTACAATCATAGTGCCCCCTAGTTGGTGCTTTATAAGAGAAGATGGAGACTCAAAGTAAAAATAAAAATTGCATAAAGTAAATAGATAGGCCCTTCGCAGAGGGAAGTAGGGATTTGTAGAGGTGCCAGAGCTCAAATTTTAAATTGAGAGAGAAAAATATTTTGAATGGCATGCCTTTCCTGTCAACAAAAATGACAAAGTAGTTCACAATACTTTCCATGCTAGATATATCACAGGCGGTTCCCAAACAGAAAATAAAGTTTATTCCTTTTTCCACCATTCTTTCACAACCCATGGCTGGCCGTATCCACGGTTGCCTTCCATACCAACACTTTCCAAGGAATTTATTATTTGACAACATCAAGTAATTTTTTTTCTTTTTCATTTCAGGACTGGGCATCCCTATTACCGCCGCACTCTCGTGCAATGACAAGTGAATAAACACTCATCTTGAGAGTAACACATCTAGCATGGAAAAATATTGGACACCCCTACCGTTTCACGAGCGGTACGAGCACAAAAAAAGGAAATTTATTTTGAAAATTAGAGATGGCACATTGCTTAGAACGGCATGGAAATACCGCATATAGGTAGGTATGGTGGACTCATAAGGCAAAACTGGGTTTAAGGATTTTGGATGCACAAGTAGTATTTCTACTTAGTACAAGTGGAGGCTAGCAAATTGTAACAGCCCGGGACCGACGCTCCAGAAGATTCCCCCTTTTTTTCCCATTCTCGTCGTTTGATTCGTTTGTTGTCGCATTCAGCATCGCATCATTCGCATCATCCGCATAGCATCGGCAACTCCGTTGCCATCATTTTTCAAAAACCGCATCCGTTCGTAGTCGCCGGTTCTCTCCGTTCTTGTCGTTGACCGTTTTGAGACCAACCACACACACGCGCGCCCGCGGCATCGTTTAAAATATTGTTTTTTTTAAGTGCGCGAAAAATATTCTCGGATTGGGTCCAAAGTTGGCGAGCGGTCTTGTTTTATTATAGGTAGACCGCCTGTCAAATTTCGTCGCAATCAGAGTCCGTTTGATACCCGAACGGTCGACCGTAGCGGCATCGTCGTCGGTTTATTCGTCGGACGTTTTCGGTGTTTCAAAACTCTGTCACGGGCCGCAAACCTCCCTCTCTTCTTAGCCCAACCCCTCTACACAGCCCAACAACCCACCTAGCAACCCCCTCCGCTTCCGAGCCGTCTGATCAAGATCGAACGGCTCGAATGGGTGAAACCTCTCAAACCCTAGCTGTTTTGCTATATATAGAGCCTCCCCCGTGCCATTTTGGGCATCCCCTAGCCCTTTCCTCGAAATCCGTGCGCCGCCGCCGCCAAGTGTCGCCTCCACCACGCCCACCTTCGCCCTCCAGCCGCCAGGGCCCTCCCGGCCCAAATCGGGGCCCGCTCGAGCCCATCTGGGCCCGGACGAGCCCGTCGTCGCTCGCAGCCAGCCGCCGTCGCCCAGGAGCCGAGGCTCCCAATCTCCCCGCGCCTCCCGCCTCTGCTTCGCTGGCTGGTCGCCGGAACGCCGACGCCGGTGACCCACACCGCGCCCCCAGGCCTCTGCGCCGCCCTCCTCGTCCTCCCTTTCCCATCCTCTCTCTCTCCCTAACCCCCTCTGTCTCTCTCGCCCAGGATCCATGGCGCCGCCCCGAAGTCCGACCGCCGCCCGTTCGTTGCCCCGTCGCGGATCCGGCCAGATCCGGTTGACCTACGGAGCCACGACCCCGTTCCCCCGCCTGCGCGCCGCCCTGACCTGTCGCCTCGTCGCGAGCTTCGCCGCTGCCGTGTTGCTCCGGTCGCCAGGGACGAGCACGACGAGCACCGCTCGATCCTGGCCGCGTTGACTTGGCCGTGGGCCGCCTCCTCGCGTGGGCCTTGCCCGGCCCGCCACTCGCCAAGGCCCACTTCGCGTCGCGCAAAGGTCCGGCCTCAAGCCGCACCGACCTGGGCCAAGCCCACGAGGTGAGCAGCCCCAGCTCGCTAACCCTCGCCCGAGCACCGTATACTAACATGCGCCCTGTCTGTTTCGGCCCTATGCTAGATTTGGCCCATTGACGTTGATTTTAATTGCAGTAAAAATGCATGATTTTAAAATGCCAATAAGTAAATAACCGTGCATCGCATGTAATAATTTCATAGATGAAAAATTATTAGAATTTCGTGTAGATTCACTATATCCCACTTTCATCCATGTTTAAAATGTTTGACATGTTGTTTTCTTGTATTTTGCATAAATGTCATGAATTGCATCGCGCATATATATTTAAGGGTGCATCCAAATTAAACAAACCTTATATGTAAAATCTGTAGATTATTTATATACCTTTTTATGCATGATAAAATGTGTGATGTGATGTTGCATTTAATTTGCGTAAATAACTTGCTAAACGGTTTATGTCCTAATCTCGCATATATGTGGTGTCATTTGTTCTATAGTAAAAACCCACATATTATATATGATTTTGGGGTAGAAAAATCCATAGAATTTAACTGTGCAATTAGTTTTGTCATTTGAGCATTTTTGTGTGCACGTTATTTTTGCTAGGATGCCCTTTTGTTTATTTTGTGTGAATTAAGCCATACATGATTTGAAATAATACCATGCTGTTAATTTTCATTCCATTCTATGCCCTGTACATATAGTTTTGCTGCTGCCAATATGCCTCCATGATAAACTGCTATGCTAAAAACTGTTATTTTCACCAAGTCATAATCTGCTATATTTTATTGCCATGTTGTGAGCTTCCTACCATGTGACCCATGACTCTTTTGAGTATGATATGTGAAGATGAAATGAAGTGTGTGTTATATGCTACTGCCCCATGCTTAGTTGGTGCATTTTAGAATCTTGTAGCTTGTTGTTTTCATGTGTGCAATATGCCATGTTGCTGTTTTGGACAGATTTGAACTTAAACTTGTATTGGTGATTGTGGTTGAACCGTAGCTCCGTTTTGAGCATGCTATATATGAATCTTGCTTATATTTCATGTAGTTTCATAATATCTTGCTGCATCCATGACTTGGTATGTTTGTGGTTGTCATTTTCATGCATTTTGCATTAATGGCATATAATCTTGTGATTGTCATATCTTTTAGACCGTAGCTCCGTTTGAGATGTTCCATACATGTAAATCGACTAGAATGACGTGTAGAATTGCATGGTATAATTTATATTACTGTTTAATAAATATAATACATGATTAGTTTAGATCTGGACCAATTTCTAAATTAACATATGGGGTCATTTCGGAAATGCTATATGTTGTTTCCGGCCTCATTTAAGATGCCTAGATAGTGTAGTTTAATTATGCTTCACCTCTTGCCATGTTTAACAACATTTAATATTGTCGTGTACCTAACGAGAGTGAACTAATTAATTCGAACGTGGAGTTTCGTCAATATGCAACCCGTTGCATATTGAACTTCACTTAATGTGTAGTATTTGTTTGTTGTGATTGCCATGTCTTGCATAATTAAACCGGACATGCATCATGTTTGTTTGCGCATCATGTCATGCATATGTCATGATGTTTCGTGTGTTGATTGTTTCTTCTGGATTGATTCTTCTCGATAGAGTTCCAAAAGCGTTCGGAGTGTGAGGATTCGTTCGACTACGTCCCGTTCGTCTACTTCACGGATCGCCTGCTTCACAGATTCGTTCTTCTTCCAAGGGGGATCTCAGGCAAGATGACCCATTTCCCTGGATACCATTACTATCATTGCCATGCTAGTTGTCTCATTGCTATCGCTGTCTCGCTACCTACCACTTGTATGTCAAGCCTCCCAAATTGCCATGAAAAGCCTCTAACCTCTCCACATCCCAGCAAAACATTGTTTGGCTATGTTACTGCTTGCCCAGCCCTTCTTATAGCGTTGCTAGTTGCAGGTGCAATGTTTCCATGTGCCAACATGGATGTTTTTGTTATTTCACAATATTATTGCTATTTAATTTAATGCACATATATATACTTGGTAAGGGTGGAAGGCTTAGCCTTTTGCTCGGTGTTTTGTTCCACTCTTGCCACCCTAGTTACTTGTGTACCGGTGTTATGTTCCATAATTGAGCGATCCTAACATGCTCGGGGTTGTTATGGGGACCCCCTTGATTTTCGTTTTAGGATAAAACTTGTCTGGCAAGGCCCAACATTGGTACTATTTGCTTAATAACAACTAAAATTTGCATAGGGCATTGATCACCTCGTGGATAATTAATCAACCCCCGGGCCAGTGCTCCTCATGAGTGTTGGTCCACCTACCTAGCAGTCGGCGGTGCCACCTTGGGGCAACTCGAGGCATTTTCAGGCTACCGTCCACTTCGCATAGACGGATGATGCAAGTAGATAGAGAGCGCGCGGCTCTAGATGCGGATCTGGTTCACCGGGAGGTCTTGCTGGACTTGTTTTACCTTTCTCGAACGTCTTGTGCGAGGAATTCTGAGAATACTTCGGGCTATCTCGAGGTTGCGATTTTCCAGTGGAATTGCCTAGGAAGATCACGAGATTCGTGGTCGAGGTTATTCCCACGGCGTGTGGTTAGTTTGTGATGGATGAGTTGGAGCACCCCTGCAGGGTTAAATCTTTCGGAAAGCCGTGCCCGCGGTTACGTGGCAACTTGGAAACTTTGTTTAACACCCGGTCATAGCAAACTTGAAGTAAACTCCAATAAAATACACCAACCGTGTGCGTAACCGTGACTGTCTCTTCTCGTGAGTCCTTATCCGAGAGAGAACACGGTGGGGTTATGTTTGTTCGTAAGTAGGTGTTCAGGATCTCTTAGAGATCATTACGTGTTCACGTCCATTTATTCGACAATCATCCCCCTTTATTCTTGTACTCGTAAGTTAGCCACTCAAATAAATGCTTAGTCGCTTGCTGCAGCCTCGCCACTTAACCATACCTCACCCATTAAGCTTTAATAGTCTTGATACCCTTGGAAATGAGATTGTTGAGTCCCTGTGGCTCACAGATTACTACAACAACAGTTGCAGGTACATGTAATGTGATGATTTGACGTGAGCGTGATGCTTGTTTGATTTGGAGTTCTTCTTATTCTTCTTCTTCATCAATCATAGGATGGGTTCCAGGTGGCAGCCTGGGATAGCAAGGATGGATGTCATTTTATCGTTTGATTTTGTCCGTAGTCGGACCCTGCTCATCTGTATGATGATTGTATATGTTGTTTTATTGATGTGATCTTGATGTAGCTTGTGGCGAGTGTAAGCCAATTCCATATACTCATCTCTTCTTTACATGTACTTGTAATGATATCCATTCTTGCGAAACGACGAGATGCGCTTCTATCCATGTCGAGGCCCTCGTGCCAAAATAAGGATATGATCGCATCTTGGGCGTGACACAAATAGATTGAGAAGCAACCAACCAAGAAACAAAAATTCACATAAACGAGCATTGAGCATAACTAACACCGAATAATGCACCATAAGTAAGATGTAATTTCATTGCATAACTATTGACTTTTGTGCATGCATAGGGAATCACAAACCTTAACACCAATATTCCTACTAAAGCATAATTACTCACTACACTCACATATTACTATCATCGTGTCTCAAAATTATTACAAGGAATCAAGTTTAATTTGTCCAATGATCTTCATGAAAGTTTTTATTATATCCCTCTTGGATATCTATCACTTTGGGACTAGTTTCATATATTGCCATTGCTTTTGACAAGCTCACACAAATTTAAGTGAAGAACATGAGCATAAAAGTTTCATCTCTCAAAATAGTATAAGTGAAGCATGAGAGGATTTCTTCAAAATTTACTAACTCTAAAAATAATCTAAGTGAAGCATGAGAGTGTTTCTTCAAAAGCTTCCAAGCACACCGTTCTCAAAAAGATATAAGTGAAGCACTAGAGCAATTCTATAGCTCAAAAAGTTTAAGTGAAGCATATAGAGCAATTCTAACAAATCATAGCATAATTTTTGCTCTCTCAAATAGGTGTGTCTAGCAAGGATACAAGTGACAAACTAAAAAGCAAAGAAAGCATAGACTCAAATGATACAACATGCTCCAAGAAAAACTCATGATATGTGACGAATAAAAATATAGCTCCAAGTAAAATACCGATGGTCGTTAGAAGAAAGAGGGGATGCCACTCGGGGCATCCCCAAGCTTAGTTGCTTGTTTCTATTTGGATATATCTTGGGGGTGCTATTGCATCCCCAAGCTTAGGCTCTTTTCACTCCTTATTCCTTCATCCATCGTGATCTCACCCAAAACTTGAAAACTTCAATCACACAAAACTCAACAAAATCTTCGTGAGATCCGTTAGTATAATAAAGCAAATCACCACTTTAAGTACTATTGCAAACCCATTCAAAATTTATTATTGCATTATAACTACTATATTTTAACTTTACCATGGCTCATACCTTTCAATACAACCCATAGATTCATCAAAACAAGCACACAATGCAACGAAAACAGAATCTGTCTTAAACAGAATAGTCTGTAGTAATCTGTTCTCTAACCATACTTCTGTAACTCTAAAATTTCTGAAAAATTAGTAAAACGTAAAGCATTTGTACAGAAATACTGTGTTAAAATTTCAGCTCAATATCATGTTCCAGTAAAATATGAAAATTCGCACACTGGAGGCAAAGTTTCTGTTTCAGATTCAGCATTGTTTCTACTCATCTTATGAATCATCCTAAAGGCTTTACTTGACACAAACACTAAATAAAACATAAAAACACAATCATAACAGAGGCATAATTGTGTCAACCCTCTAAAACATAAAGAAAAAGATGAAAATAAATTTATTCATTGGGTTGCCTCCCAACAAGCTCTTTCTTTATAGCCATTAAGATAGGCTTGAGATTTCAATGATGCCCTCATGAAAGATAATAATAACAACACAAAGAGAGCATCATGAAGCATATGGAAAATACACTTAAGTCTAACATACTTCCTATGCATAGGCATTTTATAAGCAAACAAATTATCAAGGTAAGCAAAAACTAGCATATGGAACGAAGAAGAAAGAGACAATAGCAATCTCAGCATGAAGAGAGGTAATTTAGTATCATAAAAATTTCTACAACCATAATTTCCTCTCTCATAATAATTACATTTAGGATCATAATCAAATTCAACAATATAGCTATCGTACACAATAGTCTCTTTATGATTAACATGCATAAAGTTTTTATCGTCTTCCAAAATAGTGGGATTATCATCAACTAAAGTTATGACCTCTCCAAACCCACTTTTATCAAAAAATTCATAAGATTGAACACTCTCCAAATATGTGGGATTCTTTTTACCTAAAGTTGACACTCTCCCAAACCCACTTTCGATACTATTGCAAACATTATTATCAATAACATATTCAACATGAGGCAAAAATAAACTTTCAAGATCATAAGAAGCATTATCACCCCAATCATGATCATTGCAATAAGAAGTTGACATGCCAAAATTATCATCCCCAAGCTTGTAGTTTTGCATATCATTAACATAATTGACATTAATATAATTTATAGTAACATAATTGCAATCATGCTTTTCAATCAAGATCTATCATGAATCACCTTATAAATTTCTTCTTTCAACGCTTCATTAAAAAAATTAGATTCATGATTTTCAAACAAAACTTCATAGGGATAATCAAGTGCACTCAACTCACTAGCAATTGGTTCATCATAATTTGGTCTTTTGAAAATATTAGCAAGTGGATGAGGATCCATATCAATAGAGTTTTAGCAAGTGAAGATGCAAAGAAATAGAAGGCACATGGCAACACAAGCAAAGACAGCAAACAAGCAAACAAAAAGAGATCCGGCGAGAAAAAGGCGAACGAGAAAAAGAGGGCGAATAAAACGGCAAATTTGGTGAAGTGGGGGAGAGGAAAATGAGAGGCAAATGGCAAATAATGTAATTGCAAGGAGATGAGATTTGTGATTAAGAACCTGATAGATGTTGATGGTGTCTCCTCGGCGCCAGAGATTGGCACGTTGAAGAGACCGCTTCCTCCCCAGCAACGGCGCCAGAAATTCCTTTGACATGGCTTGAGACTGTGTCGGTATTTCCCCAAAGAGGAAGGGATGATGCAGCACAGCGACAGTAAGTATTTCCCTCAGTTATGAAACCAAGGTATCGAACCAGTAGGAGGATCACCACCGCCTAATAAACATCACCTGCACACAAAGAACACATACTTGCAACCCAACGCGAAAGAGAGGTTGTCAATCTGTCTACGGTAAAAAGATAGATTAGGATATGATAGATTGGAGAGATAGATCTCTCAAGAATACAAAATAAAAAGAACAAATAAAAAGTGCAGCAAGGTATTTTTGGGTTTTTGGAATAATAGATCTGAAAGCAAAAGCGGCAAGAAGATAGATCGGAAAGCAATATGTTGGAAAAAGTAGACCCGGGGGCCATAGGTTTCACTAGTGGCTTCTCTCATGAGTATAGCACACGGTGGGTGAACAAATTACTGTTGGGCAAATGATTGAAGATCAAATAATCATGACGATATCCAAGGCGATGATCATTATATAGGCATCACGTCCAAGATAAGTAGACCGACTCCTGCCTGCATCTACTACTATTACTCCACACATTGACCGCTATCGAGCATGCATCTAGTGTATTAAGTTCATGGGAAAATGGAGTAACACAATAAGAATGATGACATAATGTAGACAAGATCTATTCATGTAGGAATAGACACCATCTTGTTATCCTTAATAGCAACGATACATGCGTGCCTCGCTGCCCCTTCTGTCACTGAGAGAGGACACCGCAAGATCGAACCCATCACAAAGCACCTCTTCCCATGGCAAGAAAAATCGATCTAGTTGGCCTAACTAAACCAAAGATTCGAAGAAGAAATACGAGGCTATAAGTAGTCATGCATATGAGAGATCAAAGAAGACTCAAATAATATTCATGGATAGAAACTGATCATGAACTCAAAATTCATCGGATCCTAACAAACACACCGCAAAAGTTTACATCAAATAGATCTCCAAGAGACCGTTATATTGAGAATCAAAAGAGAGAGAGGAAGCCATCTAGCTACTACCTACGGACCCATAGGTCTATGGTGGACTACTCACGCATCATCGGAGAGGCACAAATGAGGATGATGAACCCCTCCATGATGGTGTTAGATTGGATCTCGAGGCTCTGGAACTTGCGGCGACTGGATGTGTTTTTCGTCGACTCCTCTAGGGTTTCTGGAATATTTGGAAATTTATAGGCATCAGAGGCGGTGGAGAGGGATCCCGAGGAGGGCACAACCCATCAAGGCGTGCCTGGGGCCTCTGGCGCGCCCTGGTGGGTTGTGGTCTCCACGGCCCACCTCTCTGGCACTTCTTTGGCCCACTGGATGTCTTCTGGTCCAAAAAATCTCCAAATTTTTTTGCCGCGATTGGACTCCGTTTGGTACTGATATTCTGCGAAGTAAAAAACAAGCAAAAAAAGCAACTGGCACTTTGGCACTATGTCAATAGGTTAGTCCCAAAAAATGATATAAAGTTGCTATAAAATGATTGTAAAACATCCAAGAATGATAATATAATAGCATGGAACAAGCAAAAATTAGAGACACGTTGAAGATGTATCAGCATCCCCAAGCTTAATTCCTACTCGTCCTCGAGTAGGTAAATGATAAAAACAGAATTTTTGATGTGGAATGTTGCCTAACAAGTTCATCACATAATATGTTCTTTTGTAGCATGGACATTTGGACTTTTAATTGATTCAAAGCAATAATATAGTTTTAACATAATGACTTCAATACTCAAGCATGCCAACAAGCAACCATGTCTTTCAAAATATCAACACTAAAGGAAGTTATCCCTAGCCCATCATGCTCAATCATTGATCCATTCATGAAACACAGTCAAATATTAGCTATACCCAATGCTCAAGTACGATCATAGTGCCCCATACTTGGTGCTTTATAAGAGAAGATGGAGACTCAAAGTAAAAATAAAAATTGCATAAAGTAGGGATTTGTAGAGGTGCCAGAGCTCAAAGTTTAAATTGAGAGAGAGAAATATTTTGAGTGGCATGCCTTTCCTGTCAACGAAAACGACAAAGTAGTTCACAATACTTTCCATGCTAGATATATCATAGGCAGTTCCCAAACAGAAAATAAAGTTTATTCCTTTTTCCACCATTCTTTCACAATCCATGGCTGGCCGTATCCACGGTTGCCTTCCATACCAACACTTTCCAAGGAATTTATTATTTGACAACATAAAGTAATTTTTTTCTTTTTCATTTCGGGACTGGGCAACCCTATTACCGCCGCACTCTCGTGCAATGACAAGTGAATAAACACTCATCTTTAGAATAACACATCTAGCATGGAAAAATATTGGACACCCCCTACCGTTTCATGAGCGGTACGAGCACACAAAAAGGAAATTTATTTTGAAAATTAGAGATGGCACATACAAATTTGCTTAGAACGGCATGGAAATAACGCATATAGGTAGGTATGGTGGACTCATAAGGCAAAACTGGGTTTAAGGATTTTGGATGCACAAGTAGTATTTTCTACTTAGTACAAGTGGAGGCTAGCAAATAGATTGAGAAGCAACCAACAAAGAAACGAAAATTCACATAAACGAGGGATGCATAGGTGAATAATGCACCATAAGTAGGATGTAATTTCATTGCATAACTATTGACTTTCGTGCATGCATAGGTGAAAGAACCACGATGTCGCCTAGAGGGGGGGTGAATTGGCGTTTTAAAATCTTTTACAGATTTGGCTATATCCTAATGCGGAAATAAATTGAGCGGATATGTTTCAAGCACAAATCCTAAATATACTAGGGTCAACTAAGTGCACCAACAACTTGTTCTAAATAATATGAGCACAACAAGGATATTAACAAGCACAAGTAAGTTACACAAACTTACTTGAGCAATATCACAAGATATGGAAGTGTGTGACACAAGTTAGCAATTCATACTAAACACAAGATATATCAGTAGTAGCAAGTATGAATTGCGGGATATAAAGTGTAGGCTTAAATAATTAATCTTTACAAGGAAATAGCAAACACAATATAATGAGGACAACAATATATAGTGAATGTATGCTCAAGTAGCCAAGGTAAACCACAAGTAAGGAGATAGGGTTAAGGATAACCAAAGTCACGGAGACGAGGATGTATCCCGATGTTCACTTCCTTGAAGGGAAGCTAGTCACCGTTAGAGAGGTGGATGTTACCACGAAGGCACACCAACGCCATGAAGGCTCACCCTATTCTCCTTGAGATATCACCACAAGGCGATTCCAAACCACTAGTGGTAGGCCTTGAGGCGGCCTCCAAACCTTCACAAACTTTCCGGGGGACAAATCACAAGTTGATTCCTCACCGGAGCACTCCTACCGCCTAGGAGTCTCCAACCTCCAAGAGTAACAAGATCAAGGGGGAAATGCTTAAGACTTGCTCAAATCACGAATTCCTTTGGTCAACAGAGGGAGAGGGAGTGGATCTATCACTTGATTGGAAAATCTCTCAAGAACTCTCACTAATCTCTCCGGGATCGGGATCTGAGATTTGGTGTAGGAGAAGTGAGAGGGAGCCACTTTGGTGTTCTAGGGTTCTTTTGGATTGAGTGGTCAACCCCTCCATGAAGTGGTGAAGGGGTATATATAGCATGGGTGAAAATATGGCCGTTGTAGTGTAAGTGGCTGTGTCGGGCCGGACATTCGGGCCAAGGGCCGGACATCCGGCAACTGTGAAGTGTGCACACGAACAGAGAGATATGGTGTCAATGTACAGAGCCCGGACATCTGGCCAAAGTTGGGGCCGCGGACATCCGGCCAAGTACCGGACATCCGGGGGGACACAAACAACATTTCAACATGTTTATGGACATCGACGGCCGGATTTCCGGGGAAGATCCCGGATATCCGGGGGACACAAAAACTGCAGGCGCCCCAAAAGTAAAACATGCATAACTTTCTCATACGGACTCCGATTTTGATGATCTTGGGCTCATTTTGAAGCTAGTGAAAAACTCCAGGCCCTCACATAGAGATCTACCCAATGTAAGACGAAATGGAGGGGACAAAGCATGCAAAGGTTAGATCATATACTTTGGGGAACCTAGTTGGCTATGGATTTCTTTGGTGTATAGGATATGAGTGGAATAATTTATGGAAGATGTTGACTTGAGCAAATCCATCACGAACCCCTTTGATCCCCTCTTAATAGTGCGGGATCCCTATAACTCAAGAATCATAAAAGATCTACACTACATGGCTATCGAGAATCCATTCTTGAGTGTATATGTTTCTTCGGTGGTCATCACTCCACACCACTAACGCCAAAGGAACTAATACCTTTGACTCGAGCCTTCCACTTAAGCTTGATGTTATTGTTTCTTCTTGGCTCAAGTTGAAGGCAAGACATTGGTGAAGTCTTCAAGTAGCTCTCCTATACACAATGTGGAAAGCCTTGCTTTGTATTCATCTTCACTTGTCCATCATGTGAACATCCACAAGCTTCAAGCATGTAATCCTTCGGGATGGTTATCTTGAACTTGCCCTTGTCAACCATGATCATGAACACATGATGTCATCCTCTCATGGACACTTGGAATCTCTCTCTTGACACGAGCCCATGAGAATAACCTAACCCTCATAGACATAGACAACACATAGTATGGGTTAATACGCAAAGTGCAATGGACAATTACTTACCATACCACAAGATCTCATGTGGTACATCATTTGCGCTTGTGTGATGACCAACTTTGAGTTAAATCTTTGGTCTTCATCTTGGTTAACATTTATCTTTGATACATGATTAATATTGATGTCTTGAAGGCCCTGTTGATTTCTTACTATGCTTCATTGCTTCAAGACATGATTATCAGTATCTCAATTCATCATGACCATATCAAGTTTCTCCATGAATCTCATATTGGCTATAACTTGCTCGTCTTCATGATCGAACATAGTCCCTTGAGAGGCACAATAAATTCTTCACTTGAATTACTTGCTTGAAGACATAATCATCCATGACTCAACATATGAGCTCATCATGATCATATCTTCAGGACATATATAGACTTCTTCTCTTTAGTTATTCGCTCAAGATGTTGATCCATCATGGTTCAAACCATAAGCCAAAGCATGAGGACGACTAAGATCCTCAATGAACTTCACATAGATCACATCTTGTTCATCACACGGAATTCATCTTCATCATATCGTATTTGATCCAATCATTGAGCTCATCGCAATGCATGAATAATATTCCTTCAAATGTATAACTCAATGCAAACATTAGTCCATTAGGATTGTCATCAATTACCAAAACCACACATGGGGACTACATGCACTTTCAATCTCCCCCATTTTGGTAGTTGATGACAATCTCAATAAGAGGATTTATATAATGAATTTTGACACAAGTATGCCATTTATCTGTGGATAAATTGTATACTTGCGATGGTTTTGATACCGTCAAGTGTCACAAAGATACTTGAGTTTATCACACTCGGTGTACTAACATCAAAATACTACACAAGGATTTCATGTTGGTAGAGCCACAATATATAGAGCAAGCCCCCCCATAATATATGCATGTGTGAATGAACTTTGAATTTCCTTGCTTGCATATATTGGTTGACATACACCAGGTGGAGTTTTATCTATATATATTCATTCATGCAATAAACATATATAACTAGGTTAAATATGCATGAAGGACAATAAGCCATAAGCACTCTTAAATCCTCTAAACTTCTCCCCCATTGGCAACAGATACCAAAATGGGACAAATCTCGAAGAAAATGAGTTCCTCCTTTAAGTATGCATGTTACAAGATGTGAGTGAAATAAAATGCACATATTCAATGACGGGAAATTTGAGGAGCTCGGGATCTAGAGATTGCAATATATTTTGGACAAGATATAATATGAATATCCAATTCGATCAACATGATAAGTATGGGTCCAAAATACATCCAAACACATGAGTGCCCAAGATTATATGCAAACCATACAAGCACTCACTTCACAACCTCTTACCGAGACCACCAATGAATCAAGAAGGAAACAACCAAGTGACTGGTAAGGATCAAGTGATATCAAGGAAAGATGGGAACTTACTTATGTGCAAAAATTTCTAAGTGGACAATAGTAGCCTATGTATCCACAAAGAACCTTGCACACATAAAATAGTCACAATTGATAAAACATGATATGCACAAGTGAAATCCATTATTATACACTTGTGATCCTAACATAAGAGCAAGGAACATGGCACAAAGCACATGGCACAAATTGATCTCATTTGTATAACAATGAATAACTAAGTAAGATAGCAAATACCAAAAGAACATAGAAAGTTGCACATGAGAGAACATTTTAGAAGTTGATATGCAATGAATTTCTTAATTGGCATGTTTTGGGATAAGTGAATCAGAATATGGTTTTATAGATCCCCATTATATGCTTCTACTCAAAAGTATAACCATTGCAATAGAGTGTTTTCTAATAACATGCAAGAAAACACGAATACAATAAGTACGATTACATAATATGATGTAAATACTTGTTACCGAGAAAGCATTGGTATGGAGTAGTAATCATTGAGTCATATACTCTTGGCTCTAATTCCCACGTGGTGACACCACCTTGTTTATGAATAAGCCAAGGCAACAATGCTTCTCCAATGTACCTAAATCACTTTTAAGTACAATATGGTCCCCAAACCTATTGGGTCTGAAGTAGTTAGTCTAACTACAAAATATAGGGCAAAAACCACTCAATTAAGTGCATATAGATATGAATTTGAAGTTCATGCACATCTTAGATATTAAGAATATGATGGACTTACCATATATATCTTGGATCAAATAAAGTGAATAAGGCATGAGAATTTACACATAGTAAATATGCATGCAGAAGCCTACAAAAATCCAAAGAGATACAAATTGGCCAAATGAACACATAACCGTTAATACTTCCAACAACATCACTAATCATTCATGTGGTCCAAAATAAATCAAAGTGAGGAATCAACATATGATAGCACACAAAGTTCAACACATGAACCAAGCAAAACCAATGAGCATATAAGATATGCATTGCACATATTCTTACATGCATATCTCACTTAAGTAGATATACAATAGTACAAGTGATAAGATACTAACTCCCATAATACCATAAGAACTAGTAATATGAACTCAAACAAAGGCATGGGATATTACCGGGAGGCAAATGAATTTCACGGCTAGATATAAAATGTAAGTAGAAGCAAAGCCAATATGAAGATGATCATCAAACTCTACCATACAAGGAGTACCATGCATAAGAGAACACAATGGTATTTTGAATTATCATTCGGTGATAGATTCCAAATAAGCACAAGATCATCTATACTCACACAAGCATGATATGAGAGTTTAGCAATGAGCACATTGCTTAGATAACATCTTATTAACATTCCAATTCGGTAGATCATCATTGTAGAGAAACAATTGGAATGGTTGCATCATATATACCCTTATTTTAAGTATGATCTAGTAGATAAACCATGAATAAAATCTCACAAGAATATCATGCCCATACGCATCCAAGGAATGAACAACAAAAGAATTATTATGCAAATAGACACGTGTTGACCATAGCAAGCCACAGAGATATTCTCGAGTCAATTCAAACTTCTTGCTTCATCTAAAACTACACCATATACATTGCAAGGTAATGTTCGTCTGTGATAGCCGGATGTACGGCCCCTGTGCCGGATGTCCGAGAGAGCAAGCAGTCGTCGGATTTCCGGGAAGTGCCTCGGATATCTATCCCCCCTGCTATCCAGAGAGCATTAGTTTTACCAGATATGGGCCAGATGTCCGGCACACCGCCGGTTGTCCGGGTTTTCACATAAGGGCCAGATGTCCGGGGCATCCCCAGATGTCCGGCACCCCTACTTTTCTCTCGCCTCAGTGTATCGTGTGTTAGTAATTTTACACCGGATGTCCGGACAGTGCCAGCCACAAAAATATAAGAATATCGCTAATAGATTCTAAGTGACAATCATCAATTGTTCATATTAACAAGGATTGTGATATGCACAAAGCATATCACTCCCCCATAATGTGATGATCCATTAATATCTCAAAAGAGCCCAATAAGATGTAACTAAGAGGAAATGAAGGCTCAAAACTATACACACAACTATATGACGTGCATATCAGCCTACACATGCTAGATAACACAAATCAAGCATACTAGGAGGCACAACATATACAAGCTCATGCTAGGTACAAAACCTAAACATGCATGGGGCAAGTAACTTTCAGTGTATACAAATATAAATACAAGTTACCGCCAAGAGAAGCATTGGAATGACAAATATGATGATAATCTTCTTGACTTGGCTTGAACCATAATAAATGGTGAAAATCATTTTTCTTCATGAACTAGCCAAGTCTCCAATGCCCTCCACACACCTATTGATTAAGTTTGCGCTTGATGGTCCCCAACCAAGTTGGGTCCTAAGAAGTTAGTAACAATAGGCTTGGCAACCCAAATGGTCTTTTCTTTACACAAACCACTTTGGGTGCCCACAAACTTGGCAAACAAATTACCAACATTATCCTTTCTAAGTGAATAATGATCATTGACAATTGGAGGCTTAGAGACATTACCGTTGGGACATGATGAAGATATGTGTCCCTTCTCATGGCAAATATAGCAACATGTTCTCCCCTTTATCTTCTTCTTTACTTTCTCAACTTGGAGAACATTATCTTGGTTAAGCATGGGAAGAGGCCTTTCATTATCTTGAGATTGAACTTGAGGCCACTTCCCTTGATGCTTCACACTTGAAGCCTTCTTCTTCAATGGACAAGATCTCACATGGTGTCCAATATTCTTGCACTTGAAGCAAATAATGTTGGCCGAATTCTTGACTTGATCTTGTCCCTTCTTCTTATTCTTGGACTTCTTCTTGTTGGAGATGAAATCAAGTCCTATTTTGTCTTGAGGGTCCTTTTGCACACTCAAGATATTATCACAACATTTTTCCAAGTCTTTCTTCAAACTAGTGACTTGGGCCTTGAGCTCTTTATTTTCCTCTACAATGTTAGTATTAACAAGAGAACTAGAAGAAGTAGAAGCTTCATTGTTAGAGCAACAAGGCATGGCGAGAAATTCAACACAAGATGTATCAATATCATGTAGAGAGGAATTGCTAGGACTATCACATGGCAACAAGGCATTTCGAGTAGAAGATGTGCTAATGTCGACATGAGACTCACAAGATTTTACCTTGGTGACCATAGCCTCATGAGCTAACTTTAGCCCATCATGAGAGATTAGAAGATCCTCATGAGTGCCCAAAAGCTTTTCATGACTTTCTTCCAATTTCCCATAATTGCTAGTTAGCAAATCAAGTTGAGTCCTCAGCTCAACATTTTCTTTCAATATCGATGCTTCACACAAGATAGAGTTAGTAGCACAAACATCATTATCAATACGAGAGGAGCATGTAGAAACTAGAGACTCCGCATGAGTAGCTTGAAGTTCCTCATGAGACTTAGAGAGTTTGGTGAGCTCTCCTTTGACATTCTTGTAGCCAAGGTCAAGGTGCTCAAAATCCTCTTTAAGTTTACAATGAGTAACTTCAATCTCTTCTTTTGAAGACCTCAAGTTACTAAGAGATTGATGAGCCTTAGCAAGTTCATGTTCAAGTTGTTCACTTTTTGCTTGCTCGTTAAGAAATAAATTATTACATTTTTCAAAGCAAGCAAGAACATCTTGGAACCTTTTATAAGTGTTATTTTTAGCTCTATGAAGAGTTTTCCCAATCTCATAGAGATTTTGAGTCAAGTCATCATCACCATCTTCCTCATTACAACTATCATCATTATCACTAAGAGAAGATGATACATCGTCATTACCTCTTGCCATGAGGCACATGTGAACAAAGGGGGTTGATGATGATTCTTTTGGACAAGAGGGTTCTTCATCAATCAAGCGTGCCATGTCATTACCCTGTGACATGTCACATGTTGATGAAGTGGAAGCTGTTGAAGTGTCCAAGCAATCAGAGGTGGAGGCAATGGAGAGCTCTTCCATCACTTCCTCCCAAATAGCGTTGACTCCCACAAGGTTGGACCCACCATATGTAGTTTCAAGTTTGGTCCAAGCCTCATGAGGCAACGAACAAGTCGAGATTGACTTGAACACCTCGAAGGTTATAGCTTGGTGAATGACACTTAAAGCTTCATTGTCAACATGCATATCTTCAAGTGACGGAGATTCTCCATCCATTAGATTTGAATTCCCTACAACAGTAATCCGTAAAGCATTTAGACCCATGGCCCGAAAGTGACAAAGCATGCGTAATCTTCACATAATGTAATTTGTGCCATTAGAACAAAATGTGTCATCGTGCACTAGTTCACTAGTCGACATCGTTACTCTCTAGGCGGTGAAGCCTAATAAGGAGAGACCTTGCTCTGATACCAATTGAAAGAACCATGATGTCGCCTAGAGGGGGGGGGGGTGAATAGGCGTTTTAAAATATTTTACGGATTTGGCTATATCCTAATGCGGAAATAAACTGAGCGGATATGTTTCAAGCACAAATCCTAAATATACTAGGCTCAACTAAGTGCACCAACAACTTGTTCTAAATAATATGAGCACAACAAGGATATTAACAAGCACAAGTAAGTTACACAAACTTACTTGAGCAATATCACAAGATATGGAAGTGTGTGACACAAGTTAGCAATTCATACTAAACACAAGATATATCAGTAGTAGCAAGTATGAATTGCGGGATATAAAGTGTAGGCTTAAATAATTAATCTTTACAAGGAAATAGCAAACACAATATAATGAGGACAACAATATATAGTGAATGTATGCTCAAGTAGCCAAGGTAAACCACAAGTAAGGAGATAGGGTTAGGGATAACCAAAGTCACGGAGACAAGGATGTATCCCGATGTTCACTTCCTTGGAGGGAAGCTAGTCACCGTTAGAGAGGTGGATGTTACCACGACGGCACACCAACGCCACGAAGGCTCACCCTATTCTCCTTGAGATATCTCCACGAAGGCGATTCCCAACCACTAGTGGTAGGCCTTGAGGCGGCCTCCAAACCTTCACAAACTTTTCGGGGGACAAATCACAAGTTGATTCCTCACCGGAGCACTCCTACCGCCTAGGAGTCTCCAACCTCCAAGAGTAACAAGATCAAGGGGGAAATGCTCAAGACTTGCTCAAATCACGAATTCCTTTGGTCAAGAGAGGGAGAGGGAGTGGATCTATCACTTGATTGGAAAATCTCTCAAGAACTCTCACTAATCTCTCCAGGATCTGAGATTTGGTGTAGGAGAAGTGAGAGGGAGCCACTTTGGTGTTCTAGGGTTCTTTTGGATTGAGTGGTCAACCCCTCCACGAAGTGGTGAAGGGGTATATATAGCGCGGGTGAAAATATGGCCGTTTTAGTGTAAGTGGCTGTGTCGGGCCGGACATCCGGGCCAAGGGTCGGACATCCGGCGACTGTGAAGTGTGCACACGAACAGAGAGATATGGTGTCAATGTACAGGGCCCGGACATCTGGCCAAGGCCCCGGACATCCGGCCAAGTACCGGACATCCGGGGGGACACAAACAACATTTCAACATGTTTCTGGACATCGACGGCCGGATTTCCGGGGAAGATCCCGGATATCCGGGGGACACAAAAACTGCATGCGCCCCAAAAGTAAAACATGCATAACTTTCTCATACAGACTCCGATTTTGATGATCTTGGGCTCGTTTTGAAGCTAGTGAAAAACTTCAGGCCCTCACATAGAGAGCCACCCAATGTAAGACGAAATGTAGGGGACACAGCATGCAAAGGTTAGATCATATACTTTGGGGAACCTAGTTGGCTATGGATTTCTTTGGTGTATAGGATATGAGTGGAATAGTTTATGGAAGATGTTGAATTGAGCAAATCCATCACGAACCCCTTTGATCCCCTCTTAATAGTGCGGGATCCCAATAACTCAAGAATCATAAAAGAGCTACACTACATAGCTATCGAGAATCCATTCTTGAGTGTATATGTTTCTTCGGTGGTCATCACTCCACACCACTAACGCCAAAGGAACTAATACCTTTGACTCGAGCCTTCCACTTGAGCATGATGTTATTGTTTCTTCTTGGCACAAGTTGAAGGCAAGACATTGGTGAAGTCTTCAAGTAGCTCTCCCATACACAATGTGGGAAGCCTTGCTTTGTATTCATCTTCACTTGTCCATCATGTGAACATCCACAAGCTTCAAGCATGTAATCCTTCGGGATGGTTATCTTGAACTTGCCCTTGTCAACCATGATCATGAACACATGATGTCATCCTCTCATGGACACTTGGAATCTCTCTCTTGACACGAGCCCATGAGAACAACCTAACCCTCATAGACATAGACAACACATAGTATGGGTTAATACGCAAAGTGCAATGGACAATTACTTACCATACCACAAGATCTCATGTGGTACATCATTTGCGCTTGTGTGATGACCAACTTTGAGTTAAATCTTTGGTCTTCATCTTGGTTAACATTTATCTTTGATACATGATTAATATTGATGTCTTGAAGGCCCTGTTGATTTCTTACTATGCTTCATTGCTTCAAGACATGATTACCAGTATCTCAATTCATCATGACCATATCAAGTTTCTCCATGAATCTCATATTGGCTATAACTTGCTCGTCTTCATGATCGAACATAGTCCCTTGAGAGGCACAATAAATTCTTCACTTGAATTACTTGCTTGAAGACATAATCATCCATGACTCAACATATGAGCTCATCATGATCATATCTTCAAGACATATGTAGACTTCTTCTCTTTAGTTATTCTCTCAAGATGTTGATCCATCATGGTTCAAACCATAAGCCAAAGCATGACGACGACTGAGATCCTCAATGAACTTCACATAGATCACATCTTGTTCATCACACGGAATTCATCTTGATCATATCGTATTTGATCCAATCATTGACCTCATCGCAATGCATGAATAATATTCCTTCAAATGTATAACTCAATGCAAACATTAGTCCATTAGGATTGTCATCAATTACCAAAACCACACATGGGGACTACATGCACTTTCAATCTCCCCCATTTTGGTAGTTGATGACAATCTCAATAAGAGGATTTATATAATGAATTTTGACACAAGTATGCCATTTATCCGTGGATAAATTGTATACTTGCGATGGTTTTGATACCGTCAAGTGTCACAAAGATACTTGAGTTTATCACACTCGGTGTACTAACATCAAAATACTACACAAGGATTTCATGTTGGTAGAGCCACAATATATAGAGCAAGCTCCCCCATAATATATGCATGTGTGAATGAACTTTGAATTTCCTTGCTTGCATATATTGGTTGACATACACCAGGTGGAGTTTTCTCTATATATATTCATTCATGCAATAAACATATATAACTAGGTTAAATATGCATGAAGGACAATAAGCCATAAGCACTCTTAAATCCTCTAAACTTCTCCCCCATTGGCAACAGATACCAAAATGGGACAAATCTCGAAGACAATGAGTTCCTCCTTAAAGTATGCATATTACAAGATGTGAGTGAAATAAAATGCACATATGCAATGACGGGAAATTTGAGGAGCTCAGGATCTAGAGATTGCAATATATTTTGGACAAGATATAATATGAATATCCAATTCAATCAACATGATAAGTATGGGCCCAAAATACATCCAAACACATGAGTGCGCAAGATTATATGCAAACCATACAAGCACTCACTTCACAACCTCTTATCGAGACCACCAATGAATCAAGAAGGAAACAACCAAGTGACTGGTAAGGATCAAGTGATATCAAGGAAAGATGGGAACTTACTTATGTGCAAAAATTTCTAAGTGGACAATAGTAGCCTATGTATCCACAAAGAACCTTGCATACATAAAATAGTCACAATTGATAAGAACATGATATGCACAAGTGAAATCCATTATTATACACTTGTGATCCTAACATAAGAGCAAGGAACATGGCACAAAGCACATGGCACAAATTGATCTCATTTGTATAACAATGAATAACTAAGTAAGATAGCAAATACCACAAGAACATAGAAAGTTGCACGTGAGAGAACATTTTAGAAGTTGATATGCAATGAATTTCTTAATTGGCATGTTTTGGGATAAGTGAATCAGAATATGGTTTTATAGATCCCCATTATATGCTTCTACTCAAAAGTCTAACCATTGCAATAGAGTGTTTTCTAATAACATGCAAGAAAACACGAATACAATAAGTACGATTATATAATATGATGTAAATACTTGTTACCGAGAAAGCATTGGTATGGAGTAGTAATCATTGAGTCATATAATCTTGGCTCTAATTCCCTCGTGGTGACACCACCTTGTTTATGAATAAGCCAAGACAACAATGCTTCTCCAATGTACCTAAATCACTTTTAAGTACAATATGGTCCCCAAACCTATTGGGTTTTCAAACAAAACTTCATAGGGATAATCAAGTGCACTCAACTCACTAGCAATTGGTTCATCATAATTTGGTCTTTTGAAAATATTAGCAAGTGGATGAGGATCCATATCAATAGATTTTTAGCAAGTGAAGATGCAAGCAAATAGAAGGCACATGACAACACAAGCAAAGATAGCAAACAAGCAAACAAAAAGAGATCCGGTGAGAAAAAGGCGAACGAGAAAAAGAGGGCGAATAAAACGGCAAATTTGGTGAAGTGGGGGAGAGGAAAACGAGAGGCAAATGGCAAATAATGTAATTGCAAGGAGATGAGATTTGTGATTCGGAACCTGATAGATGTTGATGGTGTCTCCTCGGCGCCAGAGATTGGCACGTTGAAGAGACCGCTTCCTCCCCAGCAACGGCGCCAGAAATTCCTTTGATGTGGCTTGAGACTGCGGCTGTATTTCCCCAAAGAGGAAGGGATGATGCAGCACAGCAACAGTAAGTATTTCCCTCAGTTATGAAACCAAGGTATCGAACTGGTAGGAGGATCACCACCACCTAATAAACAGCACCTGCACATAAAGAACAAATACTTGCAATCCGAAGCGAAAGAGAGGTTGTCAATCTCTCTATGGTAAAAAGATAGATTAGGATATGATAGATTGGAGAGATAGATCTCTCAAGAACACAAAATAAAAAGAACAAATAAAATTTGCAGCAAGGTATTTTTGGGTTTTTGGAATAATAGATCTGAAAGAAAAAGCGGCAAAAAGATAGATCGGAAAGCAATATGTTGGAAAAAGTAGACCCGGGGGCCGTAGGTTTCACTAGTGGCTTCTCTCATGAGTATAGCACACCGTGGGTGAACAAATTACTATTGGGCAATTGATAGAAGATCAAATAATCATGACGATATCCAAGGCGATGATCATTATATAGGCATCACGTCCAAGATAAGTAGACCGACTCTTGCCTCCATCTACTACTATTACTCCACACATTGACCGCTATCCAGCATGCATCTAGTGTATTAAGTTCATGGGAAAACGGAGTAATGCAATAAGAATGATGACATGATGTAGACAAGATCTATTCATGTAGGAATAGACCCCATCTTGTTATCTTAATAGCAACGATACATGCGTGCCTCGCTGCCCCTTCTGTCACTGGGAGAGGACACCGCAAGATCGAACCCATCACAAAGCACCTCTTCCCATGGCAAGAAAAATCGATCTAGTTGGCCTAACTAAACCAAAGATTCGAAGAAGAAATACGAGGCTATAAGTAATCATGCATATGAGAGATCAAAGAAGACTCAAATAATATTCATGAATAGAAACTGATCATGAACTCAAAATTCATCGGATCCCAACAAACACACCGCAAAAGTTTACATCAAATAGATCTCCACTAGACCATTGTATTGATAATCAAAAGAGAGAGAGGAAGCCATCTAGCTACTTCCTACGGACCCATATGTCTATGGTGGACTACTCACGCATCATCGGAGAGGCACCAATGAGGATGATGAACCCCTCCATGATGGTGTTAGATTGGATCTCGAGGCTCTGGAACTTGCGGCGGCTGTATGTGTTTTTCGTCGACTCCTCTAGGGTTTATGGAATATTTGGGAATTTATAGGCATCAGAGGCGGTGGAGAGGGATCCCGAGGAGGGCACAACCCATCAAGGCACGCCTGGGGCCTCTGGCGCGCCCTGGTGGGTTGTGGTCTCCACGGCCCACCTCTCTAGCACTTCTTTGGCCCACTGGATGTCTTCTGGTCCAAAAAAAATCTCCAAAATGTTTCGGCGCTATTGGACTCCGTTTGGTACTGATATTCTGCGAAGTAAAAAACAAGCAAAAAAAGCAACTGGCACTTTGGCACTATGTCAATAGGTTAGTCCCAAAAAATGATATAAAGTTGCTATAAAATGATTGTAAAACATCCAAGAATGATAATATAACAGCATGGAACAGTCCAAAATTATAGATACGTTGAAGATGTATCAGCATCCCTAAGCTTAATTCCTTCTCCTCCTCGAGTAGGTAAATGATGAAAACAGAATTTTTGATGTGGAATGCTGCCTAACATGTTCATCACATAATCTTTTCTTTTGTAGCATGGACATTTGGACTTTTAGTTGATTCAAAGCAATAATATAGTTTTAACATAATGACTTCAATACTCAAGCATGCCAACAAGCAACCATGTCTTTCAAAATATCAACACTAAAGGAAGTTATCCCTAGCCCATCATGCTCAATCATTGATCCATTCATGAAACACACTCAAATATTAGCTATACCCAATGCTCAAGTACGATCATAGTGCCGCCTAGTTGGTGCTTTATAAGAGAAGATGGAGACTCAAAGTCAAAATAAAAATTGCATAAAGTAAATAGGTAGGCCCTTCGCAGAGGGAAGTAGGGATTTGTAGAGGTGCCAGAGCTCAAAGTTTAAATTGAGAGAGAAAAATATTTTGAGTGACATCCCTTTCCTGTCAACGAAAACGACAAAGTAGTTCACAATACTTTCCATGCTAGATATATCATAGGCGGTTCCCAAACAGAAAATAAAGTTTATTCCTTTTTCCACCATTCTTTCACAATCCTTGGCTGGCCGTATCCACGGTTGCCTTCCATACCAACACTTTCCAAGGAATTTATTATTTGACAACATAAAGTAATTTTTTTCTTTTTCATTTCAGGACTGGGCATCCCTATTACCGCCGTACTCTCGTGCAATGACAAGTGAATAAACACTCATCTTTAGAATAACACATCTAGCATGGAAAAATATTGGACACCCCCTAGCGTTTCATGAGAGGTACAAGCACACAAAAAGGAAATTTATTTTGAAAATTAGAGATGGCACATACAAATTTGCTTAGAATGGCATGGAAATACCGCATATAGGTAGGTATGGTGGACTCATAAGGCAAAACTAGGTTTAAGGATTTTGGATGCACAAGTAGTATTTCTACTTAGTACAAGTGGAGGCTAGCAAATAGATTGAGAAGCAACCAACCAAGAAACGAAAATTCACATAAACGAGCATTGAGCATAACTAACACCGAATAATGCACCATAAGTAGGATGTAATTTATTGCATAACTATTGACTTTTGTGCATGCATAGGGAATCACAAACCTTAATACCAATATTCCTACTAAAGCATAATTACTCACTAACATGACTCACATATTACTATCATCATGTCTCAAAACTATTACAAGGAATCAAGTTTAATTTGTCCAATGATCTTCATGAAAGTTTTTATTATATCCTTCTTGGATATCTATCACTTTGGGACTAGTTTCATATATTGCCATTGCTTTTGACAAGCTCACACAAATTTAAGTGAAGAACATGAGCATAAAAGTTTCATCTCTCAAAATAGTATAAGTGAAGCATGAGAGGATTTCTTCAAAATTTACTAACTCTCAAAATAATATAAGTGAAGCATGAGAGTGTTTCTTCAAAAGCTTCCAAGCACACCGTGCTCAAAAAGATATAAGTGAAGCACTAGAGCAATTCTATAGCTCAAAAAGTTTAAGTGAAGCATATAGATCAATTCAAACAAATCATAGCATAATTTTGGCTCTCTCAAATAGTTGTGTCCTGCAAGGATACAAGTGACAAACTAAAAAGCAAAGAAAGCAAAGACTCAAATTATACAAGATGCTCCAAGCAAAACTCATGATATGTGACGAATAAAAATATAGCTCCAAGTAAAATACCGATGGTCGTTAGAAGAAAGAGGGGATGCCACTCGGGGCATCCCCAAGATTAGTTGCTTGTTTCTCTTTGGATATATCTTGGGGGTGCTGTATCATCCCCAAGCTTAGGCTCTTTTCACTCCTTATTCCTTCATCCATCGTGATCTCACCCAAAACTTGAAAACTTCAATCACACAAAACTCAACAAAATCTTCGTGAGATCCGTTAGTATAATAAAGCAAATCACTACTTTAAGTACTGTTGCAAACCCATTCAAAATTTATCATTGCATTATACCTACTGTATTTTAACTTTACCATGGCTCATACCCTTCAATACAACCCATAGATTCATCAAAACAAGCACACAATGCAAAGAAAACAGAATCTGTCTTTAACAAAACAGTCTGTAGTAATCTGTTCTCTAACCATACTTCTGTAACTCTAAAAATTCTGAACAATTAGGACAACGTAAAGAATTTGTACAGAAATACAGTGTTAAAATTTCAGCTCAATATCACGTTCCAGTAAAAAAATGAAAATTCGCACATGGGAGGCAAAGTTTCTGTTTCAGATTCACCATTGTTTCTAGTCATCTTATGAATCATCCTAAAGGCTTTACTTGACACAAACACTAAATAAAACATAAAAACACAATCATAACAGAGGCATAATTGTGTCAACACACAAAAACAGAAAGAAAAATATGAAAATAAATTTATTCATTGGGTTTCCTCCCAACAAGCTCTTTCTTTATAGCCATTAAGATAGACTTGAGATTTTAATGATGCCCTCATGAAAGATAATAATAGCAACACAAAGAGAGCATCATGAAGCATATGGAAAACACACTTAAGTGTAACATACTTCCTATGCATAGGCATTTTATAAGCAAACAAATTATCAAGGTATACATAAACTAGCATATGGAAGGAAGAAGAAAGAGACAATAGCAATCTCAACATGAAGAGAGGTAATTTAGTATCATGAAAACTTCTACAACAATAATTTCCTCTCTCATAATAATTACATGTAGGATCATAATCAAATTCAACAACATAGCTATCATACACAATACTCTCTTTATGATGAACATGCATAAAGTTTTTATCATCTTCCAAAATAGTGGGATTATCATCACTAAAGTTATGACCTCTCCAAACCCACTTTTATCAAAAAATTCATAAGATTGAACACTCTCCAAATATGTGGGATTCTTTTTACCTAAAGTTGACGCTCTCCCAAACCCACTTTCAATACTATTGCAAATATTATTATCAATAACATATTCAACCTGAGGCTTAAATAAATTTTCAAGATTATAAGAAGCGTTGTCACCCCAATCATGATCATTGCAATAAGAAGTGGACATGCCAAAATTATCATCCCCAAGCTTGTAGTTTTGCATATCATTAACATAATTGACATTAATAGAATTTATAGTAACATAATTGCAATCATGCTTTTCAATCAAGGATCTATCATGAATCACCTTATAGATTTCTTCTTTCAACACTTCATCAAAATTTTCAGATTCATGATTTTCAAACAAAACTTCATAGGGATAATCAAGTGCACTCAACTCACTAGCAATTGGTTCATCATAATTTGGTCTTTTGAAAATATTAGCAAGTGGATGAGAATCCATATAAATAGATTTTTAGCAAGCGAAGATGCAAGCAAATAGAAGGCACATTGCAACCCAAGCAAAGATAACAAACAAGCAAACAAAAAGAGATCCGGCGAGAAAAAGACGAACGAGAAAAAGACGGCGAATAAAACGGCAAATTTGGTGAAGTTGGGGAGAGGAAAACGAGAGGCAAATGGCAAATAATGTAATTGCAAGGAGATGAGATTTGTGATTAGGAACCTGATAGATGTTGATGGTGTCTCCTCGGCGCCAGAGATTGGCACGTTGAAGCGACCGCTTCCTCCCCGGCAACGGCGCTAGAAATTCATTTGACGTGGCTTGAGACTGCGTCGGTATTTCCCCAAAGAGGAAGGGATGATGCAGCACAACGATGGTAATTATTTCCCTCAGTTATGAAATTTAGGTATCGAACCAGTAGGAGGATCACCACCACCTAATAAACAACACCTGCACACAAATAACAAATACTTGCAACCCGACGCGGAAGAGAGGTTGTCAATCTCTCTACGGTAAAAAGATAGATAAGGATATGATAGATTGGAGAGATAGATCTCTCAAGAACACAAAATAAAAAGAACAAATAAAAAGTGCAGCAAGGTATTTTTGGGTTTTTGGAATAATAGATCTGAAAGCAAAAGCGTTAAAAAGATAGATCGGAAAGCAATATGTTGGAAAAAGTAGACACGGGGGCCGTAGGTTTCGCTAGTGGCTTGTCTCATGAGTATAGCACACGATGGGTGAACAAATTACTGTTGGGCAATTAATAGAAGATCAAATAATCATGACGATATCCAAGGTGATGATCATTATATAGGCATCACGTCCAAGATAAGTAGACCGACTCCTGCCTGCGTCTACTACTATTACTCCACACATCGACCGCTATCCAGCATGCATCTAGTGTATTAAGTTCATGGGAAAACGGAGTAATGCAATAAGAACGATGACATGATGTAGACAAGATCTATTCACGTAGGAATATACCCCATCTTGTTATCCTTAATAGCAACAATACATGTGTGCCTCGTGTAGGATCACTAGAAGTGTGTGTCTAGAGGGGGGGGGGTGAATAGACTATTAGCAAATATAAAACCTAACCTTTTCCCAAGTTAATTGGTTGGCAGATTTTAGCAATTATAGCAAGTCTAGCACACCCTACACATGCAAGTCAACAAGTATGGCAGCGGAAAATAAAGACATTGCACATGGAAGTAAGGAGTCGAGATAGGGAGATCAAACGCATAAGGGACACGAAGATTTTTCCCATGGTTCTGATAGGTGGTGCTATCGTACGTCCACGTTTATGGAGTCTTCAACCCACGAAGGGTAACGGTCGCGAGAGTCCACGGAAGTCTCCACCCATAAGGGTCCACGAAGTAGCAAGCTTGACTATTCCATAACAGCTTCCGTCCACGAAGGACTAGCCTCACTATGGGTAGATCTTCCCGAAGTAGGCCATCTCCTTGCCCGTACAAACTTCTAGGTTCAACTCCACAACACGAAGTAGGAGGCTCCCAAGCGACACCTAACCAATCTAGGAGGCACCACCCTCCAAAAGGTAATAGGCTCAGTATTGTCGATGAACTCCTTGCTCTTGTGCTTCAAGATGATAGACTCCTCAACACACAATCACTCTCTCACAGATTTGGCTATGGTGGAAGAGATTGATTTTGTGGAAAGCAACTTGGGGAGGCTAGAGATCAAGATTCATATGGATAGAGTGGAATGGCTTGATCTCAACACATGAGTAGGTGGCTCTTTCTCAGAAAATTGGATGGGGCAAGTATGGAATAGTTCTGAGTTCTTCTCTTTCGAGTGGGTGGTGGTGAAGGGGTATATATAGGCATCCCCAAAAATCCAACCGTTACACCTAAAGTGACCAACTCGGTGACACCGAAGTGTAAAACTCGGTGGTACCGAGTTGCTCCAAAGGTAGCAACTTTTGAACCTCGGAGAGACCGATGCAGAAATCTCGGCAGTACCGATTAGATGACCAACGGTTAGATTGCACAACTCGGTGAGACCGATTCTCAAATTTCAGTGGTACCAATTCTTGACAACGGCTAACCAGAAAGTTGGTCCAAAACTCGGTGAGACCAATTCACAAAACTCGGTGGTACCGATTCTTGAGGATGGCTAACCAGAAAGTTGGTCCAAATATCGGTGAGACCGATTGGCAAAACTCGGTGGTACCGATTATTGAAAATAGGATACCCGAAAGTTGGCAACTGAATTCGGTGGCACCGAATGGAATGATGGTAGTACCGAGATGCTAGGGTTTGGCATGGCTCTGTGTGAGTTTGGGAATCGGTGGAACCGAGTGGAAAATGTTGGCTTCACCGATTTTCATGAATGGCTTAGACAGAATTTGTGGGAGAGTTTGTGGGTGTTTTTGGTGGCTATCACTTGTGCACGTGGAGCATCTTGTTCACCAACAGTACCTTACCCCTTTTAATAGTATTGGTTTTCCTATGGACTCAAGGTGATTTCTCACAAAGTAAAATGTAGAGTCCTCTTTCTTGAAGCTTTGCCAATCTATTTCCTTGCATCCAGGGGTATCTCCTCACAACCCTTTTTGCCAACCCATCTCTCTCTATGGACTTTCACCTGAAATACACTAGGTATAAATATTAGTCCAAGAGACAATGTATGTTGTCATGAATTATCAAAACCGCCAAGGGAGCATGTTGTGCTTTTAATCTCCCCCTTTTTGGTAATTGATGACAACATACAATCAAAGCTTCAAATAAAGATATGCATGGATATAAGGAAGACTTTGAGAGACACATGACTTAGACTTGCTCCCCCTAAATGTGTGCAATTCCTTTAAAGGATAGTTGCTTTGGAATGCTTGGACACACATATAGTAGAAGGGATATAATGAGTCATGTGTATCTTGGCTATATGCATCAAATATATATGAATGAGATATATCCTTGTTCAAGACTTAACTCTTGCAAACAATATGTGCAAGAAGCAAGAGATCATCTTGATCAAAGATATGATGCATATACTTACCTTGAGTTCTTGAGCATTCTTGTAGTAGAGATACACTTGAGAAAACAATGTTAGGAAGCACAAGAGTATTGTACCGATCAAAAGCAATAGAGCGCAATAGTACCAAGATATGAAGAACATGTAGAAGATAGTATTCCTTAAGATTGATATGTCTCCAAGATCATTTAGAACTTTCTCCCCTAGATATGAAATAGTAGGTCATCCTCTCCCTCTGAATCTTAGCATGTAGATATTGGGATTGGATAGGGTGAGAAAAGTCTAACATGAGTAGTCGAATGAGATAAACATATTCCCCCCCCCCTTGTCGGTGTCAAAACCGGCGGATCTCGGGTAGGGGGTCCCGAGCTGTGAGTCTTGGATTGATGGTAACAAGGGGACGAAGGAGACGATGTTTACCCAGGTTCGGGCCCTCCTATGGAGGTAAAACCCTACGTCCTGCTCGATTATATTGATAGTATGAAGGTTACAGAGTTGATCTACCTCGAGATTGACTAGCTAAAACCCTAGATGAGTTTTTCCCTCTTACAATCTAAAACCCTCTCGGTTTATATAGACACCGGGGGTCATTAGGGTTACACATAGTCGGTTGCCCATCGGAGGGAAAAAACATGCCTAATCTACTATCTTAATATTGAAAGACACTCCACGACTCCTGACGGGGATATTACCCCGCGATATGACCCGGCAGACATGCAGACCCGGCAAACAGTACTGACCCGGAGAACAGTACTGACCCGGCAGACATGCTGACCCGGCAAACAGTACAGACCTGGTTACAGTTCTAACCCGGCAGCTACAGTGTCAGGGTGTAACCCGGCAGCTACAGTGTCAGGGTGTAACCCGGCAGCTACAGTGTCAGGGATGGTAACCCGGCTACAGTGTCAGGATGGTAACCCGGCTACAGTGTCAGGAGGCTAACCCGGCTACAGTGTCAGGAGGATAACCCGGATGCTACAGTGCCAGGAGATGAACAGTGTTATCAGACAGTCACGGAGACGAGTCTCTGAAGATAAGCCCTGGTTGTAACCCGCCCGGTGTAAGCCGCCCGGGACGGGTTACAAGCCCAGGACTCGGAGGCCCATGAAGAGAAGCCCGCGATGGGAAGTCATCAATCCGACTTAGACTCTACATGTAAACCGCCCCTTCAGCCTTTATAAGGAGGGGCGGGTCACCCCAAGAGGGTCAGGTTAGACGTCTCATAGACAGGTCTCACAGACAGGTCTCATAGACAGGTCAGAAAGATAGTCAGATTAGAGGGTCTCGAGATTAGAGGTGCTGACTCTGCACCCTTGTAACCGAGATCGTCATCGTCATCAATATAAGACACAAAGCAGGACGTAGGCTTTTACCTCCATCGGAGGGGCCGAACCTGGGTAAAAACTCCGCGTCTCTCGTCCCGCTCAACCCCTCTCAAGCTACCAGTTACGTGCGCCGGACCTCACGACTAAGTCCTTACACTAGGACATCTGCCGTGACAAATCCACGACAGTTGGCGCCCACCGTGGGGCCCGCACGATGGTGTTGAGTTCTTGGAGGGATCTCTCCCAGGGATTGGGAAGTTCATAATTTTTCGGGTGAAGAAAGTATCAGCATGGAAGGAATTACGTCAACTGCAAGTTCGTCAGTCAAAGAAATTTTTTTCAGTGGCGGCATATACAAGTTCTTCAGTCAAGAGGAATTAGGATTACACCGCCATGGCTTATTCAGTGGATTTCGAGTCGCCGAGATCAATGGAATTTCTTAAAAAGTTGTGTCCGAGTCAACCTCGCCGGCGCCACCTGCCTCCGGTTCTAACCCGGACCCTGTCTTGCCGAATCAACCTTGCAGATGCAAGTCGCCGCATCCCCCGCGGCCCCGCCATGGTTCACCGCCTTGTCAAATGGTTTTGACTCGCCTCTGTCGGCTGACGTTCAGCCGTCCATCTCCGGCTCTAACCCGGTCACGCTTCCGTTTCCGAGCCGCTGTTTCTACCACGGAGGTCAAGCGACCGTCGCCGCCTTTACATGCAAGCCGGCCTACGCTGTCTCTACGGGCGGGCTACCCCCGTTTGGCCTCGTTTGAGCCAACTCTATAGCTATCAGATCAAGCAATACAACTCCTACAAAGAAAATACCAATAGAAGCTTTTACATGGTCAGACGGAGAGTCAAAATAACTACAACCCGGGCTAAGGCGTGGACGGGGGTTGGATTCAGACGCAGCCTCGCATTGGATCTCCGGCCGCCTCAGCCTCTCCGCCTCAAACGCCTGCGAGCCACCGCCAAGTGGTGTTCGTTTCTCTGTCAAACCGCCGCCACGGCCTCGAGCCGCCATCGTTGACCCGCCTGGTCGCCCCTCACCTCACGTCGCAGTTGCCTCCGCGATGAGCCGCCGTGGTGCGTTGAGCCGCCCGCTGCCGCGCCCGTGTTCTCCTCCCGCGGCTACCTAGTCAATCTGTTTCCACTGCCGGAGCCTCGCCGGCCTTGCCTCGTTCCAGCCGGCCGCCTCTGCCGCTGCATGTCAAGCCGGCCCAGCCGCCTCTGCAGCTGGGTCAACGGCCGTTTCCTTTCTCACCCGGTCCTCTGCACCCGCCGTGCCGAGCCGCCGCTCTGCTCCGCGTCGTGCCCCTGCTCTCGCCGCCCTCCACGCCACGCCACCACTCTGCTCCGCGCAGAGCCGCCACGCCCGCCGCGCCGTGAGCCACCATCTCGCCCCGTTACGAGCCGCCACGCCCGCCGCGCCGTGAGCCACCATCTCGCCCCGTTACGAGCCGCCCACGACAGTCGCCGTAATCGCCCAGCACCTCGCCCCCTGTATCAGCCGGCACTTCTCCAAGCCGCCGGTGCTCCCCGCCGCGCGGCCGCACCATCGCCGCCTCTCCCCGCCGCGCGGACGAGCCGCCACCATGGCAAGCCGCCCGCCTCCGAGCCGCTGCGAGCCGCCGCGAGCTGCCACACCTCGCGCAAGCCGCCGCCGTAGCTCGCCTCTGCCGCGGTCCTGGGCCGCGCAGCCTCACCCGCCTCCGCCCCGCGCGCCGCGCCGGCTCCCGCGCCCGAGTCGCGCTCGACCGTCCGCCCCCGCGCGGTCTCAGCCGCCGCCTTGGGCCGGCCCTCCTGCCTCAAGCCGCCTTCGCCTGGCCGGCTTCCCCCATGAGCCGCCCCGGCCTCCCTGTGGCAGTGCACCCCGCCCCGCCGGCTCTGTTGCCTCGCCTCGCTGGGCGCCCCTCTGCCTTGAGCCGCCGCCGGGCCGGCCTCCGTTGCCTCGCCTTGAGCCGCCGTTGCTCACTTCAGCCGCCCAGTTTTCCTGCTGACAGAAGGGATAAGAGGGCTGGGGGGAGAATAAGTTAAAAAGAAAGAGATAAGAAGGGGTTGGAAGAAAAGTTAACAGCCGCCTGGGTTTAAAAAAAAAAAAAAAAAAAAAAGGGGGGGTCAAACATGACCCGGAGGGTCTCGTTCAGAGCCGCCCTGCTCCGGCTCCGCTGCGATTGCGCTTCAAGTCGCCGCCTCGCCTTCGCCGTCGCTACTACGAACCTCGTGCTGAGTCGCCTCCGCTGCGGCCTCGGCAGAGAGTTCACACGCTGTTGAAATTACCGGGAATTCTCCAACAAATGCTATGGGTCATCTATCAGTCAAAGACATCAGGTGATATCCATCTAAGTCAATTTTCTTATACATAATGTTTTTTGTCAAAGGGCAATTACCGTGGTCTGTATATATATGTGCAGGACAATTTTCCACGACAAACGTGGTTCATACGGTGGCTAACAACGCCCGACCACCCTTGCGATGGGCTCACACGTCCGCACCGGCTTACAACGCCACGGCCGTCTCTTCCGACCGCACCGGCTTACAAACGCCATGGACGACTCGCCCGTCCACCTCTGCGGCCAACTCTTGCGTCCGCACCAGCTTACTGACGCCGCTCTTACGGGATCATCTATAACCCACCATGGTCGACTTCAACAGTCCCTGGATCCACATCGCGTTCTTAAAACGCCAAGGATATGCAACGAGTGTTGCGAAGATCATCAATTCGTCACCTTGCTTCCAGCTTCAACACATTCCAGCGTTTTCGCTGTCAACTATGTGCCGATTCATGCTACGGCCAAGTATGAAGAAACTCAAGCCAACTCCTCGAGTCGACTTAAGACTTGGGGGCTACACCGACATGACTCGGTAGAATTGACAATTACCACACTGGTGAAAATTTCCGGCTCAACATCCGGTTCAAAAGAAGTTTATCACTCGCAAGTCCGAGTTCTCAAGAGAAATCAAAGGTTGCCAAAGAGGACTAGCTGCCATGATGCGCCGTTCATCTTGGGGGCTTCTGCTATTTCTTCATACAAGATGGCGGCTTACAAGACGCTGCCACAATGTTGATACTTCAACAAGGTCGTTTGGGGGCTTTCAATCCGCCGGGTTAAGCTTCAACCCTCTCGGTCAGGCTCTTCAGCCAATATAAGATGGGTCGTGGACCCAAATGTTGACTCCGTCAACAAAGATCACTAGGGGTGCAGCGAGTTCTAAAACTTACCTCCTTTTCGATCTGCAAGGCCGGGTTATACCTGCCTGTAAGTAGATGCGCTTTGTCAGGGGTACAGCGAGTTCTAAAACTTACCCTCTGCAAAGGCCTCTTACAGCGGCGAGGCAAACCCTTACATCCGCAAATCCGAGTTATACCTGCCTGTAAGTTGATGCCGCTTTGTCAGGGGTGCAGCAAGTTCTAAAACTTACCCCCTGCAAGGGCCTCTTACAGCGGCGAGGTAAACTCTCCCACCTGCTGTGTCTCTCTCTGGTTCGTTGCGCTCTTATCAGTTAATCTCGCCTAGAGACCCTGAGCCGTTCAAAGGAGTTGACGGTCAATCTCGTTAGAGACCCTGCACTGGTATGAGTTCAAGCATCGAGTTCACCCAGAAGAACCATCATATGAATTTTTTGGAAGGCAAAGCAAGAAACATCATACATTGCATTGCATCATACATTACATCATGCATTGCATCATATTTACATATCATGCCGGTTTGCCAAACCGGGTCAGAGCAAGATTGTGAAAGAGGAAGCAAGACTACGAGATTTTAACATCTCCGGGTTGTGCTTTTTCAAGCCACCCTTACAACAATGCAGAATATACTCTGTTTTGTTTATTTTTGCAGGACTTGTCTTATAAGATAAGCCGCCAGAACAAAATAGATCTTTAATAGCCAACATGGCTGGATCTTCATCATGGATTTATCATATATTCGCCGGGTTGCACCGCAACTACGGGCAGGGATTTCATATCAAAGACAAAGGAATTATTCCAGGATATTCATTCCGGGTTATATTACAACCACGGTCAAGGATTCATCCAACAATTATGATAAGTCATATTATTATCACAATAGTCCCGAGCCGCCGCAGGCAGACGACCCGGCACTTGGGGGCTACATTATTCAAGTCAAATTTATACCAAGTATGCAAAGTCCCATGTCGCTGCAAGCATGCACCATGGTACTTGGGGGCTAATGCAAGCTGGTTTTCAAAGCATTACATTGTCAACAAGACCCTGTTATCTCAAGGAGATGAGCAAGCCTTTCAATATTTTTCTAAGTTCCAGCCCAGTACTTCTTACTGACCTGGCACTTGGGGGCTACACCACTCAGATCAAATTTTTCTAAAAGTCCCAAGTCGCCACAGGCGTGCGACCCGGCACTTGGGGGCTACAGTATTCAGTTGTTCAAAACAGATTATAAGGTACAAATTGAAGACCCGGCGCATCACATATTGATGAGCCGGCCCTTGGGGGCTACACCAGCTGAAGCTTTATAAGGTATAAGACAGTTATAAGTCCCAGGCTGCCGCAAGCAAGACAACCTGGTACTTGGGGGCTACACAATCAAAGATATTATTGCAAAGCGCCAAGTCATCATGGATCAACTTGGAGCTTGGGGGCTACAGGTAATATGAATATATCAAAAAATTGGAGAAGTTTTCAAGATGTCAATTTCAGCGGGAGTTCAGTTATTTGACCCGGCGTCACCAACAATCATGACCCGGCACCATCAATGATTATAACCCGGCGGAGGAGACCCGCCAAGAGCATTGAAGGCTGACTCAACGGCATATGGGTGTTGTATCCTAATATTTTATTTCAAAGGACATATACCTGCAAGACGATGGAGCTTACCATGAATAAATTCAAGCTAACCTGGGGGCTAATGACGGGGATATTACCCCGCGATATGACCCGGCAGACATGCAGACCCGGCAAACAGTACTGACCCGGAGAACAGTACTGACCCGGTAGACATGCTGACCCGGCAAACAGTACAGACCTGGTTACAGTTCTAACCCGGCAGCTACAGTGTCAGGGTGTAACCCGGCAGCTACAGTGTCAGGGTGTAACCCGGCAGCTACAGTGTCAGGGATGGTAACCCGGCTACAGTGTCAGGATGGTAACCCGGCTACAGTGTCAGGAGGCTAACCCGGCTACAGTGTCAGGAGGATAACCCGGATGCTACAGTGCCAGGAGATGAACAGTGTTATCAGACAGTCACGGAGACGAGTCTCTGAAGATAAGCCCTGGTTGTAACCCGCCCGGTGTAAGCCGCCCGGGACGGGTTACAAGCCCAGGACTCGGAGGCCCATGAAGAGAAGCCCGCGATGGGAAGTCATCAATCCGACTTAGACTCTACATGTAAACCGCCCCTTCAGCCTTTATAAGGAGGGGCGGGTCACCCCAAGAGGGTCAGGTTAGACGTCTCATAGACAGGTCTCACAGACAGGTCTCATAGACAGGTCAGAAAGATAGTCAGATTAGAGGGTCTCGAGATTAGAGGTGCTGACTCTGCACCCTTGTAACCGAGATCGTCATCGTCATCAATATAAGACACAAAGCAGGACGTAGGCTTTTACCTCCATCGGAGGGGCCGAACCTGGGTAAAAACTCCGCGTCTCTCGTCCCGCTCAACCCCTCTCAAGCTACCAGTTACGTGCGCCGGACCTCACGACTAAGTCCTTACACTAGGACATCTGCCGTGACAAATCCACGACAACTCCTGAGGTTTCCTCCGTAGCGACGAGGCCTTCGATCAATCCCATCCTCAGCGAGCGGCCCACGAGCCCGGTCTATGAGAGATAAGTCGGCAGTCCGAGGACCCATTAATCCCGGACTCCCTCAGTAGCCCCCGGACTAGCCTCCAATGCCGAGGTATACCCGGACAATCTTGCGCGTTGAAGTCTTCGGCTTGCGAGGCGAGTCCCTCTATCCCTTCTTGCTCGGCAACCATCCCGTCATCGGAGAATTCTCAAATGCTGAGAATCTGCGGGACCCACTGTAGTAACTTTCAGCGCTTCTCGATCCTTGTGCGCCGAGGGGAGACGAGCGGCCTAGCAGCTTTTTACAAGACTGCCCCTCCCGCAAGGGAGGCACCACTTATTTAAACAAGTCAAACCGTGGTCCGGGTCACATCTTCCTCTTCTTCCCCGTTAGAAAAAACTTCAAGCGAGAGTTCACCATAAAAACATGGCGAGCGCCCCCAGCTCTTCCTCGCGTCCTTATGGCTCTCGTCCTAGGGATTGGGCAAGTTGCTCTGTATCCCTCCTTCGGCTGCGTGACCTCGAGACCCAAGGGTATCTTCCTTCCTCGGATCTGGCGGCTACCCGCGCCGATTTGACTTCTTTCGACAATGAAGCCTTCGCGGAGAACTTCCCCAATCCTAACAAGGGTGAGCGGGTATGCTTCGTGCCTTTCCTCTTGCGGGGCCTAGGGTTCCCCATTCATCCCTTCCTGAGGGGATTACTGGAGTTCTATGGGATCCAGCTCCATCATCTTACCGCCGGATCCATTCTGCATATCTTGGGCTTTGTTGCCCTTTGCGAAATGAATCTGGGCTGCGTGGCGCACTTTGAATTATGGAGGAAATACTTTTGCCTCGTCCCCCGAACTCGGGGTGAGACAATTCGGGAAGTCGGAGGAGCCGAAGTATGCCGTATAGCCGGGACAGGATATCCAGTAGGGACACCGAAGAAGGAGTCCGAAAAATAGTCCGGGTGAGGACGTTCACCTATTCGATCCAGCTCGGAGGGGTTTGCACGAATACTCCGATGCCCCTCCGAAGAAAAGGTTCAATTGGCGACCGAAGAGTTCATCCCAAGAGGACGGAGCTGAAGTTCAACGCTTGGCCGCCCACATAAGGATACTGGCTCATCACAAGCTGACCATGATCGACGTGATGGCCGCCGCCATCACCCGATGCGTCCAGCCTCTTCAGCAAAGGATACATCATTTGTGGCGTTACAACGGAACAAGTGACACCACTCACTCCCAACGGCTGGGCCCTGCCAACCAAGCGGCATTGGAAGCCGCACTTGCCGACCTGTACAAAGGAGAAAAAGAAGACTTCATTCGGCTACCGGTTAAGGAGGGCTACTGGAGTTACAACCCCATCGAATGGGTAAGCCTTTCGACTTTGTGACCTGAGTTCAGGTTTTTTTTATTTGCCCTTTTTGACCAAAGCTTTCAATCCGCACAAACAGGAATGGAGGAGCTTTGTCGAGACAGTCAACTGCCTGCCCCCCCAACCGGAGAGCTATTCTCGTGATGACGATCCAGGATTCCATGACGATCCGGAGCTGTCAATTGAGTACGAAGACGGGTTTTTTTACCAAGAGGGCCTTGATCGATCCAAGGTGGCTATCATAGCCGATCACCCCGGATCACTCCCTTCCTCCACTACAGGCAAGAAGAAGAATTCTTCCCGCAAAAGGCAAACGTCCTCCGTTGACCCAAATATGCCGGTTTCCACTCCCAAGCATCGTCGGTCCTCGCGACAAACGTCGGCTACAACAGCAATGCCCAGACCGGGCATCAACAGGAGTCCTTCATGTGAGCCGGTCGTGGAGACGGTGCCGACCACTCGTTCAACAAAAAGGTGCTTCCTTCGGCCGCTTAATCTATTGTTATTATGATCGATGGGATCTCAAAGAAGATCTTATGTCAAAAATACTCAGGAAACGAGTACAACCATCTGCCGAGGACGTTGCCGGGATACCGAGCAACGCTCATGAATCAAGATCTTCTGCTCATGCCGAACCTGCCACGGAGGGCCCTGTGGTCAATCCGGCCCCTGAAGACTCCGGGGACGCAGTATCAGTCACTAAATCGGAAGTAGAGAGCGCGATGCACCACCAGCGGCGACGAGAAACCCTGCGTGACCCGGCATTTTCCGAACAAGAGTTCAATGCTCTATGCTCGGCAGACGCACACATCGAAGCTGCCCGAGCTGGGCTTGGGGAAGCTGTGAAACTGATATCATCCAGCCTGAAGGTGAGTGATTGATTTTGAGAATCCGTACATATATGTAAACCCAGTAGCCCCTAAGCCTTGAATTGGTCGGGATGACCGAGTTAAGGATCCGCATATTGTTTTATGGATGATGCAGGCCTCAAGGCAGCAGAACGAGCAATTGGCCAATGAATTGGAAGCGAGCCGAACATAGGTGGAAGCCGTGAAGGCCAAACTTGAACAAGTGAAGAAGTTTACCTGGGAGGCGCATGGTGAGTATATCTATTCTGCTGATCTTAGTATATAGTCCCATGCTGACACGAGGGTACTTTTTAGCAGCTGAATCTATAGGGCAATTGCAAAAAGATTTAGATGCAGCCCGAGAATCTCAGAGGTACGCCGAGTCCCAGTATGAGGCCGGCTGCCTTTCGTTGCAACGAAACCTGGAGGAGAAGAAACGCCTCCAGGCGGAAAACAAGCAGCAGGCCGAAGACATTGAGAGTTTAAAATCTCAATTGGCCCAGACCCAAGAAGAGAACCAGAAATTACAGAGGGGCATGTTCGGTAAGTATGATTATGACGTCGAAGGGTATCTCGCCTACATTAAGTGTAATCGACATGCCTTGTCTCATGTATAGGTCTCCTAATCGGGCGGCCTGAAGAAGAGATCGGCTCCTACCGGGGGAGCCTTCTGAAGGAACTGTCCGCCGTGCATGAGCGGGCTCGGAAGGCTATGAGGAGCATGATAAAAGCGCTATGGCCTGTCGAGAAGCCTCCGGAAGGGATGACCGAACTAGCTGATCGGTTCAAGGAAGCCCAGAGTAGGTTCGAGCTATGGAAGACATCGGCCTGCCGGGAGGGAGCACGAGAGGCGTGGGAGATGATCAAGACCCGTTATACCGGTCTTAACCTCGAGCATATGGCTCGGGTTGGGCCAGCAGGGCCTGATGGGCAAGAAGTGCTGACTCACCTGGTGTACGACCAAGTGATGCCTGCCGCTCGTCTCTCGCAGTAAGATTGCACCCTGGATGCCTTAATAGACAATCTTGACCGACAGCCAGATGTGTGATTTTATGTAACTATGTACTTCAAATCAAAAAAATTGCTCCGTCTGTGTTATAAACTATGTCTTAACCGGCCATCGGCTTCGACCTCCCGCGCTAAGATCTTGGGAGTGTTCCGTATAAAATATCCCTTGATAAGAGGGAATTCTTTCGAGGAACCAGGCAGTCCGGCCATTTGGTACGAATAGACAGAAGATGCACAGGGAGATATGTTATATTACTGCTTAGCGTAAGAAACATCTTCCAAAGAAAATAGTACCTCTATCGGTGCCTTTCTTTAGGTTACTACGTAAATCGTAGATAGTAAGGCCGCATACTTCTAGTGGGCGACTAATGGCCTTTTTGAGAAAAGAAGCCTGAGTAATGGTAATAACAACCATAATTTTATTTGTTGCTTCCGTCGTAGCCGACCAATTTTCTACCAAGGATAGCTAGCTTTTGGCTTCACCCGTCTGAGGTACGAATCCGGATAACCCAGTCGTAGCAATTGCAGAGGTGCTCCCTTTACCCTCTAGCCAAACAATCGGGAACGTAGAGGGTAAACACAGGAGCAAGGCAACCCAGCTTGGCAAAAATCTTAGTTCAAATTGATGCATATAATGGCTTGAAAATCGACAAGAACATGCATACACAGGAAATGTGAATAGATGCTGAAAATATATAATCATCGGCTTCGGGAAGAAGCCCCCAGGTGTTTTATTCGGGTCTAACATTTGAGGATGTATGCCGAAAGACTTAACATGAGCTCGGTTTAGCCGGACATAGACTTGGGGAGAGAAAAAATCCGAACCTGCCAAATGTCAAGGTGGAAGGGAAGAAAAATGAAAAGAAAGAAAAGAAAAAGGAGGGTAAAAAGTATGACGACACCGGTCTAGCCGTAAAAACGCCGAAGACGAGCTGCGTTCCATGGGTGTGGTTCGAGGCGGTTATCTGGCGGGCTTCGAAGACGATAAGCCCCTCCTACGAGTACTTCATCGATTATGAAGGGGCCTTCCCATTTGGGATTGAGTTTATGCTTTTGCTTCTCGAGGAGCCATAAGACGAGTTCACCCACATTGTACGCTTTTGCCCTGACCTCCCTGCTTTGGTAACGCCGGGCCTGCTGTTCATAAAAAGTAGAGCGAGCCCGAGCTATGTCGCGCTCTCCTTCTAAGGCGTCCAAGTCGTCCTGCTGATCTAACTCGGCCTCCTTTTCTTTGTACATGTGCACCCTTGGTGCATCGTGAATAATATCACAAGGAAGGACTGCTTCTGCCCCATAGACCATGCAGAACGGTGTGTATCCCGTTGAACGATTCGGGGTGGTATGCAGGCCCCACAGGACGGAGTCAAGCTCCTCTACCCAATGGCAGTCAGACTCATGAAGAGATCGGACCAGACATGGTTTAATACCACTCATGATGAGACCGTTGGCCCGTTCGACTTGTCCATTGGTCTGCGGGTGATACACCGATGCGTAATCGAGCTTAATGCCCATTTTTGCGCACCAGTCCTTTACATCCTGGGCGGTGAAATTGGATCCATTGTCCATTATTATACTATGCGGGACGCCGTAACGGTGTACCACGCCGGATATAAAGTCGATTATTGGTCCGGACTTGGCTGATTTGACAGGTTTTGCTTCGATCCATTTGGTGAACTTGTCCACCATGACCAGTAGATATTTATTCTTCTTGGTCCCCCCTTTAAGTGGTCCGACGATATCTAGCCCCCAGACCGCAAAAGGCCAGGTAATCGGAATAGTCCCAAGAGCTGTTGGGGGCATGTGACTTTGGTTTGCAAAGAGTTAACATCCCACGCAATGCTGGTCAAGTGACTGGGCGTCCGCTCGAGCGGTGGGCCAGAAGAAACCAGCCCGAAAGGCCTTACTTACTAGGGCCCTTGCCGCGGCGTGATGGCCGCCCATTCTTGCGTGGATTTCGGCCAAGAGCTTCCTTCCTTCTTCCTCAGATATGCACCGCTGGAGTACTCCGGTGGTGCTTTTCTTATATAACTCACCCTCGTGGACTTTATAAGCCTTCGATCGCCGAATTATGCGTCTCGCTTGTGTCTGATCGTCGGGGAGTTCTTGGCGAAGAAGGTAGGCGAGGAAGGGCTCGGTCCATGGTGCAATTACTGCCATGACCTCATGAGCCGAAGGCGTTTCGTCCATTACGGAGCCGCCGATGATTTGGTCGTCTGGTTCATTTATAGGGGGAACAACCTCTTCCGCGCTGATGGATCCGGCGCCCTTATTGTCATCCTGCCAATCCACCGATGGCTTGAAGAGCCGTTCAAGGAAAGTGTTTTTTGGGACAGGGTCGCATTTGGCCCCCATGCGGGCCAGTAAGTCAGCGGCCTGGTTGTTGTCTCTAGCGACATGATGTAATTCCAGCCCCTCGAACCGTTCGGATATTTTAAGGACGGCGTTTCTATATGCCGCCATCTTCGGGTTTTTGGTGTCAAATTCACCATTGATTTGAGACATGGCCAGGTTGGAGTCTCCCTGTACCTCCAGCCGTTGAATACCCATGGAAGCTGCCATCCGAAGACCGTGCAAAAGTGCTTCATACTCGGCTGCATTGCTGGAATCGGCATACATGATTTGCAACACGTATCGGACGTTGTCGCCTGTGGGAGATGTGAGAATAACTCCAGCCCCCAGTCCGGCCAGTGTTTTGCATCCGTCGAAGTACATCGTCTAATGGAAGTATGTACTATATTCCCTAGGGAGCTCGGCCTCTGTCCATTCAGCGAGGAAATCTGCCAACACCTGAGATTTAATAGCTCGTCGTGGCTTATAGGCGATTTCGAAAGGAAGGAGTTCAATGGCCCATTTGGCTATGCGGCCGGTGGCATCCCTGTTATTGATTATGTCATTTAGGGGTATTTTGGATGCCACCGTGACCGAACACTCTTGAAAGTAGTGTCTTAGTTTCTGTGATGCCATAAATACTGTATAGGCTATCTTCTGGTAATGCGGGTATCTGGACTTGCATTGCGTTAGCACTTCTGACACATAGTAGACCGGCTTCTGTATCCGGAATTTGTGACCCTCCTCCTCTCGTTCGACGACGAGCACTGCGCTAACCACTTGGTTGGTGGCCGATATGTACAATAACATTGGTTAACCGGCGCCTGGGGCTGTGAGTATGGGGTTGCTTGCCAGCAGTGTTTTAATTTCCTCTAACGCAGCAGCTGCTTCATCGGTCCATTCGAAATTGTTGGTCCGTTTCAGCAACCTGTAGAGCGGTAAAGCCTTTTCACCAAGACGGGAATAAAGCGTCTTAACGCCTCCACACAACCCGCCAACTTTTGGACATGCTTTAGCTCTGTGGGAATTGCAAGTTCCGATAGGGCGCGGATCTTAGCCGGGTTCGCTTCTATTCCTCTATGGGAAACAATGAATCCGAGCAGTTTACCAGCGGGAACTCCAAAGACACATTTCTCTGGATTGAGTCGTATATCGTACTCGCGTAAGCTGGCAAAGGTTTGCCTTAGGTCGTCGATCTGCTAGCTGACGTGTTTGGTTTTTATGACCACGTCGTCCATGTATGCCTCGACTGTTTTACCGACCTGTTTTTCGAGACAAGTCTGGATCATGTGCTGGTATGTAGCCCCAATGTTTTTTAGCCCGAAAGGCATTGTGTTGAAGCAGAATGGCCCATAGGGGGTGATGAATGCGGTTGTAGCTTGATCGGATTCCTTCATTTTGATCTGATGGTATCCGGAGTAACCGTCGAGGAAGCACAGTGAGTCGTGTCCAGCTGTGGCGTCAATAATCTGGTCTATACGTTGTAAGGGGAAAGGGTCCTTAGGGCAGGCCTTGTTAAGGTCTTTGAAGTCGACGCACAGCCGCCAGGATTTGTCTTTCTTCGGTACCATCACCAGGTTTGCCAACCATTCGGGGTGTTTGATCTCCCGTATGAATCCGGCCTCTAGCAATTTGGCTAGTTCTTCACCCATAGCTTGTCGTTTAGGCTCAGAAAAGCGACATAGAGTCTGTTTGACAGGTTTGAAGCCTGGGATTATATTCAGACTATGTTCTGCCAGCCGCCGTGGGATTCCTGGCATATCGGAAGGATGCCAGGCGAAGATGTCCCAGTTTTCTCGTAAGAATGCTCGCAGCGCCTCGTCCACCATGGGGTCCAGCTGAGCTCCGATGGACGCTGTCTTATTAGGGTCCGTTGGGTGCACCTGAAATTTAACAATTTCATTTGCAGGTTTAAAGGACATGGGTTTGGGCCTTTTGCTAAGGATCACATCGTCCTTGTCCACTGTTGACCGGAGAGCGGTCAATTCCTCTGCAGCAAAGGTCTCAGCTAGTGCCTCGAGGGCGAGCGTTGCTGTTTTGTTCTCGGCTCGAAGGGCTATATTCGGATCACTGGCGACTGTGATTACCCCGTTTGGGCCTGGCATCTTAAGCTTCATATACCTGTAATGGGGTATAGCCTGGAATTTTGTGAACGCGTCACGCCCCAACAGGGCGTGGTAGCCACTGGGGAAGGGCACGATATGGAAGAGAAGTTCTTTAGATCGGTAGTTTTCGGGCGTGCCGAACACTATGTCCAGGGTGATACGTCCTGAACAACGCACCTCTTTCCCAGGGATGATTCCCCGGAAGGTTGTGTTGCTGTGCTCGATGCGAGATCGGTCGAACTGCATTTTTTCCAGGGTGTCTTCGTAGATGAGGTTTAAACCACTGCCGCCATCCATTAGCACCTTCTGTAGCCTGAAACCATCGATGATGGGGTTTAGGACTAGTGCGGCCGATGTTTGACCGGGACGGATGGTTGGTCGGTCAGTGTCTCCAAAGGTGATTGGTATGTCTGCCCATGAACTTGTTGCCGCCACATGGTAGACCTGTTCGAGTTCTCTAAGAGCTCTTTTCCTCCTGTTCCTGGAGGGGAATGTTTCGTAGATCGTCAGGACTTCAGCATTGTATTCTGGCGGCGTTGTGGAGCGCCTGTTCGGCGGTGGTGCCTCGAGAAAGGCCTCTCCGCTTTTTGCGACCTGCCTGACGACCCAGCAAGCTCTGAGGCTGTGAGTCGGGCTTGTGTTCGGCAATACAGAATGTATAGGGCATGGCTTGTCCAATATTCCGTCAAGGATAGTTCTGGCCCCCGTGGGAGTTCTATTTCTCTTTTCGGCGGGCTCGTGCTCGGCTAGCCGCTTCGGAGGTATCCGCTTTTTCCGATCTCCTCTAGGGTGTTCGGTAAATTCTGGTTCCGAAAGTAACCGTTCGGCTTTCCAGGTGCTCTCCATGGCACAGTATTTTTGTTCCAGGTCCGATAGCTCGGTGAAGCCGCGGATGTGTCGATGGGATAGGGCATTGAGGATCCCTTCATCGTGACAATTGCGACTGAAGGTTGCCATTATCTCCTGGTCACTAGTGCCTGGTACTCTATCTCTAATGAGGAGTCTGGCCCAAAAATGATGAACCGATTCTCCTGGTAATTGTTTGACATCCCGTAAGTCTGAAGACTTGGACTCTCCTCTGGTGCTTGAATGCTCGGCTTGGGTGGTGGGTGGGAAAAATTTCAGTTCCGCGCCACGATGTGAGTCCGGAATCACGGGGTTCAAGTTGAGTGCTAGATCGGGGATCGATCCCGAACTATTTCCGGAACGAACTCCAGAATCCGGGTTACAGACGGGGTCCTGATGATCGGAAATAGGGATATAGACCGTCCTTAATTTCGGTAGTTGGGGGGACGAACCTCCAGCCGGACACTCAACGGTGGCGACCAGGTGAGTGATCGAGGGGGTGCGAATCTCCCTGTCGTCGGGTTTAAGCCCGATCCGGCCATAGACCGGCGTCTGATCCTCGGTCATGCCCATGGTTTGAATCCGATCGAATAGCTCGTTTAAGGACGAGGCGTCGGTGGGGCGCGTATTGCTGAAGAGCGCGGGGTTAACCCGCGGCGTGGTGGTTCCAGAGTCGCTTGATGGCGGGTCCAGGTTACATTCGGCCACGGCGGGTACGGGCACAACGACTGGGTTGGGCATTCTAGACAGCCTGGGGGTAAAGGCCGCCCCAGAGGCGGGGCCCGGCGCTCCCGGCGTCGAGGCATCGGGATCTGCGGGCTCCTCCATGAGATCTGAGGGCTCCAGCCAAACGAGCTCTCTCCGTGAATCGGCGACGAACTCCAAGGTTCCGAATCTGATTTCTTGATCGGGGAAGAAGCTTCCGATCTGGCCAAGATGGTCAGTCGGGTTGGCGTGTGACAGAACGTCGCCGCCAGCGAAGATCTGACCAGAGATGGGGACATCCTGGCTACAGATCTCGTTGCTCATGACAAGGTGAGCCATCGATTCCTTTGGTGATCACAGTGGAACTCTCAATGAAAGCACCAATGTCGGTGTCAAAACCGGCGGATCTCGGGTAGGGGGTCCTGAGCTGTGAGTCTTGGATCGATGGTAACAAGGGGACGAAGGAGACGATGTTTACCCAGGTTCGAGCCCTCCTATGGAGGTAAAACCCTACGTCCTGCTCCATTATATTGATAGTATGAAGGTTACAGAGTTGATCTACCTCCAGATCGACTAGCTAAATCCCTAGATGAGTTTTTCCCTCTTACAATCTAAAACCCTCTCGGTTTATATAGACACCGGGGGTCATTAGGGTTACACATAGTCGGTTGCCCACCGGAGGGAAAAACATGCCTAATCTACTATCTTAATATTGAAAGACACGCCACGACTCCTGAGGTTTCCTCCGTAGCGACGAGGCCTTTGATAAATCCCATCCTCAGCGAGCGGCCCATGAGCCCGGTCTATGAGAGATAAGTCGGCAGTCCAAGGACCCCTTAATCCTAGACTCCCTCACCCCAACTTTGGTATTCTCCCCTTGTCTATGTAAGCATAAGCTTTGATATTCTCCCCCCTTGATTGTTTCTCCCCCTTTGCATAAGCATGTATCTCCCCCTTTAGCTTTTGAAGCTTTGGTATTCTCCCCATTTGGCATTAATTTCCAAAAAGGTCCATACTCAGGGTCAGACACAGGGATCATGGATTTAGAAGGGATCCTTGAGAACAAGGGTCATAGAATGTAGGGATCATGGAGAGCATTAAAAACTGAGGGAATCATGGAAAATAATTTCTCCCCCTTTGGTTGATTTGAGAGCTTGTAAAACTTCTCCTCCTTTGAGTTAGGGATCCTTGAGTAAAGTTTCTCTCTCCCTTTTTTTAATAATAAGGGATCATCGAAGAATTGGAGAATTGCTAAGTTAACAAAGGATAGAAAGATAGCAAAGTCGGTGGCTCCGAGGCAAATAAGTCGGTGGAACCGAAATGTGTATTTGCAGCCTATCTGCATAATCAGTGACACCGAATGGTTTGAGTCGGAGGCTCCGAGGGGTAAACAGAAACTTGGCAATGACTAGAAATTTTCAAATGATTTTAGAAAACTTGCAATAGAATCTTAAACGCTTTTGCAAAGGAAATACAAAAGAATTTACAAGGAAATATCAACTAGAGAAGATTTGAGTGGTTCCAAGAAATCTTGCAAATAATGAATGAACCAGACAAGATACTTCACTAGATGATGGTCGGTGACTAGGTCACCTATATTAGAGTATATTGACTTAGGAGCCAAGCAAGAATACTTGATCTCAGGTCATACTCATCGTTAAGTTCGAAATGGGGTTACCATTTTTCGATTAAGCATTTTAATGTTTTCATATCACTTGAGTTGCTTTAGCTCATGACTTGGAGTAAAGCTTTTTCAAGGATATGAGTACATACCTTTGAGTGATGTTGATGAACCAATCATAGATCGATAGACTTTTTGATCAACCGGTTTGTCCTCCTTGGTAAGATCAACATGTCCACTAGTAGGCATAGGAGTTTTCATACCTTTACACTCTTGCATGTTGAACTTCTTGATCAAGTCCTTGGTATACTTGGTTTGAGAGATGAAAGTTCCTTCTCTCGTTTGCTTGATTTGCAAACCAAGGAAAAATTTCAGCTCACACATCATGGACATCTCATACTTCTCAGACATCAACCTTCCAAATCTTTCACTAAAATGTGGGTTAGTAGATCCAAAGATAATATCATCCACATAGATTTGGCACACAAATAATTCACCATTAACTCTTTTAGTGAATAAGGTTGCGTCAATTTTACCAATTTCAAAACCCTTTTCAATGAGAAACTTCGTTAAGCATTTATACCAAGCACGTGGGGCTTGCTTAAGACCATAAAGAGCTTTACGAAGCTTGTAGACATGACTAGGTTTCTTAGGATTTACAAAACCAGGGGGTTGTTTGACATAGACCTCTTCTTCAATCTCACCATTCAAAAAGGCACTTTTCATGTCCATTTGATAAAGCGTGATATCATGGTGATTAGCATAAGCAAGAAGAATGTGAATAGCTTCAAGTCTAGAGACGGGGGCATAGGTCTCACCGTAGTCCATACCTTCGACTTGCGTATATCCTTGGGCTACGAGACGCACCTTGTTGCGTACAACTTGACCATCTTCATCTTGCTTGTTCCGAAACACCCATTTGGTTCTGATGATGTTGTGCTCGTCGTTGGGCTTCTCCACAAGTGTCCACACTTCGTTCCTCTCGAAGTTGTGAAGCTCTTCATGCATGGCGTTCACCCAATCCGGGTCTTCAAGAGCTTGTTCTACCTTCAAGGGTTCAATGCTAGAGATCAAACAATAATGCTCACAAAAATTAGCTAAGCGGGTTTTGGAGCGAGTGATTCTCCCGGTTTGTATGTCACCAAAGATTTGGTTTAGAGGATGGTTCTTGGTCACTCTTGCTCGAATTCGGGGTAGCTTCGGCTTGTTGGATGGTGGAGCTTCTTCATCATCATCATCATCATCTCCTTCATCTTTGTTGTTGTTGAAGGTGTCGTTGCCTTGAGGTGGAGGTGAAGGAGGTTGTGGTGGATCTTCATGATGTACTTCCTCCTCTTCATCTTGTCGTGTACCGCTTGTGGATGCCTCCATGTCGTGTTGAGGATCACCTTGACGTGAAGTAGGGGCTTCCACTTGAGTTGACGAAGTACTTTCCTTCACCTCCATGGGACGAATCTTGCCGATGGGCAAGTCTTGGATAGCTTCCGAAGGATCCTTATCTCCTACATCATTTGGCAATTGTTCGACTTGCGAACCATTAGATTCATCAAACTTCACATCTACCGTCTCTTCAACTTTTCGAGTGAAGTTGTTGTAGACACGGTAAGTGTGAGAGTTCGATCCGTAACCAAGTAGGAATCCTTCATGAGATTTAGGAGCAAATTTAGTACGACGATGCTTATCAAGAATGTAGCACTTTGAGCCGAATACCCGAAAGTATCCAACTTGGGGTTTGTTACCGGTGAGTAGCTCGTATGCCATTTTACCGAGAAGCTTGTGCAAGTAGAGTCGGTTTGTGGCATGACATGCTGTTTCCACGGCTTCTGCCCAAAAGTGTCTTGGCGTCTTGTATTCATCAAGCATCGTTCTTGCCATCTCAATAAGAGTCCGGTTCTTCCTCTCAACAACTCCATTCTGTTGAGGCATGTACGTAGCCGAGAACTCATGTGAAACACCTTCTTCGTCAAGAAAGGTATCTACATGGGTGTTCTTGAACTCCGATCCGTTATCGCTCCGAACCTTCTTGATCTTCACTTCAAACTGATTTTGCGCTTTGCGAGCGAAGTTCTTGAAGATCTTTTGCACCTGCGACTTATCATCAAGAAATAATACCCACGTAAATCTGGAAAAATCATCAACTATAACTAGACCATAGGAATTTCCACCGAGGCTCTTGTAAGCATTGGGACCAAAAAGATCCATGTGAAGTAACTCGAGTGGTCTCCAAGTAGTCATGATATTTTTTACGAGATGACTTCCACCTACTTGCTTTCCAGCTTGACAAGCACTACAAAGTCTATCTTTGTCAAAGATAACATCTTTAACACCAAGTATATGATCACCTTTGATAAGCTTGTCTAGATTACGCATGCCAACATGTCCTAGTCTTCTATGCCAAAGCCAACCTTTAGAAGATTTTGCAATAAGACAAGTACGAGGTTTGGATCTCTTAGTGAAATCGACAATATATAGATCACCTCTACAGAAACCGGTAAAGACCATGTTATGATTATATTGATGAAACACTTGGCAATCTACTTTCGTGAATAGCACATTAAAACCAAAGTCGGCAAGTCTAGATACGGAAAGAAGATTGTAGCCAAGGGATTCAACAAGCATGACGTTTTGAATAGAGCTATCATGGGATATGGACACCTTACCAAGACCAAGTACCTTACCCTTGGAGTTGTCTCCAAAAGTTACATACCTCCGTGATCCATGGTTTGGTGTAATCTCTGCAAACATCTCTCTATCTCCGGTCATATGATCGATGCATCCACTATTGAGAATCCACTCTTTTCCTCCGGACATGTAATCCTTGAAGTTTGCCATGAGACTTAGATTCTTCATGATCTTCTCATGCTCGATGTCGACCAACTCAGGCTTCTACAATGATATTGTTGATAGTTATGACATCTCCTTTAGCACGCATGAGGTCTCTAAGCTCAAATAGATAGTCATCAAACTTGGGATCACTAGGCATCATTTTGTGAAAGACAATAGTCTTATGAAGAATTTCATCAAGATTACTTAATGAATAACTTGGATATCGTTTCTCCAAGTCATTCCACAAAGTATAAGCACATTCAAAATTCTTCATTTGATTAAGCACAATCCTAGGCAATCCTCTAATGATAAGATTAACAGTTCTAAGATTGCATAGCATATCAATTTCCTCTTCGTGTGTGGGATGTAAAGGATCAATGGGAGGTACATACGGGTTCTTAACATACTTGCTCAAATGAAATTCATTGAATAGCTCAAGCATCTTATATTTCCATTGACTATAGTACTCCCCATCAAGAATAGGCACTCTACAACTCAAAATTTCCACACTAGACACATCCATCTTCCTCCATGGTGATGAAACCAATGCAATGGAGACCAATGCTCTGATACCACTTGTAGGATCACTAGAAGTGTGTGTCTAGAGGGGGGGTGAATAGACTATTAGCAAATATAAAACCTAACCTTTTCCCAAGTTAATTGGTTGGCAGATTTTAGCAATTATAGCAAGTCTAGCACACCCTACACATGAAAGTCAACAAGTATGGCAGCGGAAAATAAAGACATTGCACATGGAAGTAAGGAGTTGAGATAGGGAGATCAAACGCATAAGGGACACGAAGATTTTTCCCGTGGTTCTGATAGGTGGTGCTATCGTACGTCCACGTTTATGGAGTCTTCAACCCACGAAGGGTAACGGTCGCGAGAGTCCACGGAGGGCTCCACCCATAAGGGTCCACGAAGTAGCAACCTTGACTATTCCATAACGGCTTCCGTCCACGAAGGACTAGCCTCACTATGGGTAGATCTTCACGAAGTAGGCGATCTCCTTGCCCGTACAAACTTCTTGGTTCAACTCCACAACATGAAGTAGGAGGCTCCCAAGCGACACCTAACCAATCTAGGAGGCACCACCCTCCAAAAGGTAATAGGCTCGGTAATGTCGATGAACTCCTTGCTCTTGTGCTTCAAGATGATAGACTCCTCAACACACAATCACTCTCTCACAGATTTGGCTATGGTGGAAGAGATTGATTTTGTGGAAAGCAACTTGGGGAGGCTAGAGATCAAGATTCATATGGATAGAGTGGAATGGCTTGATCTCAACACATGAGTAGGTGGCTCTCTCTCAAAAAATTGGATGGGGCAAGTATGGAATAGTTCTGAGTTCTTCTCTTTCGAGTGGGTGGTGGTGAAGGGGTATATATAGGCATCCCCAAAAATCCAACCGTTACACCTAAAGTGACCAACTCGGTGACACCGAAGTGTAAAACTCGGTGGTACCGAGTTGCTCCAAAGGTAGCAACTTTTGAATCTAGGTGAGACCGATACAGAAATCTCGGCAGTACCGATTAGATGACCAACGGTCAAATTGCACAACTCGGTGAGACCGATTCTCAAATTTCGGTGGTACCAATTCTTGACAACGGCTAACCAGAAAGTTGGTCCAAAACTCGGTGAGACCAATTCACAAAACTCGGTGGTACCGATTCTTGAGAATGGCTAACTAGAAAGTTGGTCCAAATCTCGGTGAGACCGATTGGCAAAACTCGGTGGTACCGATTCCTTAAAATAGGATACCCGAAAGTTGGCAACTGAATTCGGTGGCACCGAATGGAATGATGGTAGTACCGAGATGCTAGGGTTTGGCATGGCTCTGTGTGAGTTTGGGAATCGGTGGAACCGAGTGGAAAATGTTGGCTTCACCGATTTTCATGAATGGCTTAGACAGAATTTGTGCGAGAGTTTGTGGGTGTTTTTGGTGACTATCACTTGTGCACGTGGAGCATCTTGTTCACCAACAGTACCTTACCCCATTTCAATAGTATTGGCTTTCCTATGGACTCAAGGTGATTTCTCACAAAGTAAAATGTAGAGTCCTCTTTTTTGAACTTTGCCAATCCATTTCCTTGCATCCAGGGGTATCTCCTCACAACCCTTTTTGCCAACCCATCTCTCTCTATGGACTTTCACCTGAAATACACTAGGTAGAAATATTAGTCCAAGAGACAATGTATGTTGTCATGAATTATCAAAACCACCAAGGGAGCATGTTGTGCTTTCACCTCGCTGCCCCTTCTGTCACTGGGAGAGGACACCGCAATATTGAACCCATCACAAAGCACCTCTTCCCATGGCAAGAAAAATCGATCTAGTTGGCCTAACTAAACCAAAGATTCGAAGAAGAAATACGAGGCTATAAGTAATCATGCATATAAGAGATCAAATAAGACTCAAATAATATTCATGGATAGAAACTGATCAAGAACTCAAAATTCATCGGATCCCAACAAACACACCACAAGAGTTTACATCAAATAGATCTCCAAGAGACCATTGTATTGAGAATCAAAAGAGAGAGAGGAAGCCATCTAGCTACTGCCTACGGACCCGTAGGTCTATGGTGGACTACTCACGCATCATCGGAGAGGCACCAATGAGGATGATGAACCCCTCCGTGATGCTGTTAGATTGGATCTCGAGGCTTTGGAACTTGCGGTGGCTGGATGTGTTTTTCGTCGACTCCTCTAGGGTTTCTGGAATATTTGGGAATTTATAGGCATCAGAGGCGGTGGAGAGGGGTCCCGAGGAGGGCACAACCCATCAGGGCGCGCCTGGGGCCTCTGGCGCGCCCTGGTGGGTTGTGGTCTCTACCGCCCACCTCTCTGGCACTTCTTTGGCCCAATGGATGTCTTCTGGTCCAAAAAAAATCTCCAAAAAGTTTGGTCGCGAGTGGACTCTGTTTGGTACTGATATTCTGCGAAGTAAAAAACAAGCAAAAGCAGCAACTAGCACTTTGGCACTATGTCAATAGGTTAATCCCAAAAAATGATATAAAGTTGCTATAAAATGATTGTAAAACATCCAAGAATGATAATATAACAACATGGAACAAGCAAAAATTATAGATACGTTGGAGACGTATCACAGATTTACTGTACCAAACGAAGTCCAATTGCCATGAAACTTTTTGATGATTTTTTCTGGACTATATGAAGACCTAGAAGCTTCGGAAGGAAGCCGGGAGGCACATGAGGGCCGCAGCACACATCAGGGCGCACCCTGGGGGGGTCCTGATATGTGGTGGTCCCCTCGGGCACCTCCCGACGTCCCTCTTCGGCCTATAAATTCTCTAATATTCTGAAAACCCTGGAGGCAGTCCCGAAACCCTTTTTCCGCCGCCGCAAGTCTCTGTTCCGCCGAGAGGCCATCTGGAGCTCCATTCCGGCACCCTGCCGGAGGGGGGATCGATCATGGAGGGCCTCTTCATCAACCTTGCTGCCCTCATGATGATGTGTGAGTAGTTCACCACAGACCTACGGGTCCATAGCTAGTACCTAGATGGCAATCTCTCTCTCTTATGATCTTCAATACAATGGTCATGGCATCTTCGCTTTGATCTATGCGATGTAATCCTATTGTGCGGTGTGTTTGTTGGGATGCGATGAATTGTGGGTTTATGTTCAGATTATTCATGAAAAGTTTTGAGATGCCTCTGAGTTATATTATATCTTAAGTGCATGATCATTATAGCTTCGTAATGCTCTCGGATCTATTGATATGCTTTGGCCAAGTAGATTGATCTTTCATCGGTGGGAGTGGGGCGTTATGGTAAGTTCAACTTGGCGAATTTATGTATCCCAGTGACAAAGTAGGGGACAAGATGCGTCTTTGTGTTTTTGCTACTAAGGATAAAACGATGGGGTTCATTCATATTGTTTGAGTTTACTTTGTCTACATCATGTCATCGTTCTCCAAGCATTACTCTGTTTTACTTAATACTCTAGATGCATGCTGGATAGCGGTCGATGGGTGGAGTAATAGTAATAGGTGCAGGCAGGAGTCGTCCTATTTGCTTATAGACGTGATGCCTATATATACATGATCATTGCCGTGAACATCGCATAACTATCCGCTTTTCTATCTATTGCCCAACAGTAATTTGTTTACCCACCGTATGCTGCTTATATGAGAGATGTCGCTAGGGAACACTATGCCCCCCGGGTCTATTCACTTATATATTCGCAAACACTATATTTACCTTGCTGCCTTTATTTACTTTTTATTTATTTTGCACTTTTTATTTATGAACAATTATCTACACAATTCATTAGCTTGCAAATAACGAGATCAAGGGGATTGACAACCCTCTTGCCCGCGTTGGGTGCAAGTCGTTTGTTCATTTGTGTGTAGCCGCTGAAGACGGTTGATGATTGATATTCCTATTGGTTAGATAAACCTTGGTTTCATAACCGAGGGAAATACTTATCCGCTTTGTGCTGCAATTACCCGTTCCTCTTCACAGAAAACCCAACGCATATCACAAGTATCATTGTTCTGTGAGCATTGTTCTCTGGAATCACTGTACACGTGCATTCGATGATCACGACTTGTGAGTCGGGGTCCCCACAATTACATCTAAACTAAAATGTAAGTTGCCATACAATAACTAAACAGAATATCAACACACGTGCGTTATACTGAGAGAGCGGACAAACAAAATTGCCATGATCATACAATGTCTGATGGAAAAACAATACAATTGAGGTTCACACAAAAATTGCCATGGTTGCTAGTACTTGCATACCATCAAACAAAAAAGGCAGTTGTCATGGAGCCCTGCACAAACAAGGGAAAAAATTTGGTTGCAGGCAGGTAGGAAGTTGCCACCTGCAAACTAAAGCAGTATGGCAAAACTGGTATGTTGTTACAGACACATAGTTGCCATGCTTGCAAGATGGAAATTGAGCAGGATGCATTTGCAATGTGGCCCTACAAAAAATCTTGGAAACATACAATGTTTTGGGACATGGATAGCAAGTTGCCACCTGCTAACTAAATAAACTGTAGAGTTGCCCTGTGACACTACAAAAGACATGGCAAAAAATATATTGGGGTAAAAGAGGGAGTTGCCACCTACTACCTAAAAAACACTAGGCACTTGCCATGTAACACTACAAAGGCATGGCAAATAATATACTGTAGTAAGTGGAAGTTGCCATATGCTCCTAAGCACACTAGGCAATTGCCATGTAGCACTACAGGAGACATGGCAAATAATATCTTGGGTAAAAGAGGGAGTTGCCACCTGCAAACTGAAATACACTAGGCAATTGCCATGTAACACTTGAAAGGCAAGTCAAATAATATATTGGGGTAAAGTGGGAGTTGCCATATGCTCCTAAGCACACCAGGCAGTTGCCATGTAACACTACAAAAAGACGTGGCAAATAATATCTTGGGGTAAAGAAATAGTTGCCAGCTGCTTACAAGCACAATAGGCAATTGCCCCTGGATCACTGTAAAAACATGGCAACTACCAGTTTGGGTTAAAGAAACAGTTGCCATCTACTGACTAAACAGTATGGCAAATTGTAGCTAAGCCAGGAGATTCAAGTTGCCCTGTTTGCACATATCAACATGAAAAATGAGTGAGTTTCACAAAACAATCAACTGCCATCGACCTACAATGAAATGCACATTCCATCATGGCAACCTAAATCTAGGGTTCTTGCCATCCTCTCAGACCCGGATTTCAATCAAACACAACCCCTAAAACAGCAAACCACTACCTACAAGACCATCAAATGAACAAAATTAACAAACATGAACTATGACACATCACTGCAATCTGGACTTCAAGGGATATAATATCTGAAAACAGAGAATGAATCGCACGGAACGGGCGACTCTCGCCGGCATGACTTCCACCGCCACGACAACGACGCTTGTTAATGGTGGCCTAATGGCACACCGGCGACTCCCCACCGAAGGGGAGCACTCGAGCTCCCTCAAATCCACTCGAATCTCAATGGATTCGAAGCAGAGGAAATGGGGGGGGGGAGGGGAGGCAGATTGAGATCAATCAAAGCACCGTACCTCTGCACGGTGCATGCTCCGGCGATGATGCTCGGGTTGCTTGAGCTCCGGCGACGGCCACGAGTCCCCGCGACACTTCCGTCGCCGCCTCTCCTCTGCTATGCCGCGGAATCCCAGCTGCTTCATCCAAGAACTGCTCTCTGCCATCAAATGCGAAAGGGGGTGGAGGAGGGGGAATGGGAAGAGGAGACGGGCGGGGTGGGGAAAACTGTCACCGTTCCGTGAAATATGTCGATCAGGTGATTGTGTGGGGCGTGCGGGCGCGACATCAGTTCCATTGCACGTCGGGGGTGGCAACCGCACGCTGCGTGTGTGCAAACAGGCATCCGGGCAAACTCTCAAACGCCCACACACACGATGATGCCTACGTGGCACACAAAAATCATCAAACGTTGTGAAGATTCGTGCAAAACAGAATCACCGTGGATTGACATGTGTGGGTGAAGTGCAAACATGCCACACGTGTGGGCGTTATCATTTGGGTAAAACTTTTATTGATAAAACCAAATCGAGCTAAATCATGTGCAACACACGATCTTCCATTGTTAAATCTCTACTCCTATAGAAAAGACTCGGTAGGCGGTAATGATAGGGCTGCCATCCATCCTTTCAGACCATCGAAGCTCCATCTAACGCATGCAAAGGCAAGCCGTGGCATTTTAGCAAAAATATGTGTCCCCCTCCCCTTGGCCTAAATTTGCACATAACTCCTTAATCTCTCTCGTTAAACCCCCAGCTGCCCACCTCCTCTATGCCTACGGCACGGACACCATCGACACTTACAACATTTCATGTTTTCGCCCCCTCACATCGGCACATGAGCACGCTTGTTCCCTTCACCTGGTCGTCACCCGTATCTCACAGCCGCCTACAATGCTCTTCGTGTATTAGGGTGTCAAGCTCCCTGGTTTGGGGTAGGTCGCTCGGATACCAGGGTAAGCTCATCCCGGGCGCTACCCCGAGCTCGTCCATAGGCCGCCACCGCTACTCCACATGAGCGCTCGATATCTAGCCTGGTGGTCGAGTACAAGGATGCACAACTCGTGGATCCGGTGGAGGTGCCTCCATTCCCAATGCCAGCTCATCCCACCTGTATGTTGCAAGATTGGAAAGCTATATCATGACCTTTATTCAATTATGACAGCTGAGAGGAATTGGGGATAGCCCAGCTAGAGTTTGAGCCCGCGAGCACAACGGTGTCATTTTAAAGGTCGGCCCGAATGAAAGGCTCTTTAAGGAAGCAGTCCCATCACTCTCGGGCCCGGTGCCATAGTGTTCCCGACAGAGTTGTACAAAGTCAACAACCGTTTTGGGGCGCAAGCATAGGCAACACATGACAGGTGATAGGGTGGGGCACTGTGAATTTGTTTTCTAAAAGGATTGGAAGATTTGGCCAAAGAAGGTCCTGCCCGGGTTTGCATACAAGTCGCCACCACTACTTTTGTTAGGAGTCACTCATGTGGTTGGATTAATAACATGGTCGCCAACTGTCCTCCAGGTATTATCTTCATGTAATTAAATTAGTATGTCATTGTTGAGCTGAGATAGAGCGGTACTCCCTTCGATCTAAACTAAGTGTCACAAATTTGAACTAAGTTTTGTTCTACCTTAGTTCAAAACTGCGACCATTATATGGATCGGAGGGAGTACATTGTTTCTCTTTGAATATGAGTATATTGACAAGCAACTACAATGAGCACTTTTGTCCTTTGAATTACTAGATGATCCAGTGTGCCCTTGGTGCAAAGAACAATTGCAGCCAAGAAGCCAAGCAACCTATGAACAACATGTTTTTATGAACGATCCGTAAAGAGGCAAAAGAAAATGCAACTAGGAAGTTAGGTGAACTATTTGAAGGATCTTCTTCGTTAATTGTCTGCAAGTGATTATGTTTGTATTGCATTTGTATCTGCCTTGTATCTACTAATGAAAGACAATGACGATCGTTGCTCATAGCTTTATTTGGCGATACATAATCTGTTTACTTGAGCGGGTGAATGGACTCTTAAGCTTTTTTCATGCTCCGGTATTTCTTCATTTTGAAATTGTGAAAATAACCGAGTTTAAATGTTACTGTTACTGTGTACTACACCCTTACTATAATATCCAGACGACCTCGCTACAATTTTGGGTGTGTTGTCAGTGGTCGACGAGCAGACCACTCGGTAGGGCATCGCCGAACAAACAGACAACTGAAAAGAGGACCGGCTAGGGCAACCCAATAAATAGGTTTATAGAAAGCATGACCACACACCCCACGGCAAATGACCTGAACCATGGGGACCAACCACTCCCAACCGAAACCACATTAGCATAAGGAAACCAAGTGAACCGACCAGGGGATTCACGGGATGGGGGAGAGTGTGTGATTAGCGAGCACGTGCAACGCACATGTCAACCGACTAGACTGCAGCGTCCAAAGGTCGGGAATAAAACACATCATCTGTCCAAACTACATCGTTCCAAGGCTGGGGAAATTTCAATACACACAATCCGGCCAATGGACGTGATAGCAAGAGGCCATGCCACAACCCGGCCCCGCCTGGCAGGACACAAACAAAAGGGATCCAAGAGAAACAATCAACCAATATAGGGGAAGGGCACGGTCAGAGGGCACATGGAGCATACGTGCACACCAAACATGATAGTTGGCCAAATCGCGACGTCTAAAAGTCGGGCAGACATTCCAAACATGTCATTTGGCCAAGGCCGCGATAGCAATAGGCCGGGTAGCCAAAGCACCTCCACATCCGCCACACGGGGACCAACCCATGCAAGCCGGCCATGAGGTCCATCTGCCCAAGGGTCATGACGGCAAGCTAGACAACCATGAGGGTCATTCGGCTAGGGCCTCTATGATAAAAGGACAGGTCGGCAAAGGCAAACTCCACGAAACAGCCAACTTAGATAGTGTACAATAAGCGGGTGGGTGGCCTTGGCTTACCGTGGAGGTCCATGTGACTTCTTCAACAAATCACCCGACCCCTAGTAAACCTCTCACCCCCATGGGGAACGATCATGGGCCAGGGAATTCGAGCATGCCACATTGAAAAGGCCGAACATACATACATCATGCGCTTCACATAGCTCATAGCCGAAGCATGCACCGATTAGAAGGTGATGTACACGGCAAGCATTGTGTGATTATTCAAGCTAGGTGCATGTTGTTTGATAGAACAACCATTTGGCGGCTTTGCATGGAGGCTACGACATCATTAAGCTCAATGGTTGGCTCAATGGCTCAGCTCAAAGTACATGGATGATTCATTCCACCCCTATCGCAAAGACCAATTGCACCAAGAAGGCAAGCAATCTATGAACGATAACATGAACAAGTACTCTTGGGTCCAAAGGTCGGGACTCGACCTCGTGTACAACCATCTGCGTCCTAGCTAGGGTCAGCATATCATTGTCACTCAGGTATGCGTGCATGCCCCGACGCTCGTCTACCACTACTATAGGTCCATGAGGCCTTGTGGAAACATTTTGCATTTTCCTAAGCATTGATGATTGTGCCTTCACTATGGTGGACACTAGGAAAGATGCCATGATTCTTCACAATTTGGACATCTCGTGCAAGAAGCTCGTCAATATCCAGAAGCAATATAAGATCATCGACAATGCATACAAGGACCCAATGGTTATCCTCGTTGCGACCATCATTGAACCTCCTATGCCGGCATGAAAGATTACATCGATACAGATAACTAAACGACACGTGGGAGAAACCTGTGAATGCATAGTATGTCGTTTACGCGACTAAGGACACATACACAAGCTATGGCATGTATATGCAGCTCTTGTACATGAGGACGTGTCTACTTACCGTCACAAAGGAATCCTCGAAGAGCCACAACATCAGCAGGAGTGCTAGGAAGATGTAGCTGGTGCAGTTCATGTACGTAAGTAGCTTATCATTTTCATTGTCTTATGCATAGCCTATATTCCAAAAATATCATGCAATAATGAACCTTTGTACCACAAGGCAATGGAGGTAATCGACCTGTTAGAAATATGCCCTAGAGGCAATAATAAATGTACTATTATATTTTCATGTTCATTATTAACTTTATGTTCCTATGCTACCATTGTATTGGTTCGTGAATATGAGATTCAGAGGAAAACCCAAATACATGTGTGGAAATATAAACACCTAGGGATCCCTAGTCTAGCCTCTAAGACTAGATCGTATATTGATTGATGATCTTGTTCCTGATCATGAGCATTGTAAGTGTAACAAGGATCCTATCAATATATGAGAACAATGTTGTTGTGAGAACATCGGAGTTAGATAGACCCAACTTATGAATTATTGAGAGGTGTCATCGTTGTTATGTTATCGATACTTCATATAACTTGTTCACGTTTGCATTGTTCCTCGGACCATGAGAATATTGCATACCAACATGCTGGATGGATACTTTGGGGTTTACCATATGCCACTCCGTAAATGGATGTGAATACAGGTGACTTGCGGGTATTCCGGAAACCTATGTCTCAGTAGCGATAGTTCAAGACTGGGATTTGCTCCTCTCACGATAGAGACACAATCTTTGTGCCCACTTGGTGTTATGATGTCATTATCATCTAGCCAGACACTTGTGATTATTATCATGGGATACCGGAACACGGACATGAGTAAAGAGAACGAAACCGGTAACGAGGATAACCGATATAGTGATCAAGGAGTTGATCACGGGGATATCGATAATCTCTCCTCGGGTTTCATAAACGTATCACGAAGCTAAGGGAATGGTATTCGTAAACAAAGGTTCTCTCAAGAACTTCATGAATATGCAGTAGTTAATAATGGTGTCCAGATCCCGCTGTTAACTATTAACCGAAAGGGGTTCTGGGTCATGTTCGCTTATTTCCAAACCTATAGGGTCGCACACTTAATGGGTTTTAGTCCTGATGATCGGAGAAATGAGAATAGAGTTAAAAGAGCACTGAAAGAGTTTTGGATATTTCCGAAAGTGTTTCGTATGGTTCCAGAATGGTTCTAGGAATTTTAGAAAGGTATAACATGATTTCGGACAATCCGGATCTATATATGGAAATTTTTCGGGATCATCGGAATGGTTTCGAAGACATCGACAAATTCGAGATTTTATTTGAGGAAGAAAAGTGTGAAGGACCGTCATGAGATGAAGAACCCTAGTGGGCCCATGGAGTCCCACATGGGGCGCCATGGGCTATGGCAAACCCTAGGCCGAATTGGAAAGGGAGTGAAACCTTCCCTTCCCCCTCCTAGGCTGGCACCCCTCCTCCTCCCACCTATATATATGTATGTATGTATGTATGTATGTATATATATAGGGAGGGCTCCCCCTTGAAGCACACTAAATCAAAGGGGCTCTCTCCCGCATAGCTCCACGCACTCCTGATCTAATTGGCCTAAGTGTTTAGGTTCCTAATTAGATGGTCTCTAATCTTGGTGTAACCGGTCTAAGTGAATGAGACTCCTAATTAGAAGAGAAGTGCTGCTAGGCTTTCTTGCCCTCTAGTTTTCTCGCAGTTCTTGTTCCTGGACGTTGAAGCTCTATCGGACTACTAATACATCTTCAACATATCTATAATTTTTTATTGTTCCATACTATTATATTATCAATCTAGGATACTTTATATACAATTATATGCTATTTTATATTATTTTGGGAACTAACCTATTAACCCAGTGGCAAGTGCTAGTTGCTGTTTTTTGCCTGTTTTTGGTTTTCAGGAAATCTGTACCAAACGAAGTCCAAACACTACGAAACTTTTTGACGATTTTTTCTGGACAAAAGAGACCTAGTAAGAAAGATGAGGAGACAACAAGGCCACAGGGTGCGCCCAGGGGGGTAGACGCGCTATGATGCCTTGTGGGCCCCTCATGGCTCCGTCTGACCTAATTCCACCTCCATAAATTCTCTAAAATCGGGAAATCAACAGAGAACCACCCAAAACACTTTTTCCGCTGCCGCAAGCCTCTGTTACAACAGGAGGCCATCTGGAGACCTTTTTAGGTACTCTGTCGAAGGGGGAATCGACCACGGAGGCCATCTACATCAACCTTGTTGCCTCCATGATGATGCATGAGTAGTCCACCATAGACCTACGGGTCCATAGCTAGTACCTAGATGGCTTCTTCTCTCTCTTTGATCAATACAGTGTTCACCGCGATTCCCGCGGTGATCTATCTGATGTAATCTTATTTTGCGGTGTTTTTGTTGGGATCCGATGAATTGTGGGTTTATGATCAGATTATTCATTGAAAGTTATTGAGTCTTTTTTGAATTCTATTATGCATGATTATTATAGCTTCGTATTTCTCTCCGATCCATCGGTTTGGTTTGGCCAACTATATTGATTTATCTTCAATGGGAGTGGTGCGTTGTAGTGGGTTCAATCGTGCAGTGCTCTATATCCTCATGACAGGGGGGACAAGACACATATTTGTAATTTTGTCATTAAGGGTAAAACAACGGGATCTGAACATATTGCTTGTCTTATTTTTCTACATCATGTCACCCTACTCCAAGCATTACTCTGTTTGTTATGAACTTAATACCTAGAGAGGCAATGATAGAAACGCTCTCGAAGTGGAGTAATAGTAGTAGATGCAGAATCATTTTGGTCTACTTGTTTATGGATGTGATGGCGTATATACATGATCATTGTCGTGAATAACATGTCATAACTATGCGCAATTCTGTCAATTGCCCAATAGTAATTTGTCTACCCACCGTATGCTATTTTCGAGATAAAAGCCTCTAGCGTACACTATGGTCCCCGGTCTACTTAAACATAAATACAAAAACTCCAAAAATACTTTTTTGCAATTTATTTACTTTTATTTCATTTTGTCTTTACATTGTCTATCTCTATCAAGATTTAATCCTTGCAAGTAATGAGTTCAAGGGGCTTGACAACCCTCTTTTTCACGTCGGGTGCAAATGTTTAGTTTTGTGTGTGTAGGTGTTGTTGAAAGGAATTTTCTTGGTTCTCCTATTGGTTCGATAACCTTGGTTCTCACTGAGGGAAATACTTATCTCTATCGTGCTGCATCTCCTCTCCACTTTGGAGAAAATCCCAACGCAGCTCACAAGTAGCAACTACTACCACAAAACGTGTGGATACCTTGGAGGGGCCGTCTACTTTGATTCTCGACTCGGTGAACTCTTCTCGCAGCTGGTAGGTGCAACCTACCTGTGGGAATCGATGGGGTCATTGTGCTGCATCGACTCATCACTGCTTCCGCTACTCTACACCGTCGGTGAGTCAGATCGTTACCGCCTTATTCATAATGATCCTAGGTAATACCGTGTAGCATAATTTTTTTCGTAGCACGTTCCCCTACAGTGGCATCATGAGCAATTCTATGAGTAGATGCGGGTACGACTATCATATGGTGATATGCAACATTGCACGTATGTGCGGGGTGATTAGATGGTTATAATTACTGGACGTGCATGTTGTAACCCCTCTAATCTTGCGAGTTTGTGATCTTGACAGCATGTTTCGAGTTTTGTTACAAAGGTCTGGCTTGTTGTGGTATGGTGGCCATAGTTAAGTTTCAGATACTTTGGCTTGTTCATAGTCTTGAAAGATAAACTTTTGCAAGGGCGAAAGGGCAATGTAGCTAATGATCTACGCGAGGGTCATGCGTAATGACAAAGTTTAGTATGGGGCTTGAGATTTTTAATTAAGTCTCGTGTTTCATACACCTCGAAAGTTAAACCAACAACGTGACGTGTCATGCCTATGGTTTGTGGGAAAAGTAAAATTTTGCCAACTTAACCATAGTAGCCACAGTAATTAGCAAAGCAATTAGAGGCGTCTAGCTCATTTTTGCAGTATGTTTGCATGTGATGTGGTATAAGCCTTCGTTTATTCAATATGTTTTGTATGAGATGTGATATGTTATAATAATTTTATCTTGGCCTATGAGCCATGGTATGGCATAAAGGCTGGAGCCATATGATTGTCTTTTCTTTTATTTGTTGACCTGTGTGTTAACCTCGGCAACTAATAAGAAGATAATATTTTGGAATGGTGGACCTCGATGCAAAGTCGGGCGTGGAGAAGGTGTTCTAAGGCGCGGGAAGAAGGATGAAGAAGATCGTGGAGATGATACGGACTACTTCATCAGAAAAGGGCTATACCACTATATTATTAAGGGATAATTGTTTTTATGCCCCAAGTTGGGTCACACTCGACATGTTTACCCCTAGTTTCCGAAAACACGCGGTCCTGCCCAAACCAGTTTGCTCCTCTTATGCTTTTGCCCTTTGACCGTCATTTTGCAAAATTCATAACAAATTCATACTAACTCAGAAAAATGCAAATAAGATACCTAAATGTTCAGCAAAACATCACCTATATGTGCAGGACATTTGCATTCATGAAACAAAGTGTTGGAAAGTCTCCATCTCAGTTTTATCTCATATAGGAGATGGGGACTTTCCACCAACTTTGTCATGAATGCAAATGATATGCACATGTAGGTGATCTTTTCTTGAACATTTTGACATATTATTTGCATTTTTCCGAGTTAGTATGAACTTTTTATGAAGTTTTCAAAATTACGGTCAAACGGTCAAAGGGCAAAAGCATAAGACGAGCAAAGTCGTTAGGGCAGGAACGCGTGCTTTCGGAAACTAGGGGTAAACCAGCCGACTGTGACCCAACTAGGGGCATAAAACCAATTATCCCTATTATTAACTATGTGTGATGCTAATCCCTTTTCATGCACCTTGATTGCGCAACAGTCGTTTATTAGGGTGATCTCTCATAGAAAATATGAAGTTGACAGTATTCATCCAATTGTAGCACCATCCAAATACTAATTACTTCAAATATGACATGTCACATGGGTATAGTTGTAAGCAGTATCAAACGTGTATGAACGGTTCATGCTGCAAGAATATTTGGTTGTCTTGACGAGATAGTAACATAATGTTGATCCCGGAGCACACCCATCAAAAGATGAACAAGAGTCATATGGAGATATGATTTTTTGTTGACATACTGGTCTTATTGATACTCCATTAGTGATATTACATCAATGGTGCAGTAAGTGAGTCATGGATCTTGTATCACTAGTAATCAATTATGAGAGATGTTGATTTTAGTGGGAGCACACTTTAGTTAAACCCTTAATTAGAGTTGCATTAATGATGAACAATGTCTGAATTAATTTGCATTGTATGTTGTAGATAATGGCATGTAATAGTACCTTCAATTTGGCACCTATGCATGAGAAATAAAAACTGAGTGCATCTAGAAACAACTTTGCGGACTGGTTCCACAACCTAAGAATAGTTCTCAAGAGTGCTAAGAAAGAATATGTTCTTGAAGCAACTCCTCCGAAGGCCCCTGATGAGAACGCATCTAAGGATGATAAAAGTGTTTATCACTCCAAAAGTTACGACAACATCGCAGCACAATGCATCATGCTTGCAACCATGGAACCAGAACTTCAAAAGCGTTTTGAAAACTAAAGAGCCTATGAGATAATCGTGGAGTTGAAAGCTTTGTTTCGGCAATACGCATGGTCTGAGAGATATGCGATATCTAATGCATGTTTGATTGCAAGATGGTTGAGGGAAGTTCAGTGAGTCAACACATACTCAAGTTAGCTGGGTACTGGCAGAGGTTGGAGGCTCTTGGCTTCGCGATCCTTGCTGAGTTGGGCACTGGCCTTGTCCTACGTCACTCCCACCAAGCTTCAGCGACTTTGTCATGAACAATAACATGAATGGGATGGCCAAGAGTGTGAATTAATTGTTCAAGATGCTCAATATTGCGGAGGTTGGGATACAAAAAGACGCCAATCATGTGATGATGGTGAACAAAACAACATAGCTTAAGAAAAACGGCAAATCCTAGAAGAAGGGAAAATCTAAGAAGAATGGTAAGACTGATGCTTCTGGATAACCCAAGGGAGGTGTCGATTCTCAGACTGAGAGCTTCTTCTGTAAGAAAAAGGGACATTGGAAGAGAAACTGCAAAAAGGTTTTGGCAGAGAAGAAGAAGACTCGATAGTCCAGCTCGGGTATGAGTGCCATACAAGTTATTGATGCGTTCCTTACTTGTCCTCACTATAATTCTTGGGTATTGGATACTGGATTGGTTTGCAACTGGATACAGGGACTACGGAGGCCTAGAAGACTAGCTAAGGACGAAGTGACTATGAGCATCGGGAATGGAGTAAAAGTTACTGTCAAAGCAGTCGACATTTTGCCACTGTGATACTTCATTTTTGTGTGATCCGTAATGGAACAAAAAGTACCCCACACCTATTTCCCCAAAGAGGTGACCTTGGTTTATCGAACCCACGAGAGGAAGGTTCCCTTGAAGCGATGGTCTCTAGCAAGCAATTCTTAAAGGAATAATTCCAAATCTTGACCGGATCAATCAAGCTAATAGTAATGTAACACTTATAATAAAAATAGGTACAGGTATGAGGTATTAATGCTTACAACGATGTATTTGTGTTGGGACCATATATGATATTAATTTGTGCGCTGGAAGTCACCCATCGAGATGTGATTGTTACGAACCGGAGTGGGGGATTTGTCCAAATAACATCTTGATTGACATGAGTCCTGCATCAAGAATCAGTTGTCCTACTACAGGCCCTATCCATCATGTGGGGTTGCCTTGATAATTATGATTATAATAATGAGACAAGAGCTTTGGGTGTTTAACGACTACTCCTCATGAACCCCCAAGGATTGGATCCGTGATACCGTACTAAACCTTTCTATCGCCGGTGTTCACAATAACACTTCATGTTCTCCTTTCCCTCAGCCTCACCGTGACTCGCTCTCCATGATCTTGGGTACCTGCAGGGGTGAAGAACGCGGACAAGACAAGAGACATCTATGAAACAATTTTATTTCACACATATGGGACATTAATTCAAAACTCTTCCATTGATCCCCACAACAAATACATAGGGTTGTAAGGCCTATGCCTCAACCCATACCGTACCAAACTACTCACACATGGAGATCAAATCGCACGAACAAAATATTGAAGAACACATCTTAAAGATCGATTGGTTGATAATATGTCTTACAATGGTTGCCTTGTGCCACGCACGATTGCAGGTATAAACTAGATGAAGATGAACTATGATGGTGATGGTGGCTATGGAGATGTGATGGCAGCATCTAGGGTTGATGAAGGGGATGAATATGGCTTTGTTCTGGACGAATTCCTCTTATATCTTGTTAACATTTTGGCATGGTTCCCAAGTTGTTCATGTGGACAAGGCACCTCAAAATTAACGCCATACGACCAATCATATGAGCGATCACGGTCATTTGAAACGTCGTCTTTTTACCCGTCTTCTCTGGTGCGCCTCCTATTGATTTCCTCTATTTCCTCCATTTGTAGCACATTTCTTGTAGATACACAATAAAGAGAGGATTTGTGGAATTCTTTGCATTCATTAGTCATTAGTATCAATATCGGAGTGAATATCTCGGTTTTATGGAAATATCTCGGTTTAAACAAAGGTGAAAAGTGTAAAAAATATCACTCAGCAACTCCCGCAAGCTTAAATTTGATCGTCCTCTAGAAACATAAAGAGAAATCTGAATCATAAAGAACTCAGTTGTTTAAACCAAAATAACAAGAAGGTTTTGATTCACTTATGATCGATGCGCCTAGATATCCCTCCGCTTCTTGACCTAAAACCTTAGTGTAGCTGTAGCGGTGGCATGATTTCTTATGCAAGTGTTAGTGTGATACGTCTCCAATGTATCTATAATTTTTGCTTGTTCCATGTTGTTATATTATCATTCTTGGATGTTTTACAATCATTTTATAACAACTTTATATCATTTTTTGGGACTAACCTATTGACATAGTGCCAAAGTGCCAGTTGTTGTTTTTGCTTGTTTTTTACTTCGCAGAATATCAGTACCAAATGGAGTCCAATCACGATGAAACTTTTTGGATATTTTTTCTGGACCAGAAGACACCCAGTGGGCCAAAAAAGAGCCAGGAAGGTGGGCTGTGGAGAGCACAACCCACCCGGGCGCGCCAGGGGGCCCCCGGCGCGCCCTGATGGGTTGTGCCCTCCACGGGGCCCCTCTCCACCGCCTCTGATGCCTATAAATTCTCAAATATTCGGAAAACCCTAGGGGAGTCGACAAAACACAATTCCAGCCACCGCAAGTTCCAGAACCTCGAGATCCAATCTAAACACCATCACGGAGGGGTTCATCTTCTTCATAGGTGCCTCTCCGATGATGCGTGAGTAGTCCACCATAGACCTACGGGTCCGTAGGCCGTACCTAGCTGGCTTCCTCTCTCTCTCTCTCTTATGATTCTCAATACAATGGTCTCTTGGAGATCTATTTGATGTAAACTTTTGCGGTGTGTTTGTTGGGATCCGATGAATTTTTAGTTCATGATCAGTTTCTATCCATGAATATTATTTGAGTCTTCTTTGATCTCTTATATGCATGATTACTTATAGCCTCGTATTTCTTCTTCGAATCTTTGGTTTAGTTAGGCCAACTAGATCGATTTTTCTCGCCATGGGAAGAGGTGCTTTGTTATGGGTTCGATCTTGCGGTGTCCTTTCCCAGTGACAGAAGGGGCAGCAAGGCATGCATGTATCGTTGCCATTAAGGATAACAAGATGGGGTATATTCCTACATGAATAGATCTTGTCTACATCATGTCATCGTTCTTATTGCATTACTCCGTTTTTCCATGAACTTAATACACTAGATGCATGCTGGATAGCGGTCGATGTGAGGAGCAATAGTGGTAGATGCAGGCAGGAGTCGGTCTACTTATCTTGGCGTGATGCCTATATAATGATCATCGCCTTGGATATTGTCATGATTATTTGATCTTCTATCAATTGCCCAACAGTAATTTGTTCACCCACCGTGCGCTATACTCATGAGAGAAGCCACTAGTGAATCCTACGGCCTGCGGGTCTACTTTTCCAACATATTGCTTTCCGATCTATCTTTTTGCCTCTTTGTTTTCAGATCTACAAAACCAAAAACCCAAAAATATATTGCTGCACTTTTTATTTTCCCTTTTTATTTTGTGCTCTTGAGAGATCTATCTCTCCTATCCATCACTACCTAATCTATCTTTTTACCATAGAGAGATTCACAACCTCTCTTTTGCGTCGGGTTGCAAGTATTTGTTATTTGTGTGCAGGTGCTGCTTATTGGGTGGTGGTGATCCTCCTACTGGTTTGATAACCTTGGTTTCATAACTGAGGGAAATACTTACCATCGTTGTGCTGCATCATCCCTTCCTTTTTGGGGAAATACCGATGCAGTCGCAAGCCACGTCATAGTGAAGCAAAGATAATCAACACAAAGTTTTTGATCTACTAGATAAAACAAATTTGCAACACTCTATTCTATTTATTCTAGACAACACTTGCTTGTCGGGAATGCACGAAAGAGTTTTCTTTGATAGAGCCATAAAAACATAAGTTATGGAGTGAAAGGCATGTAGAAAAACATGATGCTTTAGTGCTCATAAACATACCCACAATTATCTCTACTCAAGGCTCTCAAGCACTTTATTTCAATCATTATTTGCTGGAACTTTGATTGTCACGTGAAGGGGATTATGCCAAATAAATGATCAAAGTATTGAGTTTCGTTGTGGCTTAATTTTAGGAACTATTGATCTCTGATAATTTTCTCTTTCGAGCTTTCTGATCATTTGCATGCATTAACCACATATACACCCATTCAAGAGAAACCTGGATAATATTCGTTTGTAGTGTTGCCACTACATATGGTCACAAACTCATAGCCGAAATCCGAGTTGTTGCTCTGGTGGATCATTCATTGGCTAGCGGAGTCCTCAACATTACATCAAGAAAGGTGATGAAGCCACATTTAAACACGTACACGCGCATATAGTAGCAAGGGTCATGGCACCAGCGAGGAGCTGGAGCACCATGTAATAAGAGATACAACCCAAATTTTTGGCATAATATCATTCACCCTTCAACTAAGTTCCTTTAGACAATTTAATCCACAAGTGCTATCAAGTCTATTAAAATTAACAACATGGGGTTGAGCATTTCAAACATCATCTTCTCTGCAATTATCTCAACACATAAGTCTTTGGAGACTTTCTCTTGTGCATGGTTATTCTTAGTTAAGATTATTTCATTAAAAAACAGCCCAACGAGAGGTCTTTGTTTTCTAGATTAAATAGAACAAAGGCTACAAAATTATTTCATCAAGTATGTCACACCCAAAATGCGGTACTATCCTCGCGATGGCTTGAGGGCCTCGATAAGGATACAAGCGAATTTCGGGTTGCTTTGCAAGAATGGAAATCGTCACAATACATGTAAAGAAGAGATGAGTATATGGAGTTGGCTTACACTTGCCACATGCTATAGCATAAATATCTCAATACATCAATACATAACAATCATCATATAGAAGAGCAGGATCTGACAACAGATGAAATCAAACGAAAAAGAACACGACGTCCACCCTGCTACTCCCATGCTGCCGACCTGGAACCCATCCTATGATCAATGAAGAAGAAGAAGAATAATTCCAAATAGAACAAGCACCGCTCTCACGTCAAAGCATCACATTACATGTACCTACATCTATTGTTGTAGGAATCTGTGAGCCACGAGGACTCAACAATCTCATTACCAAGGGTATCAAGACTAGCAAAGCTTAATGGGTGAGGTATGGTTAAATGGTTAGGTTACATCAGCACTAAGCATTTTATCTGGCTAACTTACGAGTACAAGAATAAGAAGAGTGATCTACGCATAAACAGACGTGAACTAGTAATGATCAAGAAGTGATCCTGAACACCTACTTACAAGTCAAACATAACCCCACCGTGTTCTCTTCCCGAACTCCCTTGGAAAGAGACGATCACGGTTGCGCACACGTTTGGTGCATTTTAATCGGGCTCACTTCAAGTTTTCTATAACCGGGTATTCTAAAGTTTCCAAATTGCCATGTAACCGTGAGCACGGCTTTTCGAAAGATTTAACCCTGCAGGGGTGCTCCAACTCATCCATCACAAACTAGCCACAAGATGCGATGGAAAACCTCAACCGCAGGATAGCTCCAAGTGTCCTCGGAATCCCGGTGCACAAGACATTCGTTAAAGGTAAAACAAATCCAGCAAGACCTCCTGGCATGCTGACAGATCCCGATAGGAGCCGCACTTATCTCGTTCTCAGGGCACGACCAGATGAGCTAGACGCCGGGTTGGCTGAAAACCCGGTTGCCCAGGGAGCGCTGGACATCGCCTAGTTTGGACCAGCACCATCAACACTGGTCCCCCCTGTATTATGTGGATTAAATCAACGAGGTGGTGACCCCATATTCACTAATAAAGGCGTTCAATATTATTATGTTGGCAAACTTTGAAACCAATGTTGGGCCTTGTCGGAAGAGTTTTATCCTAAAACGAATTATCAAGGGGGTCCCCATAACAACGCCAAGCATGTTAGGAGCGCTCAATATGGAACATAACACTGGTAATCGGAAACTAGGGCGGTAAGAGTGGAACAAAACACCAAGCAAACGGTCGAGCCTTCCTCCTTTTACCAAGTGTATAGGTGCATTAATTAAATAGCAAGAATAATGTGATATCCCAAGATATCCATGTCCCAACATGGAACAACCTGCACCTACAACTAGTAATGCTATAAGAGGGACTAAGCAAGTGGTAACATAGACAAACAGTGGTTTGCTAGGATGTGGAGGGTTAGAGGCTTATCATGGCATTTTGAGAGGCTTGACAAACAAGTGGTAGGTAGCGAGACATAGTGATAGCAACGATACAACTAGCATAGCAATTATAGTAGTGGTATCCAGGGTAACGATTATCTTGCATGTAATCTTGCTTGGAAGAAGATCAAATCCGTGACGAACAAGCGTAGTCGAACGAATCCTCACACTCCGATACAGTTTCAGAACTCTAGCGAGGAGATACAAATCCGGAAACAAACAAATGGCACGGTAACACCACAACATATTCAGGAGATGATGCGCAAACAATTATGATGCATGTCCATTTAATTATGCATGACATGGCAAGAGTGCAACAAACAAATACTACACATTAAGTGAAGCTCAATATCCACCGAGATGCATATTGACGAAACTCCACACTCGAATTTTTAGTTCACTCTTGTTTAGGTATCCAACAAGTTTAAATGTTATTTATCATGGCAAGAGGTGAAGTATAATTAAACTATCTATCTAGGCATTTTAAATGAGGCCGGAAACAACATATAGCATTTCTGAAACGACCCCATATGCAATTTTTGAAATTGGTACAGATATATTCTAAACATATTTTAAAAAGGAAAACAAAATGCACCATGTGATCCTACGCGTCATTCTAGGCAATTTACATATATAGATCATTTAAAACGGAGCTACGACCCAAAAGATATGACCCACATGAGTTTAGCATGGCCTGAATGCAAAATGCATGCAAACAACAACCACAAACATTTTAATCATGAATGCAAATGGATATTATGAAACTACACGCAATTCTAAACAAGTTTCATGTAGGGCATGATCAAAACAGAGCCACGGTTCAAAAGTTTAAAGCAACACAAGTTTTAGTTACAATTTGTCAACAGCAACATGATGCCTACTTTGGAGCAATAAAACATGATGCCACAGGATGCTAACATGAAAATAAATGACATGATACTGTAGTACACTTAAAATGCCCCATAATTCATATAAAGATCATTTCCATATGCATCAGGTATGAATGATATGATTTTCACAAGATGCAAAATTTCTGTTCAGACCATGGACTTAGAGAAAATCACAGTTTTCATGCAAGCAGAAACACTGGAATGACATGTTGAGGGCAACTTTTAAATATGCTACAGGAATTTTTCATGGCAAGAAAATGTATGGTATGATAGCATATATGATGAAGATCAAAACATGTTTATTGAACCTCTGCATATGACCTCTAGATCAATGGCATTCATCAAGACAAATTGAAAAGTTTTAAAATAGCACTTTCAGACTTAGTGAAAATCTGAGATGCAAGACAGTTATTTCATGATGCTATTTTGGGATGCACAAAACAGTAGCTTAAGCATTTTTTATACTTATGAAATTGGCATGTACATGCAGTAGACATGTCAATATTCAAATTACTCAAGTGGCACAAATTCATAGGATGTATGAATCATTTACAATGATTTTTACAAAATGTAACTTACTTTAACAACAAAACAGTTTTATCACGACAGCCACTTAAGTGCAAGAAATTTACATGTTGGATATGTTTTACATGGCAACCAAAGGCATGTCATTGTAGTACACATTACAGAGACCAAATTACATGAAGGAATCATAAGCATATGGGCTATGTATGATGCAATGATCAACACAAGTTTGAATGTTTAAACAGTTTTCTGTAGTTATATCATGATGCAATTTTTTAACCCAGGTTACAACATTAAGATGGATCCTAATATGAATGCAAAGGCAACCATCATGTACAGAACATTTTGTAGATCAATTTTCATATAAGATGCATTTCCATCCAATGCACACACACATAGTTTCGTCCATCACAAAATGCTTAAATGATGTTAAACTTCGGGGACTTGAGTCAAAATCGACCAAATCTGGAACGAGCGCAACTTAACTAAATTACGCATGGGGCGAGGGATAGGCAGCGGCGCTCACCCTAGGCCTTGAACTGACTAGGTCGTCTCGGTGCGGCAGAGGAGGCAGGTCGGCCTTGGCGCTGATGGGCCTTGGGAAGGTGGTGACCCATGTGAAGTCCACGCATGGTCAACGCTGGCATGCAGGAGCTCCTCCCAATCCGATCTGGATCGGGGACGAGTGGCGGTGTGGCCATGGCGGGTCACAGGCGAGGTCGCGGCAGGGCGGCGACGCAGATCCGGGTGGCGGCGAGGTCGAGGGAGGGCGGCGGTGATGTTCGGCAAGGCAGGGAAGGCGGCGAGGCTTGGCAGGCTCCTCTAGTGGCACGGCAGAGCTCGGGCGACAGGGTGCGGGAGACAGGGCGGCTGCGCAGTCCGGCGGCCGGCCGACAGGCCTGCGGCGTCGAGGCGTGGGGTCGCTGGCATCGTCCTCCGGCTAGGTCGGCCAACGCGAAGCAGCGGGGGGGGGGGGGTCACCGAGGACGTGGGCGCCATGGGAGGCTCATGACGAAGAGAGCTCCTTGCGGTTGTGCGGAGGAGCAACGCTCGGTCTGGGCCTGGGTGGGACCCAGATGGGCTCGGGCGGCCGTGCGCGCTGGAGGTGGAGGGCGGTTTGGAGGCGCATGGAAGACGAGGCAAGCGGCTAGGGTTGCCCGATTTGGACAGCTAGGGTGTCTATTTATAGCAGAGAAGGCTAGGGTGGGGGTTTTGCCCCGTTTTCAAGCCATTCGATCTTGATTGGACGGCTCCGATCGTGGGGTTGATGTAGGTGGGTTGTGTAGATGGGCTAGGTTTAGCGAAGAGAGGGAGTACATGCAGCCTGACAAAATGTTTTATTATGAAAAATGTCCGACAGTTTGACCGGCTAAAGTGTCGCGATAGTTTGATGTTGGGGTAGCAAACGACCTCCGAATGCGATGACATTTGGCAGGCGGTCTACGTATAATATATTTAGACCGCACGCCAACTTCCAACCCATTTCGAGAACATTTTATTCCCACTTATAAAACAATATTTTAATGATGTCGCGGGCGCGTGCGTGTGTGTTTGGTCTCGAAACAGTTAACAACAAGAATGGGGAGAACCGACAACTACGCACGGATGCAAGTTTTTGAAAACGATGGCAAAGAAGTGCCAATGCAATGCGGATGATGTGATGATGCACGCAGCAACCAAATAAATTGCATGGTGATAATGAAATATCTCGAAGGCATCTGGATCGTCACTCTCATGATGTTACATACTAGAACAAAACATTTGTTTTAACTATCAAGACTTACTCCCTCTTGCACACATCACACATACTACTACTACATCTACTCTAAGTATTTCAAGTGCAAAAGAAGGGAGTCGTAGGACATACCTTCACGGTTGTGAATTTACACACTTCTCTTCCTTCTTCTTGCATTCTTCATTGTGCGGCGTAGATAAACTCACCTGAAAACAAAATGCAAACGAACTCCAAGGGGCCAAAAGAATAAGAAGAAAGCAGAGCTTACTCTATTTTTTTGGTTTTTGAAAACAAACTTCCGAACGAAAAATCACAAAGGAAAAAATAAAAATGAAAGGAAATAAAAAGCAAAGTCTTGGAACAAACCAACATGAGTGTTTTGAAGCTCCACGAGCGTAAGTACAACCTTCCTACAATTTATTCAAATACCGCCACATCTTGATGGAGACGTGGTAGTGACCTCCCCCAAGCTTAAGCTTTTGCAAGCCCACACCGGCAGGATTATTGTGGCAGTTGGTCAGGAGCCCATCCTTGGCTCCAGTTGGAGAACTCGAACTCATGTAGGCGAACGTGTCTCGATTGGACTCCGTGAGGTTGCTCATATCATTGATAGAGCCCTGGAGAGTGTAGACGTCCATGTAGGTGGTGTATCCTTCTTGCTGTGGCTACTCTTGGGGTTGCTCCTCTTCGTCATCGGTGGTGAGTTCTTCTTTATTTACTTGCTTAAGTTCCAAGCCTTCTTGGTCAAAAGCTGCATCTCCATCCTTTGGCATATAATGCAATTGTCCATGTTCTATGGAGAAACGGTTAGGCATAGGAGTAGGCATCAAGTGTGCCACTCCAGGAATTTTGATGCAATGACGACCACGGCTAACTACCATTCCAACACTACTAAGAACACAGATATTAACAAGGTTGTTACTGACACTGGGGTGAAGATGATTGTAGTTAATACCAAGGGAGTTGTCCAACATGGTGATAACTCCTCCACACACGATATCTCCTTGTCCATGATTTGATTGATGCCCGAGGTGTAGCAAAAGTATTGCCCCTAAGTTGCGAGAATAACCGACGTCAAGGTTTGACGCCTTCCCGAGAACTAGCATGTTCTCATCATTCACCTTAGAAACTTCTCCTCGTGCCTGCAATGAGTTACTGATAACATAATAGAAATAGAGTATAGTAGGACATTCAATGCAACTGGCCGTTTTCTTAGAACCATGAACACTCATTTGTTAGAACGATTGCCTCGAGTGCGTGTTAGTGAAATCATAAACATATCAAAGATGTTCAGTGTTGTTGGGGAAACCAAAGTGATTACTCTATTCATCAAGACTGATGTTGCAGTCTTGGTCCAAGAGATGGAAAGTGATTCGCTTCTCCTCATAAGCATTTGGCACAAGCCCAACATTATACGTGAGAGTGCTAAGAAACTCGAGCGTCATGCGTTCATATGTCTCACATCCCTGATAAACAAAATGATGCAACCCGACATTGTCACAAAGTAAATTGAAATCATTAGTAATACCTAGATTTGGGAAATTGCGAGTGTTGACTCTCAAGTCCACTTGGTTGCTTTGATCTTCCTTGTACTAAGTTTCCAGAACTTCTTCTTTGCTTCGCGGTCGGTGAAGATGATCCCCTGAGTAAGAATTTGTTGGGGTAGCGCGGTGGACGAACTCAAAGCATCACGTACGTGAGTGAACCTCCGCATAAACATCTACAAAACATTTTTTAGTCGAATACAACTAGTCAATATTGATTCTACGGTAGTCACAACATCATACTCCTCTAAAAACGTCAACAAATCCAAGCCAAACTCAAAATTGGATAAAAAATATGGCATGTAGAACATGGATTCGCGAAAAATAAATTGGGGATTGGAGGAGAAATGTACCATAGCTCGATCACATGGAAGTATTTGAACTGAAATCAACAAGTGGGGAGATCGGGCGAAGTTTTGCTAGGGTTTGGAGAGGTTTGAAGGAAGAAGAAGAAGAAGAAAAGAAAGAGATGTGGGTGATTTATCACCTTCCTCGGGCTCTTAGTGTCCGCCAGAGTGTCATATGACCGCCTATACGAGCGGAAACGCCCGTATGAAAGGTCGTCATTCAATCCGACTGCTACATGCGCTTGTGCATACCTCATACGACCCCTAAAATGAACGCAACGCCCTGCTACTTGTGAACTGTGTTGGTTTTGCCCCCGAAGAGGAAGGGTGAAGCAATATAGAAGTGATAAGTATTTCCCTCATTGAGAACCAAGGTTATTGAGCCAGTACGAGAATCAAGGCAAACTCTCGTCGTCAGCACCTACACACACAAAACCAAACACTTGCACCCAACGCAGGCAAGAGGGTTGTCAATCCCCTTAAACTCGTTACTTGCAAGGATTAATTCTGACACTGATAGATAAATAAAAAGGAAAAATAAAAGGAAAACAATAAATTGCAGCAAGGTATTTTTGGTTAGCAATATGATTAAAAAGGCCTGGGGGCCATAGTTTTCACTAGAGGATTATTTCTCGAATGCATAACATACGGTGGTTAGACAAATTACTGTTTGGCAATGGATAGAAAAGCGCACAGTTATGATGTTATTCATGGCAATGATAATGTATATAGGCATCATGTTCGTGACAAGTAGACCAAAACGATTGTGCATATACTACTATTACTACACCAATTGACCGACTCCTGCCCGCATCTGTGGTATTAAGTTCATGCCAAACAAAGCAACGCATTAAGCAAGATGACATGATGTAGACAAAGTAAACCCAGTCAATATGAATAAACCCCTTCCTTTTATGCTTAATGGTAACAATACAATACGTGTCTTGTCCCCTTCTGTCACTGGGATATAGAGCACCGCAAGATTAAACCCACTACAATCCATCCCTCCCGCTGAAGATAAATCAATCTTGTTGTCCAAACCAAATAGATAGATCGGAGAGAAATACAAACCTATAACAATCATGCATAATAAAGTTCAGAAAAGACTCAATTACTTTCAACGAATAATCTGATCATAAACCCACAATTCATCAGATCCCAACAAACACACCTCAAAAGAAGATTACATGGGATAGATGTCCACGAGAATTGCGAGAACATGGTATTGAAGATAAAAGAGAGAGAAGAAGCCATCTAGCTACTAGCTATGGACTTGTAGGTCTATGGTGAACTACTCACACATCATCATGGAGGTAGCAAGGTTGATGTAGAGGGCCTCCGTGATCGATTCCCTCTCCGGTAGAGTACCAAAAAAGGTCTCTAGATGGAGTTTCAAGTGTCTCTTTGTTGGTTTTGGGGTATATGTGAATATATAGAAGTGGAATTAGGTCAGACGGAGTTGTGAGGGGGCCACGATCTTAGGGGGGTGCACCCTACCCCCAAGGCGCGCCCTACGAGCTCGTGGCCCTCACGTAGATCTTCTGGGCACCTCCCGAAGCTTCTAGGTTCTCTTTATGTCGAAAAATAGCCCCCGTAAAGTTTCATCGCGTTTGGACTTCGTTTGGTATTGATTTTTTGAAAAAGTCAAAAACAGGTAAAAATCAGGAACTTGCACTGGGTTAATAGGTTAGTCCCAAAAATGATATAAAATAGCATATAATTGCATATAAAGTATCCAAGATTGATAATATAATAGCATGAAACAATAAAAAATTATAGATACGTTGGAGGCGTATCAACATCCCCAACCTTAATTAACGCTCGTCCTCAAGTAGGTAAATAATAAAAAAACAATTTTTGATGTTGAATGCTACCCAACATGTAATCTCTTTCAGGTATAATTATTGAGAAATGATAAATCAATTGATATCAACATAATAATAAGCATGAGCATCAGAAGCATAATCATTACCTTTCACAATATATGACGCTTAAAGAATATTATCCTTACTCATTTTATCATATTAGCATGGCATGACTCCGTCTTCACTGCATAAGCATAAATCATTAGCACCCCGGTGTCAAACCAGGCAATTGGATCGTACCTCTAATGCGCTTCAACATTTTTCAACTTCATGCAATACATGAGCGTGAGCCATGGATATACCATATTGGTGGAATAAAGTCCGGTGGTAGAGATCAAAGGAAGTCAAAAAGGAAGAAAGTCTCGCATCATAGGCAGATCAACATGCTATGGAGATGCCCATCAATCGATATCTATGCGAGGAGTAGGGATTGCCATGCAACGGATGCACTAAGAGCTATAAGTGTATGAAAGCTCAACGGAAACTAAGTGGGCATGCATCCAACTTGCTTGCTCATGAAGACCTGATACGTTTCCAACGTATCTATAATTTTTGATTGTTCCATACTGTTTTATTATCATTCTTGGATGTTTTATAATCATTTTATAGCAACTTTATATCATTTTTTGGAACTAACTCGGACTAACGTTGTTTTCAGCAGAACTACCGTGGTGTTGTTTTTTGTGCAGAACTAAAAGTTCTCCAAATGTAACGAAACTTTTTGACGTTTTTTTGGAACAAAAGAGGCAGTAGAAGCTTCGTGGGAGGGCCAGAAGAGCCACGAGGTGGCCACAACCCACCAGGGCGAGCTAGCCCCCTCTGGCGCGCCCTGGTGTCTTGTGGGCCCCTCGTGGCCCATCTTCACGTGAAACTGACACCCAAAAATCCTATATATTCAGAAACCACCAAAAATAACCCTAGATCAGAAGTTCTGTCGCTGCAACTCTCTGTATCGACGAAAAACCAATCTGGAGGTGTTCCAGTACCCTTCCGGAGAGGGTAGATCATCTCCGGTGGCCATCTTCATCATCCCGGCGGAGGCCATGACGAGGAGGGAGTAGTCCACCCTCGGGGCTGAGCGTATGTACCAGTAGCTATGTGTTCAATCTCTCTCTCTCTCGTGTTCTTGAGATGTCATGATCTTGATGTATCACGGGCTTTGTTAATATAGTCGGATCATATGATGTTATTCCCTTGCTATCATGTTGTGATGAATTGAATCTTTCCCTTTGAGATGTCGTTATGTTGGATTGAATATTTTGGTTGAGAACACTTGATGTACATCTTGCGTGGAATACCTGTAGTGACATTGGGGTATTCTATTGATTCACTTGACATATGTTGAGGCATCAACTTGCGGATTCCGGTGACCTAGGGGATCTATGCATAGGGGTTGATTGCACGTTTTCATACCATGTTCTCCGATAGAAATCTTGGGGCACTTTTTGAGGTTCTTTGTGTTGGATTGAGTATTATGAATATGAAATTGTTTGATGCGTATCATATAATTAACTCATGGATACTTGTGGTGACATTGGAGTATCTAGGTGACATTAGAGTTGGTTGATGCGTATCATATGGTGTTATTTTAGTACGAACTCTAGATAGATTGATCGGAAAGGATAACTTGGTGTTATTTTAGTACGAACTCTTGAATAGATCGATCGGAAAGGATAACTTTAAGGTGGTTTCGTACCCTACAAACAATTTCTTCTTATGTTCTCCGCTAGATAAGAACTTTGGAGTGATTCTTCGTTGCACGTTGAGGGATGGTTATGTGATCCAATTATATTAGCATTGTTGAGAGAGTGCATTAGCGAAAGTACGGGCCTAGGCGTTATTTCCAAGAATTTATACAACATTTTGCTCGCTGTTTGCCACTTGTTACCTTGCTGTTTTTATATTTTCAGATTACAAAAACCTATTTCTATCATCCATATTGCACTTGTATCACCATCTCTTCGCCGAACTAGTGCACCTATACAATTTGCCATTGTATTGGGTGTGTTGGGGACACAAGAGATTTCTTGTATTTGATTGCACGGTTGTTTGAGAGAGACCATCTTCATCCTACACCTCCCACAGATTGATAAACCTTAGGTCATCCACTTGAGGGAAAATTGCTACTGTCCTACAAAACTCTGCGCTTGGAGGCCCAACATAGTCTACAAGAATAAAGTTGCGTAGTAGACATCAAGCTCTTTTCTGGCGCCGTTGCAGGGGAGGTGAGTGCTTGAAGGTATGTCTTTAGATCTTGCAATTAAATCTTTTAGTTTCTTGTTTTTCACTAGTTTGGTTTTTATAAAAGAAAACTTAAAAAATGGATTTTAGTTTGCATCATTTGTATCGTCTTTATAATGTCTTTCGTGAAAATAAGGATTCAAAAAATTGTGCTCAATTGGTAGAGGAAGAAATTATGAAAATACTTAATGGGAATTCCTTGAATGATGAGTATGATTGCAATGTTGCTAGTATGAATTCTATGAATATCCATGATACTAATGATATGCAAAGCCACAAGCTTGGGGATGCTATGTGTGGTGAAGATGATATTTTTAGTCCCCCAAGTTTCGATGAGCAAATTTATTATGATGATGACATGCCTCCTATCTATGATGATTATGGTGATGACATGTATGATATAAAAAGTGATAGCAACTTTGAAACTTGTCATCATGATTTTAATATTCAATGTGGTTATGTCAATCAAGTATCTCTTGATAGTTATTTTGTTGAGTTTGCTCCCACTATTATGAATGAGGAGAAAATTGCTTATGTGGAGAGTGATAAATTTTCTATGCTTGTAGATCATGAAAAGAATGCTTTATGTGATAGTTATATTGTTGAATTCCTTCATGATTCCGCTGAAAATTATTATGACGTAGGAACATATGCTTGTAGGAATTACAATAATATCAAGTTTCCTCCCTATATATTCAAAATCTTGAAGTTATGCTTGTTTTGCCTTCCTATGCTAGTTGATTCTTGCTCCCATAAATTGTTTGCTCACAATATCCCTATGCATAGGAAGTGGGTTAGATTTAAATGTGATTGTCATGTGTTTCATGATGCTCCCTTGCATGTTTCAAATACTATTCTTACGTGAGCATCATTGAAATCATCATGCCTAGCTAAAAGGCTTTAAAGAAAAGCGCTTGTTGGGAGACAACCCAACACTTTTCATTTCTGTTTTTGTGTGTTCACATGATTAATATACTGTAGTAATCATGGTTTGTGCCTTTTATTTCAATAAAGTGCCAAGTAAAGCCTTTGGGATGACTCACAAGATGAGTAGAATTGATGTTGAACCAAAACAGAAACTTTTGACTCCAGTACAAGAATTTTCATTTTTTAATGGAGCGTGATAATGATCTGAAATTTTTACACAGTGTTGATATACAAATTATTCAAGTTTTACTACTTTTTCAGAATTGTTAGAGACAGGGAAGTATGGTTATACTACAGATCTTCACAGACTGTTCTGTTTCTAACAGATTCTGTTTTGCATGCGTAGTTTGCTTGTTTTAGTGTTTCCATAGCTTATATTTAGTGATATAAATTATGGGAATGATAGAATACAGTAGGTATCATGTGGGAACAATTATGAATCTTGTCTTGACAGTACCTGAGTGAATGATCTTTATTTATTATACTAACCTATCTCACGAAGTTCCGTTAAGTTTTGTGTGATTGAAGTTTTCAAGTTTTGGGTGAGACACCGATATGAGAGGGATATGGAGTGACAAGAACCTAAGATTGGGTATGAAAAAGGCACCCCCATAGTAATATCCAAGGAAGACTCAAGCGCCTAAGCTTGGGGATGCCCCGGAAGGCATCCCCTCTTTCGTCTTCAACATTATCGGTATATCTTACTTAGAGATATATTTTTGTTCGTCGCATAATATGTGCTTTGCTTGGATGATCATTATATTTTGTTATTTTCTGTTAGGTGTTATTTATAATCTTGTTTTTCAATAAAAAGTTCCAAGAATTGCTTTTAGGATGCTTGAATTGCATGCTTGATGTGTGCTGTGTAAAAACAGAAATTTTTTCTGTAGTGTTTGAATTTTCATATTTTACTGGAACGTGGAAAGTTTCTGAAATTTTTACACAGTGTTGTCATATAAATTCTTTATCGCTTCCTAAATTTTCATAATTTTTTGAGTTACAGAAGTACACTTTTTTCATAAATTGCTACAGACTGTTCTGTTTGGACAGATTGCTGTCATAGTTTTGTTATCTACTTATCCTATAGTTTCCATAGCCTATATTGGTAGATATAAATTGTGGAAATGATAGTAAACAGTAGATGATGTTTTTAAATTATTGTGCAACTTGTCTTGGCAGTACAAGAAGTGTGGACTTATTCTTATGTGTACTAACCTATCTCACGAGTTCTTTTCGAGTTTTTGTGGATGAAGTTTTTAAGATTTAGGGAAACCGTGATATAAAAGAAATTAAGGAGACACAAAAGCTCAAGCTTGGGGATGACCAAGGCATCCCAAGATAATATTTCAAGAAGTCTCAAGCATCTAAGCTTGGGGATGCCCCGGTTGGCATCCCACCTTTCTTCATCAACAATTATCGGTTAGTAGCGGTTGAGCCTAAGTTTTTCCTTCTTCACATGATTTGTGCTATTCTTGGAATGTCATTTTATTTTGTTTTGCTGCTGTTTTAATAAAATACTTAGATCTGAAAATTTTTTAGATGAGAGAGAGTTCTCAAAGGCTACCCATTTACTTAACTACTCGCTTGATCTTCACTTATATCCATTTATTTGAGAGTTGGTAAATTTTTGTAGAAATTCTCTCATGCTTCACTTATATTATTTTGAGAGATGAAAATCTTTATGCTCATGTTCTTCACTTAAAAAAATTTAGCTTGTCAAAAGCAATTGTAACATATGAAACTACTCCCAAAGAGATAGATATTCAAGGGGGGTATAATAAAAACTTTCATGAAGATCATTGGACAAATTAAACTTGATTCCTCGTAATAGTTTTGAGACATGATGATAGTAATATGTGAGTCATGTTGGTGAGTAATTATGCTTTAGTAAGAATATTTTAGTTAGGGTTTGTGATTCCCTATGCAAGCACGAAAGTCAATAGTTATGCAATGAAATTACATCCTACTTGTGGTGCATTATTCGGTGTTAGTTATGCTTAATGCCCGTTTATGTGAATTTTCGTTTCTTGGTTGGTTGCTTCTCAATCTATTTGCTAGCCTCCACTTGTACTAAGTATACATACTACTTGTGCATCCAAAATCCTTAAACCCAGTTTTGCCATATGAGTCCACCATACCTACCAATATGCGGTATTTCCGTGCCGTTCCAAGCAAATTTGTATGTGCCATCTCTAATTTTCAAAATGAATTTCCTTTTGGTGTGCTTGCACCGCTCATGAAGCGGCAGGGGGTGCCAATATTTTTCCATGCTAGATGTGTTATTCTCAAGATGAGTGTTTATTCACTTGTCATTGCACGAGAGTATGGCGGTAATAGGGATGCCCAGTCCCGAAATGAAAAAGAAATTTACTTTATGTTGTGAAATAATAATTCCCTTGGAAAGTGTTGGTACGGAAGGGAACCGTGGATACGGCTAGCCATGGATCGTTAAAGAATGGTGGAAAAAGGAATACAATTTATTTTCTATTTGGGAACCGCCTATGATATAACTAGCATGGAAAGCATTGAGAACTACTCGGTCGTTTTCGTTGACAGGAAAGGCATGCCACCCAAAATATTTCTCTCTCTTAATTTAAGCTTTGAGCTCTGGCACCTCTACAAATCCCTACTTCCCTCTACGAAGGGCCTATCTATTTACTTTATGCAATTTTTACTTTTATTTGAGTCTCTATCTTCTCTTATAAAGCACCAACTAGGGGGCAATGTGATCATACTTGTGCATTGGGTGTAGCTAATATTCGAGTGTGTTTCATGAATGGATCAATGATTGAGCATGATGGGATAGGGATAACTTTCTTTAGTGTTGATATTTTGAAAGACATGGTTGCTTGTTGGTATGCTTGAGTATTAAAGTCTTCACGTCAAAACTAAACTATTGCTTTGAACCATCTAAAAGTCCAAATGTCCATGCTACAAAAGAAAAGAATATGTGATGAAAATGTTAGGCAACATTCCACATCAAATATTCTATTTTTATCATTTACCTACTCGAGGACGAGCAGGAATTAAGCTTGGGGATGCTGATACGTCTCCAACGTATCTATAATTTTTTATTGTTCCATGCTGTTATATTATCATTCTTGGATGTTTTATAATCATTTTATAGCAACTTTATATCATTTTTTGGAACTAACCTAGACGGATGCTATTTACAGCAGAACTACCGTGGTGTTGTTTTTTGTGCAGAAATAAAAGTTCTCCAAATGCAACTAAACTTTTTGACGTTTTTTTTGGAACAAAAGAGGCACTAGAAGCTTTGTGGGAGGGCCAGAAGAGCCACGAGGTGGCCATGATAGGTCTCCTTCGTATCTATAATTTTTTATTGTCTCATGCCAATATTATACAACTTTCACATATTTTTGGCAACATTTTATATTATTTATTGGATTAACATATTGATCCAGTGCCCAGTGTCAGTTCCTGTTTGTTGCATGTTTTTTGTTTCGCAGAATATCCATATCAAACGAAGTGCAAATGCGATAAAAATTTACAGATAATTGTTTTGGAATATTTGTGAATTTTGAGAAGTGGAATCAACGCAAACGGAGGCCCACAACCCCCACGATACATCAGGGCGCGCCCGAGGGGCCCAAACGCGTGGTGGTGTCTTGTGCCCACCTCGTAAGTCGGTTGGAGCTCTCCTTCGGGCGCAAGGAACTATTTTTTGGATAAAAATCCCCTCAGTATTTCAGCCCGATCGGAGGTACGGATCTCCGGGAATATAAGAAACGGTTTTCGGCCAGAAAACCAAAACGCGAAACAGAAGAGAACAGAGAGGGCGATCCAATCTAGGAGGGGCTCCTGCCCCTCCGCCGCCATGGAGGGCATGGACCAGAGGGGGAACTCTCCTCCCATCTAGGGGGGAGGCCAAGGAAGAAGAAGGAGGGGGCTCTCTCCCCCTCTCTCCCGGTGGCGCCGGAACGCCGTCGGGGCCATCATCGTGACGTCGATCTACACCAACAACTTCGCCGCCGTCAACACCAACTCTCTCCCCCTCTATGCAGCGGTGTAACACCTCTCTTCCCCACTGTAATCTCTACTTGAACATGGTGCTCAACTTCATATATTATTTCCCAATGATATTTGGCTATCCTATGATGTTTGAGTAGATCTCTTTTGTCCTATGGGTTAATTGTGGTATGGTGTTATGGATGTGAGTTGTATGTTGATATGGTGCTGTCCTATCGTGCCCTCCGTGTCGCGCAAACATGAGGGATCCCCTCTGTAGGGTGTTGCAATATGTTCATGATTTGCCTATGGTGGGTTGCGTGAGTGACAGAAGCACAAACCCGAGTAGGTGGGTTGTTGCGTATGGGAGTAAAGGGGACTTGATACTTAATGCTATGGTTGGGTTTTACCTTAATGAACTTTGGTAGTTGCGGATGCTTGCTAGATTTCCAATCATAAGTGCATATGATCCAAGTACGGAAAGTGTGTTAGCGTATGCCTCTTCCTCATTGCATATGACAAGTATCTATCATATTATATTCAATTGCCTAGGGACAATCTTTCTCTTGCATTACACAAAAAGCTTTCTACTAAGTTATTTACTTTTATTGTTCTTTTATTAAAACAACACCTAACTTTTATTTCCACGTTCTTTATTATCTTGCAAAGTACTTCTAGTTTTATTCCCGCAAAGTAGTTTCATACTTGTTCTAGGTAAAGCATGCATTAGCGTGCGTAGAGTTTTATCGGTGGTCGATAGAACTTGAGTAAATATTTGTTCTACCTTTAGCTCCTCGTTGGGTTCGACACCCTTACTTATCGAAAAAGGCTACAAACGATCCCCTACACTTGTGGGTTATCAAGACCTTTTTCTGGCGCCGTTGCCGCGGAGCAATAGCGTGGGGTGAATATTCTCATGTGTGCTTGTTTGCTTTATCACAAAGTAATTTTTATTTTCTGTTATTAGTTGTTTTATATCTTTAGTTATGGATATAGAACACGAAACACCAAAAAAATTAGTGGTACTTGCTACTCATGGAGATGGGGAACCTCCTAAAATCCTGGATGCTAGTTATGTGCAAAGTATTAAATACTACTTTGATAATCCTGAGAAAACCCCATTCAACTTGATAATGGGAATAATGTTGGATCAACGTGAATACTTTAGAGATTATCGCTTGACTCAAAAGGGAAATTGTTATGGGATCAAATTCATATGTTGCATTGGTATGCTCGGGGGCTATGCTTGAGATATGATATTACTTGTTGCTCTAGGATGAACGCTCAACACCTTCCCTTTTCATGCAAATTTAATGATAATGAAACCTTAGCTTCTTATGCTAAAGGTATTTATGATTACTATGATGTGGAACGAATAGAAGAATTTGTTGCTTTCAAAGGTACTTATGAAGTTGCTTCCTTGATTGAAAAGTATGATGATGTTTCTTACGAATCTGAAAAAATTTCCATACTTAAATATTTCTATGTGAATTATGATTGCAATGCTGATATTATTGAATTTATTGAAAGAATGACCGCTGCCTTGGAAGAGACTAATATTTTGCAGGAATCTATGGAAGAAGAAATTGTTGAAACTGTGAGCTCATTAGATGAAAAAGATGAGGAGGAGAGCAAAGAACAAAAGGAGGAAGAGCGGATTAGCTACCCGTGCCCACTTTCTAATGAGAGTAACTGTTCAACTCATACATTGTTTAATTTCCCTTCGCACATACTGAAGGATGAATGCTATGATGAATGCTATGATAATTGCTATGATCCCGTGGATTCTTTTTAAATATCCCTTTTTGATGAACTTGATGCTTACTATGCTTGTGGCCAAGATGCCAATATGAATTATGCTTATGAAGATGAACTTGCTATAGTCCCTTATATTAAGCATGAAATTGTTGCTATTGCACCCACACATGATAGTCCTATTATCTTTCTTAATTCTCCCAACAACACTATATCGGAGAAGTTTTCTCTTATTAAGGATTATATTGATGGGTTGCGTTTTGCTACTACACATTATGATTTTGATGAATATAACATGCATGTGCTTGCTGCTCCTACTTGCAATTATTATGAGAGAGGAACTACATATTCACATCTCTATGTTTCCAATACAATAAAATTGCAAGAAATTGTTTATACTATGCATTGGCCTTTACTTAATGTGGATGAATTGTTCTTGTATGACATGCCGATGCATAGGAAGAGAGTTAGACTTCGTTGTCACATGATATATATCACTTTGTGCTCACTAATAATTTACAAATCATTGTTAATTAAAATTGGCTTTGATATACCTTGGGATCCGGGTGGATCCATTACTTGAGCACTTCATGCCTAGCTTAATGGCTTTAAAGAAAGCGCTGCCAGGGAGACAACCCGGAAGTTTTAGAGAGTCATTTATTTATGTTGTGTGATTTTATAAAGTTTAAAAACAAAAAATATAGAGGGGAACCTAAAACTTCACAAAAAGAAAGGTGAAAGTGAGAGAGACGCTGAGCACCGTTGAAGTGGGGGACGTCCTTGAACTTTTGTTCATGCCCACGGAAACTTTGTGAATCTTGAATCACAGAAAATTTTCAACAAAAATAATTATACCCTTGTACAAATCATTTGTATTATAAAAGTAACGTGCCAAGATTTGCCTTTAGGATGATTAGATTGCTTGTTGGTATGTGCGGTGTAAAAACAGAAACTTTGGCTGTAGTTCGTGAATTTACATTTTTTTATTGGAACATCAAAAGTTTCTGAAATTTTTACACAGCATTTCTATACAAAATGTTTATTTCTTCCTATTTTTTCAGAATTTTTGGAGTTACAGAAGTATGGTCAAAGTTCAGATTACTACAGATTGTCTTGTTTAAGACAGATTCTGTTTTTGATGCATTGTTTTGCTTGTTTTGATGAAACTATCGATTTTATCGGTGGTATAAGCCATGGAAAAGTTATAATACAGCAGGTATAATGCAAATATAAAATATGAATGGGTTTGCAACAGTACTTAAAGTAGGAATTTGCTTTATTATACTAACGGATCTCACCAGTCTTCTGTTAAGTTTTGTGTGGATGAAGTGTTTGAACATCGAGGAGGTCTCAATATGAGGAGAAGGAAGAGAGGCAAGAGTTAAATCTTGGGGATTCCCAAGGCACCCCAAGTAAATATCCAAGGAGACTCAAGCGTTTAAGCTTGGGGATGCCCCGGAAGGCATCCCATCTTTCTTCAACAAGTATCGGTATGTTTTCGTTTTCGTTTCATTCATGTGATATGAGTAAATCTTGGAGCATCTTTTGTGTTTAGTTTTCACTTTTCTTTTATGCACCATGCTGGTATGAGATAGTCCATGGTTGATTTATAGAATGCTCATTGCACTTCACTTATATCTTTTGAGTATGGCTTTATAGAATGCTTCATGTGCTTCACTTATATCATTTGAAGTTTGGATTGCCTGTTTCTCTTCACATAAAAACCGTTATTCATAGAATGATCTTTTGCTTCACTTATATTTATTAGAGCATGGTCTTTTGTAGAAAGAATTAAACTCTCTTGCTTCACTTATATCTATTTAGAGAGTCAACAGGAATTGGTCATTCACATGGTTAGTCATAAAATCCTACATAAAACTTAGGGATCAATGAATATGATATGTTTGATTCCTTGCAATAGTTTTGCGCTATAGAGATGATAATATGTGGGAGGTACTAGTGGATGATCGTGTTTAGTAAGGTATTGGTGTTAAGGTTTGTGATTCCCGAAGCATGCACGTATAGTCTCCCGTTATGCTAGGAAGTTGGAGCACAATTTATTCTTGATTGTCTATCTTTGTGTGAAGGTCGGGGGTGCGCGATGGTTAACTCCTACCAACCTCCTACCTAGGAGCATGCGTAGTAATACTTTGCTTCGAGGGCTAATAAAATTTTGCAATAAGTATGTGAGTTCTTTATGACTAATGTGAGTCCATGGATTATACGCACTCTTACCTTTCCGCAATTTGCTAGCCTCTACGGTACCGTGCATTGCCCTTTCTCACCCCGAGAGTCGGTGCAAACTTCGCCGGTGCATCCAAACCCCGTGATATGATATGCTCTATCACACATAAGCCTTATTATATCTTGCTCAAAATAGCCACCATACCTACCTATTATGGCATTTCCATAGCCATTCTAAGATATATTGCCATGCAACTTCCACCGCTTCCATTTTGATGACTTGAGCATTCATTGTCTTATTACATTACATGATCATAAGATAGCTAGCATGATGTTTCCATGGCTTGTCCATTTTTTGATATCTTTGCTACGCTAGATCATTGCATTCATATAGAGTCGTACTTTGTTCTACTATCGTTGTAATATTGAGTTGTAAGTAAATAGAAGTGCGATGATCATCATTATTCATTATTAGAGCATGTCCCAGTGAGGAAAGGATGATGGAAACTATGATTCCCCCACAAGTCGGGATGAGGCTCCGGACAAAGAAAAAAAAAGAAAAAGAAAAAAAGAAAAAAAAGAAAAAAAAAGAAAAAAAGAAAGAAATAAAAAGGGGCATGCTAATTCCACACTTGTGCTTCAAAGTAGCACCATGTTTGTCGGGGCACGGATGCTCGCAATCACCTATGGGACTAGAGGTCCCTTGTGGTTCTGCAAGGGGGGTCACGTTGCACGAAGAGCGGAGAGCATGAGACGGCGCAATGATCAGAACACAGGCATTCTACCCAGGTTCGGGCCGCTGCTAAGCGTAAAACCCTACTCCTTCTTTTTGGTGGATTGATTGGAGGAACACGAAGAGCACAGAATGCCTAACCCCGGCAAGGACTGCTGTCGGGGAAAGAGAGGCTATGCGAGTACAAGTGTTCGGGGGTTCGAACTACCAACCTTGAGCTAGGTTGCCTTGGGCCTCCTTTTATAGTACAAGGGGTTACCACAATGGCAAAACAGACATTATCTATCGATTAGATAGCTAAGCAGAGCTATCATACCTAACTCTGGCATTTAGGACAAAATGCCATGATTACCTGCCTAGGTGGCGCTTGGGGGTGCATCCCCCGCAATCTCTTGCCACCGCTTGGCCGGTCGTTGCTTAAGATCTAGACACGCTGCAGGGCGGGTGTCAACCGAGCGTAACTTGCCTCCCAATGCGTCGCCACGTGCTTAGCGATAGCTGATTAGCCGCCTGAGGGCTCGACACCGCATCGATAAGTGACAGGCGTAGCGATGCGGTGGAACGGTGGCTGGGTGGATCACGCCTGCCGGGGAGTGGCTTGCCGGGTCTTCTGGGAGGTGTGCATGTCTTGGTGCTCGGCAAGCGTCGGGGACGTGCTTGGTGTGTCGCAGTCCAGGCTTGGGCTGCCGCGTTGAGCTTGCTAGAGTCTCGTCTTGATCGTTGGCCAGGTTTTTGCTTCTACCGCATGTGCATAAGTCAGGGGCACTGGGTACCCCTGTACTAGTGCACCGACAGGAGCCCCCGGGACTGGCCCACACGTGCTCGCCAAGCGCCGTTGGGTCAGGCCCAAATTTCATGCACATGCGCGCAATGTGAGGGAGTAACTGCCAATTTATTGGTCAGCACTGACCCAGCACCTCAGGCCGTTTCCGCCACGCGTGCCGCATGCATAGCGAGGAGTTAGCGACAGGCGCGCATGACTTAAAGTCCTGATCATGGCAGAAACCGCAGTGCCATGGATTGGAGCAATGGGGCGGTTACCTGTTCGCCCGTGATCGTGGGTGATGGAATTGGCGGAGATGGGCGGCGACCCTTGGAGTGGAGGAGAGCCAGTCCCCGCGCTCTCCCCTATAAATTGGGGGTCGCGAGGGGCGATGCTCATCCATCCCTTCTTTCTCCTTGAGTCCAAAACCCACAGAGCTTGCCCTTCTGCCTCTTTGTCCTGAGCTACGCTCGCCGCTAGCATGCCTAGGGGACGAGGGCGGCCTCCGGCCTCCGCCTCAACAACGAGGGGGTCTCGTCGGGATCATGCCACCGCTTCAGCCGCGGAGGCGGAGGGTGGCTCGAGTGCGCGCGGCGGAGGAGCTGGGAGGGGCCGTAGTCGACACGGAGCACGTGGTCGGGGGAGACGGAGTGTCGCTTCTCTTCCTCCTCCGCCATCAGACCCTCCCCTTGAGGATACCCACGTCGAGGGAACGGCGCTGGAGTTTGTCATCAAGCTGCGTGGGCCTCTCCGAGGCCACCTGCGCCTTCCTCACCCTTTCGCTAAGGTGATGGAGGCTGACAAGCCGCTCGCCTTGTGGCTACGGGTGCATGGTTGCAGTAATGGCGCTGCGCGGGTGGATGTCGAGTACCCGGAGTGTCGCGTCATGCTTCTCAGGAATGGGTGGAAAACCTTCGCCCGCGCCCACAACCTCATGGATGGGCACGTCCTCCGCTTCAAGATGATGGAGGCTGACCTGGTCTCTATCAAGATTTATGGGCGTTCGGGCGCCCGTCTTGGCTGCTGCGAGGAGAGCTCGAGCGATGCCGAAAGCTCCTCCTCGAGCGATAGCGACGAGGAGGACAGTGTCGGTGAAGACAATGACGACGAGTCCCAGGATGTCAAGTTGGAGTACGACGACCTGGGCTCCAGCTGATCGTCGGCCACGCCATCACCGTCATCGCGCTCCTCCTCCTCCTCCTCCCGGCAGAGCGATTTGCTGGGGGTTCTTGACTTGGGCACCACCTCTTCTTCTCAGCTGGACCCCGGCAGGCTCGTGGACTTCGGCTTCGTCTTCCTTCCCGGTGGGACTGCCGTCCGCGCAATGCTGGTCCTGACGGGGTCAGGCTGGGCTTCTGTTGGGGACCTCCCTCTACTCTTTTTCTTTTTGTAATATGCCCCTAGGGGAGAAAGCCAAATAAAGAGTTACTAGAAAGAGGTGCCCTCTCGTGTAATCTTCATCCCATTTGTATCGAAAATGTATGGGAATAGAATGCTATTTTGTTCCCGCAAGTACTATCCTTTTCCTTTCCTTATTTGTACTGCATTGGTATGTTTTGTCTCTGCCGCATGGAGCTACTTGCCGGGTCGTCATTCAAACCACGAGTGCCGAAGTGGGGGAACGAGCCCCCGGCAACAGGTTGGCGTTGTTCCCCAACAGAGCTCCTTGTCGGTGTCGGCGCTGTCACCCCTATAAGGAAGGACAGGGGGACGGCTCGTCTTGACAAGGGTTTTCACCACGTGGATGACTCCACATCCCGCAGTAAGCAAGATACTAAGGGTTTCCTTGAGAAAATGAGAAGTACTGAACAGGAAATATGTGATATACTTATCTTTTCCAGGTAGTATCTTCTTTTCGAGCGTGATGGGCCGCCATCCTTGTTTCTTTGTTCCCCTTTCCTGCTTTCTCGATGGTAAAACATGTAGGGTGATGACAGTAACAAAGATTACGGTTTCATCAAGCATTCTAGCAAATATTTATAACTTAAAAGTGCTGACATCGCAGTCATAAAAAATGCGTAATGAGCATGTAAGGATGATGATATGATGCAATGCCTAGCTTTATTATTGTTGCACAGGGTCTGCGTCTGTCTTTGTACAAAGGGTTACATGCAACATCGGCAAGGCTTGTACAAAAGGTGGCTGCCGAGGACTGAGCCCGGCAGCCGCGCCTTATGGGTAGAACTTACAAAGATGCTCAATGTTCCATGAGTTCTGCACCTTGGTGCCATCTTCGGTCTCCAGACGGACTGCGCCAGGTCTGGTGACTCGTACTACCCATTAAGGGCTTTCCCACTTCGGCGTCAACTTGTTTGTACCCTTGGCAGACTGAACACACCGAAGGACAAGGTCGCCTTCCTCAAGGCTCCGGGCGTGAACTCTGCGGCTATGCTAGCGGCGCAGAGCCTGCTGGTAGCGTGCGGCACGCACAGCAGCCCGGAGACAGTCTTCCTCGAGGAGCGTGGCATCGTCATGCCGTAGCTGCTGTTGCTCTACTTCATCGTAGGCAAGCACTCGAGGTGACCCATATATGAGTTTCGTGGGGAGCACTGCTTCCGCCCCGTACACTAGGGAGAAGGGTGTCTGGCCGGTAGCTCGATTTGGTGTCGGGGGACCAAAGAACCACCGGCAGCTCATCTATCCAGCGCCTGCCAATCTTCCGCAGCTTATCGAAAGTCCTTGTCTTGAGTCCTCGCAGCACTTCAGCATTCATCCTCTCAACTTTCCCGTTGCTCCTTGGGTGAGAAATAGAGGCGAAGGAGACCTTTCTTCCAAGGTTTTGGATATATTGCATGAAGGCGCGGCTCGTGAACTGGGTGCCGTTGTCGGTGATCACTCTGTTAGGCACTCCAAAGCGGCACACCAGTCCTTTCAAGAACTTGATAGCTGCTTGTGTGGTCACCTTTTTCACTGGTTCCACCTCAGGCCACTTTGTGAACTTGTCGGTTGCCACGAACAAGAACTCAAAGCCCCCGACGGCACGGGGGAAGTGGCCCAAGATATCGAGCACCCAGACCGAGAATGGCCAGGATAGAGGGATTGTTTGCAGGGCTTGCGCTGGTTGATGGATGTTCTTGGAATGGAACTGGCAGGCTTCACATTTGGTGACCAGCTCAGTAGCGTCCTGGAGGGCAGTGGGCCAATAGAAACCCTGTCAGAAAGGTTTCCCGGCAAGGGCCCTTGATCCAATGTGGGAACCACATACTCCTCCGTGAATCTCCGCTAACAGCTTTAGTCCATCCTCCCGGCAGATACACCTCAATTTCACACCGTTCGGCCGCCTTCTATACTGGGTGTCATCGACAAACTGGTACATACTTGACCGACGGGCTACTCTTTTGGCTTCCTCTTGCTCTTCGGGGAGTTCTCCTGTTTGAAGGAAATGGGCTATATGCTGCGCCCAGGTTGGAGCCTGTGGCTCGACAACAAGGTCTAAAGGCATTTCTTCTTTTCCGGGAGCGCTTGTCTCAACCGCTAGACCCTGAGGTCCTGTGGGAGGGAGCTGCTCGTTAACCGGAACGGGATTTTTCCCGGCAGCTTTTCTACCAGCGGCTTCGGGAAGCTCTGCCAGGAAATGCTTGCCGGAGTTCAGCTTTCTTCTCTTCTTGGACATCATTGATGGCGACACCGATGGTTGAGTGAGGCGGAGAACAAATGTTCCTGGTTCCACAGGAAGCTTCTGCGCAGCGCACTTCGATAGATGGCCATCAATGCTGTTTTCTGCTCATGGCACATGCTCTGTTTGCAGCCCATCGAAGTGCTCCTCCAATTTCCTCACTTCTTCAACGTAGGCTTCCATCAGCGGGCTCTGGTAATCCTTGTTGACTTGCTTTACCACAAATTGAGAATCCCCTCGGACGATTAGCCTCTTTATTCCCAACTCCACCGCGATTCTAAGTCCGGCAAGGAGCCCCTCGTACTCAGTGGTGTTGTTGGTGGCTTCCTCCCGGGGAAAGTGTATCTGGACGACGTACTTGAGGTGCTCTCCGGTCGGGGCGATGAGGAGCACGCCTACTCCAGCGCCCTGGAGTGAGAAAGCACCGTCAAAGTACATGATCCAATCCTTGGGTGCCTCTTTGACAGGGAGGATTGTCTCCGCAGGTTCATCATCTGGCGTCGGTGTCCATTCTGCAATAAACTCCGCCAACGCTCTGCTTTGAATGGTGGAAGTGCTCTCATACTTTAATCCGAAGCTTGACAACTCCAGTGCCCACTCAACTATCCTGCCAGTGGCTTCGGGGTTTCTCAGTATGTGTTGCAACGGGAAACGGGTGACAACTGTTATCTCATGGGCTTGGAAGTAGTGGCGCAGCTTCCTCAAGGCCATGATGAGGCCGAAGATCAGCTTTTGCACCCCGGAGTACCTTGACCTAGCCCCCTGCAGTAGGAAACTGACAAAGTACACGGGCCGCTGCACCATTTTCTTCTTTGCCACTTCCTTGGATTCACTATCAACCATTTGCTGAGATCCCCCTTGATCTGTGTCGAGCTCTGCCGCGGATGTTTCTTTCTCGCTCCTGGCAGCATCAGCAGCGGCTGCCAAATCTTCATCCACCCCCCGCTACGCCACCAGCGCTGCACTAACCACTTGATTTGTTGCCCCTAAATATAGCAGCAATGGCTCTTGCGGTTTAGGAGCGACCAAGGTGGGAGCGGAGGAGAGGTATTTCTTTAGGTCTTGCAGCGTTGCATCTGCATCTGGGGTCCACTTCATTGGGCCATCCTTCGTCAGGATTTTGAAAAATGGCAAGGCGCGCTCAGCGGACTTGGAGATGAACCTACTCAACGCGGCAACACATCTGGTCAGGCGTCTGATATCTTTGATGGTCTTGGGTGCATGTATCTGCTCGATCACCTTGATCTTGTCGGGATTGGCTTCTATTCCTCGCTGAGATATGAAGAACCCAAGCAGCTTGCCGGATGGGACACCGAACACACACTTTTCAGGGTTGAGCTTCAGGTTGATCTTGCGCAAGTTTACAAAAGTTTTCTCCAGATCTTGTATGAGAGTAGCTTCATCCTTGGTTTTGACCATGATGTCATCCATGTAGGCTTCCACATTTCTGTGCAGCTGAGGTCCAAAACCAATTTGAACAGCCCTGACGAAGGTCGAACCAGCACTCTTTAACCGAAGGGCATACATACAAAGCAGTACGTGCCACAGGGAGTTATAAATGTGGTCTTCTCCTCATCTTCCTTGTTCATAAATATCTGGTGGTAGCCGGAGTAGGCATCCAAAAAGGAGAGCAAGTCACATCCGGAGGTGGAATCAACAATTTGATCTATATGCGGCAAGGGGAAAGGGTCCTTCGGGCAAGCCTTATTCAAGTCAGTGAAGTCTATGCAAAGCCTCCATTTCCCGTTTGCCTTTCGTACCACCACCGGGTTTGCCAACCAAGTTGGATGCAGCACCCCTCTGACCAAACCTTCTGCTTCAAGCTTCTTGATTTCCTCGGCAATGAACTGCTGCCGCTCCAAGGCCTGTTTCCTAACCTTTTGCTTGACGGGTCGGGCATGAGGGCTGACAGCAAGGTGGTGCTCAATTACCTCCCTGGGAACACCGGGGATGTCAGATGGTTGCCAGGCAAACACATCAACATTCTCCCACAGGAAGGTAACGAGCACACTTTCCTATTTGTCAGTAAGGGTAGCGCTGATGGTGAAGGTACCACTAGTGCCATCCTCCCTTGCCGGGTCTTTCTTCGTCTCAGGATAGGTGACTCTAGTCTTCTTGCTAGCGGAACTCTCCGGTAGGTCATCGTCAGGTGCAGCGCACTCCGAAGAGGCGCGCTTCCCGGAGTCCTTGCCGGTGTTCTTGCCAGTCTTCTTCATTTTCTCTATGCCCTTGGCGAGAGCTGGGATTTCTATGGCTTCAGCTGCTACCGCGTCGCGATACATCTGGTCCACGCAGATAACTGCGTTCTTCTTGTCGGACGGGATGGAAATGACTCCAATGGGCCGTGGCATTTTCAAGGTATTGTAGGCATAGTGAGATGCCGCCATGAACTTTGCCAGAGCTGGGCGACCGAGGATTCCGTTGTAAGGCAGTGGGATTTCGGCGACGTCGAACACTATCCTCTCTGTTCGGAAGTTCAACTCCCCACCAAATGTTACAGGCATAGTGATCTTTCCCTTGGGTCGGCTCCTGCCGGGATTGATTCCTTGGAACGTACCCATGGCTTCGAGCTCTTCATCAAGGATCTGTAGTTTCTCAGCCACTCTAGGAGAGATCAAATTCAATCCGGCCCCATTGTCAACTAACATCTTAGACACCTTGAGGTTGCGGATTGTCTCGGAAACCAACAATGGCAAACTCCCAACCGTAGTGGTACGGTCAGGATGATCCTCTTCGTCAAAGATGATAGGTGTGCGGGACCATCTGAGTGGCTTCCTAGATTCTACAGTTGGTTCCACAGCATTGACCTCGCGTGCCCACTGCTTGAGCTGGCGGCGAGAGGAGTGCAAGGACGCACCCCCGTCAACGCACATGGCTTCGATTGCTTTCTGGAACTCCCTGTCACTGGAATCCTCATCTTCACTCATATCATCAGTTTCCTTCTTCTCTCGGCCTCTGACAGGTTTTTCCTTTTGCTGCGGGGTTTTGCCGCGGCGACCTCCTCTTTTGGCATGGCCTTTCCCGGCAGCGCCGTACTGGCCTTTCTCCTTGTCGCGTTTCTCGTACTCAGCCCTCTGTTTCTCAACAAGTTGCTCGACCTGTCGGCACTCTTGGAGATTATGACCCTTAGTACGGTGAATTTTGCAGTAAGGCCCGTCGGACTTCCCGGTCTTCTCAGCGGTAGCAGCCTCCCGGCAATTAGCGCACGCGGCAGCTCCCTTGCCGGGGGTTTCAGCTTTCGCCTTCTGGCCTGCACTGAGGTCTCCGGAGCTCTCGACAGCCAATACTGCTTTTCCCTTACGCTTCTTGTTGTGTTTCATGTTCCTTCCCTTCGGGTCGGGGGCATCGTCATCATCATCAGAGTCCACTTCGACGCCCGCCTCCTCTCCGGGAAGTCACCTTCCTTCTTCAGCTCGAGCACACTTATCCGGCAAGGTCTAAAGCTCATTGACAGTCTTGGGGAGCTTGACATTCATCTTGGCTCGCATCCTTCTGTTGCGCACGTTCGAGTGGAACGCGGCAATCACCGTTGTGGGGTGGATCTCTGGGATGTTGTGGTGTACTCGGCTGATTCTTTGGATATACTTTCTCAAGGTTTCTCCATCCTTTTGCGGGAGGACTTGGAGGTCGCTGGGTTGGCCTGGTTCTTGATGACCACTGGTGAAGGCGCCAATGAACTCGTTGCATAGATCAGCCCAAGACGAAATGGAATTCTCCGGCAGGTGCATCAGCCATGATCTCACATTTGGCTTGAGCGCCAAAGGAAAATAGTTGGCGAGCACCTTCTCATCTCTTCCTCCCGTAGCTTGAACAGCTATCGTGTAAATGCCCAAGAACTCCATAGGGTTCAGCTTCCCGTCGTATTTTTTCCGGTAGCTCGGGCTTGAAAGCTCGGGTCGACGGCCAGCGGACCCGTCGCAGCTCGCTAGTGAAGGCAGGGCAACCAACCTCGTAAGGAAGGTACCCGCCAACACTGGGCGCGGGGTCGCCGACGTCTGGACCGTTGCTCTTGTCGGATTGACGGTGTGCTTCCCAGCGTCGCTCGATGGTGACGCGCGCGTCTTCCTTCCGCCGGTCTTCAAGGACACGCCGTTGATCCTGGCGGTCGTGCGGGCCAGACGAAACTATGGACGCCTCGTCGCAGTCGTCAGCATGTGAAGCTTGTTGCGGCTGCCTCTGGGCCTGTTGTCGTGGAGGGGATTGCACCGTTGGGGTGGCCCCTTCGACGTGCTCGCCGCCTCGGGCCGCCGGTGCTGTTCGCGTACGTCGCGATGGCTCCGCATGCTGGGCCTTGTTGGCTTCAACGAAAGAGATCAAACTCTGAATCGTGGCTCTCCATTCATCCATCTTATCAGCCGCTGGCATGAAGTTGAGCAGCATCTGGACCCGTGCCATGGCCTCCTCTGTGGTGCCCGGCATGGTGAAAGAGGCGGACCGTGACGTTGATCGACTCTTGGTAGGACCAAGAGAAGTGTCGCCGCATACTTGATGTCGTGCGCCACTCGCTGGAGCTTTCTGGTGGGCAGCGGGCCGATCCTGCGGGGCTATGGTTCCGCTGGGCGCCCCGTCTCGCTCCGCACGAGGTACACACCCAACAATCTCGCTGGCGACGGGTGCGGCCAGAAGGTCACGGCTCGCACCGGACTAGGCACCGCTGAGGCGGCCTCGGCCATCCGCGCGGCGGGGAAGTGATGAACGGATGTTCCCTCCGCCCATGGCGTCGGGGCCAAGCTCGCCATGTTGTTGTTGTAGTTGCTCCTCTCCGGCGCCTCCTGCTCCATCTCCGTCCACGAAGGGTTGGACGGGGGCGCCTCCTGCACCGACCGCGTCATCCACTATGCCTGCCTCGCCCGCAGCCGCTGCAGCGCCTACGGCGCCGGCGACCGCATGCGAGGGAGCCTTCGAAGTGGAGGGATGCGCGGCCGTGCTGGATTTCTTCTTCGGAGCCATTGTTGAAGAAGATGATGATGAAGACCGATTCGCCGTTCACGAACTCGGGTTCGCGCAAATGATGCATGCCCCCTACCTGGCGCGCCAAAGATGTCGGGGTACGGATGCTCGCGATCACCTATGGGACCAGAGGTCGCTTGTGGTTTGGCAAGGGGGGTCACGTTGCACGAAGAGCGGACAGCATGAGACGGCGCAACGATCAGGACACAGGCATTCTACCCAGGTTCAGGCCGCTGCTAAGCGTAAAACCCTACTCCTGCTTTTTGGTGGATTGATTGGAGGAACACGAAGAGCACAAAACGCCTAACCCCGGCAAGGACTGTTGTCGAGGAAAGAGCGGCTATGCGAGTACAAGTGTTCGGGGGTTCGAACTGCCAACCTTGAGCTAGGTTGCCTTGGGCCACAAGGGGTTACCACAATGGCAAAACAGACATTATCTATCGATTAGATAGCTAAGCAGAGCTATCATACCTAACTCTGGCATTTAGTACAAAATGCCATGATTACCTGCCTAGGTGGCACTTGGGGGTGCATCCCCGGCAAGCTCTTGCCACCGCTTGGCCGGTCGTTGCTTAAGATGTAGACACGCTGTAGGGCGGGTGTCAACCGAGCGTAACTTGCCTCCCAATACGTCGCCACGTTCTTAGCGAGAGCTAATTAGCCGCCTGAGGGCTTGACACCGCATCGATAAGTGACAGGCGTAGCGATGCGGTGGAGCGGTGGCTGGGTGGCTCATGCCTACCGGGGAGTGGCTTGCCGGGTCTTCTGGGAGGTGTGCACGTCTTGGTCCCCGGCAAGCGTCGGGGACGTGCTTGGTGCGTCGCAGTCCAGGCTTGGGCTGCCGCGTTGAACTTGCTGGAGTCTCCTCTTGATCGTTGGCTAGGTTTTTTGCTTCTACCGCCTGTGCATAAGTCAGGGGCACTGGGTACCCCTGTACTAGTGCACAAACAATGTTTTTCATATAGAGAGTCTCCTATGTTGTCACTTTCATATACTAGTGGGAATTTTTCATTATAGAGTTAGATGCACATCCACTTAGTTTTAATATTGAGCTTTCATGCACTTATAGCTCTTAGTGCATCCGTTGCATGGCAATCCCTACTCCTCGCATTGATATCTATTGATGGGCATCTCCATAGCCCGTTGATACGCTGAGTTGATGCGAGATTTTCTTCTCCACTTTTACCCCTTTGAAACCTACCACCATATTCTATTCCACCCATAGTGCTATATCCATGGCTTGCGCTCATGTATTGCGTGAGAGTTGAAAATGCTGAAGCGCGTTAAAAAGTATGAACCAATTGCTTGGCCGACACCGGGTTAGTACATGATTTATACTTTGTATTAAGAAGACAGAGCATGACAACGCTATATGATTTTGTAGGGATAGCTTTCTTTAGCCTTGATATTTTGAAAGACATGATTGTTTGGTGGGATGCCTGAGTATAACTGTCTTTATGTCAAAACTAGACTATTGCTTCGAATCACTTGTGTCTTAATATTCATGCCATGATTAGATATATGATCAAGATTATGCTAGGTAGCATTCCACATCAAAAATTATCTTTTTTACCATTTACCTACTCAAGGACGAGCAAGAATTAAGCTTGGGGATGCTGATACATCTCCTTCGTATCTATAATTTTTGATTGTTTCATGCCAATATTATACAACTTTCACATATTTTTGGCAACATTTTATATGATTTATTGGATTAACATATTGATCCAGTGCCCAGTGTCAGTTCCTATTTGTTGCATGTTTTTTGTTTCGCAGAATATCCATATCAAACGAAGTCCAAACGCGATAAAAATTTACGAAGATTTTTTTTGAATATTTGTGAATTTGAGAACTGGAATCAACGCAAACGGAGGCCCACAGCCCCCACGATACATCAGGGCGCGCCCTAGGGGCCCAAACGCATGGTGGTGTCGTGTGCCCACCTCGTAAGTCGGTTGGAGCTCTCCTTCAGGCGCAAGGAAGCTAATTCTTCGATAAAAATCCCCTCAAAATTGCAGCCCGATCGGAGTTATGGATCTCCGGGAATATAAGAAACGGTTTTTGGCCAGAAAACCAAAACGCTAAACAGAAGAGAACAGAGAGGGAGATCCAATCTAGGAGGGGCTCTTGCCCCTCCGCCGCCATGGAGGCCATGGACCAGAAGGGGAACTCTCCTCCCATCTAGGGGGGAGGCCAAGGAAGAAGAAGAAGGAGGGGGGCTCTCTCCCCCTCTCTCCCGGTGGTGCCGGAACGCCGCCGGGGCAATCATCATGACGGCGATCTACACCAACAACTTAGCCGCTGTCACCACCAACTCTCTCCCCCTCTATGCAGCGGTGTAACACCTCTCTTCCCCGCTGTAATCTCTACTTAAACATGGTTCTCAACTCCATATATTATTTCCCAATGATATTTGGCTATCCTATGATGTTTGAGTAGATCTCTTTTGTCCTATGGGTTAATTGTGGTATGATGTTATGGATGTGAGTTGTATGTTGATATGGTGCTGTCCTATGCTGCACTCCGTGTCGCGCAACCGTGAGGGATCCCCGTTGTAGGGTGTTGCAATATGTTCATGATTTGCCTATGGTGGGTTGCCTGAGTGACAGAAGCACAAACCCGAGTAGGTGGGTTGTTGCGTATGGGAGTAAAGGGGACTTGATACTTAATGCTATGGTTGGGTTTTACCTTAATGAACTTTGGTAGTTGCAGATGCTTTCTAGAGTTCCAATCTTAAGTGCATATGTTCCAAGTACGGAAAGTGTGTTAGCGTATGCCTCTCCCTCATTGCATATGACAAGTATCTATCATATTAAATTCAATTGCCTAGGGACAATCTTTCTCTTGCGTTACACAAAAAGCTTTCTACTAAGTTATTTACTTTTATTGTTCTTTTATTAAAACAGCACCTAACTTTTATTTCCACGTTCTTTATTATCTTGCAAAGTACTTCTAGTTTTATTCCCGCAAAGTAGTTTCATACTTGTTCTAGGTAAAGCAAGCATTAGCGTGCGTAGAGTTGTACTTGTGGTCGATAGAACTTGAGGGAATATTTGTTCTACCATTAGCTCCTCGTTGGGTTCGACACTCTTACTTATCGAAAAAGGCTACAAATGATCCCCTGCACTTGTGGGTTATCAGGCCACAACCCACAAGGGCGAGCTAGCCCCCTCTGGCGCGCCCTGGTGTCTTGTGGGCCCCTCGTGGCCCATCTTCATGTGAAACCGATGCCCAAAAAATCCTATATATTCAGAAACCACCAGAAATAACCCTAGATCAGAAGTTTCATCGCCGCAACTCTCTGTATCGATGAAAAACCAATCTGGAGGCATTCCAGTACCCTTCCGGAGAGGGTAGATCATCTCCGGTGGCCATCGTCATCATCCCGGCGGAGGCCATGACGAGGAGGGAGTAGTCCACCCTCGGGGCTGAGGGTATGGACCAGTAGCTATGTGTTCAATCTCTCTCTCTCTCTCTTGTGGTCTTGAGATGTCACGATCTTGATGTATCACGGGCTTTGTTAATATAGTCGGATCATATGATGTTATTCCCTTGCTATCATGTTGTGATGAATTGAATCTTTCCCTTTGAGATGTCGTTATGGTGGATTGAATATTTTGGTTGAGAACACTTGATGTACGTCTTGCGTAGGATACCCGTAGTGACATTGGGGTATTCTATTGATTCACTTGGCATATGTTGAGGCATCAACTTGCGGATTTCGGTGACCTAGGGGATCTATGCATAGGGGTTGATTGCACGTTTTCATCCATTGTTCTTCGATAGAAATATTGGGGCACTCTTTGAGGTTCTTTGTGTTGGTTGAGTATTATGAATCTGAAATTGTTTGATGCGTATCGTATAATTAACTCATGGATACTTGTGGTTACATTGGAGTATCTAGGTGACATTAGAGTTAGTTGATGCGTATCATATGGTGTTATTTTAGTACGAACTCTAGATAGATTGATCAGAAAGGATAACTTGGTGTTATTTTAGTACGAACTCTTGAATAGATTGATCAGAAAGGATAACTTTAAGGTGGTTTCATACCCTACAAACAATTTCTTCTTATGTTCTCCGCTAGATAAGAACTTTGGGGTGATTCTTCGTTGCACGTTGAGGGATGGTTATGTGATCCAATTATATTAGCATTGTTGATAGATTGCACTAGCGAAAGTACGGACCCTAGGCCTTATTTCCAAGCATTTATACAACATTTTGCTCGCTGTTTACCACTTGTTACCTTGCTGTTTTTATATTTTCAGATTACAAAAACCTATTTCTAGCATCCATAATGCACTTGTATCACCATCTCTTCGCCGAACTAGTGCACCTATACAATTTGCCATTGTATTGGGTGTGTTGGGGACACAAGAGATTTCTTGTATTTGATTGAAGGATTATTTGAGAGAGACCATCTTCATCCTAAACCTCCCACGGATTGATAAACCTTAGGTCATCCACTTGAGGGAAAATTGCTACTGTCCTACAAAACACTGCACTTGGAGGCCCAACATAGTCTACAAGAATAAAGTTGCGTAGTAGACATCAAGACCTCGGGCATTTGAGGAAGCCCATCATAAGAATATACAAACCAAGTTCTATAATGAAAAATTCACACTAGTATATGAAAATGACAACTTAGGAGACTTTCTATATGAAAAACATGGTGCTACTTTGAAGCACAAGTGTGGAAAAAGGATACTAACATTGCCCCTTCTATCCTTTTCTCTCATTTTTTATTTTTTATTTCTCTTTTCCCCTTTTTCTTTTTTATCTTTTTCTTCTTATTTTTTTATTTTTTATTTTTTATCCGGAGTCTCAACCCGACTTGTGGGGGAATCATAGCATCCATCATCCTTTCCTCACTAGGACAAAGCTCTAGTAATGATGATCATCACACTTTTATAGACTTACAGCTCGATATTACAACTTGATGAACACTATACAAGATGACTCTATATGAATGCCTCTGGCAGTGTACCAGGATGTGCAATGATCTAGCATAACATTTAACCAATGATGAATGGTGGCTTTTCCACAAATACTATGTCTACTATATATGAACATGCAAAGCAATATGATGATGAACACACAAGTCATGTGACGGAACAATGGAAGTTGCATGGCAATATATCTCGGAATGGCCATGGAAATGCCATGATAGGTAGGTATGGTGGATGTTTTGAGGAAGATATAAGGACGCTTATGTGTGACAGAACATATCATATCATATCATGGGGTTTGGATGCACCGACGAAGTTTGCACTGACTCTCGAGGTGAGAAAGTGTAATGCACGGTATCGAAGAGGCTAGCAAATTGCGGAAAGGTGAGAGTGCATATAGTCCATGGACTCACATTAGTCATAAAGAACTCACATACTTATTGTAAAGCCTATTAGCTCTCTCGAAGCAAAGTACTACTGCATGCCCCTAGGGAGGAGGTTGGGAGGAGTTAACCATCGCACGCCGTGCTCTAAAAGATATAAGTGAAGCACTAGAGCAACTGCCTAGCTCAAAAGATATAAGTGAAGCACATAGAGTATTCTAACAAATTATGATGATAATGTATCTCTCTCAAAAGGTGTGTCCAGCAAACAATGATTGTGGCAAACTAAAAGGAAAACAAAATATAATACACGACGCCCCAAGAAAAACTCATACCATGCGATGAATAAAAATATAGCTCCATGTGACATAACGATAGATTGTAGACGAAAGAGGCGATGCCATCCGAGGCATCCCCAAGATTATACACTTGGGTCTTCCTTGAATATTACCCCGGGGTGCCTTGGGCATCCCCAAGATTAGGGTCTTGTCGCTCCTTATTCCTTCATCCATCATTGTCTCACCCAAACTTGAAAACTTCAACACACAAAACTCAACAGAAACCCCGTGAGATCCGTTAGTATAATAGACATATCATAAACTTTAGGTACTGTTGTAAATAGGTTCATATTTAATTATTGCATAATAGGTACTGTATTCTAACTTCTCCATGACTTATACCCCCATTATAATCCATAGTATCATTAAAACAAGCAAGCAAAAACAGAATCTGTCTAAAACAGAACAGTCTGTAATGATCTATTCTTAAACCATACTTTTGTAACTCAAAACATTCTGAAAAATTAGGACAACCTAGTATTTTTAATACAAATAATGTGTAAAAAATTCAGATGAAAAGACACTCTAGTAAAATCATAGAAATTAAATACTGGGGGAAAAAGTTTCTGTTTTTTGCATAGAATCGATTCAACTATCATCCAAACCATTCTGAAGGCTTTACTTGGCACAAAAACTAATTAAAACATAAAAACACAAACATTACAGTAGCAGTAATCATTTCATCACACCAAAACATAAAGTATTGGGTTGTCTCCCAACAAGCTCTTTCTTTACAACCATTAAGATAGGCTTGTCATTTTATCGATGCTCACATGAAAGATAATAATTGAAACACAAAGAGAGCATCATGTAGCATGTTAAACACACATTTAATTCTAACATACATCCTATGCATAGGCATTTTACAAGAAAACAAATTATGAATACAAGAATTATCTAGCATATGCAAATAGGAAGAATGAATCATTAACAATTTGAACATCAAGAGATTTAATTGATTATGAAAATTCCTATAACCATATTTGCCTCTCTCATAATAGTTACATGTAGGATCGTAATCAAATTCAACAATATATCTATCAATATTTTGTTTATGATCCACATGCATAGAAGTTTTATAATCTTCGAAGATAGTGGGATTAACATCAACTAAAGTCATGACCTCTCCAAACTAACTTTTAACAAAGGTTCATAACATTCCGAATATGTGGGATTGTTACCTAAAATTGACACTCTTCCAATCCCACTTTCAATATTATTGCAAAAATTAGTATCAATAACATATTCATCATGAGGCTTAAATAAATTTTCAAGATCATAATAAGCATCACCCCAATCGTGATCATTACAATGAGTAGTGGACATAACAAAATCATCATTCCCAAGCTTATAGGTTTGCATATCATTAACACAATTGACGTTAACAGAATTTATAATAATATTATTGCAATTATGCTTTTAGTTTAAGGAGCTATCCTGTATCACTTTATAAATTTATTTTAACACTTCATCGCAATTTTCAGATTCATGGTTTTCAAGCAAAACTTCATAAAGATAATCAAGTGCACTCAACTCACTAGCAATTGGTTCAGCATAATCGGGTCATTTGAAAATATTAGCAAGTGGATGAGTATCCATTTATCTTAGATTTTTATTTCTTACTTTCTGTTTTTGTGTGTCAAAGATAAGGATAGCATCACTATTCAAGAAATTGTTAACTGGTAGCTGCTCGTTCAACTTGGGAGTAGTGATTAATCACAGAATCGGCCTATTAACTGGATTAATCGGTTGACCAATAATCGGTGTAATTTCAAACTCAATAGAAGCAATTTTTGTATGGAGAAAAAACCTACATAGCAAATATGAAGCAAATGGCACCATTTTCTTTTCTCAATAGATGACAAGCATGCATACAACAACAATAATCCATGTGGGCGTAAAAATCATCAACAAACCTATACACAACAACACTTTTTTTGCTGATTTCCTCCTCGGACACAACTCCGAGAGATGGCGGCCACACAATGTTATTAGACAGAGCAAAGATGATGGCAGTAGACAGAGAAAGGTGCAAGGCATGTGAACGGGTCTGTTGTCAGAAGTGGCAGGTCGCAGAGGAGGAGGATAAGTAGCGGTGCGAGGAGGGATAAGAGAAAGCGGCGACACATAGGGGAGGAGGGGAAGTGGTAGCGCACCAATGAGGACTTGGCCAACTGTCATCTAGGTCGGGAGGGGATGAGAAGAGTGTGTGGGGTCTGGTGGAGGAATAAACCATAGCTATTTAGGAGCGGGAGGGCCTGGGAGGGGTTATGGGCCAAATAATCGGGCTTTGTTTGCCCATGAGCTAGCGGGCCAAGAACTATTAATCGGACTAACAACCGATTAATCAGTCACCAAACCATTTAATCAGTCTGACAGACAATTTAATCGGCCCAACATGTTAATGCGATGAATAGGTGTTATTCGATTCGGTCACCTGTTGAGTAACAATTAACTGGCCAATTAACTGATTCATCGGATGAATTCTTGAATAGTGGATAGCATACTAAGCAAGTGGAAAGTAGAACAAGTAAATGATAGTGTGTGTGTAGGTAGCTAGTGAGAATTTGATGACGTCCCCCCCGCAATGGCACCAGAAATTCTTTTTGCTAGTTGTGAGATGCGTTGGGGTTTTCCCTGAAGAGGAAGGGTGAAGCAATATAGTAGCGATAAGTATTTCCCTTAGTGAGAACCAAGGTTATCGAACCAGTAGGAGAATCAAGGCAAACTCTCGTCGTCGGCACCTACACACACAAAACCAAACACTTGCACCCAACGCGGGCAAGAGGGTTGTCAATCCCCTTCAACTCGTTACTTGCAAGGATTAATTTTAATAGTGATAGATAAATAAAAAGGAAAAGAAAACAAAAAATTGCAGCAAGGTATTTTTGGTTTTTAGCAATATGATTAAATAAAACCGGGGGCCATAGTTTTCACTAGAGGCTTCTCTCTCGAACGCATAGCATACGATGGGTAGACAAATTAATGCTAGAGAATTGATAGAAAAGCGCATAGTTATGATGTTATTCATGGCAAGGATCACATACCTAGGCATCACGTCCATGACAAAAGACTCAATTACTTTCAATGAATAATCTGATCATGAACCCACAATTCATCGGATCCCAACAAACACACCGCAAAAGAAGATTACATCGGATAGATCTCCACGAGAATCACGAAGAACAAGGTATTGAAGATCAAAGAGAGAGAAGAAGCCATCTAGATACTAGCTATGGACCCGTAGGTCTATGGTGAACTACTCACACATCATCATGGAGGCACCAAGGTTGATTTAGAAGGCCTACATGATCGATTCCCCCGCCAACAGAGTACCAGAAAAGGTCTCCAGATGGGATCACGGAAGAATAGAGGCTTGCGACGGCGCTAAAAGTGTTTCGGGTGTCTCTCTATTGGTTTTTGGGTATATATGAATATATAGAAGTGGAATTAGGCCAGACGGAGTTGCGAGTGGCCCACAAGATTAGGTGGCGCGCCCTACCCCCCCCCCCCCAGGGCGCGCCCAACGATCTCGTGGCCCTCTCGTAGATCTTCTGGCCTACTCCCGAAGCTTCTAGGGTCTCTTTATGTCCAAAAATAACCCCCGTAAAGTTTCATCGTGTTTGGACTTCGTTTGTTATTGATTTTCTGAAAAAGTCAAAAACAGGCAAAAAAAAACAGTAACTAGCACTAGCACTGGGTTAATAGGTTAGTCCCAAAAATGATATAAAACAGCCTATAATTGCATATGAAGCATCCAAAGTTGATAATATAATAGCATGAAACTATCAAAAATTATAGATACGCTGGAGACGTATCACGCCCTTTTATAACGTCGTCGTTCAATCTGATCTCTTTGTTCTTCTGGTCACGGATTTCATACGACCGCTCAAACGGGCGGATGCGACCGTGTGGTACGCCGTCAAACGCTCTGGAATCTTTGCTGGTTTCTTTGAAGATATCAAATGGCCACCCATGCAAGCACTTGCGCCCGTATGGAACACGGCCGTTCGATCTGTTGCCTGTGGATGTTCTCTATTGGAACTGCCAGGAAGTAAAGTGACCACCCAAACGACTGTCTTGGTGTCAGGACCCCGATTGTAAGTCACATAGATCTAGCATGTAACCACCATATAAGTATATGAGTCCTCACGCGCGGTACACAACGGTTGTCGCGTTTACCTTAACCGAGACCGTTTGTGCCTTTTGTCTCACTTATATGAATTTGTTGCTTGCCACTATACAAGAGAGAACTCAGGTCGATATGATGAATTATAAACCAGAGTGGCACAAACATATAGGGACATACATAGGTAACCCAGCAATGCACATGTCGGCCAGTAGCGAGTGTAACCGAGTCATAGCAAACTACAAGGACTCTACTAAAAACCGTGTGACATTTCCCCGTAGGGACAGACACAGGAGCAAAGAACGATACATGTAGCGAACTACCAAGGCTCGGTGGAAGCAGAAAGAGGCATTTCCCTGTAAGGAAGGCTACCATAGGCATACAACTAGGTGTAGAACCCCACACCTAGCAATACATATCACACGTATGCATAACATGCAAGTATGTGTTGGTACAACATGGCATCACAACATAACTCTACAACTCAAGTATAGATAAGGCTCAAAAGTGCCATACATAACATGGTATTACAAACATGGGTCTCATGACCCGACATACAAAGTCAAAAAACAACAACGGAAGCATACACATGTCTGAGTACACACAACTGAAAAGAAAGATGGCTAGAAAGCCTATCTATCTACAAGACCCTCCATAGGAACCATACCTATGTGTGGGATTCCCAAGCTACTCGGTCAACATTGAACTCATCGTAGAAAGCACTAGTAAGATTGACGTCTCCTCTACAAAAACATAAATTAAGCAACCGTGAGTACAAAGGTACTCAGCAAGACTTACATCAGAACTATCTACGTATGCATCAGTATCAATGAAGGGGGTTGTGGGATTTAAAGCAGCAAGCCAACTTTGACTCAGTGGCTATCCTGTACTACCACTACCAGTAGTTTCTTTGAGGCGAGAAAGCACACACGAGTCCATCTAGGTACCACGACAATACTCTACTATGGATCTTCTACCGTCTCCCTACGAGAATGCCATCCATAGTACTCACATTTATCTTGCGCATTTTAGAGTATCCATTTAAAACTGTCTATGAGCCATATAAGTCTCCAAGTAGTCCAAATTCGCGGATGCGGCTATTCGAATAGATTGTTTACCCTGCAGGGGTGTACTTCGTCACACATGTGTTCACCACTTACCACCACTTGCACGTCATGCACTTGGCTACCTTCAAGTGGAAGCCTGGCGAGGGTGTCGGACACGGACGTTAACTTACAACGAATGGCCCAAGGCAGTCGCCTAACTGAGTTGGCTACCACAATCGAGAATCCGACCAAGTTTCATGATTCTGACTCAGAAGTTGTGTGTAGGGCTCCAAGCCGGTCCCGGTTGGGTCGTACATCCACTTCTCAGGCCCGGACACATCCTATCAATGTTTTGAACTACTACCAATCTTGGGAAGAGAACATGGTAAGTTAATAGGCCGAGCGGGTCAGGATCACTGAGTCCGTATTGTGCGGTAGTAACTAGTCTTGGAACACAAACACAAGATCTCAGGTCCTATGTGTGGCGTCAATGAGACAACCCACCACGTACTCCTACATGGCTTCTCATCGTCACCTTTACCAAATCGTGTTCACACACATAGCTGTCAACATCAATATATGATCACAACATTCCAATTCATTCCCAGATGAATCGGACCTGACACAACTCTAAGCATAGCAAGCGTGGCATGGATGAAGTCACAACATGGCTCAAGCAACTCCTAATCATGCTAGGAAGCTTTAGCTATTTACTGTGACAATGACATGTCACGCAAAGGAATGGGTTCAACTACCGAAACTTGTAATAGTTGAAACGTTGTTATCCTAATGCAGTAAAAGAGAGTGAGAGTGAGAGAGAAAGAGAGTGGGATTGTATCGGAATGCTCAAGGGGGTTTGCTTGCCTGGCACTTCTGAAGATGGTAAATCTCTTCATCGGTGTCAACGTTCAGTACGTCAGAATCATCTTCTACCGAGAAGGAACAACACCGGCAAACAAGAAAAGGAACACATTCAATGAAATGCACAACCAAGTGAATGGCATTACATGTTAAGGTACTGAATTGACCTAATGCAATAGCTAGTCATATTAATTTAAGTGGAATTCAAACATATAGTAAATTCCAACTCTAAAACAAATTAACAAAATTGTGCTAAACAGTGCTGTTAAGTTGCTCAAACATCCATGAACATTGCATAAACGGATTCTTCATATTTTTCTGATCATTTTTCATATATAACTTATTTTCATCTCAGTTATAGATTGTTTTATATGAATTTTAGAAGTTTAAGGTGCTTTTTGGAATTTACTAAATCATCTCTAAAATATAAAATACCAGAAAATCCTTTATTGCGTCAGCAGTGCGTCAGTGGTCAGCAGAGTCAAACATGACTAGTGGGTCCAACTAGTCAGTGACTCATTTTGTTAACATTGTTAATTAGCGCTTTAATTATCTTTAACCAAAAATTATTAGGGCACCTGGGCCCACTTGTCAGCAAACCGGGGGTATCCGCACTAATTTAAACTGGCGTTAGCCGGTGATTAATCACCGGCGACGTCCAGGCGCAGCGGCGACACTCAGAAACATTGTTCTGGTGACCAAATGGACAATGTAATAGATCCATGCATAGCTGGTGAGTGTGTGCATCGAACGGTGGCATAAGTTCGTGTTCTTGTGGCCGGACTTGGCGACGGTATTGAGGTTGGTAGCGGCGCATGCACGGGCTAGCACGGCATGTGGTTGTAGAGCGAGGCAGGGCAAGCTCGAGAGTGCGGTCGCTTCCTGGTGATGCGAGGAGCATGCCTCCGTGCTTAGACGCACGGACTAAAGCTCTCGTGATGGTAGCGATGAGGCATGGCAGAGGCGGAGCTCGGCCATGGCGGCTGGGCTAGCAAGAGGAGGCGCTCGAGCGAGAGGCCAGGGGGAAAAGGTGCGGGAGATCACAACGAGGTGGCTGGTGTAGAAGGCAAGCTTGGGGACGACCTGAACAGAGCGAATCGATGATAGGGAGGTCCGGTGACCGGCGGTGAAGACGATGACGCCGGTGTGTTGTGATGCCCCGGGCACGGGATCTACCATGAAGAGAATCGGTGCTCAACGATGGAGTGGTAGGACAGGGCAGCGAGGCGAAAGTTAGCCAGTGGCCGTGGTGGTGGCGAGCGACGCGCTTCGGCTCCGTTCGAGAGAGAACCCATATGCGAGGAAAGAGGCGAGAGTGATAGGGTCGGCTTCGTGGACATGCTTGGCGTCCTAATCCAGCTCCACATGGTCGACAACAAGCAGGAGTTGGCGATGCGTGTGCTCGCGTGCGTCCTCCTGGCGAGAGGTTGACGATGACTAGCCACAAGGCTAGTTGGGCCGGCTGGGCTGCAGGTAACGCCAGGTATCTTTCCCCTTTTTCTTTATTTTCTCTTTGTTTCTATTTTCTAATGTTTTTTGAATTTGTTTTTCAAACCAATTCAATTTTGTTGCTTCTAAAAAATATTGTGAATGCTAGATGGATTATTCCAGAGCACCCCGAAAAGTTTCACAATTATTGGAGCTATGAAATTATGTATAGGTTTTATTCGCTGCAACTCATATAAAATATGCATTAATTCAAAGGCCATAAATCCCATGGTAAAATGTGCATCATATATGGTTGAGGTTTTCACCCTTTTCCATAAATTATGAACATTTTTAAAGGCATTTTGGGGTCATTGAAAAATATTTTAGTTGAACCTAGTTGATTTGATTTGGTGCTAGAGTTTATCATTCCCCATTTCAACTTTAACTAAAACTAAACATGACGCATGGATGCTCCCAAAATGCAACTATTTGGAAGCATTAACTGGCGTTGGGACAACTGGTCCCTGAAAGGCCGTCTTTTGGTCTTCTTCCGAAACTTCTCTTTTTGTCCATTTTCCCATCGGTTAGTTCCAACACAATACATAGGCACATTTCTAGGCATTCGAACGTCAATAAAACATATAGTTTAATTTGCACATAGGATAGCTTTCATTAGTACAACTCTTGCAAACTCAACTTATGTATCTAGAACTTCAATCACTCTTTTATTGAAATAAAAATAAAAAATTACTTGTCTACTTTATTCGCATGGGTTGCCTCCCACGAATTGCTTGTTTTTGGTCAGATAGGTCGACCATAGTTGTGATCAAGGTGATGCAAACTGTCGGAATCGGGGCTCTGGGGACCCAGAAAGGTTCGAACACTGGGGTGCGCTCGCTCTCCTGCCCTACTCTGGTTCACAACCTCACGGCGACTCTCCGGTGGCTCGAGCTAAGGAAGATGAACAAAGGACGCACAGTTTACCCAGGTTCGGGCCACCTTGCGGTGTAAGACCCTACTCCTGCTTGTCTGGATTGCTCGAGGATGAGGACGAGTACAAGGAGTGTTCTTTCCTGCCTAGGGTTCTCTCTTTTCTATGGTGGCTGGTTCCTATTCTTATATCATCCTTGGTCCTCTTCCCCCGAAAACAGAAGGCGGGAAGGATCGCCACAACGGCCAGTTTGAAGGGGGACAAGACTGCAGCCCATCCTGCCAAAAGTGGTCTTCGCCTGCCAAAGCTCTTCGTCGTGACGTGCCTGTGGGCTCGGGAGTGACCTCCGTCCTGCTGAGCCCTCGGTCTTGGTCCTCTTGCACAAGGAGGGAAACCTTTGGGGGTCGCTTTGGGAACCCGCGAGCTGGCGTCGCTCCTCTATCACCAAAGAGGAAAACCTCTCTGCCCGTGCCAACTGGTTCGATCCTGGAGGCCGCCCTACATGGACCACATCAGCCACGTGAAGAGGCAGGGCTGCTCGACCCCGCTGCGCCGTCCTTGGCTAGTAGGCCCCGCATAGGTTCCCGTGGACAACCTCAAGAGAGGGCCCCACGACGAGACTCCGGGAGGCGACCTCGAGGGGGGACTACATCGGCCTCCTGACGATGCCCGTTGGCGTGCACCTCGCGAGAGGGGGTCCCTCGCGAGGGTTTGGTTCCTGAGGCTTGGCGGGGGAAAATCTCCACGCCCGAGACACGTGTCGTGCCCTGGGCCGCAGGCAGACGGGCCTGGGTACCCCCAGTCCCACGGGCCCGACAGTAGCCCCCGAGCCCGCGGCATGCATGACCCGGCAAACAGGGGGCAACGCGGTGCGGGATCCAAACGCCTGCGGGCCAGGAGCGACGCGTGGTACGGCATGGGGTGCCCTGCCGCCCCACGGCGCCTCGGTGACCACCCGTGCTATCATAAAGCGGGCACGCGGGGTGGAGCCATCATTGCCATCCCTTGCGTTGTCTCCATCTCACTGTACCTTTCTCCTCTGCACAGAACTGCTCCAGATCCAACCTCTCATGAAGCACCTCTTTCGCTTCCCTCCACGGCTCCGACACTGAGATGGCGCCTGCCGGCAAGAAAGGGAAGGCCACGGCCTCTGTTGCAAGCCCTGCAACCGTCGGACCGGCTCTCTTGCCCTCCACCGTCTCTGACGAGGAGGACTTGGGCCCGGTGCTCCCATTGGTAGCCGGCGGGCTGAACGAGGGGCAGGCGACTGGGCTCTGGCCGGGCTCGGCGGCGCCGAGCGGCTTGCCGAAGTCCGCCTACCCCTTCTTCCTCCACAACATCTACGCCGGGCTGGTCCAGCCATTCTCCAGGTTCTTCTACGCCATCCTCTCTCATTACCACATCCACGCCCTACATCTTCGGCCCAACTCCATCCTCCTCCTGGCCATCTTCGCCTTCTATGCGAGGCTTTCGTGGGCGTGAGGCCCTCAGGGGCACTCGTTCGCCACTTCTTTAGCCTGCGGTTCACCGCCTCAGACCAACGCTCCGTGTGCGTCTCTTTCATAGACGTCAGGGGGGCAGGCATTCGCCTAAAGGTCGGGAAGAAGGTGGAGGGCTACCGGCAGCGTTGGGTCTTCATGGACGCGCGCTGGGTCAACTAGCTCCTAGTGGCCCCCACGGGCCGGCCCGCGCAGATCCCCGGGTGGAGCCACGAGAAGCTCACCGACCCAAGGGCGGAACCCGTCCTGGAGCGCATCGCCGCGCACGGGGGCGCCTGATACGTCTCCAATGTATCTATAATTTTTGCTTGTTCCATGCTGTTATATTATCATTCTTGGATGTTTTACAATCATTTTATAGCAACTTTATATCATTTTTCGGGACTAACCTATTGACATAGTGCCAAGTGCTAGTTGCTGTTTTTGCTTGTTTTTTACTTCGCAAAATATCAGTACCAAACTTAGTCCAATCGCGAAGAAACTTTTTGGAGATTTTTTTTGGACCAGAAGACATCCAGTGGGCCAAAGAAGTGCCAGAGAGGTGGGCCGTGGAGGCCACAACCCACCAGGGCGCGCCAGAGGCCCCAGGCACGCCCTAATGGGTTGTGCCCTCCTCGGGACCCCTCTCCACCGCCTCTGACGCCTATAAATTCCCAAATATTCCAGAAACCCTAGAGGAGTCCATGAAAAACACATCCAGCCACCGCAAGTTCCAGAGCCTCGAGATCCAATCTAACCCCATCATGGAGGGGTTCATCATCTTCATTGGTGCCTCTCCGATGATGCGTGAGTAGTCCACCATAGACCTACGGGTCCGTAGGCAGTAGCTAGATAGCTTCCTCTCTCGCTTTTGATTCTCAATACAATGGTCTCTTGGAAATCTATTTGATGTAAACTTGTGCGGTGTGTTTGTTGTGATCCGATGAATTTTGAGTTCTTGATCAGTTTCTATCCATGAATATTGTTTGAGTCTTCTTTGATCTCTTATATGCATGATTACTTATAGCCTCATATTTCTTCTTTGAATCTTTGGTTTAGTTAGGCCAACTAGATCGATTTTTCTTGCCATGGGAAGAGGTGCTTTGTGATGGGTTCGATCTTGGAGTGTCCTCTCCCAGTGACAGAAGGGGCAGCAAGGCACGCATGTATCGTTGCTATTAAGGATAACAAGATGAGGTCTATTCCTACATGAATAGATCTTGTCTACATCATGTCATCGTTCTTATTGCATTACTCTGTTTTCCCATGAACTTAATACACTAGATGCATGCTGGATAGCGGTCGATGTGTGGAGTAACAGTAGTAGATGCAGGCAGGAGTCGGTCTACTTATCTTGGACGTGATGCCAATATAATGATCATTGCCTTGGATATTGTCATGATTATTTGATCTTCTATCAATTGCCCAACAGTAATTTGTTCACCCACCGTGTGCTATACTTGTCGGCATCCTAGGAACGGGGGTACCCAGAATTGTCTACCTGCGGCCCAGGGCGTGGCCCACTTCGAAGGCCTGGTACGGCCCGGTGCGGGATCGCTCAAGAACAAGGCCCTCGCGGGAGCCCCGCCCCCGCGAGGAAGGCAACACCAAGTCCCTCGGAGGGAGGAGGCCTCCCCACTTCACCTCCCAAGGACGGAGATCCCTATGCAACGCTCAGCCTCGGGAGGTCGGGGGTGACGCAAGCCAGGCCAGGCGGGCAGCAGCGCGCACAGAGGAGACAGTTTCCTCTATGGTGCAAAGGAGGCAAAGACGTACCAAGACCACGAGCCCCGCAGGACGGACGTCATCGCCGAGCCCACCTATGCATCACCCCCGGCTACTTTGCAGGCGAAGACCACCTTTCATCAGGATAAGGTGTACTCCTTTTCCCCCTTCAAATTTGGCCGTTGTGGGATCCCTTCCCGCCATTGCGATAAGGGAAGAGGACCCGGGCCACTATAAATAGAGGCGAGGCTGCTCTGTAGAGGGGGACAGATCCAAAAACCACCCAAGAGCCCTCGCGAGGTCGCTCACCATTGTACCAGTTTATCCACGAACCTCCTCGTGAGGCAATCCACCAAAAGGCAGGAGTAGGGTTTTACGCTTCACAGCGGCCCGAACCTGGGTAGATCCTCGTGTGCTAATCTGCTTCCCCGTGATTGAGCGAGTTCGTCAGGCTAGGCTGCGTAGTTGCGAGCTTGAGGTTGAAGCCGGTGGAGATCTTCGCACACGCCCCTGAGTTCGAACCTCTTCGGGTTTTGCGGAGCCCGAAATCTGACATTTGGCGCGCCAGGTAGGGGGCGTGTCGAAGCCTCTCCATCCGCGGCTGCAGTCAGGCCTCGATTCATCAACTCCATGGCCGGCGTCGCCTCCGAGGCCAGGCAGCCCATGGCATGCGGGAGCGCCACAGCTCGCCTGGCCGATTCCGCGGTCGCATGCATCCTCGGTGGATCGCACGCTTCCGCCTCCAGCCGCCAGGTCAAGCAGTTTCTCCGCAAGGCGAGCACGGTTCGGCCACGGCTCAAGGCCCCACAGCTTCGAGCGTGGCCGGAGGTTGACATCACCTTCGGCCCCGGCGACCGTCAGTACGCTCCCCATGCTGTGCACACCGACCATAAACAACGTGGCTGTCACCAAGACCCTCATCGACGGCGGAGCCGGCCTCAACGTCCTCTCCGTGGAGACCTTCAACACGCTTCAGGTGCCCTATGACCAGGTCGCACCCTCAATGCCCATCTCTGGGGTGGCTAGGGGCTCCGTCGCCCCCTTGGGGTGGGTGCGCCACTCCGTCACCTTTGGCACCCGCTACAACTACCGCACCAAGCAGATCGACTTTGACATCGCCCACATCCACCTCCCTTACAACGCGATCCTGGGCTAGCCCGCCGTCGCCAAGTTCATGGCGGCAACGCACCCACGCTACAACGTCATCAAGATGCCTGGGAACAACGGCATCATCTCCGTCGCCGGAGATGCCAAGGACGCGGTCCAAGCACTCAAGCTCGCCTACAAGTCCACGGCTGCGGCACGCCCCAATGCTGGGGACGCCGTGCAGGCTTTGGAGGACGCTGGGGACGCCGAGGACGCCGCGCATGTGAAGAAGAAGCAGATGTTCTCTCAGAGCCGGGCTGAGACGAAGCAGGTGCCCATCGACGACGGAGACTCTGGCCTCACCTTCACCATCGGCGCCGGCCTTCCTCCGGAGCAGAAAGAGGCGCTGGTCGCTTTTCCCCATGCAAACAAGGACGCGTTTGCATGGAAAGCATCCGACCTGGTGGGGGTCCCGAGGGATGTGATTGAGCACCACCTCATGGTGTGCCCCAACGCACGTCCGGTGAAGCAAAAGGCAAGGTGGCAGGCCCAGGAGAAGCAAGCGTTCATCACCCAAGAGGTCGGCAAGTTTAGGGAGGCTGGGGTGATCTGAGAGGTGCGATACCCGGAGTGGCTAGCCAACCCAGTGGTCGTCCCGAAGAAGTGCGGGAAGGAGCGCATGTGCGTCGACTTCACGAACCTCAACAAGGCTTGCCCCCAAGACCTGTTCCCGCTGCCGCGCATCGACCAGATCGTGGACTCCACCGCCGAGTGCGACCTCCTGTGCTTCCTGGACGCCTTTTCTGGCTACCATCAGATCAAGATGGCGGTGGAGGACGTCGAGAAGACGGCCTTCCTCACGACGTTCGGTGTGTTCTGCTACACGTGCATGCCATTCGGGTTGCGGAACGCTGGCGCGTGTTGGAAATATGGCCTAGAGGCAATAATAAATTAGTTATTATCATATTTCCTTGTTCATGATAATCGTTTATTATCCATGCTATAATTGTATTGATTGGAAACTCAATTACATGTGTGGGTACATAAACAAACAATGTGTACCTAGTAAGCCTCTAGTTAAACTGGCTCGTTGATCAAAGATGGTGAAGGTTTCCTAGCCATAGACATGAGATGTCATTTGATAGTGGGATCACATCATTATGAGAATGGTGTGATGGACAAGACCCAAACTATGAACATAGCATATGATCGTGCCAGTTTATTGCTATTGTTTTCTGCATGTCAAGTATCTGTTCCTATGACCATGAGATCATGCAACTCACTGACACCGGAGGATTACCTTGTGTGTATCAAACGTTGCAACATAACTGGGTGACTATAAAGATGCTCTACAGGTATCTCCGAGGGTGTTTGTAGAGTGGGCATGGATCGAGACTGGGATTTGTCACTCCGTATGACGGAGAGGTATCTCAGGGCCCACTCGGTAATACAACATCACAATAAGCCTTGCAAGCAATGTGACTAAGTGTTAGCCACGGGATCTTGTATTATGGAACGAGTAAAGAGACTTGCCAGTAACGATATTGAACTAGGTATAGAGATACCGACGATCGAATCTCGGGCAAGTAACATACCGAAGAACAGAGGGAATAGCGTACGGGATTAACTGGATCCTTGACATAGAGGTTCAACCGATAAAGATCTTCATAGAATATGTAGGAACCAATATGGGCATCTAGGTCCCGCTATTGGTTATTGACCGTAGAGGTGTCTCGGTCATGTCTACATAGTTCTCGAACCCGTAGGGTCTGCACACTTAACGTTCGGTAACGTTTCGGTCGTATTGAGTTATGTATGGTGGTGACTGAAGGTTGTTCAGAGTCCTGGATGAGATCCCGGACGTCACGAGGAGCTCTGGAATGGTTTGGAGGTAAAGATTGATATATAGGAAGTCCAGTTTTGGTCACCTGAAAAGTTTCGGGTACTTCGGTAGTGTACCGGGAGTGCCGGGAGGGTACCGGGGGACCATCGGGGGGGCCTCTCACCCCAAAGGGTCTCATGGGCTGTGGGAGGAGTCAAACCAGCCCCTAGTGGGCTGGCCGAACCCCCCACTAAGGCCCATGCAGCCAGGGGTGGGAAAAACCCAAAGGTGGAAAGAGTTTCCAAGTGGAGAGGAGGAATCCTAATCCTAGTAGGATTGGAGTAGGACTCCTCCACCTCCCACTTCGGCCGCACCAAAGGGGCAGCCCTAGGGGTGCCGGCCTCCCTCCCCTCCCTCCTATATATACTAGAGGGAGAGAGGGACATAGCACTTCAACCCAAAAGGCAATAGTGCAATCCTCTCTCCCGATAGATTGATTCCTCTAGTTTTCAGCAGAGCTTAGGCGAAGCCCTGCTGGAATAGTTCCACCACCACTGCCGCCATGCCGTCGCGCTGCTGGAGAACTCATCTACCTCTCCGCTCCCTCTTGCTGGATCAAGAAGGCGGAGATCGTCATCAAGCTGTACGTGTGCTGAACGCGGAGGTGCCGTCCGTTCGGTACTAGATCGTGATTGGATCGCGGGACACTCGGCGATTTGGATCGCGAAGACGTTCGACTACATCAACCGCGTTTCTTAACGCTTCCCGCTTAGAGATCTACAAGGGTATGTAGATTCACTCTCCCTCTCGTAGATGCTCATCACCATGGATAGATCTTGCGTGTGCGTAGGAAATTTTTTGTTTCCCATGCAACGTTCCCCAACAGTGGTATGAGAGCTAGGTCTATGTGTAGATGAGATCACGAGTAGAACACAAAGGAGTTTGTGGGTATTGATATTCAGATTGCTTCCTCCCTTGGTCTTTTCTTGATTCGGCGGTATTGTGGGATGAAGCGGCCCGGACCAACCTTACTCGTACGCTTACGAGAGACCGGTTCCATCAACTGACATGTAACTTCGTTGCATAAAGATGGCTGGCGGGTGTCTGTCTCTCCTACTTTAGTCGGATCGGATTTGACAAAGGCGGTCCTTGAGAAGGTTGAATAGAAATTTTTGTATTACCGTTGTGGTTTTTGCGTAGGTAAGGATAGTTCTTACTAGATACCCGTAGTAGCCACGTAAAACATGCAACAACAATTAGAGGACGTCTAACTTGTTTTTGCAGGGTATGTTGTGATGTGATATGGCCAATTACATGATGAGATATATGTGATGTATGAGATGATCATGTATTGTATAGAATATCACGACTTGCATGTCGATGAGTACGACAACCGGCAGGAGCCATAGGGTTGTCTTTAATTATTTTCGCCGTTTTTGCTTTACTTTATTGCTATGAGTTAGCAATAGTCGTAGAAGCAACAGTTGGCGTGACAACCTCATGGTGACACGTTGATGGAGATCAAGATGATGGAGATCATGGTGTCATGCCGGTGATGATGGAGATCATGCCGGTGCTTTGGAGATGGAGATCAAAAGCACAAGTTTATGGCCATATCATGTCACTTATGATTTGCATGTGATGTTAATCCTTTTATGCATCTTATTATGCTTAGGACGACGGTAGCATTATAAGGTGATCCCTCACTAAAATTTCAAGATAAAACTGTGTTCTCCCCGAGTGTGCACCATTGCGAAAGTTCGTCGTTTCGAGACACCACGTGATGATCGGGTGTGATAGACTCTACGTTCACATACAATGGGTGCAAGCCAGTATTGCACGTGCGGAACACTCGGGTTAAACTTGACGAGCCTAGCATGTACAGACATGGCCTCGGAACACAAGAGACCGAAAGGTCGAACATGAGTCATATAGTAGATATGATCAACATGAAGATGTTCATCATTGAAACTACCTCATCTCACGTGATGATCGGACTTGGGTTGGTGAATTTGGATCATGTGACACTCGAATGACTAGAGGGATGTCAATTTGAGTGGGAATTTTTAAGTAATATGATTAACTAAACTCATTATCATGAACATAGTCAAAATGTCTTTGCAAATTATGTTGTAGATTACTAGCTCGCGCTGTAGCTCCCTTGAATTTTTATATGTTCCTAGAGAAATAGAGTTGAAAGATGATGGTAGCACTAATGCGGACTGGGTCCGTGATCTGAGGATTGTCCTCATTGCTGCACAGAGGCTTATGTCCTTAATGCACCGCTCGGTGCGCCACCCCCTCAAGCGTCGTCTGTAGATGTTGTGAACATCTGACAGGCACGTTCTGATGACTACTTGATAGTTCAGTGCATCATGCATTATGGCTTAGAATTGTGGCTCCAAAACGTTTTGAACGTCACGGAACATATGAGATGTTCTAAGAGCTGAAATTGGGATCTCAGGCTCATGCCCATGTCGAGAGGTATGAGACATCCAACAAGATTCTTTGCCTGCAAGATGAAGGATAATAGCTCAATCGGTGAGCATGTGCTCAGATTGTCTGGGTGCTACAATCGCTTGAATCGAGTGGGAGTTGATCTTCCAGATAAGATAGTGATTGATATAGTTCTCCAAGTCACTATCACTAAGCTACTAGAGCTTCGTGGTGAACTATAAAATGCCAGGGATGGAAATAATGATCCCTGAGCTATTCGTGATGTTTTGACACCGCGAAGATAGAAATCAAGAAGGAGCATCAAGTGTTGATGGTTAGTAAAACCACTAGTTTCGAGAAGGGCAAGGGCAAGGAGGGAAACTTCATGGATGGCAAGTCAGTTGCTGCTCCAGTGAAGAAATCCAAGGTTGAACCTAAACCCGAGACTAAGTGCTTCTATTATGAGGAGAACGATCGCTGAAGCGGAGCAACCCAAGATACTTGGTAGATAAGAAGGCTGGCAACGTCGACAGAAGTATATTTGATATACGTGTTATTGATGTGTACCTTACTAGTACTCCTAGTAGCGCCTGGGTATTGGATACCGGTTCGGTTGCTAAATGTTAGTAACTCGAAATAAAAGCTACGGAATAAACGGAGGCTAGCTAAGGGTGAGGTGACAATGAGTGTTGGAAGTGTTTCCAAGGTTGATGTGATCACCATCGCACGATCTCTCTACCTTCGGGATTAGTGATGAACCTAAATAAATATTATTTGGTGTTTGCGTTGAGCATGAACATGATTAGATCATGTTTATTGCAATACGGTTATTCATTTAAGTTAGAGAATAATGGTTATTCTGTTTACATGAATAATACCTTCAATGGTCATGCACCCAATGAGAATGGTTTATTGAATCTTGATCGTAGTGATACACATGTTCATAATATTGATGCCAAAAGATACAAAGTTAATAATGATAGTACCACATACTTGTGGCACTGCCGCTAAATGTCATATTGGTGTAAAGCGCATGAAGAAACTCCATGCTGATGGATCTTTGGACTCATTCGATTTCGAATCGGTTGAGACATGCGGACCATGCTTCATGGGCAAGATGACTAAGACCCCGTTTTCCGGTATGATGGAGCGGGCAAGTGACTTATTGGAAATGATACATATTGATGTATTCGGTCCAATGAGTGTTGTAGCGTGCGGTGGATATCGCTATTTTCTTACCTTCACTAAAGATTTGAGTAGATATGGGGATATTTACTTAATGAAACACAAGTCTGAAACGTTTGAAAAGTTCAAACAAATTCAGAGTGAAGTTTGAGATCATCGTGACAAGAAGATAAAATGTCTACGATATGATCGTGGAGGTAAATATCTGAGTTACTAGTTTGGTATGCAACTTAAGACAATGTGGAAGTTGTTTCACAACTAACGCCACCTGGAACACCATAGTGTGATGGTGTGTCCGAACGTCGTAGTCGTGCTCTATTGGATATGGTGCGAACTATGATGTCTCTTATCGATTTGCCACTATCGTTTTGGGGTTATGCATTAGAGACAACTACATTCACTTTAAAAGGGGCACCATCTAAGTTCGTTGAGATGACACCGTATGAATTTTGGTTTGGCGGAAACCTAAGCTATCATTTCTTAATGTTTGGGGCTGCGACGCTTATGTGAAAAAGGGTTTTCACCTAATGAGCTCGAACCCAAAGCGGACAAATGCATCTTCATAGAATACCCTAACAAAACAGTTGGGTAAACCTTCTATCTTAGATCGAAGCACAAAGTGTTTGTTGCTAAACGGGTCCTTTCTCGAGAAAGAGTTTCTCTCGAAAGAATTGAGTGGGAGGAAGATAGAACTTGATAAGGTTGTTGAACCTTTGTTTCAACCAGAGAGTAGCACGACGCAGAAAATTGTTTCTCTGGAGCCTACGTTAGTTGAAGAGGAAGTTAATGATGATGATCATGAAGCTTCGGATCAAGTTACTATCGAACCTCGTAGGTCGACAAGGACGCGTACTGCTCCTGAGTGGTACGGCAACCCTGTCTTAGAGGTCATGTTGTTGGACAACGATGAACCTACGAGCTATGGAGAAGCGATGATGGGCCCGGATTCCGAGAAATGGTTAGAGGCCATGAAATCCGAGATGAGATCCATGTATGAAAACAAAGTATGGGCTTTGGAAGAATTACCTGAAGGGCGAAAGGCCATTTAGAACAAATGGATCTTTGAAAGGAAGACGGACACGAACGGTAATGTCACCGTCTATAAAGCTCGACTTGTGGCAAAGGGTTTTTCACAAGTTCAAGGAGTTGACTATGATGAGACTTTCTCACCCGTAGCGTTGCTGAAGTCTGTTGGAATTATGTTAGCAGTTGCTGCATTTTTCAATTATGAAATCTGGCAGATGGATGTCAAACCAGAGTTTCCTTAACGTTTTCCGTGAGGAAAGGTTGTATGTGATACAACCAGAAGGTTTTGTCAGTCCTAAGGATGCTAAAATGTATGCAAACTCCAGCGATCCTTCTATGGACTGGAGCAAGCATCTCAGAGTTGAAATATATGCTTTGATGAGGTGATCAAAGTTTTTGGGTCTATACAAAGTTTATGAGAAACTTGTATTTACAATAAAGTGAGTGGGAGCACTATAGAATTTCTGATAAGTATATGTGGATGACATATTGTTGATCGGAAATGATGTAGAATTTCTGGAAAGCATAAAGGGTTGTTTGAAAAAGGAGTTTTTCAAAGGAAGACCTGGATAAAAAGCTACTTGAATATTGGGCACCAAGATCTATAGAGATAGATCAAAGACATCTGGTAAGATTTTCAATGAGTACATACCTTGACAAGATTTTGAAGGAGTTCAAAATGGATCAGTCAAAGAAAGAGTTCTTGCCTGATTTGTAAGGTGTGGAGTTGAGTGAGACTCAAAGCTCGACCACGGCAGAAGAAAGAGAAAGGACGAAGGTCGTCCCCTATGCCTTAGCCATAGGCTCTATATAGTATGCCATGCTGTGTACCGCACCTGTGTGTGCCTTGCCATGAGTCTGTCAAGGGGTACAAGAGTGATCCAGGAGTGGATCACTGGACAGCGGTCAAAGTTATCCTTAGTAACTAGAGGACTAAGGAAATATTTCTCGATTATGGAGGTGATAAAGAGTTCGTCGTAAAGGGTTACGTCGATGCAAGCTTTAACACCAATCTGGATGACTCTGAGTAGCAATCCGGATACGTATAGTGGAGCAGCCACTTGGAATAGCTCCAAGTGGAGCGTGGTAGTATCTGCAGCACGACATATAGATTTGCAAAGAACACACGGATCTGAATGTTGCGGGCCATTGACTAAAGACCTCTCTCACATGCAAAGCATGATCGAACCCCAGAACTCATTCGGTGTTAGATTCATAACAACGTAAATCACATGGTGATGTGAACTAGATTATTGACTCTATTGCAAGTGGGAGACTATTGGAAATATGCCCTAGAGGCAATAATAAATTAGTTATTATCATATTTCCTTGTTCATGATAATCGTTTATTATCCATGCTATAATTGTATTGATTGGAAACTCAATTACATGTGTGGGTACATAGACCAACAATGTGTCCCTAGTAAGCCTCTAGTTAAACTGGCTCGTTGATCAAAGATGGTGAAGGTTTCCTAGCCATAGACATGAGATGTCATTTGATAACGGGATCACATCATTAGGAGAATGGTGTGATGGATAACACCCAAACTATGAACATAGCATATGATCGTGCCAGTTTATTGCTATTGTTTTTTGCATGTCAAGTATCTGTTCCTATGACCATGAGATCATGCAACTCACTGACACCGGAGGAATACCTTGTGTGTGTCAAATGTTGCAACGTAACTGGGTGACTATAAAGATGCTCTACAGGTATCTCCGAGGGTGTCTGCTGAGTGGGCATGGATCAAGACTGGGATTTGTTACTCCGTATGACGGAGAGGTATCTCAGGGCCCACTCGGTAATACAACATCACAATAAGCCTTGCCAGCAATGTGACTAAGTGTTAGCCACGGGATCTTGTATTACGGAACGAGTAAAGAGACTTGCCGGTAACGAGATTGAACTAGGTATAGAGATACCGATGATCGAATCTCGGGCAAGTAACATACCGAAGAACAGAGGGAACGACGTACGGGATTAATTGAATCCTTGACATAGCGGTTCAACCGATAAAGATCTTCGTAGAATATGTAGGAACCAATATAGGCATCCAGGTCCCGCTATTAGTTATTGACCGTAGAGGTGTCTCCGTCATGTCTGCATAGTTCTCGAACCCATAGGGTCTGCACACTTAATGTTTGGTAACATTTCGGTAGTATTGAGTTATGTATGGTGGTGACCGAAGGTTGTTCGGAGTCCCGGATGAGATCCCGGACGTCACGAGGAGCTCCGGAATGGTCCGGAGGTAAAGATTGATATATAGGAAGTCCCGTTTTGGTCACCATAAAAGTTTCGCCCAAAGGTGGAAAGAGTTTCCAAGTGGAGAGGAGGAATCCTACTCCTAGTAGGATTGGAGTAAGACTCCTCCACCTCCCACTTCGGCCGCACCAAAGGGGAAGCCCTAGGGGCGCCGGCCTCCCTCCCCTCCCTCCTATATATACTAGAGGGAGAGAGGGCCATAGCACTTCAACCCAAAAGGCCATAGTGCAGCCCTCTCTCCCGATAGATTGATTCCTCTAGTTTTCAGCAGTGCTTAGGCGAAACCCTGCTAGAATAGTTCCACCACCACCGCCGCCGTGCCGTCGCGCTGCCGAAGAACTCATCTACCTCTCCGCTCCCTCTTGCTGGATCAAGAAGGCGGAGATCGTCATTGAGCTGTACGTTTGCTGAACGCGGAGGTGCCTTCCGTTCGGTACTAGATCGTGATTGGATCGCGGGACGCTCGGTGATTTGGATCGCGAAGACGTTCGACTACATCAACTGCGTTTCTTAACTCTTCCCGCTTAGCGATCTACAAGGGTATGTAGATTCACTCTCCCTCTCGTAGATGCTCATCACCATGGATAGATCTTGCATGTGCGTAGGAAATTTTTTGTTTCCCATGCAACGTTCCCCAACAGCGCGACCTTCCAGCGGTTGATGCACATTGCCCTGGGGCAGCAGCTCTGAAGGAACGCGGAGGCCTACGTCGACGACATCGTATTCAAGTCGCGAGAAGCGAAGACTCTGATCGAAGACCTGGAAGAGACATTCGCCAGCCTGCGGCGGGTGAACCTGAGGCTGAACCCCGAGAAGTGTGTCTTCAGGGTCCCGTCGGGTAAGCTACTCGGTTTCTTGGTGTCGCACCGGGGAATCGAGGCAAACCCGGAGAAAATCAAAGCTATAAGCAAGAGGAGCCCGCCTCAGACCCTCAGGGAAATGCAGAAGCTGGCGGGCTGTGTGACCTCCTTGGGGCGCTTCATCTCCAAGCTAGGCGAGCGCGCCCTCCCGTTCTTCAAGCTCATGAAAAGGAAGGGCCCCTTCGAATGGACTCCGGAGGCGGACGCGGCATTCGAAGACCACAAGCGGTACCTCACGAGCCCACCGGTGATGGTGGCACCCCGTCTTCGCGAACCCCTGGTGTTGTACCTGGCCGCCACCCCGCATTCCGCCAGCGCTACGCTCGTGGCGGTCAGGAAGGTACGCACCGGCGCGCACGCAACACCCTTAGACGTAGGCGAGTCCTCGGGCAAGGAGCAAGGTGAATCACAGGATGCCCCGAAGCCCTCACCTCCTCAAGATGGCACTCCAGAGGCCTCAGCCGCCCCGGCGATCCATGGGACATCAGGATCTTGTGTGCCCACCGCGGAGCGGGGCGGCATGGATGGCTTGTCCCTCGTCGAGCACCCGGTGTACTACGTCAGCACCGTATTGCGGGACGCGCGCTCGCGCTACCCTATGCAGCAGAAGCTTGTGCTCGCGCTCCTCGTTGCTTCAAGGAAACTGCGCCATTACTTTCAGTGCCACCCCATCAAGGTCGTCTCTGCATACCCCTTGGAGAAGGTGCTGCGCAACCCCAACGCCGCGGGGAGGGTCGCAGAGTGGAACATCGAGCTGCAGGCCTTCGAGTTAAAGTTCAGTAGGACCAGGGTCATCAAGGGAGCAGCCCTGGCAGACTTTGTGGCCGAGTGGACGGACGCTCCCGACCGAGGGCTGGACGAGGGCCAGTCCCTCACCCCCGGCGACGAGGCGCCTGATAGATGGATCATGCACTTTGATGGGGCCTTCGCACGCAAAGGAGCGGGGGTCGGAGTTGTGCTCATCTCCCCGACCGGGGACAAGCTCTACTACGCCGTACAGCTTTGCTTCCAGCACGGCGAGAAGGTCTCCAACAACATCGCGGAGTATGAGGGCTTGATCACTAGCCTCAAGGCCGCGGCGGCCCTGGGGGTTAAGAGCCTCACCATCAAGGGCGACTCCCAGCTCCTCGTGAACTTCTCCAACAAGGAGTATACGCCGAAGGACAAGCACATGGAGGCATACTTGGAAGAGGTACGTAAGATTGAAAAGCGTTTCCAGGGCTTGGAGTTGCAGCACATTCCGCGCAGCGCGAACAAGGAGTCCGATGACATCGCCAAGAGGGCGTCACGCCGCGAGCCTCAGGAGCCAGGCGTCTTCGAGGAAAGGCTCTTCAAGCCATCCGCGGCACCTCCATCCGCGGACCAGGCGCCGCAGAGTGAAGAGCTACCCCCAGCACCGCCCTCGGGGGCTCCAACTTGTGGCCCGGCCTCAGGAGCCCGACTACTCCTGGCGCTGGAGCCCCAGGCCAACGACTAGACACGGGAGTTCCAGATGTACCTGCTCCACGGCACGCTACCAGGAAAGGAGGAAGACGCAGAGCGTGTGGTACATCAGGCCACAACTTATTGTTTGCAGGACAGCGAGCTATACTGCAGACGTCCGAACGACGTCGCGTTGCGATGCGTGTCTGGAGAACAGGGGCGCGAGCTGCTGGCCGACATCCACGAAGGAGACTGCGGGCACCACTCCTCGTCACGCACCCTTGTAGGGAAGGCGTTCCGCAGTGGCTTCTACTGCCCTACGACGCTCAATGACGCCACCGAGCTGGTCCGGTCCTGCGAGGCTTGCCAGTTCCATGCCAAGAAGATTCATCAGCCCGCACAGGGCCTCTAGACCATCCCGCTCTCCTGGCCCTTCGCGGTCTGGGGGCTGGATATACTGGGGCCCTTTCCGCGAGCAGCCGGCGGATACCACTACCTCTACGTCGCCATCGACAAGTTCACCAAGTGGGCGGAGGTGGAGCCCGTCCGCACCATCCCCGCCGGCTCGGCCGTCAAGTTCATCAAGGGCCTCGTGAGCCGCTTCGGCGTCCCCAACCGCATCATCACCGATAACGGTTCGAAGTTCACAAGCAACCTTTTCAGGACATATTGTACTAACCTTGGAACACAGATATGCTACGCTTCGGTGGCGCACCCATGAAGCAACGGTCAGGCCGAGCGCGCCAACGCGGAGGTCCTGCGGGGCCTCAAGGCAAGGAGCTTCAAGAAGAAGCTTGAGGCCTGCGGCAGGGGTTGGCTCGATGAGCTTCAGTCCGTGTTGTGGTCCATCCGCACCACTGCGACTAAGCCCACCGGCGAGACCCCGTTCTTCCTCGTCTACAGAGCTGAAGCCATCCTCCCACACGAGGTCAAGCATCGATCCCCGAGGGTCCTGGCATTCAACGAGGAGCGTCAGGATGCCTCACAGGGGACAGACCTCGTGCTTGGGGAGGAGGCCCGTTGCCAAGCCTCGCTCCGAGCTGCGAGGTACCAGCAGGCGCTGCGGCGTTACCATTGCCGTAGCGTCCGCTCCAGGACCCTCGAAGTCAGATACCTTGTCCTGAGGCGGGTCCTTTCTAGGGAGGGCTTGCACAAGCTCTCGCCCATGTGGAAGGGCCCGTTCAGGGTCGCCCGCGTCTCCAGGCCTCGCGCCGTGCGCTTGGAGACTCAAGACGGGGTCCCCATCCAGAATGCCTGAAACATCCAGCACTTCCGCAAGTTCTACCCGTGACACTCTCACGTAATATTGAGTGGGCTGTATACGCCCTGAGCCCCCCGAGGACGCGGAGGGGTTCCCACCCACACCCAAGTGGAAGCACCATGCTCCGCGCTGGCGGACAACACTGTCCTCCAATGACTATGCCCACGCCTAGTGGATGCCCTATGCTCCGCGCTGGGGGAAGACGAGGACTAGCCTAAGTGCCAGACGCGGCTGTTCTTTGCCTTTCTTGTATTCGAATTTGCCATTTTTCTGGAATGAAACTTGAAGCCTTTCAACCGTATTTGAAAAAAGGGGGCGGGAATTTTTCTCCTTGCAGCTTTCTATCTTGAAGTTTCTTTCTTCGGGTTAACACCTGCCAGCCTCTCCCTCTCGCGCCCCGCGAGCGGGGGCTATGGGCACGGTGCGCACACCTCGCCAAGGCCTTGGCGTCCTGGTCCTCGCGTGGCGCTTTCGAGTGAGCTAGCAGGCGCGTGTCGCCTCACCCTCGCTCGGGGGCTCCGCCGCGGCCCGGCGCGCCATCTTGGAGCCTCTGGAGGCTCACACCTCTCGAGGCAGGAACCAGCAAGAAATGGTATGGGAGCCGCTCGAGCGTCAAGGGGGACTCCTGAGCAACGCGACTCAGGAGCCTCACTGGTCACGTAGCCCCTCGCCCCTTTGTCTTGTCCTGGTGATCCGGACGCCCCAACGGCGGTCGAGGTATGCGCAGAATTGGGCCCCGCCGACGTAGAGCGCCGCTCGAGCGTCAAGGGGGACTCCTGAGCAACGCGACTCGGGAGCCTCACTGATCGCATAGCTCCTCGCCCCTTGGTCTCGTCCTGGTTATCCGGACGCCCCAACGACGGTCGAGGTATGCGCGAGATTGGGCCCCGCCGACGTAGAGTGCCGAAAGGGCTCCCAAACCGCCTCACTCGCGGGAAAGAGGAACCCCCCAAGACCCCCAACCTCCCCAGGTGCCACTGCCAGACCTCACGACGCAGAGGCCCGCCGCGGACGCATCAAGCTAAGTACCCTAATCACGACCAATAGGAAGTCTCAATTAACAGGAACACAGGGATCGGGATACATGATGCGAGTGCTAAAGTAAGGGCGCAAGCGTCAGAATATATTTCACGCCCAGAGGGGCCCTCCTTGATTCTTTGATTACAGGGAAAGGAAAGGAAGAAGAAGGCGAAGAAGCCCCCCTCGGGGGCTGCCACTCCTAAGGCCCTGGCTGCGGCGCGCCAGCGCTTAGTCGGAGTCCTCCTCCTCCTTGACGGGCCCATGGTGGCACGCCAGCGTAGCCGCTTCCCGGGCGGGGGAACAGTCCCGTCGTGGTAGGCTACCCCCCGAAGTCTGAGCGAGCAGACGTGGTGGTGCATCGTAGCTGTCGTCGCTCGGACTCTCCTCGGAGGAGGTGTCGCTGCCGCTAGAAGCATGACGGATGTCGCCAAGGACAAGCTCACCTCCAAGGTCGCTGCCGCCGTCGCCCTCCTGGCAGCACCCCAAGCGTCTGCCGTTCTCCCAGAAGATCTTGACGAAAAGCGTCGCGGCGCCGTTGTGCTTGAAGTGGAGCGTGAGCCTCCCCTCCAGGCCGTGGGCGCGGGCGATGGTCTGCCACCCACGGCTCAAGAAGGCGTAGCCTGCGGGGTACCCTCGATCTCCACCCACAACGCGCCGCTACAACAACCATCGGCTTGCAGCCACAGACCTGCGGGCTCGTTGGCCCGCAGCGTCTCCGTGAAGAAGCGCGGGAGCTGCAACCAGGTGATCGCCGGCCTCTCCACCAGCACCAGGAACTCATGGCCTGTATCGGCCGTGTGGGCCCGCGGGCGTGATGGCCGAGCACCTACTGCTGGTCTCCCTCCTTGGCCACGGTCGCCGCGCCCGCCACCTCCGCCTGCACCAGCGGAGGCACCAACCCTCGCGGAGGTACGGCCACGCCCATGGGGCGCCGCCGTCGACGCCACGGTATACTTGCGAGGATGGCCCCGGCTCCTCTTGGGTGGCTGTTGCTCCGGCCCCTCCTGGTAGGCTTTCCCCTTCTCGGCAGCAGAAAGCCTCCTCACCAGCGTCATGATCGAGGAGGCGGAGGACGAAAGCGGGGGAGCGAGAAGTAGGAATGGGCTGGGGGCTCCGTCCCCTCCGCCCATTTATAGTCGGGTGGAGGCCAACCGGCACCCCTCCCCATCCCGCTTAATGATGGCCCTGCGACGCGCACCGGTTGCTGGTCAACCAGAGCGGTTGTCGAGGCACCGTGGGGAAGTGGAGGAGTCCGCGCCTCGTTACTTGCCATGCGACAGGCTGGGCTCGCAGGCGTTTGGGGCCCGCGGCGCTTCGGGCCATCTTCTTCGGCTTCGGCCCGAAGCCAGCTCGAGCGCGCCTTGGGCCCAGGGGCTACTGTCGGCGTCGTGGGAATGGGGGTACCCAGAACTGCCTGCCTGCGGCCCAGAGCGTGGCCCACTTCGAAGGCCTGGTACGGCCCGGTGCGGGATCGCTCAAGAAAAAGGCCCTCACGGGAGCCCCGCCCCCGCGAGGAAGGCAACGCCAAGACCCTCGGAGGGAGGAGGCCTCCCCAGGTCACCTCCCGAGGGGCGGAGATCCCTATGCAACACTCAGCCTCGGGAGGTCGGGGGTGATGCAAGCCAGGCCAGGCGGGCAGCAGCGCGCAGAGGAGACAGTTTCCTCTTTGGTGCAAAGGAGGCAAAGACGTACGCAGGTTCCCAAGGCACCCCCAAAGGTTTCCATTCCGGCGCAACGAGACCAAGACCACGAGCCCCGCAGGACGGACGTAATCGCCGAGCCCACCTCTGCATCACCCCCGGCTACTTTGCAGGTGAAGACCACCTTTTGTCAGGATAAGGTGTACTCCTTGTCCCCCTTCAAATTTGGCCGTTGTGGGATCCCTTCCCGCCATTGCGATAAGGGAAGAGGACCCGGTCCACTATAAATAGAGGCGAGGCTGCTCCGTAGAGGGGGAAAGATCCAAAAACCACCCAAGAGCCCTCGCGAGGTCGCTCACCACTGTACTAGTTCATCCACGAACCTCCTCGTGAGGCAATCCACCAAAAGGCAGGAGTAGGGTTTTACGCTTCGCAGCGGCCCAAACCTGGGTAAATCCTCGTGTGCTAATCTTCTTCCCCGCTATTGAGCGAGTTCGTCGGGCTAGGCTGTGAAGTTGCAAGCTTGAGGTCAAAGCCGGTGGAGATCTTCGCACACACCCCTGAGTTCGAACCTCTTCGGGTTTTGCGGAGCCCGAAATCCGACAATACTCATGATAGAAGCCGCTAGTGAAACCTACGGCCCCCGGGTCTACTTTTCCAACACATTGCTTTCCGATCTATCTTTTTGCCGGTTTTGTTTTCAGATCTATTATTCCAAAAACCCAAAAATACCTTGCTGCACTTTTTATTTGCTCTTTTTATTTTGTGTTCTTGAGAGATTTATCTCTCCAATCTATCACTACCTAATCTATCTTTTTACCGTAGAGAGATTGACAACCTCTCTTTCGCGTCGGGTTGCAAGTATTTGTTCTTTGTGTGCAGGTGCTGTTTATTAGGTGGTGGTGATCCTCCTACTGGTTCGATACCTTGGTTTCATAACTGAGGGAAATACTTACCGTCGCTGTACTGCATCATCCCTTCCTCTTTGGGGAAATACCGACGCATTCTCAAGCCACGTCAAAGGAATTTCTGGCGCCGTTGCCAGGGAGGAAGCGGTCTCTTCTACGTGCCAATCTCTGGTGCCGAGGAGACACCATCATCATCTACCAGGTTCTTAATCACAATTCTCATCTCCTTGCAATTACATTATTTGCCATTTGCCTCTCGTTTTCCTCTCCCCCACTTCACCCAATTTGCCATTTTATTCGCCCTCTTTTTTGTTTGCCTTTTTCTCGTCAGATCTCTTGTTTGCTTGTCATCATGAGTGATTTTGGTATGGCAGAAACATATGATGGAAGAACTCCTAATATTGGACGTTCTCGTAATCTGGATGCTAAAACTTTTGTTTTGGGGCAAGGGAACATTATAGGAAAAGAAACTATCCAAGAATTTTTCAATTGCGTTGGGAATTTGACTCTCGATGATACTCCTATACTGAAAAGAACTAAAACTTATGCGGAAGCTATTTCAGCGCTAGTTCTAAAACTTGAAAATAGGTTTATTCGTACCCATCCTACCTTGCAAAGATTGTTTTATGAGCTACCCATGATAAAGGATCCCAAAGCTAAGAAGTTAGGTACCCTTGTCCTCATGAATGAATTTGATCACATAGTACGGGAATCTAGGGAGATCTTTGATTTCTATGGTATGAGCCGTGAAAAACCGGTAATAGGAGTGATACTTTACAATAGTGATTACATGTTGAGACATTTGCTTGGAAATAATCAAATTTTTGATGAGAATCTTAAAAAGGAAGTTCCCGTTTTAGATATGATCCAACAAGTTTTCAATGACGTAAATCAACAATATTCTTGGATTATGGCCGGGAATCAAAGAGGGTACGTAGATGGACAACTTGATAGTGCTAAGGTTTCTATGGATGATGTGTTTCAAGTTTTATTTGTGAAACCTCTTGACAAAAACACCTCTATGAAAACCAAAGATGACAATACTTGAATCTATGCGTTATGCCTAGCTAGGGGCGTAAAACGATAGCGCTTGTTGGGAGGCAACCCAACGAATAAATTTATTTTCCTCTTTTTATTTCTGTTTTGGAGTGTTGACACAATTATGCCTCTGTTATGATTGTGTTTTTTATGTTTTATTTAGTGTTTGTGCCAAGTAGAGCCTTTAGGATGATTCATAAGATGAGTAGAAGCGATGCTGAATCTGAAACAGAAACTTTGCCTCCAGTGTTCGAATTTTCATTTTTTACTGGAACGTGATATTGAGCTGAAATTTTAACACAGTGTTTCTATACAAATTATTTACTTTGTCCTATTTCTTCATAATTTTTAGAGTTACAAAAGTATGGTTAGAGTACAGATTACTACAGACTGTTCTGTTTAAGACAGATTCTGTTTTCGTTGCATTGTGTGCTTGTTTTGATGAATCTATGGGTTGTATTGAAGGGTATGAGCCATGGTAAAGTTAAAATACAGTAGTTATAATGCAATAATAAAATATGAATGGGTTTGCAACAGCACCTAAAGTAGTGATTTGCTTTATTATACTAACGGATCTCACGAAGATTTGTTGAGTTTTGTGTGATTGAAGTTTTCAAGTTTTGGGTGAGATCACAATGGATGAAGGAATAAGGAGTGAAAAGAGCCTAAGCTTGGGGATGCTACAGCACCCCCAAGATATATCCAAAGATAAACAAGCAACTAAGCTTGGGGATGCCCCGAGTGGCATCCCCTCTTTCTTCTAACGACCATCGGTATTTTACTTGGAGCTATATTTTTTGTTCGTCACATATCATGAGTTTTGCTTGGAGCGTCTTGTATCATTTGAGTCTTTGCTTTCTTTTGTTTTTAGTTTGTCTTTAGTATCCTTGCTGGACACACCTATTTGAGAGAGCCAAAATTATGCTATGATTTGTTAGAATTGCTCTATATTCTTCACTTAAACTTTTTGAGCTATACAATTGCTCTAGTGCTTCACTTATATCTTTTTGAGCACGGTGTGCTTGGAAATTTTTGTACAAATACTCTCATGCTTCACTTAGATAAATTTGAGAGTTAGTAAATTTTGAATAAATCCTCTCATGCTTCACTTATACTATTTTGAGAGATGAAATCTTTATGCTCATGTGCTTCACTTAAATTTGTTTGAGCTTGTCAAAAGCAATGGCAATATATGAAACTAGTCCCAAAGTGATAGATATCCAAGGAGGATATAATAAAAAAATTCATGAAGATCATTGGACAAATTAAAACTTGATTCCTTGTAATAGTTTTGAGACATGATGATAGTGATATGTGAGTCATGTTAGTGAGTAATTATGCTTTAGTAAGAATATTGGTGTTAAGGTTTGTGATTCCCTATGCAAGTACGTAAGTCAATAGTTATGCAATGAAATTACATCCTACTTATGGTGCATTATTCGGTGTTAGTTATGCTCAATGCCCGCTTATGTGAATTTTTGTTTCTTGGTTGGATGCTTCTCAATCTATTTGCTAGCCTCCATTTGTACTAAGTAGAAATACTACTTGTGCATCCAAAATCCTTAAACCAAGTTTTGCCATATGAGTCCACCATACCTACCTATATGCGGTATTTCCATGCCTTTCCAAGCAAATTTGTACGTGCAATCTCAAATTTTCAAAATAAATTCCCTTTTTGTGTGCTCGTACCGCTCATGAAATGGTAGGGGTGTCCAATATTTTTCCATGCTAGATGTGTTATTCTCAAGATGAGTGTTTATTCACTTGTCATTGCACGAGTGCGGCGGTAATAGGGATGCCCATTCCCGAAATTAAAAAAAAATACTTTATGTTGCAAATAATAAATTCCTTGGAAAGTTTTGGTATGGAAGGAAACTGTGGATACGGCCAGCCATGGATTGTGAAAGAATGGTGGAAAAAGGAATAAACTTTATTTTCTGTTTGGGAACCGCCTATGATATATCTAGCATGGAAAGTATTGTGAACTACTTTGTCGTTTTCGTTGATAGGAAAGGCATGCCACGCAAAATATTTTTCTCTCTCAATTTAAACTTTGAGCTCTGGCATCTCTACAAATCCCTACTTCCCTCTGCGAAGGGCCTATCTATTTACTTTATGCAATTTTTATTTTTTACTTTGAGTCTCCATCTTCTCTTATAAAGCACCAACTAGGGGGCACTATGATCGTACTTGAGCATTGGATATAGCTAATATTTGAATGTGCTTCATGAATGGATCAATGATTGAGCATGATGGGCTAGGGATAACTTTCTTTAGTATTGATATTTTGAAAGACATGGTTGCTTGTTGGCTTGCTTGAGTATTGAAGTCATTATGTTAAAACTAAACTATTGCTTTGAATCATCTAAATTCCAAATGTCCATGCTACAAAGAAAAGAATATGAGATGAACATGTTGGGCAGCATTCCACATCAAAATTTCTGTTTTTATCATTTACCTACTCGAGGACGAGTTGGAATTAAGCTTGGGGATGCTGATATGTCTCCAACGTATCTATAATTTTTGCTTGTTCCATGTTGTTATATTATCATTCTTGGATGTTTTACAATCATTTTATAGCAACTTTATATAATTTTTTGGGACTGACCTATTGACATAGTTCCAAAGTGCCAGTTGCTGTTTTTGCTTGTTTTTTATTACGCAGAATATCAGTACCAAACGGAGTCCAATCGTGACGAAACTTTTTGAAGATTTTTTTTGGACCAGAAGGCACCCAGTGGGCCAAAGAAGTGCCAGAGAGGTGGGCCGTGGAGACCACAACCCACCAGGGCTCGTCAGGGGGCCCCCGGCGCGCCCTGATGGGTTGTGCCCTCCTCGGGACCCCTCTCCACCGCCTCTGACGCCTATAAATTCCCAAATATTCCAGAAACCCTATAGGTGTCGACGAAAAACACATACAGCCGCCGCAAGTTCCAGAGCCTCGAGATCCAATCTAACACCATCATGGAGGGGTTCATCATCTTCATTGGTGCCTCTCCGATGATGCGTGAGTAGTCCACCATAGACCTACGGGTCCATAGGCAGTAGCTAGATGGCTTCCTCTCTCTCTTTTGATTCTCAATACAATGGTCTCTTGGAGATCTATTTGATGTAAACTTTTGCGGTGTGTTTGTTGGGATCCGACGAATTTTGAGTTCATGATCAGTTTCTATCCATGAATATTATTTGAGTCTTCTTTGATCTCTTATATGCATGATTACTTATGGCCTCGTATTTCTTCTTTGAATCTTTGGTTTACTTAGGCCGACTAGATCAATTTTTCTTGCCATGGGAAGAGGTGCTTTGTGATGGGTTCGATCTTGCGGTGTCCTTTCCCAGTGACAGAAGGGGCAGCAAGGCACGCATGTATCGTTGTCATTAAGGATAACAAGATGGGGTATATTCCTAGATGAATAGATATTGTCTACATCATGTCATCGTTCTTATTGCATTACTCCGTTTTTCCATGAACTTAATACACTAGATGCATGCTGGATAGCGATCGATGTGTGGAGTAATAGTGGTAGATGCAGGCAGGAGTCAGTCTACTTATCTTGGACGTGATGCCTATATAATGATCATCGCCTTGGATATCGTCATGATTATTTGATCTTCTATCAATTGCCCAACAGTAATTTGTTCACCCACCGTGTGCTATACTCATGAGAGAAGCCACTAGTGAAACCTACGGCCCGCGGGTCTACTTTTCCAACATACTGCTTTCCGATCTATCTTTTTGCCTCTTTGTTTTCAGATCTACTAAACCAAAAACCCAAAAATATATTGCTGCACTTTTTATTTGCCCTTTTTGTTTTGTGTTCTTGAGAGATCTATCTCTCCTATCTATCATTACCTAATCTATCTTTTTACCATAGAGAGATTGACAACCTCTCTTACGCGTCGGGTTGCAAGTATTTGTTATTTGTGTGCAGGTGCTGCTTATTGGGTGGTGGTGATCCTCCTACTGGTTCGATAACCTTGGTTTCATAACTGAGGGAAATACTTACCGTCGCTGTGCTGCATCATCCCTTCCTCTTTGGGGAAATACCGACGCAGTCTCAAGCCACGTCAATGGTGGGGGTGCACATCATGGGGAGTGCGCCCGCGATAGCCACGGACTTGAGACTGTCCTTGGCATCTAAGGTGATGGCGTACTGGGACCACTTGAGGGGCTTCGCGGCCTCCGGCCTCGGGAGGGTGGCGTTCACCTCGCAAGAGAACTGCTTGTACCGGCGGTTCGACGAAGGGGTGTGGGCTCCGCCAAGGATGCAAGCCACCGCGCGAGGCTCTTGGTAGCCCCCCGCCTCTTCATCGCGTTGGTTGTCATTGTTCCTCCTCGGTGGCGGCGGCAGCGGTTGGAGCACGGCGTTGTCCCGAGGACGCACCTCACGAGGCTGATCGCGTCGGCCGTTATCATGAGGCTGCTCATGCCAGCCCTGGCGAGGGTTGCCGTCGCGGCTATCCCACCTGCCGCCGCCACTTCTGCGGACAGCGCCATGGTCGTTGCGTGATACGTCTCCAACATATCTATAATTTTTTCTTGTTCCATGCTGTTATATTATCATTCTTGGATGTTTTACAATCATTTTATTACAACTTTATATCATTTTTTGGGACTAACATATTGACATAGTGCCAAAGTGCCAACACTACAAGAAGAATACCCATATAACAACACATACCTAGCAACGAAATGATAGCATTTGTTGTTTGCTCCACTTCCCACGTTCCACGGAGAACCTCCCCCGCACACCTCCACAGTATCTCTATCTCGTCCGTTAAAATATCAGCCAGCGAAGCAGATTTTGTAGCAAAAGAAAAAAACAGATCTTTTCTCCCCTCCACCTCTCCGCCGATTCCTCTATCTCACCGGCCTGGCGGCCCCTAACCTCTCTCCTCCGATTCGTCGCGCCCCATCTCTCCTCCGATTCTTCGGGCCCCCATATCCATGGGTCACCAGCGCGGCTCCGCGCCTCCGCGCCCCATCTGGTTTGACGGCCCGGCGTCTCCGCACGCGCGGGAGCCGACTTGGGCTCGACGGTGCTGCTCCGCGGCTCCGCCTCAGCAACCTCAACGTCCATGCCGGCGGTTCGGTAAGGTAATCCCTCTTATCTTATCATTGCCGCCGCTGCCCACCTACGTGCCCGCCACACATCATGCGCGAGTCCGAGGGCACGATGCACACCGCCTCCATGCCCCTTCCTCGGCTTCTTAGTGTTGTTCGACACCACCGCCTGACCTTCTGCTGCAGCAGGCGGCCGACGCCTTCGCCTCAAGCGCCGCACGGCTTCCCTCTCCCGACTAGGGCGGGATTCTTGACTGCCTCCATCATCCGACCGAAGGACTGTCACAGTTGCGCGTTACTCTCCTGGTTAAAATTCGGGTACAACTTCTTTGCCGATTGATATGCAAGTAGTGTGTGTTCCTCTTCTGGTCTATATGCAAGTATGTCTGCCCATTGGAAGTAGATGAGTATGCGTCAGACATGAAATAGGGAAGCACCACAATGAATTGTAGTTAGGTTTGAGAAATAATTGTTCTTATAATATATACTTTGGACACTGTTCATCTTTAGAGCTCAATTCGTGGACTGTATTTTAAAGTCCACTTTTTTGTTAGTTCTTCAAGGACCTGATTTAGCTTGACCATGTGGTTTTGACCTGATGAATCACAGGCTAACAAAAATCTATTGCGTGCCTGCATCAAATCCTTTTTAAAAAGTTGCTTCCAATAACTGTTAATATGTCAACTCCTGTGAAATAGGGACACAACAAATGGCACCATCTGCGCGTTTGATATAGCATTTATGATCAGTTATTCTGAATAGGTACTAAGCAAATGACACTATATTTATCCAAATGAACAACTGTTTTTGCCTACTGACAACTATCACAATTCAGTAATTTAGTTTTTGGTGAAAACCGAAATGACTGGATTCTTATATGGTTAGATGAATTCCCTTTTCATTATAGTGTGCATTATGAAGTAAATTAAAGTATGCGTTTAATTTTTAGCAGTGCATGTCCAACTCTGTTGTAATGTCAATCACAAACTGCAAGGCTCACACTTATGAGAAATGACTTGCCCAGGGCTCAACATACTTATAACTTGCATCATTTTTGTGTTATATAGACTGGGATCTACACCCAATATGACGCCAAAGAGTATAACGTCGTTGGCCTTGCATGTCTTCGGTGCATTAGCCAAGTACGTCAATAGGAGTAGGACATGTGATACATATCCACTTGTGAGTTGTGAATAAAAGGACTAATAAACATTCTCAATAATCAGATGCATAAAAATCTGGGAGTAGTTTTCCTGCGTTGTTTTAGTTTGATTGTGTCTATATGGTTCTGTCATGAAAGTTAACAAAGAGTTTTAAAAGTACGTAGCTTGCCTGAATTATTCTCGCAGGAGTTTTACAGAATTCAGGACAATTCCGTGTCCCCATAACCTCTTTGGTGTCTTGTTATGGAACCAATTATACACCACTTTGGTACATCCACTGTCCACTTGTAACTCTCATCTGGCTTAGTAACTAGAAACCCTGACAAGACCCTCTTTCTGATATGTCTAATTTGGATCCACGCTCAAGCAGGAATACAAGTACAGGTACTCTTGACTCCCTCTAATATATATGTATGCAGGAACATTAGTAATGTTGGTATTTAATTTTTTCTGACCAAAAAAATTGGTCAAACTATGTGGATGTCCAAGAGTGCAAATGATGTGTATTACCTATCTATGTATATCTCTAGATATCCCTTTGAATGTGGTTACAATGGTAAGTACTAACCTGTTGTTATTATTGTTCAAACACTTCTTTTGAACAGAACAAAACATCCTGATGTACTCAAGTGATATGTGGCATATTTTAGAAGTGGTTTATGGAAGAAAATAATTTCTATGCAGGTATGCTATATTCATTATAAAGAGATCATGCTTAGATTTTGCTATGCAACCTGTACACGTACATTGCTATAGATAATTCCATTTAGCATGAATGAACATCAATTTTAGAAAGACGCCGGAACAACCTATATATTGTATATTGTTATTAAGGAGATGTTTTTTATTCTTGATTCTTGTATTAAGCCTACTCAGTACTTGTTGTACATCAAGTTGTGTGTCTACAGTAACCAACTGTAAAATAATTTTAGTCATAACCTCTTCATAGACGATGTTTGATTGTATTCTCATCACATTCTTGATTTTCAGAGATTTAGAAATGGTGAATGATCGTTAGTATCTTCAAAGTTTGGGAAATATACAAGAAAAAAGCATATCCCTGTTGGCTGAGAGAAAATCTGATTGTTACAGTGTAAATAATATCCTAGAATATAAAATTGAGCTTGTTAACTTTGGAAATGACTTGTGAGCATTGTGTGTTGATGCTGCATCGGAAAAATATGATCAGTTGATATGACCACTCAAAAATGTCAGAAGTACCGGGCATGCAGCTAGATTACTCATCTCATGTCCTTCAACCTTCGTATGTTGCTTCTCTTCAAAATTTTATTGCTCTATTAACTGATTTTTCTTCTTCTTTCTCTAATGATACATCACTCGGCTTTTTTGCTGCTATAGATCGCCCAGATAAATGGATGGTGCATGGCAATGTTGTTGATAGCAAGGTGGAGAATGGGGCTACTACTACATAGTCTTACATTAACGTTATAGAATGTCGCTTTCATGGTCAATGTATTGGAATCATCTATATATATTCTTTGGATTATGTACCATGTAATGCAACTGATTGGATTTAATAAATGAGATCTTTCTGTTTATTGGATTTGCAGTTCATCTGCATCATCAATGTTGATTTAATAAATATATTTGGTAATGTGACAAGTACTAACATAAAAGGGTCACAGTAGTCGTTATGTCCATTTCAAAATCGGTTTGTGTAGGTGCCGGTTTCCCACCAACGCATACAAAGTGTTGTTAGACTGGAACTATATACGTTGCTACCTTGCAACGTTTTTTCACATTGATTACCAACGCAATTATATATGTTGTTGTAGACCCTTGCAACGCCACCAAAGGCAACGCATAATAATCCGTTGGGGTAGACCTTACCAACGGTTATATGGACATATGGCAACGCATCAATGCGTTGCAGAAGGGGGGTTCCTGTTGTAGTGCAGTTGCTATTTTTGCTTGTTTTTTACTTCGCAGAAAATTAGTACCAAACAGAGATGAAACGCTGCGGAGATTTTTGTGGATTTTTTACGGACCAGAAGAAACCAGATGGGCCAAAGAACACCAGAAGAGGGGGGCCAGGGTGGCCAGTACCCTCCAGTGCGCGCCAGAGTCCCCCTGGCGCGACCTGATGGGTGCTGGGCACCTCGGGCACCCCCTCAACCGACTATCATGCCTATAAATTCCCTGGAAATCCAAAAACCGTAGGGGAGTCGACGAAACACAATTCCATCCGCCGCAAGTTCTAGAACCGTGAGATCCAATCTAAACACCATCACGGAGGGGTTCATCTTCCTCATAGGTGCCTCTCCGATGATGCGTGAGTAGTCCACCATAGACCTACGGGTCCGTAGGCAGTAGCTAGATGGCTTCTTCTCTCTCTCTTATGATTCTCAATACAATGGTCTCTTGGAGATCTATTTGATGTAAACTTTTGCGATGTGTTTGTTGGGATCCGATGAATTTTGAGTTCATGATCAGTTTCTATCCATGAATATTATTTGAGTCTTCTTTGATCTCTTATATGCATGATTACTTATAGCCTCGTATTTCTTCTTCGAATATTTGGTTTAGTTAGGCCGACTAGATCGATTTTTCTTGCCATGGGAAGAGGTGCTTTGTGATGGGTTCGATCTTGCGCTGTTCTTTCGCAGTGACAGAAGGGGCAGCAAGACACACATGTATCGTTGCTATTAAGGATAACGAGATGGGGTCTATTCCTACATGAATAGATCTTGTCTACATCATGTCATCGTTCTTATTGCATTACTCCGTTTTTCCATGAACTTAATACACTAGATGCATGCTGGATAGCGGTCGATGTGTGGAGTAATAGAGGTAGATGCAGGCAGGAGTCGGTCTATCTATCTTGGACGTGATGCCTATATAATGATCATCTCCTTGGATATCGTCATGACTATTCGATTATCTATCAATTGCCCAACAGTAATTTGTTCACCCACCGTGCGCTATACTCATGAGAGAAGCCACTAGTGAACCCTACGGCCCCCGGGTCTACTTTTCCTATCATATTGCTTTCCGATCTACGTTTTTTGCAATCTTTGTTTTCAGATCTACAAAACCAAAAAACCAAAAATATCTTGCTGCATATTTACTCTTTTTATTTGTGTTCTTGAGAGATCTATCTCTCCTATCTATCACTACCTAATCTATCTTATTACCGTAGAGAGATTGACAACCTCTCTTTCGCGTCGGGTTGCAAGTATTTGTTGTTTGTGTGCAGGTGCTGCTTATTGGGTAGTGGTGATCCTTCTACTGGTTCGATAACCTTGGTTTCATAACTGAGGGAAATAATTACCGTCGTTGTGCTGCATCATCCCTTCCTCTTTGGGGAAATACCGACGCAGTCCAAGCCACGTCAAAGGAATTTCTGGCGCCGTTGCCGGGGAGGAAGCGGTCTCTTCTACGTGCCTATCGTAGGCGCCGAGGGGACTCCGTCATCATCTACCATGTTCCTAATCACAAATCTCATCTCCTTGCAATTACATTTTTTGCCATTTGCCTCTTATTTTCCTCTCCCCCACTTCACCAAATTTGTTGTTTTATTCGCCCTCTTTCTCGTTCACCTTTTTCTCGCCGGATCTCTTCTTGTTTGCTTGTTTGCTATCTTTGCTTGTGTTGCCATGTGTCTTCTATTTGCTTGCATCTTTGCTTGCTAAAAATCTATTGATATGGATCCTCATCCGCTTGCTAATCTTTTCAAAAGACCAAATTATGATGAACCAATTGCTAGTGAGTTGAGTGCACTTGATTATCTCTACGAAGTTTTGCTTGAAAATCATGAATCTGAAAATTTTGATGAAGTGTTGAAAGAAGAAATTTATAAGGTGATTCATGATAGCTCCTTTATTGAAAAGCATGATTGCAATGATGTTACTATAAATTCTATTAATGTCAATTATGCTAATGATATGCAAAGCCACAAGCTTGGGGATGCTATGTTTGACGAAGATGATATTTTTAGTCCCCCAAGTTTTGATGAGAAAAGTTATTATGATGATTGCATGCCTCCTATTCATGATGATGATGATGACATGTATGGTATAATGAGTTATGATAAACATGAAACTTATCATCATGGTTTTAATTTGCGATATGGTTATGTCAATCAAGTGTCTCATGATAGTTATTTTGTTGAGTTTGCTCCCACTACCATGGACGAAAGTGAATTTGCTTATGTGGAGAGTAATGAAAATTCTATGCTTGTGCATCATGAAAAGAATGATTTATGTGATAGTTATATTGTTGAATTCCTTGATGATGCTACTGAAATTTATTATGAGGGAGGAACATATGCTTGTAGGAATTGCAATAATATCAAGTTTCCTCTCTCTGTGTTCAAAGTTTTGAAGTTTCCTATGCTAGTTGATTCTTGCTCCCATAAATTGTTTGCTCACAAAATTCCTATGCATATGAAATGGGTTAGACTTAAATGTGCTTGTCATGAGATTCATGATGCTCTCTTGCATATTTCAATTACTACTTTTTATGTGAGCATCATTGAAATTATTATGCCTAGCTAGGGGCGTAAAACGATAGCGCTTGTTGGGAGGCAACCCAATGAATACATTTATTTTTGCTTTTTCCTTTCTGTTTTTGAGTGTTGACACAATTATGCCTATGTTATGATTGTGTTTTTATGGTTTATTTAGTGGTTGTGCCAAGTAGAACCGTTAGGATGATTCATAGGATGAGTAGAAGTGATGCTGAATCTGAAACAGAAACTTTGCATCCAGTATTTGCTGGAACGTGATTTTGAGCTGAAATTTTAACACAATGTTTCTATACAAATTCCTTACGTTGTCCTAATTTTTCAGAATTTTTAGAGTTACAGAAGTATGGGTATGGTACAGATTACTACAGACTGTTCTGTTTGAGACAGATTATGTTTTTGTTTCATTGTGTGCTTGTTTTGATGAATCTATGGTTTGTATAAGCCATGGTAAAGTTAAAATACAGTAGTTATAATGCAATTATAAAATTGGAATGGGTTTACAACAGTACCTAAAGTAGTGATTTGCTTTCTTATACTAACGGATCTCACGAAGATTTTGTTGAGTTTTGTGTGATTGAAGTTTTCAAGTTTTGGGTGAGATCACGATGGATGAAGGAATAAGGAGTAGCAAAAGCCTAAGCTTGGGGATGCTACCGCACCCCCAAGATATATCCAAAGAGTAACAAGCAACTAAGCTTGGGGATGCCCCCGAGTGGCATCCCCTCTTTCTTCTAACGACCATCGGTATTTTACTTGGAGCAATATTTTTATTCGTCACATATCATGTGTTTTGCTTGGAGCATCTTGTATCTTTGCTTGCTTTGTTTGTTAGTTTCCCCTTTGTATCCTTTCTGTACACACCTATTTGAGAAAGCCAAAATCATGCTATGATTTGTTAGAATTGCTCTATGTGCTTCACTTAAACTTTTTGAGCTATAGAATTGCTCTAGTGCTTCACTTATATCTTTTTGAGCACGGTCTGCTTGCAAACTTTTGTAGAAATACTCTCATGCTTCACTTAGATTAATTTGAGAGTTAGTAAAATTTTGAAGAAATCCTCTCATGCCTCACTTATACCTTTTTGAGAGATGAAATCTTTATGCTCATGTGCTTCACTTAAATTTGTTTGAGCTTGCTAAAAAGCAATGGCAATATATGAAACTAGTCCCAAAGTGATAGATATCCAAGGAGGATATAATAAAAAAATCATGAAGATCATTGGACAAATTAAACTTGATTCCTTGTAATAGTTTTGAAACATGATGATAGTAATATGTGAGTCATGTTAATGAGTAATTATGCTTAGTAGGAATATTGGTGTTAAGGTTTGTGATTCCCTATGCATGCACGAAAGTCAATAGTTATGCAATGAAGTTATATCCTACTTGTGGTGCATGATTCGGTGTTAGTTATGTTCAATGCTCACTTATGTCATTTTTCGTTTCTAGGTTTGGTTGCTTCCCAATCTATTTGCTAGACTTCATTTGTACTAAGTAGAAATACTACTTGTGCATCCAAAATCCTTAAACAAAGTTTTGCCTTATGAGTCCACCATACCTACCTATATGCGGTATTTCCATGCCGTTCCAAGCAAATTTGTATGTGCCATCTCTAAATTTTCAAAATAAATTTTCTCTTTTGTGTGCCCGTACCGCTCATGAAACGGTGGGGAGTGTCTAATATTTTTCCATGCTAGATGTGTTATTCTCAAGATGAGTGTTTATTCACTTTTCATTGCACGAGAGTGCGGCGGTAATAGGGATGCCCATTCCCAAAATGAAAAAGAAAAAATATTTACTTTATGTTGTCAAATAATAAATTCCTTGGAAAGTGTTGGTATGGAAGGCAACCGTGGATACGGCCCACCATGGAAAGTGAAAGTTTGGTGGAAAAAGGAATAAACTTTATTTTCTATTTGGGAACCGCCTATGATATATCTAGCATGGAAAGTATTGTGAGCTACTTTGTCGTTTTCGTTGACAGGAAAAGCATGCCACCCAAAATATTTTTTCTCTCTCTCAATTTAAAACTTTGAGCTCTGGCACCTCTACAAATCCCTACTTCCCTCTGCGAAGGGCCTATCTATTTACTTTATGCAATTTTTATTTTTGCTTTGAGTCTCCATCTTCTCTTATAAGCACCAACTAGGGGGCACTATGATCGTACTTGAGCATTGGGAATAGCTAATATTTGAGTGTGTTTCATAAATGGATCAATGATTGAGCATGATGGGCTAGGGATAACTTTCTTTAGTGTTGATATTTTGAAAGACATGGTTGCTTGTTGACATGCTTGAGTATTGAAGTCATTATGTTCTAACTAGACTATTGCTTTGAATCATTTACAAGTCCAAATGTCCATGCTATACAAAAGAAAAGAATGTGATGAACATGTTAGGCAGCATTCCACATCAAAAATTCTGTTTTTATCATTCACCTACTCGAGGACGAGTAGGAAATAAGCTTGGGGATGCTGATACGTCTCCAACGTATCTATAATTTTTGCTTGTTCCATGTTGTTATATTATCATTCTTGGATGTTTTACAATCATTTTATTACAACTTTATATCATTTTTTGGGACTAACCTATTGACATAGTGCCAAAGTGCCAGTTGCTGTTTTTGCTTGTTTTTTACTTCGCAGAAAATCACTACCAAACAGAGATGAAAAGATGCGGGGATTTTTGTGGATTTTTTACGGACCAGAAGATACCAGAAGGGCCAAAGAACACCAACAGAGGGGGCCCAAGGAGGCCAGCTCCCACCAGGGCGCGCCAGAGGCCCCCTGGCGCAGCCTGATGGGTGCTGGGCACCTCGGGCACCCCCTCAACCGACTATCGTGCCTATAAATTCCCTAGGAATCCAAAAACCCTAGGGGAGTCGACGAAACACAATTCCAGCCGCCGCAAGTTCCAGAACCGCGAGATCCAATCTAAACACCATCACGGAGGGGTTCATCTTCCTCATAGGCGCCTCTCCGATGATGCGTGAGTAGTCCACCATAGACCTACGGGTCCGTAGGCAGTAGCTAGATGGCTTCTTCTCTCTCTCTTATGATTCTCAATACAATGGTCTCTTGGAGATCTATTTGATGTAAACTTTTGCTGTGTGTTTGTTGGGATCCGATGAATTTTGAGTTCATGATCAGTTTCTATCCATGAATATTATTTGACTCTTCTTTGATCTCTTATATGCATGATTACTTATAGCCTCGTATTTCTTCTTTGAATCTTTAGTTTAGTTAGGCCGACTAGATCGATTTTTCTTGCCATGGGAAGAGGTGCTTTGTGATGGGTTCGATCTTGCGGTGTTCTTTCCTAGTGACAGAAGGGGCAGCAAGACACGCATGTATCGTTGCTATTAAGGATAACAAGATGGGGTCTATTCCTACATGAATAGATCTTGTCTACATCATGTCATCGTTCTTATTGCATTACTCCGTTTTTCCATGAACTTAATACACTAGATGCATGTTGGATAGCGGTCGATGTGTGGAGTAATAGAGGTAGATGCAGGCAGGAGTCGGTCTATCTATCTTGGACGTGATGCCTATATAATGATTATCGCCTTGGATATCGTCATGACTATTCGATTTTTTATCAATTGCCCAACAGTAATTTGTTCACCCACCGTGCGCTATACTCATGAGAGAAGCCACTAGTGATCCGTACGGCCCCCGGGTCTACTTTTCCTATCATATTGCTTTCTGATCTACATTTTTTGCAATCTTTGTTTTCAGATCTACAAAACCAAAAACCCAAAAATATCTTGCTGCATATTTACTCTTTTTATTTGTGTTCATGAGAGATCTTTCTCTCCTATCTATCACTAACTAATCTATCTTATTACCGTAGAGATATTGACAACCTCTCTTTCGCGTCGAGTTGCAAGTATTTGTTGTTTGTGTGCAGGTGCTGCTTATTGGGTGGTGGTGATCCTCCTACTGGTTCAATAACCTTGGTTTCATAACTGAGGGAAATACTTACCGTCACTGTGCTGCATCATCCCTTCCTCTTTTGGGAAATACCGACGCAGTCCAAGCCACGTCACTGCGCTCCGGGCGCCGGCCAACGCGCTCGTCACGGAGGATCCCGAGTTCTTGGCAGTCTTCAGTGCTGTGGGTATGCAAGTCGTGGTTGATGCAGAATGGGCGGCAGTCTTTCTCAGGCGTGCTGTGGTCGCGACTGCGCTTCTGCTCAGGATCCGCCGCGAGCACGGTGGGGCCCTTATGCTTGACCTCCTTCGCCTTGGCCTTGCCGTCATCCGGTGCGGCGTCAGGGTCGTCATGGACGAACAGGCGGCCCTCCTCAACCTTGGCGCATTTATCGGCGATGTTAAACATCTCCAGGGCCGAGCTGAGGTTGTCGTTGATGGCGAGCTTTTCGCACATCTTGAGGTCCTTGACGCCGTTGGTGAACGCCATGATAACGGCTTCATCCGTGGCGTGCGAGATCTTGTTGCGCACCTGGCTGAACCGCTGGATGTACTTGCGCAGGGTTTCTCCAGGGCGCTACTTTACACGTCGCAGGTCGTTGACGGAGAGGGGACGGTCGTGTGTGCCCTTGAAGTTGGCGATGAACAGCTCGCAAAGATCGCTCCACGAAGAGACCGAACCCTCGGTCAAGTTTAGGAGCCAGGATCGTGTGCCATCCTTGAGGGCCATCGGGAGCAAGTTTGCCATGACCTTCTCGTCGCCGCCCGCTGCCTCAACGCTCAGTGTGTAGAGCTGGAGGAACTCCGTTGGGTCGAGGGTGCCGTCGTAGCGCGGGGGCAGTTCGGGCTTGAACTTGGCGGGCCAAACCACCCAGCGAAGCTCGCGGGTGAAGGCCTGGCAGCCCAGAGTGCTCGACGGACCGCCGTGCGTGAGGGCAGCCCGGTTCTGGTGCCCGGCCATAGCCACATCCTGCAAGACCCGGTCCTGGCGCTGGCGCTGTTGCTCGAGGACCATGCGTGCACTGGGCGGCGCGCGGCGGATGATCTTGCAGCTAGCCTCGTCCTGGTCTTGCGGGGGCGCTTCATGGGGCTGGTCGCAGGGGCGCGCGTCACGTCGGGGTTCGACCCGATCACCATCACAGGGGAGGGGGCAGAGGCACTCCACGATCCACATCGCCTGTGCAAGACGGCGGGGGGCGCAACGAATGAGAGGGCACTAGGGCCTCCTCGACGGCAGTGACGAGTTCGGTGATACGGCCCAGCCACGCATCGTAGCCAGCGTCCGCGGGGCGGTAGCGAAGCAGCTCGCATGGCATGAGCAACGCCGCCTGCACGTTCACCCGCTCAAGGCGAGCGTGAGAAGAAGAAGCCGTGGCGGTGCGGCCCTCCCTCTGCACAGAGGGGTGCACGGAGGAGTCCTGCTGCTCGCGGGCAGCAGGGTCGGTGGCCGCAGCGCCCTCGGCACCGGCGAAGTGGCGACAATCACCTCGGCCGACTGGGGCGGTCTGAACGACCCGGGCCGCCCTGCGCTCAGCACGCACACGGCGAGCGTCGGCCATGGGGTTGGTGAATCTGGAGCCGAAACGGAGCTGAAGAACGTCGGCCCACCCCTACCTGCGTGCCAAATGTCGGAATCGGGGCTCCGAGGACCCAGAAAGGTTCGAAAACTAGGGTGCACTCGCTCTCCTGCCCTACTCTGCTTCACAACCTCATGGAGACTCTCCGGTGGCTCAAGCTAAGGAAGACGAACAAAGGACGCATAGTTTACCCAAGTTTGGGCCACCTTGCGGTGTAAGACCCTACTCCTGCTTGTGTGGATTGCTCGAGGATAATGATGAGTACAAGGAGTGTTCTTTCCTGCCTTGGGTTCTCTCTCTTCTATGGTGGCTGGTTCCTATTCTTATATCGGCCTTGGTCCTCTTCCCCCGAAAATACAAGGCGGGAAGGGTCGCCACAACGGCCAGTTTGAAGGGGACAGGACTGCAGCCCATCCTGACAAAAGTGGTCTTCGCCTGCCAAAGCTCTTCATCGTGACGTGCCTGTGGGCTCGGGAGTGACCTCCGTCCTGCCGAGCCCTTGGTCTTGCTCCTCTTGCACAAGGAGGGAAACCTTTGGGGTTCGCTTTGGGAACCTGGGAGCTGGCGTCGCTCCTCTATCACCAAAGAGGAAAACCTCTCTGTCCGTGCCAGCAGGTACGATCCTGGAGGCCACCCTGCGCGGACCGCGTCAGCCACGTGAAGAGGCAGGGCTGCTCGACCCCGTCGCGCCGTCCTTGGCTAGTAGGCCCCGCATAGGCTCCCGCGGACAACCTCAAGAGAGGGCCCCACGACGAGACTCCGGGAGGCGACCTCGAGGGGGAACTACATCGACGTCCTGACGATGCCCGCTGGCGTGCACCTCGCGAGAGGGGGTCCCTCGCGAGGGTTTGGTTCCTGAGGCTTGGCGGGGGAAATCTCCACGCCCGAGACACGTGGCGTGCCCTGGGCCGCAGGCAGACGGGCCTGGGTACCCCCGGTCCCACGGGCCCGGCACAAACACACCAAGACCATAGCTTCTCCTGTGTAGGACTTCTTTTTCCTTTTCCCAGGGAAATGTCTTACAAAAGGATCTTTAGCGGGCAAGTCAAATCTTACATTTCCCTCAAACACTTTTATAATAGCTTTGATAGTCCTTAGAAAAAGTATACCGAGAATGATAGGAGCAATGGGATCATCAGGCATATCTACTATCACAAGATCAATCATGACAGGGCAATCACTGAATTGAATTATAACTCCATGCTTAATGCCTACTGGTTGAGTAAAAGTAGAATTGACCATATTCAAAATTATCTTAGTAGTTACATAATGACTTAGATTTAGACTATCATAAACAGATTTAGGGATAGTGGAAACACTAGCCCCTAGATCACATAAAGCATTGAACTTATTTAAACCAATCTCGGTTAGTATAGTAGGCTCAAAAGCATCCTCTTGTACCAGGTAACTTACTGCAAATCTTCTTTCTTTCATTATCTAACTTACGTACCTTAGATGCAACTTGCTCAATGAAAACATTATGTGCTTCATTATTAAATACCTCAGGTAGTGGGTACTTCATTGATATCATCTTTACAAAATCTGCAATGGTATAATTATATTCTGGCACATGGCTTGTGTCCAGTTTTTCAGCCTTCCCTTCATTGCTTCTTTCAATTTTAATATCTCCAATCGGGTTAGGTTCCGGTTTACCAGCAAACTTAGCTAAGATCAATTTTTGGCTCTCCGCAATTCTAGCCACTTGTGCTTCCATATTCTTGTATCTTATATCAAGCATGTACACATCATTTGTTAGTCCAACAATCTTACCGGTCTACTTACCAAGTAAGTTATCATGATTCTTCAAAATATTTTTAAAGTTTCTGTTCTGCTCAGTTTGACTAGCAATAAAACTTTTCAGAGTGTCTTCAAGAGTATTTATATTGCTGCTATTAGTTCCATTAAATTATTGGGTGCTTCATTGTAATTTGGATAAGGAAGTCTAGGAGCATATCCATTATTTTTTCAGTTTGGATTATTTCTATTGCGAGCAATAAAATTCACATCACTAACGTCGTCATTAGTGATGGCATTCACGTTAACCTCTTCTTACCTTTCATAACTGATACTTCTCCAACGTATCTATAATTTTTTATTGTTTCATGTTATTATATTATCAATCTTGGATACTTTATATGCTATTTTATATCAGTTTTTGGGACTAACCTATTAACCCAGTGCCCATTGCTAGTTCATGTTTTATTGCATGTTTTTGGACTTTTCAGAATATCAATATCAAACAGAGTCCAAATTGGATGAAATTTTATGGGGGTTATTTTTTGACATAAAGAGACCCTAGAAGCTTCAGGAGGTGGCCAGAAGATCCATGAGGGAGCCACAAGCTCGTAGGGCGAGCCCTGGGGGTAGGACACGCCCCCTGAGCTCATAGGCCCCTTGTACACCCTCCTCACATAATACCACTTCCATATATTCACAAATACCCCAAAACCAACAAGGACTCACCTGAAACAATTTTTCCTCCACCGCAAGCTTCTGTTCTTCTGCGATCCCATCTGAAGGCCTTTCAAGGTACTCTACCGAAGGGGGAATCGATCACAGAGGCCATCTACATTAACCTTTCTGCCTACATGATGATGTGTGAGTAGTTCACCACAGACCTGCGGTTCCATAGCTAGTATCTAGATGGCTGCTTCTCTCTCTTTGATCTCCAATACCATGTTCTTCGCGATTCTCGCAAAGATCTATCCGATGTAATCTTATTTTGCGCTATGTTTGTTGGGATCCGATGAATTGTGGGTTTATGATCAGATTATTCATTGAAAATAATTGAGTCTTTTTTGAACTTTATTATGCATGATTGTTATAGCTTTGTAATTCTCTCCGATCCATCCAGTTGTTTTGGCCAACTAGATTGATATATCTTCAGCGGGAGGAGTGCATTGTAGTGGGTTCAATCTTGCGGTGCCCTATATCCCAGTGACAAAATGGGACAAGACATGTATTGTATTGTTGCCATTAAGGATAAAACGACAGGGTCTGGACATATTGCTTGTCTTACTTTGTCTACATCATATCTTCTTGATTTAATGCATTACTCTGTTTGTCATGAACTTAATACCATAGATGCAGGCAGGAGTCAGTCGATTGGTGGAGTAACAATAGTAGATGCAGGATCGTTTCGGTCTACTTGTCACGGATGTGATGCCTATATATATGATCATTGCCATGAATAACATCATAACTATGCGATTTTCTATCAATTGCCCAACAGTAATTTGTTTACCCACCGTATGCTATGCGTTCGAGAGACGCCTCTAGTGAAAACTATGGCCCCGGGGTCTATTTAATCCTATTGATAAAAAAATTACCTTGCTGCAGTTATTTACTTTTTATATATCTTTCACTATCAAAATTAATCCTTGCAAATAACGAGTTCAAGGGGATTGACAACCCGCTTGCCCGCGTTGGGTGCAAGTGTTTGGTTTTGTGTGTGTAGGTGACGACGAGAGTTTGCCTTTGATTCTCCTACTGGTTCGATAACTTGTGTTCTCACTGAGGGAAATATTTATCGCTACTATATCGCTTCACCCTTCCTCTTCGGGGAAAAACCCAATGCATCTGACAAGTAGCAATGACAGAGATGAGTTCATCAAGCTTGGCTGTCAACTCCGCATTATTTTCTAAAATTTCATTCACCCTCTTGTGGTGGTTCTTTCGACATGCCATTGGGCATGGTTCTCTTGCATATCATAAAGTAGTTTCTTGACATCTTCTGTGGGTTTTCCCATGATTGTTCCTCCTGCAGCTGTATCAAGCATAGTTTTTGACATATGATTTAAACCATTATAAAACATATGAAGGGTTAACCACTCCTCCATTCCATCATTAGGATAGTTTCTTATGGCTTCCTTGATTCTTTCCCACGCAAGCGCTAATGGCTCACGTTCCTTTTGCTTGAAACCTGTAATTTGAGAACGAAGTTGCATGATGTTTGCAAGTGGACAAATATTAGATAAAATTTTGCCGCAACAATCATCCCAACAAGTTATATTGCCTTTAGGTAAATCTAAACGCCATTTTTTTGCTTTTCCTCTCAAGGAGAGAGGAAACAGATGCAACTTCAAAGCGTCTGGGTCATAATCTCTAATGCGTGTCATATTGCACAATTCAGTGAAATTATGCAAGCGCATACTAATGACCCACAAGTATAGGGGATCAATCATAGTACTTTCGATAAGTAAGAGTGTCGAATCCTACAAGGAGTAGAAGGAAATGATAAGCGGTTTTCAACAAGGTATTCTCTGCAAGTACTGAAAGTAGTAGTAACATGTAGTTTGATAGCAAGATAATTTTTAACAAGTAACAAGTGACAATAGTAGCAAGGTGTGGCAAGGTGGCCCAATCCTTTTTATAGCAAAGGACAAGCCTAGAGTACTTCTTATAGTGAGCAAATGTTCTCGAGGACACATGGGAATTCTAGTCTAGTTACGTTCATTATGTTTAGTTGATTCACGTTCACTACTTTGATAAGTTGATATGTGGGTGGACCGGTGCTAGGGTGTTGTTCATACTTGAATAAACATCCCACTTATCTCACAAGCATCCGCAACTATGAAAGAAGAATTAAGATAAACCTAACCATAGCATGAAACATATGGATGCAAATTAGCCCCTTACGGAATAGTGCATAAACTAAGGTTTGAGATTTTGTCACTCTCGCAACCCATCATCTACTTACTATTCACCAATGCCTTCCCCTAGGTCCAAGTATTGTGAAGTGTCATGTCGTCGATGTTCACATGACACCACTAGAGGAAGAACAACATACATATCATCAAAGTATTGAACAAATACCAACTTCACATGTCCACTTATAACAAGACTTCTCCCATGTCCACAAGAACAAAAGAAACTACTCACAAATCATATTCATTTTCAAGATCAGAGGTGTATAATTCGTAATAAATGACCTAAACATATAATATTCCACCGAGTAAACCAACTAGCATCAACTACAGGAAGTAATCAACACTACTAGCAAGCCACATGTACCAATATGAGGTTTTGGGACAAAGATTGAATACAAGAGATTAATTAGGGTTTGAGATGAGATGGTGCTAGTGAAGATGTTGATGGAGATGAGGGCTCCACAATGGGAGGACCATTGGTGATGACGAAGGCTTCGATTTTCCCCTCCCGGAGGGAAGTATCCCCGTCGGAATCGCTCCGCCGGAGAGCAAAAGTGCTCCTGCCCAAGTTCCGCCTCGAGACAGAGGCACTTCGTCCCAAAAGTCATATTTTGATTTTTTTTTTCAACTGACAAGACTTGCAACAAAAATAAAACTAAAACTAAAACAAGAACTAAAACTAAACTTTTACAAAACTCTAAACACAAAGACAAGGAACATTCAACTCCTTCCCGCCTACGGTGCTAGGAAAAAGGCTTCATACTTCCTTTTTGTGTGATCCGATAACGGAACAGAAAGTACCCCACACCTATTTCCCCCAAATAGGTGACCTTGGGTTATAGTACCCACGAGAGGAAGGTTCCCTTGAAGCGATGTCCTCTAGCAAGCAATTGTTAAAGGAACAGCTTTTGACCAGATCAATCTAGCTAATAGTAATGTAACACTTATAATAAAAAGTGGTGTGAGTATGAGGTCTTAATGCTTACAACCATGTATTGTGTTGGGACCAAATATGGTATTAATTTGTGCACTAGAAGTCATCCATCGAGTGTGCTTGGTTACGAACCAAAATGGGGTATGTGTCTAAATAACATCTTCACCGGCACGATTCCTGCATCAAGAATCAGTTGTCCTACCGCAGGCCCTATCCATCGCGCGGGGTTGCCTTGATAATTAGGATTATAATAATAAGACAATAGCTTTGGGTTTTTAATGACTATACCTCATGAATCCCCAAGGATTGGATCCGTGTTACCATAGTAATCCCTTCTGTCACTGGTGTTTAGAGTAACACTTCACGTTCTCCTTTCCCTTAGCCTCATCATGACTCGCTCGATCTTGGGTACCTATAGGAATGAAGAATGCAGACAAGACAAGAGGCATCTACGAAACAATTTTATTTCACACATACATGACGTCAATTGAAAGCTCTTATATTGATCCCCACAACAAATACAGAGAGTTGCAAGGCCTATGTATCAACACATACCTTACCAAACTACTCACACTCGGAGATCAGATCGCATGAAGAAAACATTAAAGAACACATCTTGAAGATCGATCGATAGATAACATGTCTTACAATGGTTGCCTTGTGTGATGCCCGATTACAAGTATGAACTATAGGAAGATGAACTATGGTGGTGATGGTGGCTATGGAGATGCGATGGCGGCGGCTAGGGTTGATGAAGGGAATGAACATGGCTCTGTTTTGGACGACTTCCTCAATGTTCTGTTAACATTTCGGCATGGTCCCCTTTATAAACGTTGTTCAGATGGACGATGCGCCTCGGAATAAACGCTATACAACCGCTCATACCAGCGGTCGCGATCGTTTGAAACGCCGTCTTTTGATCTGTCCTCTCTCATGCACCTCCTATTGATTTCCTGTATCTCCTCTTTTACTTCTTTCCTTGTTTTGGCTTGATTTCGTCCATTTGTAACCCATTTCCTGTAGACACACACTATAGAGAGGATTTGTGGAATCCTTGGCATTCATTACTCGTTAGTATCAATATTAGAGCGAATATCTCGGTTTTATGGAAATATCTTGGTTTAAACAAAGGTGAAATGAGTGTAAAAATATCACCCATCGCACTACATTTACCTTCGGGATTTATATTGGAACTTAGTAATTGTTACTATGTCCCGGCCTTATGCAAGAATATTATATCATGATCGTGTTTATTGCGAGATGGATGTTCATTTAGGTCACGGTTAGTTAAATTTCCCATTCTTTTATTCACAATTAACCTGTTCGATTTTCGGTCTATATGAATAATATATTTTATGGTTGTGCACGTATTGAGAATGGGCTGCTTATTATGAATCTTGAAAGAGAGAATCTCATATTTAACGCTGAAGCTAAATATATTAACCAGACATATAAGACAAATACCACATTTTTGCGGCACTGCCGTCTTGGTCATATTGGAAAGAAACGCATGGAGAAGCTCCATAGTGATGTACCTTTGAACTCATTTGATTTCGAATCATTTGATAATTGTGAGTCTTTTCTGATGGGAAAATTGACTAGGACGCTATTCACAGGACGAGTGAGTTGTTGGAAATAATACATTCGGATGTGTGTGGTCCGATGAGTATACCAGCGCACAGTGGATTTCTCTATTTTGTTACCTTCACGGATGATTTGAATAGATACGATTATATCCACTTAATGAGACAAAATTCTAAGACATTTGAAAACTTCAAAGAATTTCATAACGAAGTAGAAAATCATTGTAACAAGAAAATCAAATTTCTATGATCAGATCATGGAGGAGAATGTTTGAGTTACGGGTTTAGCGAACAACTGAAGAGTCGTGGAATTGTTTCTTAACTTACACCACCCAGAACACGACGAAGAAATGGTGTGTTTGAGAGGCGTAACCGAACCTTGTTGGACATGGTTAGATCAATGATGCCATTAACTGAACTGCCACTATCTTTTTAGGGTCATGCTTTAGAAACAACGACTTTTACACTTGAGAGCACCGTCAAAGTCTGTTGAAACGACACCATATGAGATATGGAACGGGAAGAAACGCAACTTGTCTTTCCTTAAAATTTGGGGATGTGATGTTAATGTAAAGCGTTTACAACCAAACAATCTTGATCCTAAATGAGACAAATGCTACTTTGTTGGTTTTCCCAAGGATACTGTTGGGTATTACTTTTACCACTACACCGAAGGTGAAGTGTTTGTCACTAAGAGAGGAGTATTTCTCGAGAAAGATTTTCTGGCGAAATAGGTGAGTGGGAGGACATTACAACTTGATGAGATTATTGAATCTCCGGTGATGAAGCAAAGGATGGAGGCATAAAAAGATATTTCGGAACCTACCCATGCGCCAGAACCAGAAGAACCTTCATATGATGAAGATAATTCGGTCAAGTGTGTAGTTGAATGATACGTCTCCAACGTATCGAAAATTTATGAAGTATTCATGCCATATTTGCCTATGTTTACTATACTTTTATATGGATTTGATGTACTTTATATGATTTATTTAGAACTAACCCGGACTGACGTTGTTTTCATCACAACTACCGTGGTGTTGTTTTTGGGCAGAAAATGAAAGTTCTTGGAATCACCCGAATTTTTTTGTGATTTTTTCTGGAGAAAATAAGAAATACTGGAGCGAAGAACCACCGGAGGGGAGCCACCTACTAGACACAAGCCAACAGGGCATGCCCTGATAGTTCATGGGCCTCTCTTGGCTCCAGTTAGAGCGATTCCACCGCTGAAAAATCCTATATATACAAAAACCCTCAGAAATAAACCGAGAACTTCCGCTCCATCGCTGCAAGCCTCTGTACCGAAGAAAAACCCAACCGGAGCCTGTTCCGTCACCCAGCCAGAGGGGGCAATCATCACCGGAGGCCATCTTCATCATCCCGGCGGTGTCCATGACGAGGAGGGAGTAGTTCACCCTTGGGGGTGAGGGTATGTACTAGTAGCTATGTGATCTCTCTCTCTCTCTCTCTCTCTCTCTCGTGTTCTTGAGATGTCACGATCTTGATGTACCATGAGCTTTGTTAATATAGTTGGATCATATGGTGTTCTTCCCTTGCTATCTTGATGTGATGAATTGAATCTTTCCCTTTGAGATTTTGTTATGTCGGATTGAATATTGGATTTGAGATCACTTCATTTATGTCTTGGTACTCAAATTGCGGATTCCCCTGGTGACAATGGGGTAATCTATGCATAGGGGTTGATACACGTTCTTGTCCTACTTTCTCCGATAGAGATCTTGGGACAAAGAACTTCAAAGAACTTCAAAGAGTGCCCCAAGATCTCTATCAGAGAAAGTAGGACAATAACGTGTATCAACCCCTATGCATAGATTACCCCATTGTCACCACAGGAATCCGCAAGTTGAGTACCAAGACATACATCAAGTCTTCTCAAACCCAAAGTATACAATCCAACATATCAAAATCTCAAAGGGAAAGATTCAATTCATCACATCAAGATAGCAAGGGAAGAACACCATATTATCCAACTATATTAACAAAGCTCATGATACATCAAGATCGTGACATCTCAAGAACACTAGAGAGAGAGAGAGAGAGAGAGAGAGAGATCACATAGCTACTGGTACATACCCTCATCCCCGAGGGTGAACTACTCCCTCCTCGTCATGGACACCACCGGGATGATGAAGATGGCCTTCGGTGATGATTGCCCCCTCCGGCAGGGTACCGGAACAGGGCTCCAGATGAGTTTTCTTCGGTACAGAGGCTTGCGGCGGCGGAGCGAATGTTCTCGATTTATTTCCGAGGGTATCTATATATAGGATTTTTCAGTGGTGGAATCATGCTAACCAGAGCCACGAGGGGCCCACAAGCTACCAGGACGCACCCAGGGGGTGGGCATGCCCTGTTCGTTTGTGGCCAGCAGGTGGCCCCCCTCATGTGGTTCTTCGCTCCGATGTTTCTCATATTTTCCAGAAAAATCGTCAAAAAGTTTCGGGCGATTCCGAGAACTTTTATTTTCTGCATAAAAAAAACACCACGGTAATTCTGCTGAAAACAGCGTCAGTCCGGGTTAGTTCTAATTAAATCATGTAAAATGCATCAAAACCATATAAAATTATTGTAAACATAGGTAAATATGGCATGAATACTTCATAAATTATTGATATGTTGGAGACGTATCAGCATCCCCAAGCTTAATTCCTAATCGTCCTCGAGTAGGTAAATGATAAAAGAAATAATTTATGAAGTGTGAATGCTAGCATAGTGGATAAAATTGACCAAGGATAATTCCAGTCACTTTTCTAGCATCATAACCAGTAACTTTTTCTCATGAAACTCATTATGATGGAGTAGCAAAGCACCATGTGGTGTGGAAAGATCCAAATACATATATCCAGTCAAATAAATTTATCATGATTCATTATTGTTGACAATTATCTTCATGATAAGTACGTTGGGAGGCGAAACATTAAGCTCCTATATTTCTCTGTGTTTGATGGATGTTGTTTGTTCTAAAAATATGCTTTGAGCATTAGCAATCATAGAAGACTATATGATAATTGAGTATGTGGAGCTCTTACTTAGACTTGATGATGCATTGAAATTGTTTGAGGACTAAGAACATATGTTGTTAAGTCTCAAGAGAATGCATTGTTTGAAACAGAGATGAATATATTTTGGGTGGTGTGCCTTTCCTGTCAGCGTTATGAAAAGAGATTTCTATATCTTCCATGCTAATCACATTATTGGCGGTTCCCAAACAGAATTGAAATTTTACTCCCCCTCAACCATTCAAACACATTCCATGGCTAGCCGTATCCACGGATACCTTCCACACAATCGACTTTCTAGGGTGAGTTCTTGCTTATTTATTTTCGTACTATGCAGGACTGGGAATCCTTTTTACCAGCCTCTCTCGTGCAATGACAAGTGAATAAACACTCGTCATGAGAATAAGCCGCTTAGCATGGAAGATATTGACCACCCCGATCGCTCCATGAGCGGTAGGGGCACACAAAAATAGATGTTTATTTGAAGGTTTTAAAGGTGGCACATGCAAATTTACTTGGAATGGCAGTGAAATACCATATATAGGTAGGTATGGTGGACTCTCATGGAAGAAACTTGGCTCAAGGATTTGGATGTACAAGTAGTATCTCTACTTAGTACGAAGTTTTGGCTAGCAAAAGGTTCTAAACAAGCAGCACATTTAGGAGGATCCATAACAATATAACTTCTATGCAAATATACCCAAACATAACCATTACGTTGACTTCCTTGTCCAACTTCAGCAATTTGATCAAGGTTGAAAATAATTAATGGGTATTCACAATCATAAAATATGTCCAAGATAATATATTTGTATGTGAAAGTTCTCTTTCTTATACTAATCATTCATGCATTGCTTGTATGACCAATATTGTGATTGTCAAACTTCAATAGATTTTACTTTCTAAACCAAATGTAAACCTGCTACTAAGAATATAGCACATTGATAATTTCATATTTATGATATTTCATTCATTCATAATTAACTCTTAAGATATAAGTGAAGCACAAGAGTAAACATCAAACTGCTCTCAAAAGATACAAGTGAAGATCAATGAGTAGTTAAACAATTAAGTAGCTATGTGAGGACTCTCTCTCAATAAAGACTTTCAGATCTGATAATTTTATTCAAACACCAAACAAAACAAAAGACACTCCAAGAACAACATATATCATGTGAACGACTAAACACTTAGGACCAACATAGGCCAATCGATAATGGTTGATGGAGAGAGGTGGGATGCGTAGCATCCCCAAGCTTAGATGATTCAGACTTATTGTAATATAGAATTGGGGAGCCTTGAGCATCCCCAAGCTTGAGCTCTTGTGTCTTGTTAATTCCTCTCATATCACAGTATCACCAGGTCTCAAAAACTTCACCCCCACAAAACTTGAAAAGAACTCGTGAGATAGGTTAGTGCACATAACAATAAATCAACTCTTTATGTACTTCCAAGACAAGTTGCATAATATTTTTCAAACATTATCTAATGTATACTATCATTTTCACAATTTATATCTACCATATAAGTCATGAAAACTATAGGAGAAGTAGATAACAAAACTATGACAACAATATGTCTAAACAGGACAGTCTGTAGCAATTAATTTACAAAGTGTACTTCTGTAACTCCAAAATTTCTGAAAATTTAGGACATGATAACATTGTATATGAAAATACTGTGTAAAAATTTCAGAAACTTTCCACGTTCCAGTAAAATATGAAAATTCAAAAACTAGAGCAAACGTTTTTTTTACACAACACACATTAAACATGTAATTCAAGCATCCTAAAACGCAATTCTTGGAACTTTTTATTGAAAAACAAGATTATAAATAACAGCAAGAAAATACTAGCAAAATAAAATAACGCTCCAAGCAAAAAACATATTATGTGATGAATAAAAATATAGCTCCAAGTAAGATATACCGATAGTGTTGAAGACGAAAAGAGGGGATGCCTTCCGAGGCATCCCCAAGCTTAGACGCTTGAGTATTCCTTGAAGATCACCTTGGGGGTCCTTGGGCATCCCCAAGATTAGGGTCTTACCACTCCTTATTCTCCTCATATCGGTGTCTTACCCAAAACTTGAAAAGTTCAATCACACAAAACTCAGCGGAACTTCGTGAGATGGGTTAGTATAATAAATATAGATCATTCACTTAGGTACTGTCAAGACAAGATTCATAAGTGTTCTAACATAATATCTACTGTATTATATCATTCCCATAATTTATATCACTCAATATAAGCCATGGAAACACTAAAGCAAGGAAACTATGCATGCAAAACAGAATCTGTCAAAAACAGAACAGTCTCTGAAGAATTGAATGAACACCATACTTCCCTGCCTCTAAAAATTCTGAAAAATTAGGACAACGCAGAGATTTTCATAGAAAAACTGTGTACAAATTTCAGATTTTTTTACTGTCCATTTAAATCAGAGAAATTTTGCACTGAACGTAAAAGTTTATATTTTTGCACAGAATCAAACTAACAAGTATCCACACTATCCGAAAGGTTTTGCTTGGCACTTTGTTAAAACAAAAGGCACAAAACATGATTACTACAGTAGCTTTATCATGTTAACACACAAAAATATAAAGTATAAATATTGGGTTGTCTCCCAACAAGCGCTTTTCTTTAAAGCCTTGTTAGCTAGGCATGATGATTTCTATGATGCTCACATAAAAGTAATGAATTGAAACACAATGGGAGCATCATGAAGCATATGACAAGCACATTTAAGTCTAACCCTCTTCCTATGCATAGGTATTTCGTGAGCAAACAATTAATGGGGTCAAGAATCAACTAGCATACGAAGGCAAAACAAGCATATCTTCAAGATTTTCAACACATAGTGAGGAAACTTGATATTATTGCAATTCCTACAAGCATATGTTCCTCCCTCATAATAATTTTCAGTAGAATCATGAAGGAATTCAACAATATAACTATCACATAAAGCATTCTTTTCATGATCGTCAAGCATAGAAAATTTATTACTCCCCACAGAAGCAATTTTCTTCTCATTCATAGTAGTGGGAGCAAACTCAACAAAATGACTATCATGAGACACTTGATTGACATAATCACATTGAATATTAAAATCATCTTCATCAAACGTAGCATCCCCAAACTTATGGCTTTGCATATCATTACTCTTATAGCATACATGTCATCACCATAATCAACATAGACAGGAGGCATGCCATCATCATAATAAATTTGTTCATCAAAACTCGGGGGACTAAAAATATCATCTTCACTCAAACGCAGCATCCCCAAGCTTATGGATTTGCATATCATTAGCATCATGCATATTCATAGAATTCATACTAACAATATTGCTATCATGATCATCATTCAAGGAACTCCTATTAAGCATTTTTATGAATTCTTCCTCTAACAATTGATCACAATTTTTCAAACCATCATTTTCACGAAAGACATTACAAGGGCGAAGCAATTGGCCAACCTAAATTCCATTTTTTGTAGTTTTCTTTTATAAAACCAAACTAGTGAAAAACAAGAAACTGAAATACTTAATTGCAAGATCGAAAGATATACCTTTAAGCACTCACCTCCCTGACAACGGCGCTAGAAAAGAGCTTGACGTCTACTACGAAACTTTATTCTTGTAGATGTTGTTGGGCCTCCAAATGCAGAGTTTTGTAGGACAGCAGCGAATTTCCCTCAAATATTTGACCTAAGGTTTATCAATCCGTGGAAGGTGTAGGATGAATATGGTCTCTCTCGAACAACCCTGCAATCAAATACATGAAATCTCTTGTGTCCCCAACACACCCAATACAATGGCAAATTTTATAGGTGCACTAGTTCAGTGAAGAGATGGTGATACAAGTGCAATATGGATAGTAGATATAGGTTTTTGTAATCTAAAAATATAAAAACAGCAAGGTAGCAAGTGATAAACAGCAAGCAAAACGTTGTATAAATGCTTGAAAATAAGGCCTAGGGTTCATACTTTCACTAGTGAAATCTCTCAACAATGCTAACATAATAGAATCATATGATCATCTCTCAACGTGCGACAAAGAATCACTCCAAAGTTCATAAGTAGCGGAGAACATAAGATTAAATTGTTGTAGGTAGTAGAACCACCTCAAAGTTATCATTTCCGATCAATGTCACCTAGATACTCCAATGTCACCACAAGTATCCGTGAGTCAATTATACGATATGCATCAAACAATTTCAGATTCATCATATTCAATCCAACACAAAGAACTTCAACGAGTACCCCAAGATTTCTATCGGAGAAAGTAGGATGAAATGTGCAATCAACCCATGTGCATAGATCCCCAAGGTCACCGGAATCCACAAGTTGATGACATAACATATATCAAGTGAATCAATAGAATACCCCATTGTCACCACAGGTATCCACATGCAAGACATAGATCAAGTGTTCTCAAACCCAAAGTATTCAATCCAACATAACAAAATCTCAAAGGGAAAGATTCAATTCATCACATCAAGCTAGCAAGGGAAGAACACCATATGATCCAATTATATTAACAAAGCTCATGATACATCAAGAACGTGACATCTCAAGAACACGAGAGAGAGAGAGAGAGAGAGAGAGAGATCAATCACATAGCTACTGGTACATACCCTCAGCCCCGAGGGTGAACTACTCCCTCCTCATCATGGACACCGCCGGGATGATGAAGATGGCCTCCGGTGATGATTGCCCCTCCGGGAGGGTGCCGGAACAGGTCTTTGGATGAGTTTTCTTCGATACAGAGGCTTGCGGTGGCGGAACGGAAGTTCTCGGTTTATTTCCGAGGGTTTCTGTATATATAGGATTTTTCAGCGGTGGAATCACGCTAATCGGAGCCACGAGGGGCCCACGAGCTATCAGGGCGTGCCCAGGGGGTGGGCGCGCCCTGCTGGATTATGGCTAGCAGGTGTCCCCCCTCTGGTGGTTCTTCGCTCCGGTATTTCTCATATTGTCCAGAAAAAGTCGTCAAAAAGTTTCGGGCGATTCTGGGAACTTTTATTTTCTACATAAAAACAACAGCACTGTAATTCTGCTGAAAACAGTGTCAGTCTGGGTTAGTTCTAATTAAATCATATAAAATGCATCAAAACCATATAAAAGTATTGTAGATATAGGTAAATATGGCATGAATACTTCATAAATCATCGATACGTTGGTGACGTATCACACTACTATAAGCTCAAATATTAACATCTAGGGAAATATCTATGTATGTAATGTTCGTGTTCCCAAATATTAATCGAACTTGAATCTATATTAACATGATTGCATATTAACGTGATTGTACATCTATGTAATAGTCTAGCGTAATCTTATGTGAAAGCTGGCTTGGCATGATATGATTGGAAAACATGAGCAGTGCCTATGTGGAAACAACAGGCAATGCTGATTCAGTTTTGCATGCCCATGGGTCCCACACGTCAGCCGCAAACTACATAGGGTCAACCGGCCACGCAAAATCGGTAATGCATGCAGCCAAATACCGGTCCCACGCGACTATGAATGCATGCGGCCTTACACGTCGGTCCCACGAGTCAGCACCGGCGATGCAAATGCATGCGACCTTACATGTCGGTCCCACGAGTCAGCACCAGTATGTCGGTCCCACGTGTCAGCACCAGCGATGTGAATGCATGTGGCCTTACAAGTTGGTCCCACGCGTCAGCACTGGTGTAGTGATGTTCAAAGGCTTTGACCCAACGGCAAGGCACATTTGTCCTCTTGTGAGGCGCGGGCGAGTGGAGGAGGGGGAAAGTGAGCACAGTGGTATGGGCGGGGCAAAACTGAGGAGAACTAAGGAATCAGGGGAACGAAAATAGAAATCCCTTATATTTACGCTAAATGGTGGCCCGGTAAGATGGAAGAGTTCTAAGCAAAGTATTGTGGCGGATTCTACAACAGAACCAAAATATATGGCCACTTTGGAAGCTGCAAAGGAGGGTTCCTGGATCAAGAAGTTCGTCACCGGGCTTAGTGTGGTTCCTAATGCACTGGACCCGATGGAGCTCTATTGTGACAATAGTGGCATCATGGTACAAGCAAGGGAACCAAGGTCTCACCAGAGGTCCAAATATATTGAACGTCGATTCCACATAGTCCGAGATTTTGTGGAGTGTGGAGACATGAAGATATGCAAGATTCATACGAATCTGTATGTGTCTTATCCTCTGATGAAGCCTTTACCATGAGCAAAACATGAGTAACATTGAAATGTCATTGGTGTTAGAGAACTTATGTGACTAGATTATTGATTCTAGTGCAAGCGGGAGACTATTGGAAATATGCCCTAGAGGCAATAATAAATGTATTATTATATTTCCATGTTCGTTACTAAGTTTATGTTTCTATGCTACAATTGTATTGGTTCGTGAATATGAGATTTGTAGGGAAACCTAAATACATGTGTGAAAATATAAACACCTAGTGATCCCTAGTCTAGCCTCTACGATTAGCTCGTATATTGATTGATGATCTTGTTTTCCTGATCATGTGCATTGTTAATTGTAACAAGGATGTTATCAATATATGAGAACACCGTTGTCGTGAGAACAACGGAGTTGCATAGACAACTTATGAATTACTGAGAGATGTCATCATTGTTATGTTATCGGTACTTCATATAACTTGTTCACATTTGCATTGTTCCTCAGACCATGAAAATATTACATACCAACATGCCGGATGGATACTTTGGGGTTTATAATATGTCACTCTATAAATGGATGTGAATACAGGTGACTTGCAGGTATTCAGGAAATGTATGTCTCGGTAGCGATAGTTCAAGACAGGGATTTCCTCCTCTCACGGTAGACAGATACTCTCCAGGCCCACTCGGTGTTATGGTGTCATTGTCGTCTGGCCAGACACTTGTGATTATGATCTTGGGATGCCGGAACACAGACGCGAGTAAAGAGAATGAAACTGGTAACGAGGATAACCGATAGTGATCAAGGACTTCATCACGTGATATCGATAATCTCTCCTCGGGTTTCGTAAATGTATCACAAAGCAAAGGGAGTGGTATTCGTAAATAAAGGTTCGCTCGAGAATTTTGTGAATATGCAGGAGTTAATAAGGGTGTCCAGATCCCGCTCTTAACTATTGACCGAAAGGGGTTCCTGGTCATGTCCGCTTATTTCCGAACTTGTAGGGTCACACAATTATGGGTTCTAATCTTGATTACCGAAGAAATGAGAAATTAGTTAAAAGAGCACCGAAAGAGTTTTGGATAGTTCCAAAAGTGTTTAAGATGGTTCCATAATGGTTTTGGGAATTCCGGAAGGTATAACATGATTTTGGATAGTCCGGATCTATATATGGAAAGTTTTGGGGGTCATCGGGATGGGTTCCGGAGACATTCGAAAAATCCAGGATTTTATTTGTGGAAGAAAAGTGTGAAGGACCGTCATGATATGTCGACCCCTAGTGGGTCCACGGGGGCCCACATGGGGCGCCATGGGCTATGGCAAACACTAGGCATAATTGGAAAGGGAGGGAAACCTTCCCTCCTCCACCAAGTGGAGGAGGAGAACGATTCCCCCTCCTAGGCTGGCACCCTCCTCCTCCTCCCACCTATATATATGTGGGGAGTGCTCCCCCTTGAAGCACACCAAATCAAAGGGACCTCTCTCCCACATAGCTCCAAGCTCTCCCAGTCTAATTGGCCTAAGTGTTTAGGTTCCTAATTAGACAGGCTCTAATCTTGGTCTAACAGGTGTAAGTGAATTAGACTCCTAATTAAATGAGAAGCATCGCTAGGCTTTCTCGCTCTCTAGTTTTCTTGCGGTTCTCCTTCCTCGACGTCGAAGCTCTGCCGGACTACTACCACGAAATGTGTGGTACCTCGGAGGGGTCGTCTACTTCAACTCTCGACTCAGTGAACTCTTCTCGCAGCTGGTATGTGTAACCTAGCTGCGGGAATTTACGGGATCGTTGTGCTGCATCGAGTCGTCATTGTTTCTGCTACTCTGCACTGTTGGTCAGTCCGATTGTTAACGCCATCTTCATAGTCATCTTGGTTGATATCGTGTAGCATAATTTTGTTGTGTAGCATGTTCCCCTACACGATGCCCACCAATCAATCGGTCCCGATTATGAGTGTTATTTTTATGCTCTTCGCACCTTAGCTTATACTAGTTTATCTTATAAAATCAGAGATATTCCCTATGATATTGCTACCAATAGCTACTGAACGCAAATGATTCCAAAATCATCTCTTTATTTTGTTTCCCTAGGGAAATGGGATAAACATGGACGTAATCAAGCATATACATGGAATGGGACAAAATGGAGATAAGAGAGATCAAGTGGGAGGCACAACGAAATCGTCAGAGCGCAAGACAACGTCTAGTACGAGCACAAGTGCTTGTACCAGGTGCTCATGATGTCGCCTCGTACAACCAAAAAACTATTATAAAGGGGCCTTCGTCAGATTCACAACAGGAGAGCTCCCAGAACCTCATCTCCGCACCAGAAGCCATTCTTTTCAACCCTAGCCGCCGCCATTTCCCGTCTCATCTCCATAGCCACCACCATCATCATCACCACAGTGAACCACCTCCAACTTAGCCATACTTGTAATTGTATATCGCATCCGGCAAACATTTGATGGCCTGCATGATACACAAGGAAATGTAGCACCTCCGTGTAAGTATCCCAAATAGTAATCGTCCCAACAAAGAGCGGAGGAGAGTATTTATGAGTAGTTTCTGTCACACACAAGTTGTCACAAGTCTTATGTGAAGTAACCACTTGTGATTCTATAGAAGCTATTAGTGTCCTTTGAGACAAATAAACAAGAGTAATGAATAGAATATGATGGGTTTTTGCAGCGAGGGTAATAATGACTTGGATGTAAATAACATTACTCCTATAAAGGATGCTGAGAGTGGTCCTCTCCATCCATCGCGCGGTGGCTTGCATCGGGACCTACACATGAGCGTTGCGAGCCATCAGATCTGCCTGGACAACTTGCACCCGGGCGACCTGGCTGGAGCATCCATGACGGGTGAACCGCTCTGCACGCACGTGGCCACCGTCATTGTGTGGTTTTGTGCACCCCCACGGGTGAGGCACCACACTCGTTCCTATGTGCGATGGGCAAGCCAGACTTGCATGTCAGTGTCATCGCCCAGCGCCGTCCGATCTGCCCAAACGACTTGGACCCGGGCGACCCGGTAGAACAAACCATGATGCGTGGACTGTCGGGTGCGGTCGGGGTCATCATCATTGGGCGACACGAGCACGATGGCTTGCCGCGGGAGCCACTCAGGAGCACTCTAGACCGTCCTAAATGCCTAGACGACTCGCACCCGGGTGACCCGGTTGGAGGGTCCATGGCGACTGGATCGCTCAGCACCGCCAGGGGCCTCTCTCATTGGGCGGCTTCAAACACGCCGGCGTGTGAGGAACCGCACGCTTTCCCTCACATGAAGGGCCAGTCGTACCCTTGCGCGGGCGGGCATGCGGGATGGTCCAGAAGCGTCAGCCTCGCTATGCGCCGCGATAGTTGGACACACACACACCCGCCGGGCCAGTTTGGTTGCACTAGACCATCCATGTGGGCGCATGGCTGGCTACGATTTGCATGGGCGACTGGAATTTGCATGGACACACACACCCCCTGTTGGCTTGGCATCACCACGTGTGGCCTCCAGTCTTATTTCTGTCCGGAAAAAATCATCAAAAAGTTTCGGGGTATTTGGACTTTGTTTGGTACAGTATTCCTAAAAGGCCAAAACAAGCAGAAAACATCAACTAGCACTGGGCACTGAGTTAATGGGTTAGTGCTAAAAAATAATATAAATCATCAAGTAAATGCTTAAAAAGTATCCTAGAATGATAATATAATAACATGGAACAATCAAAAATTATAGATACGTTGGAGACGTATCAGCATCCCCAAGCTTAATTTCTGCTCGTCCTTGAGTAGGTAAATGATAAAAACAGAATTTTTGATGTAACATGATACCCAACATGTAATCTCTTTCAGTTATGATCATTGAGAAACGATGAACTAATAACCATTAACATAGTAATATCCATAAACACAAGTAACACAATCATTAACTTTCAAACTATATGATTCGTAAAGAATGTTTACTCCCCATTAATTTTATCGTATTAGCATGGCACGGCTCCGTCATCACCACATCAATACAAATGTCAAGCGCCACCGTGTTAAGCCAAGCAATTGGATCATACTTTTTAACGTGCTTCAGCTTTTTATACCTCACTCAATACATGAGTGTGAACCATGGACACAACATATAGGTGGAATAGAATATGGTGGTAGATATCAAAGGGGTAAAAGTGGAGAAGAATTTTTTGCATCAACTAGGCGGATCAACGGGCTATGGAGATGCCCATCAATCAATATCAATGCGACGAGTAGGGATTGCCATGTAACGGATGCACTAGAGTTGTAAGTGTATGAAATCTCAATGGAAGCTAAGTGGGTGTGCATCCAACTTGCTTGCTCATGAAGACCTTGGGCATTTGAGGAAGTGAAAGCATATATCACTGGTGCAGCAACGTGCTATACAAATGGTTTTTAACCCCTTTCCACGACGTAGTTTGAAACCGTCGCCTTACATGTGTGGGGGATAGGGGGGTGCATCCCACACGACACGGAAAACCCGACGGCGATGGTGACCAACGAGCTCAAACGATCTACCAAATGTAATCATGTGCGGTGCAGGAATATATCGCACACGCTACATTTTGGGCATACGTCTGGGATTTGGGATCAATCACACACGTCTATCACGAATCAAACGCATCTAATTCCTCATGGAAAACAAATGGTGTTTGACCTTTTACCGTTTGAGAAACATTACCTAATCCACACGGACCATGGTATAAACTGTGTATGATATCTTCATCATCGCACACGGGAATTACCTGGAAACTGTCGACCGTGCATGATATCATCGCACACATTTCCCGAAAAGTTTACGTGTGGGATCGTCTTTGCATTGGGAACGGTTTCCTTTTGGCTCACGTGTGAGATAAGTTGCTATCGCAAACGATTGAGGAGCTCCTACGCACACGTACAAGTGCTGGAAATCGTCTGCGATTTCTTATGTATCACCAATGTTTCAGTTTATATCTCGTGTGCTTTTCCTATAGATCACAGGCGGTTGCGCTATGAGTTGCGTGTGCTTTTCCTATAGATCACAGGCGGTTGTGCTATGAGTTGCGTGTGCTTTTCCTGTAGATCACAGGCGGTTGCGCTATGAGTTGCATGTGCTTTCCATTTTTGAATCGCAGATGCTTAGTTGCTTGAACCGTGTGCACTAGAAAAGCCAGCTTATTGTAAAATATCGCATTTGAATCACCCTGCAAATAGCAAATTCGCCACAATATGCAATCAACAAATAGTGTCCACATGAAGAACATTCATCATAATTCGGCACAATATGCAATTGAATGAATAGTGACCACAGGAAGAACATTCATCATAATTCACGACAATATGCAATTGAGCAAATGCTAGCTAAATTCCACATATGTAAGACCGACATATGCAGTACATAATCATAGTGTATGGAAAACGTAGACATGATCACACGAAAAACAATGCATCCATGCGTGTATGTTTAGCTGATAACACTATATGCATGCGTACTTATTATTGGGGATAACGAATCCTGAAATCTTCGACGTCTTTAGAGGGCTTGATATAGTGTTTCACAAAGAAGCTGCTGATAAATTTCCTAACAGACATCAATTCATCGGTGGCGAGCGGTTCAGAGGTCATCGGTCCGAAGATCAGATGCAGGACCTTTAGATCACAATGTGACATACGTGTGGAGTAGAATATAGTAATTAAGAAATAGACTTACTGGTCTTATTTTGTCAGCATCGATCCCACATTCAACTTGTCTGCATAGGCTAATCATGTGTGAGCAAACGTAGAGTCCACATAGGCTGGTCCCTTGTTGTGGCTGAGGACACTGCAATTTTTTGTACAGTATTAGTCATTTATTTGCCCTGTTAGGAACAACCTAACAGGTGTAAGTTGTTCCTTTTTATTTCTTTGGAGAGAAATAGAAAGAGGTTTACTTAGAAACCTGAACTATGACTAGCGTTTTCTGAAAATAACGGATTTCGTTCTCTTACCGGAGAAACGATCAAGTGCTGCAGAGGTAGTTGGGCGTCGAACCGTCTCCCTCCTAAAGTGATGGTCTTACACAATACACTATGAATGATGATGAATTTTCACATACTTAATTCTTGAACCAGATATGAACACAACATATTAATATCAAAGAATTCAATACCTATCCATGAAATCCTGATGATGACTCAGATCCTGAGGCGCATTTGACCCTCTGAGAGAATCCAGGTAGTAAATTGTGTTGCGTTTTGGAACAATGACCACCAAGATCCAGTGATTTCTACAGTTTAAGAAAACCTCGAAATTACGAACTATGCTGATAACTGAAAGACGAACAATGTATATGTGGTTGTATATTTAACTTCCCCTTCATGATATGGCCACATGAAGAATTTTGTTATCTGTAAGTCCCACAAGATCTTGGTGACATGCAAGATGGAAGCCTCGCGTGTCTCATTTTTACTTAAAAAATGTCATTTGCTAAATCAGAATCTATAAAATGCTCATGCACCCTTATTGCTCTCTGCGCCGTCAATCCCCTGAGAGGAATACAATACAGTGAGCTTTTTTTCATGTACAGCCTTGTATGGAGAAGTTGATCATAGTTTGTGAAGTACTTACGACATCAAGCATTTGACAAGAGTGCCAGCAAGCTTATCAAAGTTGAAGAGGAGATGAAAGTCCTCGAATTCCACACTGATGGTACCTGTGGTGTGAGAGAAATGATGATGGTCATAGTGCAATTCCACAATGTTATGATCTTCTCCTTTTGACATTGTGTCCACGCAATATTTATGTAACTTGCGACAACTGGAACTGCACTCCTCAAAGTAATCACCAACAAGAAATGGTTGGCCATGGTTATACTTGCGTGCATCAAATGGGTCTACTTTCTGACTAGAAAGTAGCTTTTCAACTTCTGCTTCAGACATTTCGTCAGAACCGGGATTACCCATCCCTTCGAAAAACTTGTTGTTAATTTGGTTATGGGCGATGACTCTTTCTAGTAGGAGGCTCTTGGTCACGCCCCTCCTCGGTTTTGGGGGCCCCATCTTCCTTTGTGCAACCGTGCATGCTTTCCTCTTGTTAGCTGAAGAACTTCTTGTTTGACGTCCGGTTTCATGAATGACGTGCTGCTGAGAAGCTTGTGAAGGTACAATGGACTGCTGCACAGATGATGCCGCTATGATGGACTGCTGAGCTGTAGTACAAGAGGTGATGGACATTTGACCAGCCGTTGAAGCTATGCCGGGGTTCTGAGCAGCTGGTGCGAACGTGTCGGTGTGTTGATGCGGCTGTGACAACGCGTTGGTTTGCTGAGCAGGCAGTCCCGACACATTGGTATGCTTATCTGGCGGCTGTGAACCGCTGGACAGTTGAGCAGGTGGTTCCTGACTTTTGGATTTCTTAGCAGGCGGTTCCAGACTATCAGACTGCTTAGCAGGTGGTTCCGGACTTTCAGACTGCTTAGTAGGTGGTTCGACCGGGTTTGCCTGCTGAGCATGCAGTGCCGATGTGTCTGCACTATCTGCTTTAGTGGCCGGCATCTAAACTGCTATTACGTCTTCGGCAGTTGTAGGCCTTGCCACATGCTGCTCAGGAGCGGACGATGACCTGGCCTGTACGGCAGGAAGTCAGGTGGGATGATCACAGGTTGATGCCTCGGGCATCAGATTCCCAAGAGTATGTCCATCGGGGGAGTCACACAAGATCTGTTGTGGCGAGAAGAGAGTCGCCGGTTCGAGGGCGACATTGGTTGCTGTTGGGGGGCCTGGAGGGATTTCATCCAGGAAGTCTATTTCTTTCCGTGGCCACTGGATATGATTTAACCGTGTTTCTTCCAAGGTCCTCTGCTCATCAGGGTCCCCAAGGACATTCTTCAGGGCAAAATTACTGAATCCATGCTTTATTTCAGTCACGTAGCACTTCACACAACCCGGCTTCAATGGCACATTGTCCAACAAGAGACCCCCGTCAAAGTCAGGGTTGTAAACCCACGCTATTGCACATTTTAAAGTACCTTCATAATGTGTAAGAATGGCCTTCACTCTCTCCCCCTGTCCATGTAGATCAGATATAGCACCATCATGTCCAGCTGCAGCATCATTGTCGCTGGGGTCAGCTGATGCACATCTACTCTTGTGCGATGTTGCCATACAATAAGTGGCATCATCCATGCCGACATCCCCTTGCGAATATTGGCTATCTCTCGGCATTAGTGTATTCTCCAGCATATATGGCTCCTCAACTTCCTTTCGAACTCCAGGATACATGTCCCTCTTAATCCTTTCGCGCAAGTCTCTCTGCTTACCATCACTCCTAGCTTTTTTCATGTTGAGCCTCTCTTCTTTGCTTACTGAGAAAGCCCTCTTGTGTGGGACATTGACCCCAATACCCCTAGCTCGGCCAGGGGTCTCTTTGGTAGTCAGAGCCTCGGACAGAATGTCACATGGCCCTGAGTTCCTGCAGAACCTTCCAGTGTTTTTGGAAACCTTTGCCATCACATCACACAGTTCTTGGTCTGCTGAGTTTTCAAAGTAATAAGAACCATCTACATGCCTCTTTTCACGTGCCCACAAGTAGTCCCTAGCAAGAGTGCCCCTAATTTCACTAAAGGCCAGGTTGCCACCCGCAGCTACTGCTTCTTTGTCCTCCTGCTCCCATATCGGTTTCATGTCATAGTATCCTGCCACACCCATACGGAGGGGGTTGATACGTCTACAACGTATCGATAATTTATGAAGTATTCATGCCACATTCACCTAAGTTTACAATACTTTTATATGGTTTTGATGCACTTTAAATGATTTATTTAGAACTAATCCGGACTGACGCTGTTTTCAGCAGAACTACCGTGGTGTTGTTTTTTGTGCAGAAATCAAAGTTCTCCAACTGCAACGAAACTTTTTGACGATTTTTTTGGAACAAAAGAGGAACTAGAAGCTTTGTTGGAGGGCCAGAAGAGCCACGAGGTGGGCACAACCCACCAGGGCGCGCCAGGCCCCTCTGGCGCGCCCTGGTGTCTTGTGGTCCACTCGTGTTCCATCTCCTCGTGAAACTGACGCCCAAAAATCTTATATATTCAGAAATCCCCAGAAATAACCCTAGACGAGAAGTTTCGCCGACGCAACTCTATGTATCAACGAAAAACCAATCTGGAGGCGTTCCAGTACCCTGCCAGAGAGGGTAGATCATCTCCGGTGGCCATCTTCATCATCCCGGTGGAGGACATGACGAGGAGGGAGTAGTACACCCTCGGGGATGAGGGTATGTACCAGTAGCTATGTGTTCAATCTCTCTCTCTCGTGTTCTTGAGATGTCACGATCTTGATGTATCACGGGCTTTGTTAATATAGTCGGATCATATGATGTTATTCCCTTGCTATCATGTTGTGATGAATTGAATCTTTCCCTTTGAGCTGTTGTTATGTTGGTTTGAATTTTGGTTGAGAACACTTGATGTACGTCTTGCATGGGATACCCGTAGTGACATTGGGGTATTCTATTGATTCAATTGATATATGTTGAGGCATAACCTTGCTGATTCCTGTGACCTAGGGGATCTATGCATAGGGGTTGATTGCACGTTTTCATACCATGTTCTCCGATAGAAATCTTGGGGCACTCTTTGAGGTTCTTTGTGTTGGATTGAGTATTATGAATCTGAAATTGTTTGATGCATATCGTATAATTAGCTCATGGATACTTGTGGTGACATTGGAGTATCTAGGTGACATTAGAGTTGGTTGATGCGTATCATATGGTGTTATTTTAGTACGAACTCTAGATAGATTGATCGGAAAGGATAACTTGGTGTTATTTTAGTATGAACTCTTGGATAGATCGATTGGAAAGGATACCTTTAAGGTGGTTTCGTACCCTACAAACAATTTCTTCTTATGTTCTCCCCTAGATAAGAACTTTGGAGTGATTCTTCGTTGCACGTTGAGGGATGGTTATGTGATCCAATTATATTAGCATTGTTGAGAGATTGCACTAGCGAAAGTATGGACCCTAGGCCTTATTTTCAAGCATTGCAATACCGTTTGTGCTCACTTTTGTTACTTGCTACCTTGCTGTTTTTTATTGTTACTATTATGAAAATCTATATCTACTATCATTACTACACTTGTATCACCATCTCTTTATCGAACTAGTGCACCTATACAATTTACCATTGTATTTGGTGTGTTGGGGACACAAGAGACTTTTTATTATTTGGTTGCAGGGTTGTTTGAGAGAGACCATCTTCATCCTACGCCTCCCACGGATTGATAAACCTTAGGTCATCCACTTGAGGCAAAATTTGCTACTGTCCTACAAAACTCTCCGCTTGGAGGCCCAACACGAGTCTACAAGAACAAGTTGTGTAGTAGACATCAAGCTCTTTTCTGGCGTCGTTGTCGGGGAGGTCAGTGCTTGAAGGTATATCTTTAGATCTTGCAATAAAATCTTTTAGTTTCTTGTTTTATCACTAGTTTGGTTTTATAAAAGAAAACTACAAAAAAAATGGAGTTTAGGTTGCATCATTTGTTTTGTCTTTATAATGTCTTTCGTGAAAACAAGGATTCAGAAAATTGTGCTCAATTGGTAGAGGAATAAATTATGAAAATACTTGATGAGAATTCCTTGAATGATGAGCATGATAGAAATATTTCTAATATGAATTCTCTAAATATCCATGATGCTAATGATATTCAAAGCCACAATCTTGGGGATGCTATGTTTGATGAAGATGATATTTTTAGTCCCGCGAGTTTTGATGAGCAAATTTATTATGATGATGACATGCCTCCTATGTATGATGATTATTGTGATGACACATATGCTATAAAGAGTGATAGTAACCATGAAACTTGCCATCATGATTTTAATATTGAATGTGGTTATGTCAATCAAGTGTCTCATGATAGTTATTTTGTTGAGTTTGCTCCCACTACCATGGATGAAAAGGAATATGCTTATGTGGAGAGTAATAAATTTTCTATGCTTGTAGATAATGAAAAGGATGCTTTATGTGATAGTTATATTGTGAAATTCCTTCATGATGCTACTGAAAATTATTATGAGGGAGGAACATATGCTTGTAGGAATTGCAATAATATCAAGTTTCCTCCCTATGTGTTCAAATGTTTGAAGTTATGCTTGTTTTTCCTTCCTATGCTAGTTGATTCTTACTCCCATAAATTGTTTGCTTACAAAATCCCTATGCATAGGAAGTGGGTTAGACTTAAATGTGCTTGTCATGAGATTCATGATGCTCTCTTGCATGTTTCAATTACTATTCCTATGTGAGCATCATTGAAATCATCATTGCTAGCTAAAAAGCATTAAAGAAAAGCACTTGTTGGGAGACAACCCAATACTTTTATCTGTTTTTGAGTGTTCACACGATTAAGCTACTGTATTAATCATGTTATGTGTCTTTTATTTCAATAAAGTGCCAAGTAAAGCCTTTGGGATGACTCACAAGATGTGTAGAATTGATGCTGAACCAAAACAGAAACTATGACTCCAGTACAGGAATTTTATTTTTTTACTGGAGCGTGATAATGATCTGAAATTTTTACACAGTATTTATATGCAAATTCCTCAGGTTTTCCTAGTTTGTTAGAATTTTTAGAGACAGGGAAGTATGGTTACACTACAGATCTTCACAGACTGTTCTGTTTTTGACAGATTCTGTTTTGCATGCATAGTTTGCTTGTTTTACTGTTTCCATAGCTTATATTTAGTGGTATAAATTATGGGAATGGTAGAATACAGTAGGTATCATGTGGGAACAATTATGAATCTTGTCTTTATAGTACCTAAGTGAATGATCTATCTTTATTATACTAACCCATGTCATGAAGTTCCGTTAAGTTTTGTGTGATTGAAGTTTTCATGTTTTGGATGAGACACCGATATGAGGAGAATAAGGAGTGACAAGAACCTAAGCTTGGGGATGCCCCGGAATATCCAAGGAATACCAAGCTTGGGGACACCCCCAAGGTAATATCCAAGGAATACTCAAGCGCCGAAGCTTGGGGATGCCCCGGAAGGCATCCCCTCTTTCGTCTTCAACATTATCGGTATATCTTACTTAGAGCTATATTTTTATTCGTCACATAATATGTGCTTTGCTTGGATCATCATTATATTTATTTTATTTTATTTTAGGAGTTATTAATAATCTTGATTTTCAATAAAAAGTTCCAAGAATTGCCTTAGGATGCTTGCATTGCATGTTTGTTGTGTGCTGTGTAAAAACAGAAACTTTCTCTGTAGTGTTTGAATTTTCATATTTTACTGGAACGTGGAAAGTTTCTAAAAGTTTTACACAGTGCTTTCATATAATTTTTTTATCACGTCCTAAATTTTCATATATTTTTGTAGTTACAGAAGTACACTGTTTTCATAAATTGCTACAGGCTGTTCTGTTTGGACAGATTGCTGTCATAGTTTTGTTATCTACTTATCCTATAGTTTCCATAGCCTATATTGGTAGATATAAATTGTGGAAACGATACTAAACAGTAGATGATGTTTGAAAATTATTGTGCAACTTGTCTTGACAGTACATGAAGTGTTGATTTGTTCTTATGTGTACTAACCTCTCTCACGAGTTCTTTTTGAGTTTTTTGTGGATGAAATTTTTGTGACTTAGGTGAAACCGGGATATGAGAGGATTGAACGAGATACAAAAGCTCAAGCTTGGGGATGCCCAAGGCACCCCAAGTAAATATTTCAAGAAGTCTCAAGCATCTAAGCTTGAGGATGCTATGCATCCCACCTCTCTTCATCAACAATTATTGGTTAGCCTATGTTGAGCCTAAATTTTCATTTGTCCACATGATATGTGCTATTCTTGGAGTGCTATTTTTATTTTCCTTGCTATTTAAATAAAATACTTAGATCTGAAAATATTTATTGAGAGAGAGAGAGTCCTCACATAGCTACTTAATTGTTTGACTACTCATTGATCTTCACTTATATCTTTTGAGAGTGGCTTGTCATTTACTCTTGTACTTCACTTATATCCTATGAGTAAATTGTTGAATGAATTGAATACCATGAAGTTGAAATTATATGTTCATATCATGCCTAGTAGTAGCTTCACATTGGGTTTAGAAAGTGAAATCTTTTGAAGCTTGACAATCACAATATCGGTCATACAAGCAATTCGTGAAAGATTAGTATAAGGAAGAGAACTTTCACATACAAATATATTATCTTGGACATCTTCTGTGATTGTGAATACCCATTAATTGTTTTCAAACTTGAGAAAAATAGTTGAAGTTGGATAAGGAAGACAACGTAATGAGTTGTGGTTGTGTATATTTGCATAGAAGTTATATTGTTATGGATCCTCCAACATGTGGTGCTTGTTTAGAACCTTTTGCTAGCCAACACTTCATACTAAGTAGAGATACTACTTGTGCATCTAAATCCTTGATCCAAGTTTCTTTCATAAGAGTCCACCATACCTACCTATATATGGTATTTCACTGCCATTCCAAGTAAATTTGCATGTGCCACCTCTGAACATTCAAATAAACATCTATTTTGTGTGCCTGGACCGCTCATGGAGCGACGGGGGCGGTCAGTATCTTCCATGTTAAGCGGGTTATTCTCATGATGAGTGTTCATTCACTCGTCCTTGCATGAGAGGGGCGGTAATAGGGATTCCCAGTCCCGAAAAAAATGCAAATAATTTAACAAAACTCCCCCAGGAATGTTGTTGGTATGGATGGTACCCGTGGATTCGGCTAGCCATGGAGTGTGTTTGTTGGTGGAGGGGGGGTAAACCTTTACTTTTACCGCTTGGGAACCGCCGCTAATGTGTTTAACATGGAAGATATTGATAACTCTTGGTCGTAACGTTGACAGGAAGGGTGCACCTCCCAAAATTATATTTATCTCTGATTTAAGCTTTGAGCTCTAGCACCTCTGCAAATCCCTGCTTCCCTTTGCGAAGGGCCTATCTTTTATCTTTCGGTATTTACTTTTATGCAAGAGTCAATAGTATGCATTCTCATTTCAACCTCAATTATTCTCTAGTTGGCAAGCATCATGTGCTGGGGAAATATCTAGGCACATATGGCCAGTCAAATATATTTGATCATGACTTATTATTGTTGACAATTATATCCATGATAAATGAGTTGGGAGGCGAAACATTAAGCCCCTATCTTTCTCTGTGTTCGATGGATGCCATTTGTTCTAAAAATATGCTTTGAGTACTAGCAATCATAGAAGACTATATGATGATTGAGTATGTGGAGCTCTTACTTAGACTTTGTTGAGAATAAGTTGAATTGCAATTGTTTGGTGACTAAGAACATAGGTTGTTAAGTTTCAAGAGAATTCATTATTTGAACCATGACATGTGAATTGATTGCTCTATCATGATGATTTTTATGAGAAAAAGTTGATGCTTATGATGCTAGAAAATTGACTGAAATTATCAATGATCAAACTTATATATTATGCTAGCATTCACACTTCATAAATTAGTTCTTTTATCATTTACCTACTCGAGGACGAGCAGGAATTATGCTTGGGGATGCTTATACGTCTCCAACGTATCGATAATTTATGAAGTATTCATGCCACATTCACCTATGATTGCAATACTTTTATATAGTTTTCATGCACTTTACATGATTTATTTAGAACTAACCCGGACTGACGCTGTTTTCAGCAGAACTATTGTGGTGTTGTTTTTTGTGCAGAAATCAAAGTTCTCCAAATGCAAAGAAACTTTTTGACAATTTTTTTGGAACAAAAGAGGCACTAGAAGCTTCGTTGGAGGGCCAGAAGAGCCACGAGGTCGGCACAACCCACCAGGGCACGCCAGGCCCCTCTGGCGCGCCCTGGTGTCTTGTGGTCCACTCGTGGCCCATCTCCGCGTGAAACCGACGCCCAAAAATCCTATATATTCAGAAACCTCCAGAAATAACCCTATACGAGAAGTCCCGCCGCCGCAACTCTCTGTAGCGACAAACAACCAATATGGAGGCGTTCCAGTACCTTGCCAGAGAGGGTAGATCATCTCCGGTGGCCAATCTTCATCATCCCGGTGGAGGCCATGATGAGGAGGGAGTAGTCCACCCTCGGGGATGAGGGTATGTACCAGTAGCTATGTGTTCAATCTCTCTCTCACGTGTTCTTGAGATTTCACGATCTTGATGTATCACGGGCTTTGTTAATATAGTCGGATCATATGATGTTATTCCCTTGCTATCATGTTGTGATGAATTGAATCTTTCCCTTTGAGATGTCGTTATGTTGGATTGAATTTTGGTTGAGAACACTTGATGTACGTCTCGCGTGGAATACGCGCAGTGACATTGGGGTATTCTATTGATTCACTTGATATATGTTGAGGCATCAACTTGCGGATTCCGGTGACCTAGGGGATCTATGCATAGGGCTTGATTGCACGTTTTCATACCATGTTCTCCGATAGAAATCTTGGGGCTCTCTTTGAGGTTCTTTGTGTTGGATTGAGTATTATGAATCTGAAATTGTTTGATGCGTATCGTATAATTAGCTCATGGATACTTGTGGTGACATTGGAGTATCTAGGTGACATTAGAGTTGGTTGATGCGTATCATATGGTGTTATTTTAGTACGAACTCTAGATTGATTGATCGGAAAGGATAACTTTGTGTTATTTTAGTACGAACTCTTGGATAGATTGATCGGAAAGGATAACTTGAAGGTGGTTTCGTACCCTACAAACAATTTCTTCTTATGTTCTCTGCTAGATAAGAACTTTGGAGTGATTCTTCGTTGCACGTTGAGGGATGGTTATGTGATCCAAGTATATTAGCATTGTTGAGAGATTGCACTAGCGAAAGTATGGACCCTAGACCTTGTTTTCAAGCATTGCAATACCGTTTGTGCTCACTTTTGTTATTTGCTACCTTGCTGTTTTTTTATTGTTACTATTACAAAAATCAATATCTACTATCATTACTACACTTGTATCACCATCTCTTCGCCGAACTAGTGCACCTATACAATTTACCATTGTATTTGGTGTGTTGGGGACACAAGAGACTTTTTATTATTTGGTTGCAGGGTTGTTTGAGAGAGACCATCTTCATCCTATGCCTCCCATGGATTGATAAACCTCAGGTCATCCACTTGTGGGAAATTTGATACTGTCCTACAAAACTCTGCACTTGGAGGCCCAACACGAGTCTACAAGAACTTGTTGTGTAGTAGACATCAGGGGTGTGTGTTCTTCTTCTGAAGTTCCGATTGCATGGTACTCTTCGTAATAAACTCTTCATTGGTCCTGACCCTTTTGAATTATTTCCAATCTTCCTTTGTAATTTGGGGGTACAAGGGGATTGGTCCTTGCCTTGACTCAAGAACTTCTTGTACAACACATGCTTCCAGTTTCTCCAAGCATCCCTGGCCTTCTTCAGTGCAGCGTGTTGCACCTGCTCTCTCCACTCCTCAGGAACGTTGAAGTGTGCCATGGTCTCACGGACTATCCTCTACCGTGTTTCTGTACCAGCCTTCCAAAACCCCGGCAGATTAATGTTGAGCCTTACCCTGCCAACAAATCCACACACACTCCTGAACCTCGTGTGTGCGTTATCAGGTTTAGTTGGAGCCCAAGACTTCAAATCGATGTCAGTTACTTCGTATACACCTTTAGGCTGGTGTGTGGGCTTTCTTGGAGTGCTCTTCTGGATCTTGACCGGAAGGGTGATTGTGGCAGCTCTATCCCGTTCATCATTCCTTGATACACGATCATCTGTTGCAGACATGTTGGATTCGGACTCAGATGAAGATACATCGCCAGAAGTATGACTGTTGTCGCTGCTAATAGACATCTACAGAGGACACATGAGAAATTCAGAAAAGGGGGATAATCATAAAAAAAATGTAACAGCTTGGCAGCTAGCTGTCTAAACATGGCATGTGATCATTTGGAAATGTACGGCTAATCTGTTCATTTAGTGTGACTCGTGCGCACATGATATTTAACTCGACAATAACTAATTGGAACAAATACAACTTATGTGCTAGAAGGTAGATGATGAACATAAATACGCTCTCCATTATTTTATAATCATTTTGGGGACAAACCGAACCAAATAGGAAAAAGGATCGCGAGATTATAGAACTCACCGCGATGGAGGGCAGCAACTGACCGGGGTTTTTTGTGCAAATCCGGCAGGAGAGGCGAGGGTACAGGATCGATATGCTCATTATTTTATAGCAACTTTATATCATTTTTTGGAACTAACCCGGATTGACGATGTTTTCAGCAGAACTACCGTGGTGTTGTTTTTTGTGCAGAAACAAAAGTTCTCCAAATGCAATGAAACTTTTTGACGATCTTTTTTTGGAACAAAAGAGGCACTAGAAGATTCGTTGGAGGGCCAGAAGAGCCACGAGGTGGGCACAACCCACCAGGGCGTGCCAGGTCCCTCTGGCGCCCTGGTGTCCTGTGGTCCACTCGTGGCCCATCTCCGCGTGAAACCGATGCCCAAAAATCCTATATATTCAGAAACCCATAGAAATAACCCTAGATCAAAAGTTCCGCCGCCGCAACTCTCCGTATCAACGAAAAACCAATCTGGAGGCATTCCAGTACCCTGCCAGAGAGGGTAGATCATCTCTGGTGGCCATCTTCATCATCCCGGCGGAGGCCATGACAAGGAGGGAGTAGTCCACCCTCGGGGCTGAGGGTATGTACCAATAGCTACGTATTCAATCTCTCTCTCTCTCTCTCTCTCTCGTGTTCTTGAGATGTCACGATCTTGATGTATCACGGGCTTTGTTAATATAGTCGGATCATATGATGTTATTCCCATGCTATCATGTTGTGATGAATTGAATCTTTCCCTTTGAGATGTCGTTATGTTGGATTGAATATTTTGGTTGAGAACACTTGATGTATGTCTTGCGTGGGATACCCATAGTGACATTGGGGTATTCTATTGATTCACTTGATATACGTTGAGGCATCAACTTGCGGATTTCGGTGACATAGGGGATCTATGCATAGGGGTTGATTGCACGTTTTCATACCGTGTTCTCTGATAGAAATCTTGGGGCACTCTTTGAGGTTCTTTGTGTTGGATTGAGTATTATGAATCTGAAATTGTTTGATGCGTATCGTATAATTAACTCATGGATACTTGCGGTGACATTGTAGTATCTAGGTGACATTAGAGTTGGTTGATGTGTATCATATGGTGGTATTCTAGTACGAACTCTAGATAGATGGATCGGAAAGGATAACTTGGTGTTATTTTAGTATGAACTCTTGGATAGATTGATTAGAAAGGATAACTTTAAGGTGGTTTCGTACCCTACAAACAATTTCTTCTTATGTTCTCTGCTAGATAAGAACTTTGGAGTGATTCTTCATTGCACGTTGAGGGATGGTTATGTGGTCCAATTATATTAGCATTGTTGAGAGATTGCACTAGAGAAAGTACAGACCCTAAGCCTTGTTTTCAAGCATTGCAATACCGTTTGTGCTCACTTTTGTTACTTGCTACCTTGTTGTTTTTTATTGTTACTATTACAAAAATCAATACCTACTATCATTACTACACTTGTATCACCATCTCTTCGCCGAACTAGTGCACCTATACAATTTACCATTGTATTTGGTGTGTTGGGGACACAAGAGACTTTTTATTATTTGGTTGCAGGGTTGTTTGAGAGAGACCATCTTCATCCTACACCTCCCACGGATTGATAAACCTTAGGTCATCCACTTGAGGGAAAATTGCTACTGTCCTACAAAACTCTACGCTTGGAGGCCCAGCAAAGTCTACAAGAATAAAGTTGCGTAGTAGACATCAAGCTCTTTTCTGGCGCCGTTGCCGGGTAGGTGAGTGCTTGAAGGTATATCTTTAGATCTTGCAATTGAATCTTTTAGTTTCTTGTTTTTCACTAGTTTGGTTTTATAAAAGAAAACTACAAAAAATGGAGTTTAGGTTGCCTCAATTGTTTCGTCTTTTTAATGTCTTTCGTGAAAATGATGGTTCGGAAAATTGCGCTCAATTGGTAGAGGAAGAATTTATGAAAATACTTAATGAGAATTCCTTGAATGATGAGCATGATTGCAATGTTGCTAGTATGAATTCTCTGAATATCCATGATGCTAATGATATGCAAAGCCACAAGCTTGGGGATGCTATGTTTGATGAAGATGATATTTTTAGTCCCCCAAGTTTTGATTAGCAAATTTATTATGATGATGGCATGCCTCCTATCTATGATGATTATTGTGATGAAATTTATGCTATAAAGATTGGTAGTAACCATGAAACTTGTCATCATGATTTTAATATTCAAAGTGGTTATGTCAATCAAGTGTCTCATGATAGTTATTTTGTTGAGTTTGCTCCCACTACAATGAATGAGAAGAAAATTGCTTATGTGGAGAGTAATGAAAATTCTATGCTTGTGCATCATGAAAAGAATGCTTTATGTGATAGTTATATTGTGAAATTCCTTCATGATGCTACAGAAAATTATTATGAGGGAGGAACTTATGCTTGTAGGAATTGCAATAATATCAAGTTTCCTCTCTATATGTTCAAAGTTTTGAAGTTATGCTTGTTTTGCCTTCCTATGCCAGTTGATTCTTGCTACCATAAATTATTTGCTCACAAAATCCCTATGCATAGGAAGTGGGTTAGACTTAAATGTGCTTGTCATGTGTTTCATGATGCTCCCTTGCATGTTTCAAATACTATTCCTATGTGGGCATCATTGAAATCATCATGCCTAGCTAAAAGGCTTTAAAGAAAAGCGCTTGTTGGGAAGCAACCCAACACTTTTCCTTTCTATTTTTGTGTGTTCACATGATTAATCTACTGTAGTAATCATGTTTTGTGTCTTTTATTTCAATAAAGTGCCAAGTAAAGCCGTTGGGATGACTCACAAGATGAGTAGAATTGGTGCTGAACCAAAACAGAATCTTTTGACTCCAGTAAAGGAATTTTCATTTTTTACTGGAGAGTGATAATGATCTGAAATTTTCACAAAGTATCGATATACAAATTCTTCAGGTTGTCCTAATTTTTCAGAATTTTTTGAGACAGGGAAGTATGGTTATACTACATCTTCACAGACTATTCTATTTTTGACAGATTCTGTTTTGCATGCATACTTTGCTTGTTTTAGCGTTCCCATAGCTTATATTCAGTGATATAAATTATGTGAATGGTAGAACACAGTAGGTATTATGTGGTAACAATTATGAATCTTGTCTTGACAGTACCTAAGTGAATGATGTTTACTTATTTCACTAACCCTTCTCACGAAGTTCCGTTAAGTTTTGTGTGATTGAAGTTTTCAAGTTTTGGGTGAGACACCGATATGAGGAGAATAAGGAGTGACAAGAACCTAAGCTTGGGGATGCCCAAGGCACCCCCAAGGTGATATCCAAGGAAGATTCAAGCGCCTAAGCTTGGGGATGCCCCGGAAGGCATCCCCTCTTTCGTCTTCAACATTATCGGTATATCTTACTTAGAGCTATATTTCTATTCGTCACATAATATGTGTTTTGCTTGGAGCGTCATTTTATTTTGTTGTTCTCTGTTATATGTTATTTATAATCTTGTTTTTCAATAAAAAGTTCCAATAATTGCCTTAGGATGCTTGCATTGCATGTTTGACGTGTGCTGTGTAAGAACAGAAACTTTTTCTGTAGTGCTTGAATTTTCATATTTTACTGGAACGTGGAAAGTTTCTGAAATTTTTACACAGTGTTTTCATATAAATTATTTATCACGTCCTAAATTTTCATAATTTTTTGAGTTTTATAAGTACACTGTTTTCATAAACTGCTACAGACTGTTCTGTTTGGACAAATTGCTGTCATAGTTTTGTTATCTACTTATCCTATAGTTTCGATAGATTATATTGGTAGATATAAATTGTGGAAATGATAGTAAATAGTAGACGATGTTTGAAATTGTTATGCAACTTGACATGGCAGTACATAAAGAGTTGATTTATTATTATGTGCACTAACCTATCTCACGAGTTCTTTTCAAGTTTTGTGTGGAAGTTTTTGAGAATAGGTGAAACCGGGATATGAGAGGATTGAACAAGATACAAAAGCTCAAGCTTGGGGATGCCCAAGGCACCCCAAGTAAATATTTCAAGAAGTCTCAAGCATCTAAGCCTGGGGATGCTACGCATCCCACCTCTCTTCGTCAACTATCGGTTAGCCTTTGTTGAGCCTAAATTTTTATTCGTTCACATGACATGTGCTATTCTTGGAGTGCTATTTTTATTTAGTTTGCTGTTTGAAAAAAATACTCAGATCTGAAAATATTTATTGAGAGAGAGTCCTCACATAGGTGCTTAATTGTGTGACTACTTATTGATCTTCACTTATATCTTTTGAGAGTAGCTTGTCATTTATGCTCATGTTCTTCACTTAAATTTATTTAAGCTTGTCAAAAGAAATGGCAATATATGAAACTAGTCCCAAAGTGATAGATATTCAAGAGGGATATAATAGAAACTTTCAGGAAGATCATTGGACAAATTAAACTTGATTCCTTGTAATAGTTTTGAGACATGATGATAGTAATATGCGAGTCATGTTGGTGAGTAATTATGCTTTAGTAAGAATATTGGTGTTAAGGTTTGTGATTACCTATGCAAGCACGAAAATCAATAGTTATGCAATGAAATTACATCCTACTTGTGGTGCATTATTCGGTGTTAGTTATGCTTAATGCCCGTTTATGTAAATTTTCGTTTCTTGGTTGGTTGCTTCTCAATCTATTTGCTAGCCTCCACTTGTACTAAGTAGAAATACTACTTGTGCATCCAAAATCCTTAAACCCAGTTTTGCCATATGAGTCCACCATACCTACCTATATGCAGTATTTCCATGCCATTCTAAGCAAATTTGTATGTGCCATCTCTAATTTTCAAAATGAATTTCCTTTTTGTGTGCTCGTACCGCTCATGAAATGGTAGGGGGTGTCCGATATTTTTCCATGCTGGATGTGTTATTCTCAAGATGAGTGTTTATTCACTTGTCATTGCATGAGAGTACGGCGGTAATAGGGATGCCCAGTCCTAAAATGAAAAATAAATTTACTTTATGTTGTCAAATAATAAATTCCTTGGAAAGTGTTGGTATGGAAGGCAACCGTGGATTCGGCTAGCCATGGATTGTGAAAGAATGGTGGAAAAAGGAATAAACTTTATTTTCTATTTGGGAACCGCCTATGATATATCTAGCATGGAAAGTATTGAGAACTACTTTGTTGTTTTCGTTGACAAAAAAAACATGCCACCCAAAATATTTTTCTCTCTCAATTTAAGCTATGAGCTGTGGCACCTCTACAAATCCCTACTTCCCTGTGCGAAGGGCCTATCTATTTACTTTATGCAATTTTTAATTTTATTTGAGTCTCCATCTTCTCTTATAAAGCACCAACTAGGGGGCACTACGATCATACTTGTGCATTGGGTGTAGCTAATATTCGAGTGTGTGTCATGAATGGATCAATGATTGAGCATGTTGGGCTGGGGATAACTTTCTTTAGTGCTGATATTTTGAAAGACATGGTTGCTTGTTGGTATGCTTGAGTATTAAAGTCTTCATGTCAAAACTAGATTATTGCTTTGAACCATCTAAAAGTCCAAATATCCATGCTACAAAGAAAAGAATATGTGATGAACATGTTAGGTAGCATTCCACATCAAAAATTCTGTTTTTATCATTTACCTACTCGAGGACGAGCAATAATTAAGCTTGCAATGCTGATACGTCTCCAACGTATCTATAATTTTTTATTGTTCCATGCTGTTATATTATCATTCTTGGATGTTTTATAATCATTTTATAGCAACTTTATATCATTTTTGGAACTAACCCGGACTGACGCTGTTTTCAGCAAAACTACCGTGTTGTTTTTTGTGCAGAAATAAAAGTTCTCCAAATGTAACGAAACTTTTTGACGATTATTTTTGGAACCAAAGAGGCACTGGAAGCTTCGTTGGAGGGCCAGAAGAGCCATGAGGTGGGCACAACCCACCAGGGCGCGCCAGGCCCCTCTGGCGCGCCCTGGTGTCTTGTGGTCCACTCGTGGCCCATCTCCGCGTGAAACCGACGCCCAAAAATCCTATATATTCAAAAAAACAGAAATAACCGTAGATCAGAAGTTCCACCGCCGCAACTCTCCGTATCGACAAAAAACTAATCTGGAGGCATTCCAGTACCCTGCCGGAGAGGGTAGATCATCTCTGGTGGCCATCTTCATCATCCCGTCGGAGGCCATGACGAGGAGGGAGTGGTCCACCCTCGGGGCTGAGGGTATGTACCAGTAGCTATGTGTTCAATCTCTCTCTCTCTCTTTCGTGTTCTTGAGATGTCACGATCTTGATGTATCACGGGCTTTGTTAATATAGTCGGATCATATGATGTTATTCCCTTGCTATCATGTTGTGATGAATTGAATCTTTCCTTTTGAGATGTCATTATGTTGGATTGAATATTTTGGTTGAGAACACTTGATGTACGTCTTGCGTGGGATACACGTAGTGACATTGGGGTATTCTATTGATTCACTTGATATATGTTGAGGCATCAACTTGCGGATTCCGGTGACCTAGGGGATCTATGCATAGGGGTTGATTGCACGTTTTCATACCATGTTCTCTGATAGAAATCTTGGGGCACTCTTTGAGGTTCTTTATGTTGGATTGAGTATTATGAATCTGAAATTGTTTGATGCGTATCGTATAATTAACTCATGGATACTTGTGGTGACATTAGAGTATCTAGGTGACATTAGAGTTGGTTGATGCGTATCATATGGTGTTATTCTAGTACGAACTCTAGATAGATCGATCGGAAAGGATAACTTGGTGTTATTTTAATACGAACTCTTGGATAGATTGATCGGAAAGGATAACTTTAAGGTGGTTTTGTACCCTACAAACAATTTCTTCTTATGTTCTCTGCTAGATAAGAACTTTGGAGTGATTTTTTGTTGCACGTTGAGGGATGGTTATGTGATCCAATTATATTAGCATTGTTGAGAGATTGCACTGGCGAAAGTACGGACCCTAGGCCTTGTTTTCAAGCATTGCAATACCGTTTGTGCTCACTTTTGTTACTTGCTACCTTGCTATTTTTTTATGGTTACTATTACAAAAATCAATACCTACTATCATTACTACACTTGTATCACCATCTCTTCGCCGAACTAGTGCACCTATACAATTTACCATTGTATTTGGTGTGTTGGGGACACAAGAGACTTTTTATTATTTGGTTGTAGGGTTGTTTGAGAGAGACCATCTTCATCCTACACCTCCCACGGATTGATAAACCTTAGGTCATCCACTTGAGGAAAATTGCTACTGTCCTACAAAACTTTGCGCTTGGAGGCCCAACAAAGTCTACAAGAATAAAGTTGCATAGTAGACATCAGAGATGTGTCCACCTAAATAAATGGCAGTAATTTAATTACAGGAAATGCAGATGGACTCAGAAAATCATGAAAACCGGTGTGTCATCGTGGCGTGATCTCGAGACACCGTGGAAAAAATTTGGTAAAATTTGGCACAATCTACGATGATCGCTAATTGGAAACCATAGCATTTGAGTAGAAGGATCATAATTCCTAGGGGAGAAGTGGCAAATCGAACTCCAATCGACGGTGTCTTCATCGCCTCTCCTCCAAATTTTATCCCACGGTAGTCAATCATCATTAAACGCCGGGTTTGTTTTTCTGGCGCATTTCTGGGCTCGCCTGCTATATTTAAGCCATTTTTTGCATTTACTAGTCATTTAGTGCATATAAATCGAATCCCAACTTCAACAACGTGTGTTGGCGAGAGGGATAAGGACAGTCGTTCGATCTGGGTGAATCCTACAGTGCACACGTACGATCTGTGTGGTTTGGGTTTTGGCCAATCAGAACGCACGACTCACTTTGCGCGCATTAGGTGTCATCGGCAGCGGTTTAGAAAGCACGCGGTTTTAGTGAATGAAGCATGTGCGATTGGTAAACCA